>CM061137.1:107169124-107769124 GCA_030789695.1 Scilla litardierei | reverse complement strand
ACCCCTAACTTGGATCTAGAAGTATCCACCCTTTAAGATACTCATTAGCACTAATGAATCATTCAGTATTCATAAGTAGAGTATATCATGTTGGTTGGATAAGGGGAAGTGTTATGAATAGGACCCACTGGGCCTATTGGGTATTCACCCACATGAGTAACCAATATGAATACTATATAAAGGTGGCTAAGGGTTTTCTAGCCTCAACCTTCTCCAAACCTGTTTCTACTTCACAACAAAAACACAATTTTTTTCTCTCTTTTTTTCATCTCCTCTCTTGTACCCAAGATTCACAAAGCCCTAAGAGTGCAACCAGTTGCACTGAATATAGGTGAGTTATCTACACACCCATTTGAAATCGCAAGTTACAAATCTGATTCGCAATCGCAATGTTCATAAGTACAAGCTCGTCTTGTTTCTTCTCACAGTGACATTGCACGAAACACAGCTCACCGACACTTCAGATCCGACCACAAGGGCAGATGCCAAGAACACGTACGGCATCTGATTTACTTCCCAACTCAAGAATCCTGACAAAAATTCTGATCACTGGGAAAATAGCCATTTTACCGCCAAGAAAATGGAACACAGTGTGGAGGATAATTGCCCTTTGAAGTACTGATCGAAGGGATTGTGTCTGAAAAAACTCGTTCTAGCTACTCATGTGTACCATCAAAGCTACCAAACTCGTTTCTCTTTCGCTCCCTCCAATTCTCACCCCACACCCTGGCCTCTGCGATCGCACGCTCCCTGGCTAGATCTCTCTCAGTGCTCCTCTTGCTTTTCCCCGCATGGACAGGACTGTCTTGGTGAGAGCTCCGGGCGTCTGATTCATCAAAGTCCAACTTCTACTCCGAGGTTCATTCCTTTGAAGGGGTCCTTCTGCCTGAAGTCCGGAGAGTTCTTGTGGGGTGATGGGATCTTTCGCTCTTCTCTGGACCTCGGGGTGGATGGACCAGTCCGATTACTGTGAACTGCATTCGGATCATAGGTTTGTGACGCCAGGTAAGAGAGTGCGGTGACAACGTCCCCTATCAGAGGCCGAGTCATTGCTTGTTCTTGCGATGGACGGCAAGGGGGCAAATATGCATTTGGCGAGGGGAGCGGGCTTGGGGTCAATGGTAGCGGGCATGGGGACGATGGTGGCGGTCGGTGACGGACATGGCGATGGTGCGGGCTTGGGGACGTTGGCGGTGTAGTGTGGAGGATGTTATTTTTTATTGTTTTTATATGTTTATTGGTTTAAACTGCGGACATGGAGACCGGATATGTAATAAATAATATATTTGCTCGTTTTTAATGAATTTGTGTGCAGTTACTTTTAATTAGTTGTTTGGTTTATTTTGTTGTATACTAGTACTTATTTGATTGTTATAAATATACTAGTCATAACCCGTGCCCGCGGGCACGGTTTATTTATGATTATCCCCCGCGAAATCTTTGTTCCCCAATAAATTATTTCCACAGCCAAAATTTTAGTTCCTTCCAAAATTTAGTTTCAATTGACACTGTTCATTTAAAATATTGCATAATACTCCCAAAATTAAGTTCCCCTTTCATTTAAAATATTCACACTCAAAATTTTGGATCCCCTAATTTTAAACCAATGGAAATAATCAAAGCACAATAATTGTTATTTGGGTCATTCCAGAAATTTAAGTTCCCCTTCAAAATTTAATCCACTCTAGATTTAGTTTAACCCAAAATTTTGTTTTCCCAGAAAATTTAGTTAAAGTTGTCAGTTCAAGTTTACTCCAAAATAGAGAAGCCTTATAGTGCCGGACTCTTATAGACAGTATGTGTTTGACGTGTGTACCCTATATATTTTCAAGAACTTACCAAGTCACAACATGTTGTGCCCGTATTAGCTTAGAAATGTTAGTGCAACAAAAGATTAAGTGAAAATGTCTAGAAAAATAAGGTCTGGGGAACACCTGGAGCATGTATTCAATGGAATATGTGTACATACGTTATCATTATGCCTGAGGAACACATGGAAAATGTTACATTGAATCAGGTGCATACACATTTAGAAACATCCTATTATTTGGCAAAGATAGTGTCTAAGATAAACTTTAAAATTCAGTGTCGCGCTGCTTTAGCTACATGTGCTTAGAATTCCTAGTTGCATATATATAACACAAATAGGGATTAATGTTTTGGATTACAGTGGTTCAACTTCTTTAGGCAAAGTCGATGAAAAACAGAGCCAGCGTCTCGAACTTTATTGGGTCCTCCAGAAAGAACTTGAGCTTCGACACCCTCCTCGCTGTTGTAAACCTGATGGCCAAAGCACTCGTCACTGCATCCCTCATCACGACGCTCATCGCCCCTCCAAGCTCTCCAATGGCCTTGCACCCCCTGTTCATGCTCACCACCAAGCACCCCTTAGTGTCACCGTCATAACATAATAATCCCTCCCATCATGAACCCGTGGCCATAAAAAAGAAAGAAAGAAAAACATATGATCATAAGAGAGAAGATCAAATCGAGGCCGGTTTTTGATTTGGAAGGGAAAAATAAAAGGTTGTACATCTAAAGATCCATCATCAAACACCTCGAGGGCATGAATTTAAACAACCTCTTGATAAAAACAGAGCCAACATCTTGAAGTTTTCCAGGTCCTCTAGAAAGAACTTGAGCTCCGTTGCCCTCCTCGTCGTTGCAAAACCGATGGCTGGAACCCTTGTTCTTCATCACGATGCTCATCGCCCTGGACTGGAGATGCTAATGATATCCATGTTCAGGAAATCACTTTGAAGGTAGTCCAAGAAGTTCTGCACACCCTTTGACACCATGTTCATTCCAATAGCATCGCCAATGCTGCAACTGAATCTCATGTCGAGCTTCCTCCTTGCAAGTGAGCATTGGATTCCTTGGAGCTGAGAGAATCTGCTGGACATGAATGAAAAGAGTATCAAATACCCAATATACATTTCAAAATTTGCATGAAGAAATTGCATATAGAGCATGATACCGATTAGTGTAGAAAGACAGCATGAACATGAAACTAACAGTATTCTTTTCAAAGAAAATACGACAATATTCTGCGAAAGAGAAACAAAAATCCATACAAATATATAAGAAGACAGCTTAGAAAGTAAATCAACGTTTACAATGATCAAAAGGGCAGTAAACATCCATAGACCATATAATCAACTAACAGACAATCCAAATATCATTGTGCAATATCCAGAAACAACGCCAGTTAAGGGGAAAAAAAATTAATTTTGCGAAAGAGAACTAAACCAATTAGGAAATAAATAGAGATTGCCCCCAAAAAAGCGCAAGCTAAATCCTTACCCTCAGCTGTCAATTGAGGTGACGTCCCGATCACCCTATCCTAAAAATCAAAAAATTAAATATCAGCACAAACCCATTTGCATGACACCAAAAGGAGAGACACATGAGAGTAAACTTGGAAAAGATTGCAACTTTGAAATCAAGGACAAAAACAGTTGGAGTCTTTGTTCCAATCCGAATTTCTTACCAAATCTGATAAAATTTCTATTTTGCTAGTCATCTTTGGATCCTTCTATTTATAGGCTCAAGGAAGATTTAGGATATCTCACAAAAGATTAAAGACAAATTTATACTTCAATCAACTAATTGTCATTTGAGTTCTAACATTACAAATTACATCAGAACTTTTGTTTTGAAGATATTAACATTGTATGGAAACTCGTGGCTCTAAGTAACTTAAAAACATAGTGTGAAAAAAACTATTAAGTTGTCATCATTTCAGATTCTGAGCATCTCGGATTTGAATTCCTTGTTGAATGACACTGGAATTAGTACTAATGTGAAACTTTTTCTTTTGGCTCTTGATGTGTGCAAACTGGAAAGTTGAATTGCGAAGATGAAACCTAAGTTAAATACTGTAGGATCCTGTCCAAAACAAAGTTAGGATCGATAACATGAAGTTTAGACTTACGCTTGCGTATGCGGCACGGTAGTCTACGAACTTCGCCTTCGGATTCGCCACGACGGATCGAGTCTTCTCACGAACGGAGTAAGGCTACTAATCCACAATCTAAATCTCTACTTTAGATTAAGAACTTGGATAAGAGGGAGAGGAAAATTTCTGCAGAGCTTCGCTAGGATGAAGATGCATGCATGAATTTCATGCAAAAGGTGTAAGGAAAATGGCTACCCTTGGGTCTTATTTATAGCCCCCAAGGTAGTTATTTTAGGGTAAGTTGTTCCTTTGGAACAACTTAATTAAGGTGTACCATGATACATGGCACATTATAAGCTTAAGTTGTACCATATGCATGGTACAACATAAGCTTAAGATATTCCCCCTTTATTAGCCATATGTCGCATGCACTTATGCATATATAATGCGACTTTCCCACTCATCCAGAGATCCTCTCCGCAAGGGAACAGATTCCCTTTGCACACGACTTCGTGTGCGCGACGTTCGAGGTCCGTATTCCCTCGTACATTCCCCACAAGGGTGTACAAACGTCTTCCATATCCAACATCTCCCACTCACACTTGAGGGGATTGTAAGAGAACGTCTTTCCCTTAGTTCTTTCATCTATCATACCGAGAAATAGACCGTGCGACCGTCATGCGCGTAGAGTCTGTTGTTGTGCACTTGTTAGAGATACACAACGACCTCGAAGGTGCAAAGTTGAGTAGTTCAACGCATGCTTTACCCTAGATTATTTCTTCACATTTCTTGTACTTTATATTCAACAATTGAATCCCATCTGGATTACAATTGGCTGGCCAGCTTTGAATCATTAAAGTCCAAATGCGAATATGAAATCAATCTTCCTCTTCTTGCGAACCTTCTGATCTTGACTTGATTCGCTTTTCTAACGTGCCCCGCCGAGCCGAATTACCATAGCCCATTAGCAACACGCTAAGATAGCGATCATCTCGTCAAATCTAAAGGAACCAATTGGAGTCCTTGAGGGTAAGAGTTAAGACCCGTATGGCCTTTGAGTCTCACATAATAGCAACCACTGTTGCTACTAACTCAGTGGTCGAAATGCATACGTGGTATGAACACGTATTACAACATCACTCCTTTCCCAGGGAGAGTATGTCTTAATGATGTTGTACGGATGAAAGATCAGACACCACAGTGCATATCTTTTGAGTCCCCTTACTACTCAGGAAATATTCCCGGACTCTCATCCTGCATAAGACAGATAGGATTAAAAAATCCAATGAGATCTTTATATCCTTGTGATACAGATCTCAGATCTTTTGTAAGCATCCATATGATGCAGATCTTTCATTCGACTATCTTGTTAAAGTCATGACTCTAAATCATTCGTCTAATGATTTTGACTTTAAACTAGTCTCATCTCTATCTTATCCATCTGATAAGATAAGGCGGTTGCTCATGTGAGAGAGCCAACCTTAATCTGTCCGACATACACACAATTCAGCTGAGATTTCAAAAAATGTACACAAACATTTCTTAAGAAATTCATATGCAATGTTGGAAAAAGAACTTATTCTTTTATTAATTTTGATCATTTCTTAGACATGGGAATATATATTTGGTACAACTCAGCCCATACGCAATCCTTGAGATGATAAGTGTTTATAAAACACATTTCTGGGGATCGCTTTCGTAAGCTGATCCTCTATCATCTCATGCGTAGATATGTACCTTATGTCTACCTTCTTGGTTTTATCATAGTCTTTTGCAAATCTGCAGTTCCTTTAAGATACTGCATTATCCTCTTAACCGCTTTCCAGTGTTCTTGCCCTGAGTTGGATTGGTAACAGCTTACCATTTCCAACGGCAAAACAGATGTCCGGTCTCGTACACACCATAGTGTACATAAGACTATCAACTGCACTGGAATATGGAACTTTTTCCATAATTTCCTTTTCCTTTTGGTTCTTTGGACACGATTCCAGATATAAATTATCGCATATGCTTATATGAATATCAATGGACTTGCAGTCCTGCATATTAAATCGTTCTAGAACCTTCTTTATATAAGTCTCCTGTGAAAGAGAAAGAAGTTTCTTCGAACGATTCCTTGAAATCTTAATTCCAAAGATATATGCGGCTTTTCCTATGCCTTTCATCTAAAATACTGATGAAAGCCAAGCCTTGATACTCATCACAAAGCCCTTGTCATTTCCGGCTATTAAAATGTCATCTACATATAGAGACATAATAGCATGCTTGCTTTTAATCCTCTTGATATATACGTAGTTATCTTTATCAAGTATGGAAAATCCATTTGATAAGACAACCTCTTGAAATCGTATATACCATTGCCTCGAGGATTGTTTAAGACCATATATGGATTTACGAAGTTTATAAACCTTATGTTCGTTTCCTTCTTTTACAAACCCTGTTGGTTGTTCCATATAGATCTCCTCGTCCAATTCTCCATTGAGAAAGGCAGTCTTTACATCCATCTGATGTAATTCGAGGTATAAGCAAGCTACCATTGCCAGAATCATGCGAATCAAGGTAAAACGCACAACAGGTGAGAAGTTTTCTCTGTAGTCTATCCCTTCCTGTTGTGTAAAAACCTTTCGTGACAAGGCGAGCTTTATATCCATCTATAGAGCCATCAGCCTTATGCTTGATCTTGAGAACCCATTTGTTCCCAATTGCTCTATGTCCTCTGGGTGAGTTAACTAAGTCCCAGACTTGGTTAACTTTCATGGATTTCAATTCCTCCTTCATCGCTTCCATCCATTTGTCTTTTACAGGGCATGATGCGGCATATTTGAGATTCTTCAAGTCCTTGTTGACTCGAATTTAGATCAATTCTAATATCACTCCCACTTGAAATGTTGTTAGAATTGCTCCCACTTGGATCATTATTCCCGTATGGAATAGGATAATCGTCATTCGTATAATCCATTGGTGAAGGTTAAAAAGAATTTTCGTTTTCACCAAGAATTTCTCCCACTCGAATGAGGTAATCCTTTTTGATCATAAATCTCAAAATAGAGATAAGTCCTGACTTATCTCGCCCTGTCTTGGAAACTCGTTTTCCAAGAAAGTGACATCCCTCGACTCAAACTCAATTAGCACACCATTGTCTTCCTGACTAACAAAAAACATAACCTTTGGAGTTTTATGCGTATCGTTTAAAGATACACTTCCTTCCCCATGGCCCAAGTTTGCCATGCTTATGGGAGGAAATATGTGCGTTGAATGCACAAACTCAAGGTAAAAATGTTTAAGTCAGGAGACCTTTGGTTCCACAACTCATAAGGAGTGGAACTAACTGATTTCGAGGGTACGCAGTTTAAAATGAAAATGGTTGTCAATAATGCATCACCCCAAAAGGTGATTGACAAGTTAGCTTGCTCCATCATTGAACGGACCATTTTTCATTAAAGTCCTATACCTCCTTTCTGCAACACCAATTTGTTGAGGAGTATAAGGCATAGTTACCTGATGTACTATGCCTTTTTCATCACAAAGTTCCTTTAAACTTGTTGATTGATATTCACCGCCCCTATCGGTTCGCACGACCTTAATCTTGCGATCTAATTGATTCTCCACTAAACTCATATAGTTTTTAAAGCAGGTTTAGTGCTTTCACTTTTGTGGGATATCAAATAGATATGACCGAATCGGGTGAAATCATCAATTAAAAGTGATGAAATAGGACTTCCCGCGTCTTGTCTTGACATTCATCGGACCACATATGTCCGAATGGATAAGCGGTAATGGAACCTTGGCCCTTGTGCCGGTTCCAAACGGCTTGCGACAAGATTTCCTTATAAGGCAATGTTCGCAGGTCGACATTTCAACCTTTGAAACATTGGATAGAAGGCCACGTTTGGCAAGTCTATCCATACGCGTTGGTCCAATATGACCAAGCCTTGAGTGCCAACAAATTATATTAGACTCATTAGTCAAAGAATTTGTCACAAGGAAATGAGAAATCATACATTGTACTTATTACAATGAATCCTTTAAATACATAACCCAGAACCAATAAAGGAATTATTACAAAAATAGGTCCATATTACAATCATGAAGGAACCAACTATCACCAAGACCCATTAAATTGACCACAGTATTAATATTCCTTTGAATATATGTAATGAAGAGAACATCATAAAGTAGGAGAGTGTGGCCGTTGTCCAAGTCTAGCTTGCAATTTCCAACGCCTTTCTCTACAACACGTGTGTTGTTTCCTACATTGATCCACTTCATTCCTTGGGGTATCCGGTGATACTCCACGAAGGACCGTCTGTCCTTTGCTATGTGGTCGGTGGCACCTGAATCAATTATCCCAAAATGGATTAGATTCCACAAGAAATATTGAACTAGAAACACATATGTTACTAGTATTACAAGTTACCTCGTCACTTCCACTCGTACACGAACGAGCATAGTGACCGAGCTTGTTGCACTTGAAGCACTTGATCCTTTTCAAGTCTTTCTTCTTGTGCCATTTCTTGTGCCCACCCTTATGTTTGGGTTCCTTGGTGGACTCAGGTTGATTATTACGTTCATTAGAAGACTTCGAACGATCTTTACGTTTCTTTCCCCCGTGTGAGGAACTAGCAACCATGTGCACTTCTGCACTTGGCTTGGCAGCCGCAAGCCGCTCTTCCTCTAATTCGAGGTGCTTGGAAACATCGTTGAAGGTCTTGATGCTCTCATTATGAGTGAGATGCATCTTCATCTGATCCCACCCATTTGGTAGGGAACGTATGACTGCTTGGATTTGTTGCTCATCCGTGAGCACATGACCTGCGTCCTTTAACTCTGAGATAAGGTTCGCCATATGTCGCAGATGTTTCCCCATGGAATGATCTGGACGTTTCTTATATGTATCGAACTTTATAGTTAAGGCGCGAAGTTTGGACACCGATGTGCCATCGAACTTCTCCTCTAGCTTGGACCATATGTCCATGGCTAGGTCATATTCTCGGAAGATGCGCATTATGTCATCAGCCATACTGCTTAATAACGTAATGCGCGCTATCTTATTCTTCCGAGACCAAGCATCAAAAGCTTCCTTGTCTCGTCTGTGTTGGGCCGTAGTGCCCAACTCGGGTTCAATCATTATGTTCTTTAGAGTTTCGAGCACTTCTTGCTCCTCTAAAACGTATTGTATCTTAATGGACCAAAGTTTGTAATTATCGCCGTTGAGTTTTTCACCTTTGTTTAACTCAGCGACGATATTCTTTGAAGCGGAAGACATTTTACTTTTAAAATGCTGCAAAAAAACACAAAAACCGAAGGTTCGATCAAAACATTGCATAAAAATTCTTAAAATATAACTCCCACTTGAAATGATAATAGAGTATCCCATTTGGATAGTTCTAAAAATTCAAATCCCACTTGGAATTATATTATATTTGATAAGTTACTTTCGAAAAATATTGAAGATGTTGTTCTAGAATCGAAAAGGTCTCTATGATTCCAATCACCATCTAGAACAACCTTCAATATTTCCCCATCACTTATCAAACAATAGTACTCGTATAGTACTAGCAGCGAAAAACGCGTATTTGATAAGTTACTTTCGAAAAATATTGAAGATGTTACTCTAGAATCGGAAAGGTCACTATGTTTCCAATCACCATCTAGAGTAACTTTCAATATTTCTCCCTCACTTTATCAAATGTTAGTACTCTTATAGTACTTTGCAGCGGAAAAGCGTTTTTGAAAACGTATTTTTCAAAACGAATTTAAAATACATTGGCTAATCTCCGTAGAGTAGAGCACAATGACATGGCTAATCTCGCATGAAGTAGAGCATTACGGCTAATCTTCAAGGAGTAGAGCACAATTACATAAGTACATTGGCTAATCTCCGTAGAGTAGAGCACAATGACTTGGCTAATCTCGCATGAAGTAGAGCACTATGGCTAGTCTTCAAGGAGTAGAGCCCAAGTAAAAAAAACTTCATTAAAACGTTAGTCCCGTATGAACTAGTCGGCACTGTGGTTAGCCCCGTATGGGCTAATCGACACATTCGAGTTTGACCAATGCCCTTTGTCACCCCGTATGGGTCAGTTGACAAATTTGCAGCCGACTCAGACCTTCTGCCAGATTGGTCGACCAAAAACACAAAATTGGTCCACCAATTTTCGAAATGCAAATTCTCCCGACCAGGGCCTCTGCCCTGGCCGGGGCTTGGCCAAGGGCCGGCCAGGGCCTCTGCCCTGGCCGGCCAGGGGCCCTGGCCCCCTCGGCCAGGGCCGGCCAGGCCCTGGCCTCTGCCAGGGCCGGCCGGCCAGGCCACTGGCCGGGGCCAGGGCTCCTGCCCTGGCCTGAGGCCAGGGCGCCGGCCCTGGCCTCTGCCAGGGCCGGCAGGCCGCTGGCCGGGGCCAGGGTTCCTGCCCTGGCCTCGGCCAGGCCCTGGCCTGAGGCCAGGGCACCGGCCCTGGCCACTGCCAGGGCCGGCCTGGCCCTGGCAGTGGCCAGGGCGCCGGCCCTGGCCTCTGCCAGGGCCAGTAGGCCGGCCTGGCCGGCAGGGCTTGGCCAAGGCCGGCCACTGCCGGCCTGGCCTTGGCCGGCCACTGCCGGCCTGGCCATGGCCGGCCATGGCTTGGCCATGGCCGGTCATGGCCAAGGCCATTCGGCGTTGGCCGGCCATGGCCCCTTTGGCCATGGCCGGCCACCCCCTTTAAATGGGGTTGCCGCACTCATTCCTCCCCCTTGATGGGGTGGTCGCCGGTGGTTATTGGCCGTAGCCAACCCCCTCCGCATGGGGAGAGGGGTTGCATGGCCTTCATAGCCCATTTGGCCATGGTGCACATGCACCAAATTTTCCTCTTACCCGATGGAAATAACTTCCATCATCTTCCTCGATGAAGCACCCGTTCGTCGATGAAGCACCCGTTCGTCGAGAAATTAGTTATTTCCTAATGGCCGTGTGCCAAAAATGAATAACGTACTACGTGAACGGTCGGTTCTTCCCGTCACGGAGAGTTCCTACCATATCCGTAATGATAGGAGACCCTAACGTGAAAAGAACAACCGCTGCGTTCTCTCCGTCACGAAGCGTTCCTACTATATCCGTAATAGTAGGAGACCCATTCGTGAAAAAGACAACGACTCGTTCGTAGTTTCGACGGGGCGGTGGATTGACCGGGGCGAACCCATATGGCTCTGATACCAATGTAGGATCCTGTCCAAAACAAAGTTAGGATCGATAACATGAAGTTTAGACTTACGCTTGCGTATGCGGCACGGTAGTCTACGAACTTCGCCTTCGGATTCGCCACGACGGATCGAGTCTTCTCATGAACGGAGTAAGGCTACTAATCCACAATCTAAATCTCTACTTTAGATTAAGAACTTGGATAAGAGGGAGAGGAAATATTTCTGCAGAGCTTCGCTAGGATGAAGATGCATGCATGAATTTCATGCAAAAGGTGTAAGGAAAATGGCTACCCTTGGGTCTTATTTATAGCCCCCAAGGTAGTTATTTTAGGGTAAGTTGTTCCTTTGGAACAACTTAATTAAGGTGTACCATGATACATGGCACATTATAAGCTTAAGTTGTACCATATGCATGGTACAACATAAGCTTAAGATATTCCCCCTTTATTAGCCATATGTCGCATGCACTTATGCATATATAATGCGACTTTCCCACTCATCCAGAGATCCTCTCCGCAAGGGAACAGATTCCCTTTGCACACGACTTCGTGTGCGCGACGTTCGAGGTCCGTATTCCCTCGTACATCCCCCACAAGGGTGTACAAACGTCTTCCATATCCAACAAATACGTGCAAGCAAATGACTGATTCACATTACTGTTTGACTTCTGATGCCAATTCATGTTATAAAATGGAAAGTTTGCTTGCTTAACTAAAAGCTGAAGCCAGCCAAGATGAACTAAATACTACCAATGATTAGAAAAATATGTAGGCCAGCAGCAGATTTAGTTTTAGGAGTCAGGTGACTTAACACATGACTCTCTAAACATTGTGACGGCAATAAGCGAGTTCATTAGTCAATTTAGCTTCACATGATCAACCACTTTCGATTTGTAGCCTATACTAAAAAGATCATAGTTTTAAAGTGTAGAAGTAACCTTTATGTTAAACAAACAGTGTGAGCTTGATCAAATTAAGTCTTAAACTTCTAATATACGTAATTGTGTCAATGGTTCTTCAAGAGAAGGCAGCTTGGTGTAATGCTTAAAACTAATCCACATTAGCAAATATCATATGAGTAATTGCAGTATGTACAGTTGGTTAACAAATGATTTGGAAATTTTAACATGACATTTATGTATTCATTTTTATCGTATGGAATTTTTTTGAAATGAAGAGAAAGTGAGAAGTGGAAGGACCTGGATAGTGTGGTTTTTGAGGAAAAGGATGATCAAAGGCAGGCTGATGAGAGACATAAACATAGTCTATGATATCTCCATCTGGGCTTCTGCATTTCATATAAACAAAATTTTTTATTAATACGAAAAAATTTGAGCAATAGATAATTATCATGGCAACATAGAAAGAAGAAAAAAATCCATCTTTGATGAAAAATGTACATAGAATTGCAACTTGGAATAATGACCACATGAGTAAATCTTATGGGAAATGGATTTTCTGAGTAAAGACAAAGTATAGGAAAAGTGGGAATTGTAAAGAAAAAGCGCCATTTTAAACCCTAAAAATTGGGAATTTAGGGACCTGACCTAAATGGACTTGACGGCAGGCTTATGTTGCTTGAGGTGCTTGCAGGTTCCGGCCATCATTTTTAAAAAAGAATTTCAAATGTTAATTCTGAGCCAAAACAAACCCTTTTCCATTAAGATCATGCTCGTGCATCTAAAATCAATTTTGCACATCAAATGAATTTTTAACATTAAGGTAGGGGTTAATCTTAATGAATTTTGCACATCAAATGATGAATTCAATCTGACAAAAAATTTCACAAAGTAGAACTATTAATCAACGAATATTTAGACACATTCAACCCGAGAGACATAAACATTACTTAATGTATGCCAACTTACAGGGAACATATGAAAGAATTAGTATTTGAGAATGATATCATAATCATCAGTTTCAAAGACAAAAATCAAAAATCCTACTTGAAACACCTAGACTTGAACCATATAAACCATAAAATATAAGCTGGTAGATCTCAATCTAAGAATCCTCCTGCATTGTAAAATAGTTCAAAGGTTTCATTAATAATTACTACACCAAATACAAAACACAAAAAGGTTTCAATCTTAGAATCCTCCTGCCTGTTATAAAATCCAACTACATGTTTTTTTGCAAAGCTCTAAAAACATATCAAAATGAAAGACATGTTATCAAAATACAAAACACAAAAAGCAAAATTTTGACCCACATAAAGCTGTCTTATAATGAACAAAATGATATATACCTGGCACGAATTCATTCATCCCCCATGGTCCATGGATCACTTGCTAGAATTTCCACCATCCTAGCTTCCATTGAACATGAATTTAGGCTGCTCGTAGCCCTTGGCCTGAAAGGCAACTTTCCTCAATAGGGGAAAAAATAAGAAAAAGTCCAAATGGGATCAGCACACTCTAAGCTAATTTTTAGATTAATTTATAGGGTCCCAAAAAAGTAATTGTTTACAGTATTCATTGAATTTCTCTTCGTATCTAAATGCAATTGAATTTTTTTAATCAAAATAGGACATTGAACACAACAATTCCTCAAAAAAACCCCCCAAGAACATAATGAAATTATGCAAATAATCTCACCACAGCACAAATTTACATGGCATTTGCTTAAACTTGTACCTTTAGATGATTGCAGTTGGCAATAGAAATGAAATTAGGGTGATGAGCGGCTAGAATGCAAGATCAGAAAACTTGAAATAAATTAGATGCAAATTAATTAGTTAATCTATTTCCTCCATTATTTGGAGATATGAACCTTGTAAAAGCTTTATCTCACTTGAATTGTTGCTCCTAAATGTTGAGAGTGAGAAGAATGACCGCGCCACTGGAAGAGTTTGTAAAATAACGAAGATGCATAGAAATTTATACCAAATATCAAGATAACTATCTCATGGGTCACTTCTATGAAAGAGTGCCCTACTATATAAATAGTGTAAGATTCCATGATTGGAAGGTTTGAGTTTACCTTTTGGTTGTGGCGGCTGAAGTTGAATTCTGCTCTTCTCGTAACCTGTCCAAAATGGTAGCTGTACACCGCTTGATTGAACTGCGCAAGAACCATCATAACATATTATAAACACAACAACACAACAAATTGGTAGATTGCCAAAATGATAGAGGACATTTTAATTCAGTTGACATGTACAATTATTAAATACGACACTATCATAAAACGTGCAGACACTTGGATATGTCCAGTGTTGGACTGCAATAAAAATCAGCATGGATCTCGTCAGAAGCAACACCGAACCAGCAAAATTTGCTGCCTCCCCCACCCAGACCAAGATAATCAGATGTATACCAACTATGATACACAGTGTCAGTCCAAACATCAAGAATGAGCAAAAAACTTTAGTAGTGAGTGACAAATGTATATCAGGCCAGTTATTTTTATGGTCATAAATTTAACTATATTAAGAAGTAAATTTTAATAAATTAAGTTGTGCAAGACTAAGGAATGGGAATCAAATATTCGTACATCATCAAGCATTCGTTTAATTAAAAATGGAAAAAAAATGAAACTGGAAGAATATGACACATATAAAGATGTCTTTTAGTGAATAAACTGTGACATACTTAGCACGAATTTATTTATCCCCCATGGTCCATGGACCTCTTCCTAGAATTTCCACATATGACCTTCCCCTGAACATGAATTTAGTGAAGGGCAGCTTTCCTCAACGGGGCAAAAATAAAAAAAAAATCCAAAAGGGGACCAGCACCCTCTAAGCTGATATTCAGATTAATTTATAGGGAACCAAAAAAGTAATTATGTAAAATATTCATTGAATTACTCTTTGGATCTACATTCTCCTCAGCATTGTCGAGAGCATGCAGCACTGTAGGGCTTTCGGCAACACAATAACTCATTTTTAATGGATTTCGATGTTGAAGGGCTTCCGACAAAAGCTGAAATCAAGGAAAATTGTGAAGATTGATATTGCTGGAAAAATTATGCGAAATTTCTGATATTTTTTCACTGGCTCGAGCTTTATAGGGAAGTGAGGGGTGAGCTTATCTTCATTTTTTGAGCAAAGCCATTGCTTCTTCATATCCCCAACTATGCGTATTGAGACAAAACATTAAACATGTAATATGCAAAACAAAAAAAATCAAAGAAACATAACAGCTCATTCACAAAACTCTGCACAAAACATCCACGACAGCCTCCTTGCTGTTGTAGAGCTTCTTACATAGATCGGCCTCGAATGTCTCAGCCTCCTGAAAAATCGAAAGGTTTCAAGAAATGAATATGTAACCAATAAATAAATTACTAAATTTAAAAATCGAAGAACCAACGTAAATCTATGGCAAACTAAGGAATGTGGTCCGGGTACACATGGTTGGGCAGCTACCATGATGATGATGTTGCTGCTGCTGCAAGCACCACTGAGTTGACATTGATGATGCAATCAAAATATCAACAAACTAATAAATATAACAATTCAAAAAACAGACATCTACAAATCTCATCTCAAATTAAGAAATCACATCCAAAAATAAGAGATTTTAGCGTCATGCAATATATGAATAATCATTGACTCAATAAATAATTCCATCTTACATACCCCAGCCGACATTGAGGATGCACATTGAGACAAATCATCGAGCATATTGCATGCATATCGAAATTAACAAACTAATTTCTCGCCAAACCCATCACCCAGCAGCCAAAGCGTGAGACTCATATTATTTATGTATTGTGCATTGTTGGGCATAACCAGTGCATTTTTGGGGAGAGTCATATTATTTAAATTAACAAACGGTACATTTTTGGGGGAGAACAAAGATTTTGCGTGCATATCTTGCCCTAGATAAGGGCACAAAAAACCATTCACCCACAAAATGGACCAAAGCAATGCAGCACTATACAATTAACCAAACACCTAAAAATCACATTTTTCTTCAATAATTCGCAGGATTTACAAATGGGAAAACACAAAAGGCAGAAATCAACAGCACTATGTCAACATTCACAGTAATTACAAATGAGCAAGCTCAAGAGGAGGCAAAAATCAACAAAAATTCACAAAATTAAAGATCAGGTAAGCTCAAGACGGCAGATACCAATGCAATACTATATCATTAATCAAACTCAAGATGGATTCTGACCAGAGAAGTTGGGTTCCATTGTTAGGCCATGAACAATTCTGATTCTGCCTTTTAGGCCATGAGAGAGAGAGAGAGAGAGACCTTGAGCATGAGCAGCAGCGACATCAAAGCCCTCTCTCGTTTTGGGGGGGCTGGGGGCTGGGGGCTGGGGACGCGAGAGCAGCAGCGACATCAGAGTCCTGGGGCAGGGGGCCGCGAGATCAGCAGCGTGCCACGAGATCAGATGCGACATCAAAGACCCAGGAGCAGGGGACCGTGAGATCAGCTGCAACATCACCGTCCCGAGAGAGAGAAAGAGAGTGTGTGCTGCTTTAGTTTGTCCCCCCAAAAGTTTTGTTATCAAAGTTTTAAATTTTCAATTTTTCAAACCAAATCTCAATTTTCAAATTTCCCCCACAAATTCCCCCCCAAATCTTTTATCCTAGTCAGCTTTTGCTTGCCACGTAGGACAAAGGTTTGTCCTACTGGGACAAAATTCAAAATCTTCCTCTTTTATAGTATAGATATTATATGTTGGAAATTCTGCAATTTTTTTAAAAATAATTTTAAACTATCGGCCACGCTTATATCCGTGGCCGATAGTACTAGACGGCCACGACAATGTCCGTGCCGATAGTTATCAGCCACGGAAAATGTGCACAAAGTTGACGATTTCGTGCACATAATCCGTGGCCAATAAAGTAATGCCCAGTGTCATTTTCGTGGCCGATGCTTATTTATGGCCACGAAAAATTCCGTGGCCGAAGGGTTTCGCCCACAGAGTTTGTGCACGGTTTACGTCAACTTTGTGCACATTTTCTGTGGCTGATAACTATCGGCCACGGATATTTCCGTGGTCGTATAGCATTATCGGCCATGGATTTGTCCGTAGCCGATAGTTTTATACATTATTTTATTCGAATTATCGGCCACGGAATGTTTCGTGGGCAAAGGGGGTATCTGCCACTACGGCATCGGCCACGGCTTTTCGGCCACAGAATTTTTTTTACGTGTCTGTAACTGTTCCGCCACAGAATTCTGGCTTTCAGCCACAGATTTGTTCGTGGCTAAAAGCCGGATATGTACCATCCTTATTATAGGTGCTCCTCTAAAATTGGCCCATAGAGAATCAAAGTGCATAAATCTACAGTAGAGACGGATCCCTACAGCTTTTTTGATATCTGCGAGTCTACGGTGTCCAAGCCCACCTTCCCTGTTGGGCTTGCAGATACTGGACCAACTCCAAACATGCAGCTTGTTATTCCAGAGAAAGTTCGCGCAAATCTGCTCAATAATACGGATGACAGAGCTAGGCAGCTTGAAGAACAGACTCCAATAAGAAGATAAGTTATATATTACGGAGCGTATAAGCTCAACTCTGCCAGCCAAAGACAAAAACTTCGAAGACCAGCCCGCCATGCTAGCTGTTCCATGGTATGGCATTTATGGCATGAAAGGAATAGAATGGTGTCTAACAACTCTAGTAAGCACAATGTTCTCATTTTCAGAGATATTTATGAAGACATTCGGTACTCAGTGCTGCCATCAGTTAGAAAGAAGGGAAACATAATTTTCATATTGCCCTTGAAAATTGGTCCTAACATGTATCTTATTAGAATGTCTCAGTTGCTTAGATTTCTTTTCTAGGATTGGCTAATTGGGGATGACGATGCATGTGTCCTCTCTCATCTCTATGAGCAATATTAGATTAGATGTCTATGTTTTTACTTTGGTGTATATTGTACATTATTTGATAGTTAATGAAGCTTAATTATCTTTCTATACGCGCACGCAAACACACACAAAAATTTTCAAACGAGAACATTTCGCACGAAATTTTCCATGCGAAAATGTTTTTATTTTTTTTGAATTTTTTTTCAAAATTTTTACCACCTTCACTTCATGTTGTTATACACCCCTCAAAAAATAATGGTTAAAAAATAATGTGATTTGGCTTTCGACAAGGTGTTACAAAAAGTTATGTTGTTCTGAACTGTTAAAATTTATAATGGATGGATCGGTACTCAAAATCCGATATGGTCCACCCATTATTTTCCATGGGGTATCTAATTGTTTGAATTAAACATAAAAAATGTGCAAAATGTTTCTTAAAATAGGTAAAATTCTTTTCACACGGGCTTTTGTACCATTCTTTTTGCACCAGAATATTACCACACACACGTACACACACACACACATTATAGAAATAACTCGTGCACAAAGTGCACAGACACCCTAAAAACCAACCCACACAATCATGACGCGGGACCCACACGTATGTTTCGATGAGTGCAAAAACAGGTGAAAATGAGAAGAGTTTTTTTAAGTGTGTATTGTCTTGGGGGTTTTGGTTTTTTTATTAGGGATCTGATTTTGGGTGTTTTGGGTTTGGGTGTGTTTGGGGGGTTGTGTGGGGTTTTGGGGTTTTTGAGTTTTGGGTTTAATGATGTTGTCCCATGTGGCGATATGACATTGCCACATGTTGGGTCATACGTAGTGTGACTGTTATTCATTAGTGACACTTGGATATTTCAGTAGTTCTTAATTATCTTTGTTTGAAAGATCTTATTTTTGGTCATGATGTATGTCATGTTGAACGTCATGTTGCAACATGAGATCCAACATGCTGTTCTAAAGCTTTTAAAAGAATGACGGTCATCAGAACTTTGAAGGTGGATTACTTCAGATATCATTGCTCTCTCTTCAAAGGATTCTGTTATGTGCTGATAAGAAGAAGAACAGTTGAAGATGCATTAGGAAGCTGTTATCTCTCAAATATGATTGAAAGATCTGTTGGAGATATATTGGCCCGCAAATATTGGTTGACAGAGCTGTTGAAAATTTGGCAGAATCACTTGCCCAAAGTGATTCCTAAATTTGTGGGCTGCCGATCTGCACGGGATTCTTTCAAGCGACCTGCTTTATCTACTCTGAGATTAAGGGGAGTGCAGTATATATTGCAGTCAGTTTGCGGCTATGGTTTTAAGACTTTCTTGAAAGTTGTTTGAAGAACTCCGGGAGGGAGACTGATGTCTACGCACGAAAGGATCAATGGAGTTGATTCTAGTCAGTACAGCAAGGGGATCTTGCATGCCAGGGGAGCTTACATAGATTACTCCAAGGGGTTGGTAGAGACCACCCATCATGGTTTGTATTGAGGGGGAGTTTGTTCCTCCTAGTAGAAATCTGGTATTAGCAATTGTATTCATTGATATTTGAGTGGAGTAATCTGTTCTTTCTGGGCGTGGTCCCGCAGATGTAGGTGTGCACACCAAACTGCGGTACCAAGTCTTGCTGTCGTCGCTTGGTTTTAAGTTTAGTCATTATGCTTAATTGATTAATCTCTACGTACTGAATTACACCACATGTGGCAAATTCAAAAACATCCCTCAATTGTAATAAGGACTAGTCATAACCTGTGACTGTGGGCACAGTTCACTTAAGATTTTCCATTGCGAAATCTTTGTTCCCCAAAAAATTATTTCCACAGCCAAAATTTAAAAGAAAAACAAATTATCTTAAAAATATTTAGCGGCACGGGTGCCTTCGATGTGGAACAATAAATTCGACACGGGCGCCTTCAGCGCGAAACAACAAATTAGCGTAAAAAAATTTATCGGGCACCGTGCGCGCGGGGTTCACTTAAGATTTTCTCCCGCGAAATCTTTGTTCCCTAAAAAATTATTTCCACGACCAAAATTTAAAAGAACAACAAATTAGGGTAAAAATATTTAGCGACATGGGCACCTTCGGTGCGGAACAACAAATTTGGCATGGAATAGCAAATTAGCGCAAAATATTTAGTAGGCACCGAATAATGACATCATGTGGGGCCCAGTGTGAGTGTATTAATTACGACGTTCTGTTACCCATTTTTGAGTGTATTATTTTCTTCTCGATGAAGTCAAATGCCCGGATAGATAAGGATGCTTTGAATAGGCAACATATAATTCATTGATAATATTACTTTTCCTCATTTTTGTTATAAATATTGTAAAATAAATCACATAAATGCATGGATGTTCAACTTTAAGACCTCTTAAATTCGAAGATCTCGAATTTCACAAAATTAAATGAAGTTTTATTTCTCCAAAAAGTTCCCCCAAAATACAAAATTTTTTCCTCCCAAAATTTTCACAAACTCTCATCTCAACAGTTGATTTCCCAAGATAAAATATCAACCATCCTTCTATCAACCTGTTTGTCCTAGTCAGCTTGTTTCCCAAAAAATAATTTCCACAGCCAAAATTGTGCGGAACAGCAAATTAGTGTAAAAATATTTAGCGGCATGGGCGCCTTCGACACGGAAAAACAAATTCGGCGTGAGAACCTTCGACACGGAACAATAAATTCGGTACGGGTGACTTCGACACGGAACAACAAATTCGGTGCAGGCGCCTTCGATGCGGAATAACAAATTAGCGTTAAAAATTTATTAATTCGGTGTGGGCGCCTTTGGTGCGGAAAAACAAATTCTGCGCAGGCGTCTTCGGCGTGGGAAATTATTCTCATCTTGTTGCCCAAGAGATGGTGGGGCTCACGTTGAGAGAGAGATCATTCGATCTGCAGCAGCACTCGATCTGTAACATTAAGTGCAAGTTAAATTTTTTTCCCAAATGCATTAATTGCATGCAG
Source organism: Scilla litardierei (assembly GCA_030789695.1). NCBI lineage: Eukaryota > Viridiplantae > Streptophyta > Magnoliopsida > Asparagales > Asparagaceae > Scilla > Scilla litardierei. The sequence continues at coordinate 107,748,308 of CM061137.1, read as the reverse complement.
TCTGCTATTCCCCAGAAACTTTCATTCCCCAAAAAGTTTCAATTCACCAGAAACTTTCATTTCCATAGCAATGTTTTTTCCTCCCAAAACTTTCCACAAAATCTCATCTCAACCATTCATTCCTCAAGATTAAATCCAAGCCGTCTTTCTATCAACATGTTTGTCCTAGTCAGCCCTAGGATTCAAAACAGTTGTCAAATGCTATATCTATATTATATTTGACAACTGTTTTTGAATCCTAAGGCTGACTAGGACAAGCTGACTAGGACAAACAGGTTGATATAAAGACAGCTTGGATTTAATCTCGAAGAATGAATGGTTGAGATGAGAGTTTGTGGAAAGTTTTGGGAGGGAAAAACATTTTTAGGGAAATGAAACTTTTTGGGAAATGAAAATTTCTGGGGAATAGCAGAGTGCATGCAATTAATGCATTTGAAAAAAAACTTTATCTTGCACTTAATGCTGCAGATCGAATGGTCTCTCCCTCAACACTGGGCCAACAGTCTCTTCGACGCATGTGGCAATAAGATGAAAATAATTTCCCCCGCCGAAGGCGCCCTGCTAAATGTTTTACGCTAATTTGTTGTTCTGGGCCGAATTTTGTGTTCTATGCCGAATTTATTGTTCCGCGTCGAAGGCGTCTGCTAAATTTTTTTACACTAATTTTTTGTTCTCCACCTAAGGCGCCCGCGTTGAATTTGTTGTTCTACACCGAATTTGTTGTTTCGCATCAAAGGCGCCCGTGCCGAATTTGTTGTTCCGTGCCAAAGGCGCCTTTATGTTAATTTGTTGTTCCGTGCAATTTTGGCTGTGAAAATAATTTTTTGGGGAACAAAGATTTCATCGGGGAAAATCTTAAATGAACCGTACTTGCATGCACGTTTTATGACTAGAGAAAGGCATGGAGAGAGTATGTTTATGGGAATCAGGTAGCCAAGGAGGAAAACCGGCAGGTGGACGTCCACGGCTAAACCCCTCCCATATTTTTTTGAAATTTTTTTTCAATACGCTCTATAGTTCATGGATGATCACCACACCAAAAATCAAGTGATTCTAAAACTTTTTTACATCGATCCATCCATTGCAAAATGTTCAATATTATTTTGCCGTTGATTTTTGCAATGGGTTGGTCGATTGAAAAAAAATTGTTGGACTCACTTGATTTTTGGTGTGGTGATCATCCATAAGGTGAAGAGCACACTGGAAAAAAATCTCAAAAAATATGGGAGGGGCTTAGTCTTGGGTGGACCAAGGTGTAAATCCCCTCCTTGGCCATCTGATTCCCATTTTTCACACAGACACACAGAATAATGGGTATCATCTGTGGCGGAGCAAGAAAAATTTGTTAGGGGCGAAAACATAATAATAAAATATTTTGTTTTCATAAAAGAATACAATTGCAAAAATCAGAGTTTCATCATTAATATAAAAAATAAACTTACAAGTTACAACAGATATCGGTGTGTTTTCATATTTTGGAACCGCTTGATGATTACATCATTACCAATTGTATCAAATTTGTCTTTTTCTATGAATGTGATCAGGTTATCATTCATCCACTGATCTCCCATGCGATTTCGAAGTCTACTTTTGATGATATTCATTGTTGAAAATGGTCTCTCAACAGTAGCTGTTGCGACTGGTAATATCAGTGCTAACTTTAGCAGCAAATAAACTAAGGGATATACTTTGTCCTTTTTAGTCATGACAATTCTTTCTGCAAACCTACCATGCCATTTAATTCTGAAAACTCCTCATTCGATCTCATATCCAAAATAAAATTGTTAAGTTCCAGGAGTTCTATGTCAAAAAACCCATTAGGATAAAATTGTGCAAGACGAATTAATTTCTCTTTATTAAAAAAAGAGAAATGATCATTTGGACTTAAGCATGCAACACCCAAAAGTAGATCTGTATTTGTCTCAGGAAACCGATTATTAAGATCCTGAACTTGCATATCGATCACAGTAAAAAAGAATCCTACACGATAATTATGTAGATTGGTGCATTCTGGAGCTTTACGATGAGATCTCCCTAGAGCTACAAATTTTTCATCCATTTGAGGAACATTGATCCTTGTTTCATATAAAATGCTGACACTTCAAAAAGAAGATTATCCCACCCATCATTTCTCATCATCTGCATCCTTTTTTAGATACTTACTAGTTCCATGGCATTTACAATATCCTGATCTTTTCATTGAAATGCTTGCGACAGTTCATGTGTAATTCCAAGGACATTCCTCATCAAATGTAAGCTGAATATAAAATCAAAAGATTGCATTGATTCCAATAACACATAAGCTTCTGCCCTTTGCTCTAAATTTGCACCATCTTCTTCAACAATTTCAAGTATCTTAATTACAGAATGAAACATCATGATTAAACTAAGCAACCCACAAAAATGTGGGCTCCAACGTGTGTCACCGGGTTTTTTCAAAGAGCAATCTTGATTTAGGCCTCGTCCACTTGATAATTCACCTTTTTCCAATGCCATAATGAGTTCACTAGCTTGTTTCTCTCGAAGAGAATCACACTGCTTGCAAGATGCTTTAACAACATTTAAAATGTTAAAGACCAAGCTAAACAAAGAGGCGATTTGGATGTGATTTTTTGTTGTAGCAACTAAAGCTAATTGAAGTTGATGAGCAAAACAATGTATGTAAAATGCACATATATTCTCGTTAATAATTAATGATTTCAGTCCATTAAATTCCTCCCGCATGTTGCTAGCTCCATCGTATCTTTGACCTCGTAACCTTGATATGCTAAGTCCATGCTTAGAAAACAACGCTTCAATCCATTTCTTAAGCGAAGACGCACTAGTTTCCTTAACATGTACAATACCAATGAAGCGTTCAACAACATGACCCATATTATTAACCTAGCGCAAGGCTACCGCCATCTGCTCCTTTGTTGAAACATCCCGAGATTCATCAATAAGTATTGAGAACAAGCTTGCATCAAGTTCTCCAATGATAGCATTAGCAGTCTCAATTGCACAAGCATTAACAATATTTGTTTGTGTCTCAGGTGAAGTTAATTTGTCATTTTCAGGAGCGTTTCGAAGCACAAATTTTTTGATATCATCACTGTGGTTCGCAAGAAACTGTAAGAGCTCAAGAATGTTTTCTCTGTTGGTTGAATCTTCTGACTCATCATGACCCCGAAAAGCTAGCACTTGTCGAAGAAGAAAACGAATATAATCAATCGATGAACTAAGAGAGCATGATGGTCATATAAAACTTGATCAGACTGCTTGGACAATTGAGGTAGAATATGTTACTTTGCATTTAATAAATTTCCAGCCATCTTCCTAGCTTGACTGTGAAAGCTACTATGGCCTCCAACATGAGTGCTAAACCGATCTTTCTTTTTCTAATTCTTGAATCCTTCAACAACAAAAGAATCACCTCCTCCTTGTTCTCGATTATCGGTTTTAAAAAGATAGCAGTACAAAAAAAATGCATCATCTTTTTCTATGCTGTATTCTAACCAATCTGGATATTCAACATACTAATTCGGATTGAATCTTCGACAATAATTCCCTATTTTTTTTTGTGGAAATTGATGATTGCGAGGTTGACATGGTCCTTTTTGCAAGTATGATCTACGAACTTGGTCCCAAATATTCGGATCATAATCTAAAATACGAGTACATAAACCAGGGTCAGCAGGAAGATCTGCTAAGTCCAGATCAACACGACTTTTTTTTGAAGTAGATGGATTACATTCCTTACTTTCTTGTGCCAGAAGTGAGTGCTTGTGTGACATACTTCTATTGAAATACTTTTCCATTGTATATGAGGAATGAAAAGGTCCAATTCTTCTAAATTTTGACATATGGATATTAAGATTATGTTAGAAAAATTCACATGATCACTACTTTTCAAAGATCCATTGAAACAATTGCCAAACTTATAATATAATAAGAGAAAACTACCAAAACAAATAAGATATGTATAATTAATTTATTTCTTTCATTTACCGCTTTTTGGTTTACAAAATGACCAAAGCTCCTTATTTGTTGTAGACTTGTAAGCTTGTAGGCATGTTACCAACGTCCTAAATCAAAAATTCATAATAATCATCAAACCTCATAACTAAAATTAAATTAAAGATATCGAGATTCCAAAAATCTTACGATCATCATATATACACTTGCTGGGCCTTTGAAATTGTTGTGCGGTGGAGCCTAGCTCTACCAACACAGCACATCGAAAGACGCAGGATCTTGGAGACCGAGGACAGCACAAACAGAACCACAGCTAAGATTTCTTTTAGGCCGTGGACGGACAAGGGGGAACACTGATGAACTTTATTACGAAAGGAGAGAACAATACAAATTTTCTCTTCGTCTAACGAAGAAGAAGCACACAAGATCTCTCCAAAAGCTCACAATACAATCTCTCTACGTTGGCTCTCACAAATGGTGGCTCTCGCAAAGGATACAATGGTGTCCACACCGAAACCCTAACCTTAAAACCCCTATTTATAATCCTAGGTTACGATAGGTGTCATTATTGGCTAGGAATTCCTAAGGATACGGATCCCGACAATTACGGAATCCAATCCAATAACCGCTCCTACGCAATCAATGCACCGCACACTAGTGGGCCCTCTACCGCTTCCTAGTGGGACGCATCCCAATGGGCTCTCTTTGATCGATTAACCTTCCTTCTGTGTCGAACGACCCAAGAACCGAGCCTCGTGAATGAGACTTCATCGTCGAGCCTTCATACGAACAATCAACTGAACACGGACTCTAACTGCGTTACGACCCATCGACCTAGTGCCGAGTGTTCGACCCTCAGACTCGAATTGACGACCGAACGACCAAATTCGCTGTAGAAGCCACATGCCCAGCATCCTCGTTTTTGACTTGTGCAGAGTCAGATAGGTCGAATCCGAGCATAGTCGAGTTACCTCTGTACAATATAACTCATCTACCATGCAACTGCTTATACTGCACCGAATCGAGCTAACTTCTTCACAAATCTCCACCTTGGAGAGATTTGAGCCTCCCATCCAACATACGACCTTCACTGACCTTGGTAGAGCATCGAATGGTGTTCCCCCTTATTTTGTTCCGAAGAATCAAATGCTTCGCCAGAGCTATGACTGTCTCCTCCTGAGACTGGCTGACTCTCTCGAGTCCAAATGGCTCAACCGAGCCTCAATGCCCCCTCCTGGGGCCGACGTCAACTTCTTTGAGGAACCACATTGAGCAAATCCAAACAATGTTGAACTTGACTCCCGATACAACCTTCGTCAGCATGTCCGTCGGGTTGTCATTTGTTCCGATCTTCAACAAGTTGATGTCGTCTTCTTCTTCTCCTACATAATCCCTGACAAAGTGGAATCTAATGGATATGCTTTGTACAAGCATGGAAAACTTGATTCTTAACCAATTGCACTGCACTCTGGCTATAATAATGGACATTGTACCTCTATTGGTCGACTCCCAGATCATCCATTAGACCCATCAGCTATATCGTCTCCTTCACCACTTCAGTCAATGCCATATACTCTTCCTCCGTAATAGACATGGCCACTGTAGACTGAAGGTTACTCTGCCAACATATTGGAGCGCCAAACAGGGTGAAGACGTAGCATGTCATCGATCGCATCTCATCCAAGTCGCCTACATAGTCTGAGCCGACATACCTGACAATGTGCGTACCATGAACACTTTGGCTATATGTCAGTCTGACGTCGACTGTGCCATTGATGTAACGCAGGATCCACTGCACTGCTTGCCAGTGCTATCTTCCCAGGTTGTGCATGTAACTACTCACCATCCTAACTGCATGTGATAGATCAGGTCGAGTATAGACCATTGCATACATCAAGGCCCATATCGCATTGGCATACGGTACGCTCTTCATGAGCTTCTTCTCCTCTTTGTTGTTCGGACACTGCTTGGCACTGTGCTTGATGTGAGGTACAAGCAGAGTAACTATGGTCTTCATCTTCTCACAACCAAACTTCTGTATAACAGACTTCAAAAAGCGACTCTGTAAAAGATGAACAGTACCTCCACTTCGATCTCTTGTGATATCCATCCCAAGAATCCTCTGTGCCTCGCCCAGATCATTCATCTCAAATGCAGAACTCAATTGAGACTTCAATCTCCGAATCTCCTCTTTATTTGAAGTAATGAGCATATCATTGATATAAAGTAGAAGATAGATGAAGGACCCGTCAACCAACTTCCAATAGAACATGCAATGATCATAGGGACTGCAAACAAACTCTTGATCATCTGTCATAAAGCAATCAAAACGTTAATACCATTGTCGTGGTGATTGCTTCCACCCGTAGAGTGACTTCTTCAATCGACATATACGACCATCATCACTCACATAGCCATCGGGCTGAGCCATATAGATCTCTTCTTCGAGTTCTCCGTGCAAGAATGCCAACTTGACATCCAGCTACACTAGTTCAAGGTCGAACTGTGCAACCAATGCCAATAATATCCAAATCGAGCAATGTTTTACAATAGGAGAGAACACTTCATTGTAATCGATGTGCGAAGCCCTTCGCTACGAGGAGAGCTTTGTAGCAAACATCTCCTGATTCGACCCCTTGCTTCTTCTTGTAGACCCACTTACTCCCAATCGCATGCTTTCCATTCAAAAGCTCCACGAGATCCCATGTGTCGTTATTCACCAATGATTCCATCTCTTCGTCCATTGCACTTCTCTACCGCTTCAGGTCTTCTGATTGCTCCACCTCATTGAATGAGTTGGGAACATCGATACATACTGCGGGAAAGGCAAATGAGACCAATGATCGCCCGTGAACTAACACCTAGAATCCACCTAGCAATGGCATGAACACCAAGTGTTAAATGTATCCCAAATGCGAATCCTCGGCACTTTACGCAAGCGTACGGTGTCAAGTAATAGTATAAAAGATGTCGATCTCCACATGGAAGGTATGAATGTTATTGTCTTGGGTTATCTTTAAATCTCAGAATATAGGTAGCAGTCGGTTTTGAAAGATTGGTTGTTTAGGATTGTGAACAATTAATAAAGACGAGGGCTTTACCACTAGGATCGTCGGACGTTGATGCTTAGTTAAGACTCTTACGTTGCATTGGTTTTATAGGGATTGTTGCATCCAAGATGCGGAGTTCATGGTTCTAAGCACCATAAATCTAACGTACTGCATTAACCCATAGGCGCACATGACACGTACATCAAGAATCGACAATATTTACGCAACTCTCGTGGACGGAATGATCTCGACTCATGCCACTCTCGTGGGTTAGAGCTTCGATGTATTTTGGTGGCTCTTATTGACGCAATGGTGGTAGCTGTCAATTAGTGATATAGTTCATCTGTCATGCCCAGCTTCCCAAAATGGACGGAGGCGAAGCGTGACAAGGCCCGCTTAGGCCAGAGCTAAGGAGCCCTGACCCAATAAGCGTCTGTAGGGGTACCATTTCAAAACTTCAGGTTCTTGCATTAATAAAATTCGGAACAATTAGGAAGTACAGAAAAAGAATTGGCATTCATTTATTCCAAAATATCCAAGTACAGAGTCTCAACGCCCGAAGGGCTACAACAGCAGAAAAGTAAATCTAATGGTGCAAGCACCCAACCTAGACAAAGAAACATAAAGGTGCTACGCACCCAACAAAAGTAAATAACGACTCTGGAAACTGCAACTAGAAGTCTCTAGCTCTAATCCTCCTCAGGGTCGTACTCGGGATCGACGCTCTCTGGCTCCACGTCGGCAGTCAGGTCAGTCTCCTCCATGTACTCTGGCTCAATCCCTGACGTACATCACCAAAAGAAGGAACTGTATGCCAGGCAAGGTCTACAAGAAAGATTAGACCAGGCTACAAGTGTACCAATTACTTACAACATTTTACTGGTTGATTAACATGCTGAGGTTTTTATTACACGACGGTTTACTGGTTGATTAACAGGATGAGGTTATGACATGAGAACAAGGTAAAGTACACGTAGCAGGAAAAGTAAACACGACAGGAAAGTAAACAAGACAAGTAGTAGTCGTAGTGAGTGCTACGGACTACGGGACTAGCCTACAGGTGTCAAGACAAGACGGAACACGGGAAGCCAGACAAGACAAGACAAGACAAGACACGACACGAAAGGGTTCACACCTGTTCGGTTCGAGGGGGATCAATCCCTCTTGTCGCTTGCAAGCTCAACCCTACCCCATAACCCCAAGAATCGTGACAAGACATGGGATCACTTGCTCTAGCTTGACAAGTGCCAAATTGCTCTCTGAGCTGTGGATCGGTACATGGGATCACCTGCTCTAGCTTGACAGGTTCCCAATTGCCCATTGGGCTGTGAACTAGTACAAGGGATCACTCGCTCTGGCTTGGCGAGTGCCCTATTGCCCAGCGGGCTGTGCAGACGGAAAGGAACAAGACACGACAAAACAGGAAGGGGTTGTACTAGGGTGTCCACAACTCACGCACACGCATGTCAATCCTATGATGTCAGAAATTGTTGTTGTTGGACTCAGATTTCGTTGTCAAGTCTGAGCCATCAAAGGCGTCCCGGACGCTATCATTTCACGTCCGGTCCTCATGTTTCTAAATTAACAATCCTAACAAGATGAAGGCCCAAAACATGGCCAAGAATGCAAGTGATACACTTGCCTGTGGTGGCAAGCGCGTCGTCTCCCTGGTACGCCTCGTCTATTCGTCTCGTCGGCGGAAAAGCCTCTGAAAATCGTGACACGGCGACGATGTCAGATCACGATTCATTATTCCCTATTAGGGTTGTGTCTAGGTTATCGGGACTATCCTATCCAGTTAATAATCACATTTTTAATGAATTGACCTAATCGATGATCTATCCTATGTGTGCATGCACAAAGTCCATTCGTCGATTTCTACGGTTTGCACAACGTTTTAAAGAGGGCGGAAAGTAAATTTAATTTGATTAGGTTGCTGATTTTAATTAGGGTTTGATCATCTATGGTGTGGGTTACTACGAATTTAGGGCACCAACCTGAAATTGATGATTGCACGAAGATCCGGCGTCGAATCTGGAAAGGTGGAAACTTTGCGTCGTCCGGAAATTCCTAGGCCGCGGGTAGCGCAGCGAGGAATGTTGATCGCCAGTTGTGGTGAAGATCCCAGCGTCTCCCGGCATCGTTGTTGCTGGATTGGAGTTGGGAACTCCAAGCTAGGGCAAAAGAAAGAGAAATGAGAGAAGAGGGAGAGCTTTGGGAAGATGGTAGGCGCAAGGATGGAGGAACGAGCAAGGGAAGGACGTGGGAGGCAGGGGAGTAGGATTTGGGGAAGATGGAGACTGAAATCTATCAAGAGAAATGAAGAAAGAAGCCCCGTTTAAATAAGAAAAGAAACGGCGGCTAGCACAAAAATTAGTGTTTCGGGGTCAACTAGTCGGTCAGAGAAGGGCGGTCGACCGACTAGTTTGGGAACTAGTCGGTCGGTCGTATAACTGTGACCGACTAAAACCCAAACCGTGAACAGGGGTGTTGTTGAATTTATAGAGTTAGTCGGTCTGTGAAGGCTCATCGACCGAATAGTTTGCAACCTAATCGGTCGGCCAGTGTTCATAGACCGACTAAAGGGTGAAAATGGTCAATAATATATTTTGAAGATTAGTCGGTCAGAGAAGGATACCTAACCGACTAGTTCGTCAACTAGTCGGTCGGTTTTCGTTCTTTGACCGACTAACGGTAAACAGTAACTTGATGCGAAAAATGATCTCTGTACTTAGTCGGTTTGCGAAGAAGTGTTGACCGACTAGTTCGATAACTAGTCGGTCGGTGGTTGAACTTAGACTGACTAAGTGTAAACAGTAACTCAAGGGAAAAAGCCTGACAAAACTAGTCGGTCCATGAGGAGTTGTTGACCGACTAGATTGACATCTAGTCGGTCGGTTCCTCAACGTGAACCGGCTAAAGAGCACAGGAAGTCAAAAATTGAAGCATGAAGCTTCGGGATGGGTTCTAGGACTTCTAAGATGAGTCTGGCTCTAAGATATGAGTGTTATGAAGCTAGCCATGCAAGACTAACTCAAGCTCGACATTCAACGAAGAAGAAGTCGGAGATTATGAATAAAACTTGGCGTAACGGTCGAGGTCATGACATATCTTAATCCGGTGTCAGAAAGATAATCCGAAAATATCGGACGGTCACGGAGACGAGACGCACAAGTCTATGGAGTCCGATCGTGCGTAACGCCTACCAAGAATTAATGAAAAATTGGAAACGGCGTCTGAGTCAAATGACTAAAACGCCCCTATGGTTCAAGGTCGTTTTGCGAGAAAACGAGCCGTGAGACGAAGTTCCCAAAGATTACAATAAAATCTAACACCCCGCACCATCGCAACGGCATATCTCCACGTATATGCCGGAGCTCAGAAATAACCAAATAAAATGTGTGCACGATAAAGCACGTGCACGCAGGAAATACAAACGGTCGGAAAGCGGCCGTTACATTCTACCCACCTTAGAAATAATTCCGTCCTCGGAATCACTCATTCTAACAATAATAATATCTATACAACCTCATACCCAAACTCTCATAACTACACATGTAGATCGTTTAATCTTTTAACTTCAACCAATGCCCTTTAATTAATCCTTCATAACCTTTCTTTTCACTGGACAAAGCCACGACCAACCTCGCATCCTAAAACTTAACTGTAGATCCTTCTCTGCTGTTCAAAATTTCTAACTCCAAGTCCGCATAAAAGAATAATATTCATTATACCATACCACTCCACTAAACATCATCGTTTCAATAACATCTTAGATTTTACGGTCTCTTCCCAATATTAATCAATCTCCAAAATTAGATTCTAGTCAACCGCCAATCTAAATCAAAAACTTTGTCCATCTCATATCACAGTTCACAAATTGACATTCGCCTTTTCCTTAATGCATTCCTCGTCATATCTTCCCATAAATCTATCCACTAATAAATTTGGACTATCAAGATCACATCTCATCCTACTTATTACAACAAATCTCCAACCAATACTAAGCCCACCTACCTGACCATTCATTTCTCAACACGTCGTGTTACTCTCAATGTCTTCTCACGTCATCTCAACAATCAAATCTCGATGCTATTAAAAGCTCCACTCAATCTCATGATGATCCTACCTCATACCATGCTCTGTAGTCATCCATATTCACCATTCGCCTAAGCCTCAAATCCGATAAGTCCTCATCTTCACGCATATGATCTCATTCAACCAGAATTTCCCATTGAGTCCGCCACATTTCGGTTTTATAAATAAGTCTTGGACTGCCCATTCTTTTCTTCCGAAAGAAATCTATTCCCAAATCCTATTGTTCCAAAATCGGTTAATCAGTGCTATAACAAATCTCATCTCTTCCTAAGCCTACCCGCGAACAAATCCTATAACGGTAATAGCTAGTCTTAAATAATGTAACAACCAAAAACACGAAAATTTCTTTAAGGGAGAAAGAAGAGAAGAGAAGGAGAGACTTAAGGTCAAAGAAATATTTTAAAACATTTGGAAAAACGTGTGGTGTTGCGGTAATGGACGAGAAAAGATAATTGATTTGTGATCTTGTGAGCCAATTTCAAAAACTTTTAAAGGTTTTGGTTTAAAGGAAAAACAAAATTTTAATACAATCACACGCAGTCAAAGATCAGCTATTACGAAAAACTACGTCTAAGGAAATTGCCGGCTAAGCCCCTATTCATATTCATCTAGACAACCATATTACGATTAACACTGAGCACCCATCCAAGACACAAAAAGGCAATTTCCAGGACCCTAAAGGTGACACACTCGTACAGGTCTACACCCTCTACCTGCACTCACGCATCACAACCACATTACCTACCAAAGGGCCTACTCCTATACTGGAGGGAGCATGGACAACTACAAGGACTAATGTCTAGGAAAAAGGTAAGAAAAGAAACTAGGTCAAGAGCGAAACGAAGTAAGATCGAAGGAACGAGTTTAACAAGACGGGATAAGGAAATAGTGGGCTGAATGGGACAAAGATTATTTCTCAAATAATTTGATAGATGAAAGGAGAATTACGTGTAAAATATGGTATCATATACTTTTAAAGATATACATATATTTATATACTTAAAAGTGAGCTGATGTAGCAAATTAAAATTTTGGAAAAAGTAAGACGAAGAAAGGATGGGTAAGATGGAAATGATTTGTTTTGCAAAAGAAAATGAGTTTACACAAAGATTTTGAAATGTGATCATGAAGAACATAGAACTGATATAATAATAATAATAATAAAATAATTGGAGTTCCCTCTAATTTAGAAAATATTTTAAAAGTATGTACGGTGAATGATTAGAAATAGTTCTCGTAATCCAAAAAAGTATAAATTGAATTATTAAAATGTTAACATGGTTTTAAAACTGAAAATATGAAAGATGCCGATTAAAATAATTACCAGATAGTAACTTGAAAATCGATGACCAAGGAGATTCCAAAACCCAAGAAGGAACTTTCGACCGAAAAGCAAGAAATTTTTTAATTATATGCATAATAATTAAAGGGTTTTCAAAGGAGTTAAACCGAGAGAAGAATTTAGTAACGAGTTCTCGAAAACACTTTCCGAAGGAGGCATGATTTGCAACAGGGATTGAAGAATTATCGACAAGTGTCATGAAATGATCACGTGAATTCGGGGAAAGGAAAATGACTGCATGATGGACATACCTAGGATATGATTCATGAAAGCTTCGATGGAACTCTACGGTTGATAACACGAAAGGGTAAAGATCATGAAGAAGCTAGAAGTCAGGATTCTAATTATCGGCCGTCTAAAGATCGGGAGAACTCGGCATTAAACTTCCTAATGAGCTAAACTGTAATCAGGACCTAATGGAAAGGTTCCTAAAGGAATCAGGGTTAGTCCTGCTGGGTCCGAAGTTGGTGGGCCCGAGCGAACGACAAAAAAGAGAAGGGCTCTAAGAAACAAACACGGTCAAGGTCAAGTGGGGCTACTAAGGTATTCTAGAACGAGGATGACTTAATTCCTAACTAAGGCGTCAGACTATCAACCTGGGTGTCTATCTAAGTCTTCCTACCATTTAAGACTGGGAACCTAATTCAGACTTGTACGAGGATATTAGATGAATGCGGTACTTTTATTGTTCTGAACTTTTACAAGACCTGCATGGGCCACCACTAAAACCTGTCACGCCCCGCTTCCCAAAATGGACGGAGGCGAAGCGTGACAAGGCCCGCTTAGGCCAGAGCTAAGGAGCCCTGACCCAATAAGCGTCTGTAGGGGTACCATTTCAAAACTTCAGGTTCTTGCATTAATAAAATTCGGAACAATTAGGAAGTACAGAAAAAGAATTGGCATTCATTTATTCCAAGATATCCAAGTATAGAGCCTCAACGCCCGAAGGGCTACAACAGCAGAAAAGTAAATCTAATGGTGCAAGCACCCAACCTAGACAAAGAAACATAAAGGTGCTACGCACCCAACAAAAGTAAATAACGACTCTGGAAACTGCAACTAGAAGTCTCTAGCTCTAATCCTCCTCAGGGGCGTACTCGGGATCGACGCTCTCTGGCTCCACGTCGGTAGTCAGGTCAGTCTCCTCCACGTACTCCGGCTCAATCCCTGACGTACAGCATCAAAAGCAGGAACTGTACGTCAGGCAAGGTCAACAAGAAAGATTAGACCAGGCTACAAGTGTACCAATTACTTACAACATTTTACTGGTTGATTAACATGCTGAGGTTTTTATTACACGACGGTTTACTGGTTGATTAACAGGCTGAGGTTATGACAGGAGAACAAGGTAAAGTACACGTAGCAGGAAAAGTAAACACGACAGGAAAGTAAACAAGACAAGTAGTAGTCGTAGTGAGTGCTACGGACTACGAGACTAGCCTACAGGTGTCAAGACAAGACGGAACACGGGAAGCCAGACAAGACAAGACAAGACAAGACACGAAAGGGTTCACGCCTGTTCGGTTCGAGGGGGATCAATCTCTCTTGCCGCTTGCACGCTCAACCCTACCCCATAACCCCAAGAATCGTGACAAGACATGGGATCACTTGCTCTAGCTTGACAAGTGCCCAATTGCTCTCTGAGATGTGTATCGGTACATGGGATCACCTGCTCTAGCTTGACAGGTGCCCAATTGCCCATCGGGCTGTGAACTAGTACAAGGGATCACTCACTCTGGCTTGGCGAGTGCCCTATTGCCCAGCGGGCTGTGCAGACGGAAAAGAACAAGACACGACAAAACAGGAAGGGGTTGTACTAGGGTGTCCACAACTCACGCACACGCATGTCAATCCTATGATGTCAGAAATTGTTATTGTTGGACTCAGATTTCGTTGTCAAATCTGAGCCATCAAAGGCGTCCCAGGCGCTATCATTTCACGTTCGGTCCTCAAGTTTCTAAATTAACAATCCTAACAAGATGAAGGCCCAAAACATGGCCAAGAACGCAAGTGATACACTTGCATGTGGTGGCGAGCGCGTCGTCTCCCTGGTACGCCTCGTCTAATCGTCTCGTCGGTGGAAAAGCGTCTGAAAATCGTGACACGGCGACGGTGTCAGATCACGATTCATTAATCCCTATTAGGGTTGTGTCTAGTTTATCGGGACTATCCTATCCAGTTAACAATCACATTTTTAATGAATTGACCTAATCGACGATCAATCCTATGTGTGCATGCACAAAGTCCATTCGTCAATTTCTACGGTTTGCACAAAGTTTTAAAGAGGGCGGAAAGTAAATTTAATTTGATTAGGTTGCTGATTTTAATTAGGGTTTGATCATCTATGGTGTGGGTTACTACGAATTTAGGGCACCAACCTGAAATTGACGATTGCACGAAGATCCGGCGTCGAATCTGGAAAGGTGGAAACTTTGCGTCGTCCGGAAATTCCTAGGCCGCGGGTAGTGCAGCGAGGAATGTTGATCACCGGTGGTGGTGAAGATCCCAGCGTCTCCCGGCGTCGTTGTTGCTGGATCGGAGTTGGGAACTCCAAGCTAGGGCAAAAGAAAGAGAAATGAGAGAAGAGGGAGAGCTTTGGGAAGATGGTAGGCGGAAGGATGGAGGAACGAGCAAGGGAAGGACGTGGGAGGTAGGGGAGTAGGATTTGGGGAAGATGGAGACTGAAATCTATCAAGAGAAATGAAGAAAGAAGCCCCGTTTAAATAAGAAAAGAAACGGCGGCTAGCACAAAAATTAGGGTTTCGGGGTCAACTAGTCGGTCAGAGAAGGGCGGTCGACCGACTAGTTTGGGAACTAGTCGGTCGGTCGTATAACTGTGACCGACTAAAACCCAAACCGTGAACAGGGGTCTTGTAGAATTTATAGAGTTAGTCGGTCTGTGAAGGTTCGTCGACCGACTAGTTTGCAACCTAATCGGTCGGCCAGTGTTCATAGACCGACTAAAGGGTGAAAATGGTCAACAATATATTTTGAAGATTAGTCGGTCAGAGAAGGATACCTAACCGACTAGTTCGTCAACTAGTCGGTCGGTTTTCGTTCTTTGACCGACTAACGGTAAACAGTAACCTGATGCGAAAAATGATCTCTGTACTTAGTCGGTCTGCGAAGAAGTGTTGACCGACTAGTTCGATAACTAGTCGGTCGGTGGTTGAACTTAGACCGACTAAGTGTAAACAGTAACTCAAGGGAAAGAGCCTGACAAAAACTAGTCGGTCCATGAGGAGTTGTTGATCGACTAGATTGACATCTAGTCGGTCGGTTCCTCAACGTGAACTGGCTAAAGAGCACATGAAGTCGAAAATTGAAGCGTGAAGCTTCGGGATGGATTCTAGGACTTCTAAGATGAGTCTGGCTCTAAGATATGAGTGTTATGAAGCTAGCCATGCAAGACTAACTCAAGCTTGACATTCAACGAAGAAGAAGTCGGAGATTATGAATAAAACTTGGTGTAACGATCGAGGTCATGACATATATTAATCCGGTGTCAGAAAGATAATCCGAAAATATCGGACGGTCACGGAGACGAGACGCACAAGTCTATGGAGTCCGATCATGTGTAACGCCTACCAAGAATTAATGAAAAATTGGATACGGCGTATGAGTCAAATGACTAAAACGCCCCTATGGTTCAAGGTCGTTTTGCGAGAAAACAAGCCGTGAGACGAAGTTTCCAAAGATTACAATAAAATCTAACACCCCGCACCATCGCAACGAAATATCTCCTCGTATATGCCGGAGCTCAGAAATAACCAAATAAAATGCGTGCACGATAAAGCACGTGCACGCAGGAAATACAAACGGTCGGAAAGCGGCCGTTACCTCATCGGTGGATCCCATCAAGAAACGAGCCGGGCATGGTCACGTGTCCCAAATTGAATCCACTGACTCCCTAATTAAGCATATATGATACTCCTTAAGCCAATCGATTCCACCGATCGTGGGCACGGTCTCAGTACGAGTTCTCCTACAAACTTTGCAAGATCAACCAAAATACTTCCCTTTTATTCCAATGCAACCTAAAAATACTAACTTTGCATCTCAATCCTAAAATTCATGGGCTAATCCATTAGCCCTATATAGAACTACTCACGCATCATAGAAATAACAACATGAGATTCAATAGATGCGATAGAATTAATCATGGCAATGGAAAACATCAAAAAGCAATACAAAGTGAAAAGAATCGTTACCAACACGTCGAGAACCAATTGCAATCCAAAGAGAATTAAGAAGACAAGATTCCTTGCGTAAAACGATACTAAAATCCAAGCTTTGTTTCATACAAAATAGCGACGTCACAAGTTCTCCAAAAACCTAATTAAAACTAAACTAAGAGTTTCACTAAAGTTCCTCTCTGAAAATAAAACTAAAACATCCTTAAATACATAGGGGAAAGATCCCAAAAAATCTCAGAAAATCTGGGCACTTGGGCCCACAAACTAGGCTGGTCGTATCGGTTACTCGGTCGAGTAGAGGAGCCTGCTCGATCAAGTTAGCTGCAGGCTCCCCTTACTGCTGCTTCTACTCTGGCGGATACGGGCTACTCGGTCTAGTAGCCCCTCCTACTCGGTCGAGCTGCTGTAGATTTGAAATTCCTCCAAAACGTCGCTCTGTTTCTTTTCGACTCGGGTCGAGCAGCTTTGCTGCTCGGTCGAGCTGGGATGCCTTGGAAGGAAGCTCGGAATCTTCATCAGTTTGGTACGACTCGGGTCGAGTCGGAGTCTGCTCGGTCGAGTAGGTCAGAGCCAGTTCGATTTCAGCGTGTCAGCTCGGCCGAGTAGTTGATGCTACTCAGTTGAGTCACCTGGGAAACTGATCTGAATCTTGCCATTTCTCGTTCTCTTTTCCTTCTCTCCTCCAATCTCCTTCCATTCCGCGACGAACTCTCATGGAGCCTTGCCATGACGTCTCTGATATGCCGGATGTGTCCATGTCCCAAAATAGCTCCAATTCGCTCCAAAACTCCTAAAAATCCAAAAAGCTATACAAAACTCGAATATGGCATTAGAAGCGCGATAATATATGAAAATATGGATTTTGGAGGTGAATATGACATGAAATGATGCGGTAAAAACATGTAAAATATGGACACATCAAAATCCCCCAAGCTTACCTCTTTCTCGTCCTCAAGGAAGACGAATACGAGGCTCACCGGGCGATAAAAACAAAAAATAGAAAAAGAATGGAAGATGGAGGGGAGTGCTAGAGTATTCAGTCAGAGCTCAAGCCATAGCGACACATCACAATGCTTCGAAAATAGATCACATGCTAATAAGAATTTCATATCTTATCTAAACATATCGCTTGCAAGCATTTAAGAACAAAGGAAGAGATCCTCTAAACTCATGCGATCAATTCATATCCACATCATGCAATTATCGAGTCTAGTATAAACATGTTGGCGACACACTTTTTCAATCAATAGAAATAAATGAAGCATATAAGAATCACACCAAGCATGCAATAGAGAATAGAATAAAGATCATTGCATTCATAAATTCATCTCAAATCATGAAAAATCTCCGTAGCTAATATATTTTGCAAAGTCTGAGCATTATCAAATATCCCCAAATGTGCACAACTCCACTTTAATGGCATACTCACTCGTATAATCAAATGGATTCACACCCCCCCCAGCTTAGCTTGAGGCATCGCATCTAAGGAATAATAAAGGAATTTTGTGGCTTTTTTCCAAGTATTTGTGTAGCTCCAAATAATAAGGCATAGGAATTGTTTTCTTTCTCTCTTTTTTGAGGAGCAATAGGATGTACATTTATTTTGGCGCCTTTTTGGATTTTTGGGCTAACTTTTTCTTTCGGGATTTTTTTTGGAATAGGATGCGGTATATGTAGCTGCAAAGGGGGTGAACCTAAGTGACATGTAGAGAATAATAAGGTATGTGGAGAAGGAAATAAAATAATCACTCGGTTCACTCATAAGATGTGCACAATGGTTTAATAAGATAATACTCCAACTAAACCCATAAGCAAGCACATATATTTTCATTCATTTCAATGAATAATGATGTCATGCGGTAAGGCATACAATAATAGCTGGCATGCAGCAGAAGGTGCAAGAGATAACAAAGCAGATGCTTCAAATATTCTAAAGATGCGTGAATCTCGATGCATATCCAATATGAGCATACTAAATGCTACTGCATACATTCAGTTTCAATTCATTTCATGCATTCATAAAGAGAGATCGTCAATAAAATATATATGCAAGCATATGAATAGTAAGAGCTAAAATACTCTAAGTAACATGGCAAAAGTAATAAGAATCGTGAAGCTACCAAGGCTAAGAGAGATATCATCATATGGAATATATCTAGCAAAAGGGAAAAGAAAGGCAGAGAAAGTAAAATAAAAGCAAGCATGCAAGCAAACCAAACATGGAAAATATGATGCTAAAAAATGAAACGGTGAAAAAGTGGTGGAAAATAAAAATAAAAAATATGTTTAAAATGAAAGAAAAATGGAAAAAAATGAAAATAAAAGCGATATCGCTCATCTCCCAAGCTAAACACAGCAGTGTCCTCACTGCTGAGAACAGGATGGCGAGTAGGGAAAATGAGGCTAGGGTGGGTGGGTGGTAAATAAAGGAAAATAATACTATGCAAATGATAAAATAAAAAGTGCATGTCATAATGCCTAAGATGCAAAAAGTATGAACATGCACGCAGATGATGCAAATGATGTCATGATGCAGGTGCAAATGCAAAATGATGGAATGAATGCGGGTGGTGCAAAAAGTGTCATCCCCCAAGCTATGCAAGGTCAGGGCCTTGAAGAAACAGATGGGCACAAAAAGGATAGGGTGTGACAAGAGCAAAAATAATGTGAGGATCAAGCAGCGGCATCACCCTTTGGAGGTGATGATGGGCCCGACTGCTGGGGACCAGAAACTGGAACAATCGACTCAGAAGGTGAAGGCTCGATTGGTGTGTCGGCCGGTGAAGAAACAGAAGAGACGACAGGCTTAGACAGAGGAGCAACAGCTGGAGTGTCGACCGGTGTGGGAACATGTGTGTCGAAAACGGTAGTCTCTAACTGAGGTGCAACTGACTCAAGGGAGGAAGTGACAGTCCCTGCAAAAGCCTGAGAGTGAGGCAAAGTGAGCGGTGCAAGAGGTGCAGAAGGGACAGGGTCTGGCCAGGGAGGAGGGGCTTGTGCAAGTATAACGGTGGGTACACGCTGATACCTAAGAATGTCAAGAATGGCTGAGAGGTCCCACTCCACGGACTGCAAAAAAGTGGAGAACGAGTCCGAGAGGGTGTCAAAGAAATGCCTCAGTGTGACGAACTCATACTCCATCATGGAAAGACGTGCATCCTGAAGGGTTTTGGCAGACCCTCAGGGCACAAAAACTCTATTCCCGTCCTAAGTCGGACGGAACATAGACATAAAATGCACAGCGGAAAAATAATGTTAATCTAATTAACATACAGCCCTAAGGAACCAGACCCTCTTAGCCAGGATCTCTGCCAACTCGGGGTGGATCTGAACACCCCAAGAGGGATCTAAACTACTGCGAATAATTAAAATGAAAGCTTTTAAAAACATACCCGGAATCTCAACCCTGGGGCGGGCAAGATGTACCGCACCGTCTTCTAATCCGCTCCCCGTTCCACGCCGAGCCACTCCTCGAACCGCTCCTCGAACTGCTCCGCATCCCGAGGCGAGCAATTCTCGTGTCGTCGAGCCAAACACGCACCAAAGAAAGTTTCACGTGAGTGAACGCCTTCGCCAAGATTTCTGTAACGGCCTGTGTTTTTACAATACCGTAGTTAACGTAATTTCATTTTAAAAAAAACTATTTTATAATGGTTTGTTAGGAGTTTTAACTGATTTCAAAAATTTCCTATAAAAATATTTTGGAGTACCAGACTAGTTATGAAGTATTTTAGTAAGATCAGATTTCATCGAATACCTCTAAAAGATCTGATAAAAATTCATTTTCAGATATTGCCGTTTTGACTCAATGAATTTATTTTCTATACAAACGTCTTCAAAACATTTTCAAACTTCTCCAGTAGCCTCCTATGATCATTTAGGGTTTCCCACATTAATTTCGTAATTTTCTGATATCATTTCAATAGAGAACCCACAAACCCGCTTTCTAAACGTTTTGGCCAAAATATAGTATTTCCGTAGCTCAAATCTCAAAACGGACTTCGTATACACGATCCTCACGACGATACGATCACGTGGGTATGTTTTCGTAATTTTTCGGACACGTTTACTAGTAGGGGCATTTTCGTAATTTCGTTACACTAATGACTTTCATTAATGGGGTTTTACCTATTCTAATTGCCTTAATTAACCACCTAACCTACCCGTTCTCAGCTACCCACAACCGTATCTAACTCCCCCACCCACTCTCTCACAGCTAATCTTGAATCCCATCTACCCTAATTTTCCCAAACCCTATATATTACCCATCTAACCCATACACACAAAAACACAGTCTCTCTTTCTCTCAGGCTCTCTCCCCCCTTCGTTTTCGAAAAAACCAAACCCAGGCCATTTAAAACCCCACACACACACACACATCGTTATCTCTCTCTCTCTCTATTTTTTTAACCCAGAAAGCCTCCGACCGCCCGCTTCCCTCACCCTCTCTCACCCACGGCACCCCCAAAGTCCGACCAAGCTGCCGCCGTCCCCTCCGCCTGAGTCCGACGGCCCCTCTCCCCAACAAACGTCGACAACCGCCGTCGACTTCCGAGCTGCTCCTCTCTGCCTCATCACCTCCATGCTCTCCGCCCTCGCCGTGAAGCAGCTGCTCGCCGAGAGCCCACGGCAAGCCTCCGACCGCCGCCTGCCCTCCAGCGACGACGCCTCCCTCGTTCGACGACCCCCACTGCCGGAGCAGCACCCCCGTCCGTCCCTTCACAGCCTTAGAGCCTCCGCCACCGCCGCACGACCACCCAGCGGCCTCCTCTCCGCCGCTCGTCGGCACCCCGCTCCGCCACCGCCGCCTCGAGTCACCGTGCCGTCGACCTCCGCCGCCGAGCGCCGAAGCCCGCCGTTGTCGACGTGAGAAGAGCGATGCGTGCATAAGTCTCGAATGGAAAACTTGTAAATATGAGTAAATAATCGTATTTTCGTATTTTTATTAATTAATAATAGGTGTTTATGGTTTTAAATTGATAACTTGAAATATAGGGCTCAGAAAATTACGAGACTAGTTCCAGAAAATCAGAAACGTCGAAACGAATCCATTGGCGCTAGTTTCATCTCCATCAGGCAAGTATATTTCTCATAGTGAATTTTTGAAGGTAAAACTTAAATAGGTTTAAATCCTTTTAAAATTCGTAGCTTGCAATTTTTACGTATATGTACGTCTGATAAAAATATATGTTAAAGTACTTGTAAATACGATCGTTTTGACACCTTGTTTGCGGAATTCTGACGTACGGTTTGTCCGGAATAAATCTTTGAACATGGATATTATTAATAATTTCTTGTATTAAAAATCCTTTTAAAATTCATAACCTGTGATTTTTACGTACACCAATGTACGATAAAAATATATGTCTTAATACTAGTGACTACGACCATTTTGACACCTTGTTTGAAGAATTCTGATGTACGGTTCGCTCGAAACAATTCTTTGAACATTCATCTTTAAAATAGTTTCTTGATTTTAAAATAGTTTTTGGCTATCTTAAATGGTCTAAAATTGTTAAAAATTATTTAAACAATCTCGAAAAATAACTACTAGTCTTAGAAAGTATTTTAAGCTAATTTAAACTCTTTTGCTTGGTTAAAATCACATCTTACTCGTTCTTTTATTTATTTACGTGATCCTGATGTTTTCATTTAATCGAGTCGTGAAGTTGTGAACTTTCACGAGACTGTTGTACATACTATTGGAATACCGAGATTGAATTGACTGAATGGAAGATGGAACTTCAAAAATATTGAATGAAAGATGGAACTTTAATAATATTGAATGAAAGATGAAACTTTAATAATATAGAATGGAAGATGGAATTTCAATAATAGACAGATAGTACACTTCTTTTGACCGACACTTGACTTGACCTGGGATTGGGGTAGTCTATGATCACAAGTGTCACAGAATGACTGGATGCGCCATACTAAATTACCTCCAACACATTACGGGGGTTAGATCCTTGACCGTTGCCGCATCGGAACGGTGTGTAAACCTCGGAGTTGCTCCCGTCGCAGGCTGCATGTTGGTTATTTCTAGTACTCTTGGACATGGACTTATCACTAGGATAGACTGGTTTTTGACTATTGTTCTAACATCTTTTCTGCAGGTTGCTACAGTGTGTTTATTTAATGCTAAATTGTCACAGGTTGCTGATAGTATTGCAAATTGTTATTGAAATTGCTACAGGTTGCAAATGGCTATCAATGATTTAATTGCTGCAGGTTGCAAATGTTTAACTGCTTTAACTGTTTTAACTACTTTAAACTGCTTTATCTCTTTTATTGCTTATTTATAAATTAAGCTTATTGCTTGTCTTTAAAGTTCATCATTGTTTAAATTTAAAATGTCCAACATTTTGGTCTTGAGATTATCTTGTCGAGTAAACCTCGCTGACGGACATTTCATTTTGTTGTTTTACGAAATGTCCGTCAGGTATCGATAGTGAGTTCCTTGAAGACACTACTGCAGGAGTCGAGCCAGTGCTCGAAAACTACGTGGAGTATCTACCCATGGAAGACTAGACTTTTACCTTCGCGTCAGCACTTTTATATATATTTGAATAATATAATTTGTATATTTTGTTTGTATTGGTCATACTAGGCCAAGCTGTATCTTAATTAATGTACACGGGATATGTAATAATGTTGTTTGAGCTGCTTCTTAAATTTGCAAGCAAGGATCTGCAATTTTTATACAGACTGTAACGACTGCTTTTCATGTATCTGGATTTTATATATTATAATATATGTTTTGGTGGATTTTCTCCTCTTGTGTGGTTTTCGTCTCCGTAGTTTTCATTTTCGATCGATTCGTCGTATTTTCTCGCTTCTTTCTTAGGATTGTCGATTTCGAAGTTTGTCACTCGTGACAGGCTTCATAACGGTCATATCTAACTATTAGATCAAGCCTAGGAGTCTTAGGATTCGATCACGGGGCCTCGCGCTCCGTATCGGAACTTTTCTGTGCTCATTAGCCGGTGTAAGAAGGGCCACCGACCGACTAGATGACGATCCAGTCGGTCGGCAATCCTTCTTGGACCGACTAGTGAGCTTTCTAATTTTCTGAGGAAGCTACTGTTTATCGTTAGTCGGTCTAAGAACGTTGGTTGACCGACTAGGTTGCAAACTAGTCGGTCAGCGATGCTTCTTGAACCGACTAACTCATCATCTTATTTTTGTATCAGTTACTGTTTACTCTTAGTCGGTCTAAGAACGTTCATCGACCGACTAGATGCCAAACTAGTCGGTCAGTATTTGTTCATGGACCGACTAACTCTAAAATCCTAATTTCACCTGTAGCTACTGTTTACACTTAGTCGGTCTGCGTTGGTCGACCGACCGACTAGTTGTCAAACTAGTCGGTCAGTGGTTGTTATTTGACCGACTAACTAGTGCTGTAAACCCTAGTTTTGCCCTAGCCGCCAGCCTAGCCTATAAATACCCAACCCAAACGGTTTCTTCCCCTCCAACTCGACCCTAAACCCTAAAATCGCCCCCATTGATCCCCCACCTTCCTCCAAGCTCCATTGCTTCATTCCAAGCCCTAAATCCATCATCCAAACCATCCATCTACCCTATCTACCTCTCATCTTCCCCAAAATCTCACCAAAACCCATCAAATCCCCAAATCCCCCAAAACCCTAGTTTCCCCAAACTTCTCCAATCTTCTCCCGATTTGATCCTAGGGTTCCCCGGAGTGTTCCTTCCGTCTTCTCTCGGTAAGAAATCGATCTACCGTTGTTTTCTTAACCTATCTATAATTTTATGAAAACCCTAATTAATTTCATGTGTTTGGTGTTTGTTTCCCCCATAACAGCGATTTCCCCCGTAGATAGCATCCGTGTGACGAAGTGGTCGTCAATCCCCGGTGCTAGGCAAGTGAAACTTGCCACTTAGGGTTTAGGCCATGTTTTAGGCCATTTGCATGTTGTAGGCGTAAAAGAGGCTAGGCGACGAAATGATACTCGCCTAGGCGCAATTGGGGAATTAGCTTGACAACGAAGCTAATTCCGACTTTTAGCATGTTGCACAATTACCATGTCATGTTTACTTTCAATTAACGGTACGCGAATATGTTCATGTCATTGCATTTTGCCTGTCACGTTTAATTTAAATTAACGGTACGCAAATATCTGTTTATGTCATTGTATAGTGATTATTCATCGTGATTGCGTAGCACACGCTACAATATTATATTCCTGGCTCGTGTTCCAGAAGCGAGCTTAGTGAGTTGGAAACCCCAACGCTCGACACATATGGGTGGGGTAAGAGATAAGCGGCCTGAGCCCCGAGTTGGCCTGATCCGCCACTCTGGCCAGCAGGTGGACTCTCTAGTGCACAAGTGATTAATAGTGGTAGAGATAAGCGGCCTGAGCCACGAGCTGGCCAGCAGGTGGACTCTCTATGCACTAAGTGTTTAACAGTGACAAGTGATTAATAGTGGTAGAGATAAGCGGCCTGAGCCACGAGTTGGCCAGCAGGTGGACTCTCTATGCACTAAGTGATAAGTGATAAGTGATAAGTGATTAGTGATAAGTGATAAGTGTTAAATGATAAGTGATTAGTGATTTGGTAGCTTTTGCTGCATCGTGCGTGCTTGCCTCTCTTTTTAAACTGTTGCATCATGCTTAACTGCCATGTCATCACTTAATACTATAATTGCTAGGTTGCTAGATGCCTCGCTTTCAGTTTCCTTGCCCAAGTCTTTTAGACTTGCTGACATGTGCCCCTTTACTCTTTTGGGTGACACATGTTAGATCCTGAGCCCGAGTACCTTGTTGAGGACGAGGTGTTTGCTGACGCCGAGCCCGAGCTTGTGTTTGACGGGGAGTACGTGGACACTGGGGACCAGTCCTAGTGTCTTCGTTGTGTTTTACTTTTGTTTAGACAGTTGTTTGTCTTCGGTGCGTGGCACCTATACTTTGTTATGTCGTTGCTTTTGTTGGCCTTGTTCTGGGCCTTTAGACTCTTTTCTTTTAGCCTGGTGGCTTTTCTGGATGTTGGACTTTTGTTGATGTTGGACAATTTGTGAGATGTGGAATTTTATTTCAGCCTCTCCTTGTGTTATTATTGTTATTCTGTTGTGGTTACAGTGACCTGTTTATGTATTGTGAACGCTTATCGGGTTTGGGGCTTCACAGCTCCACTCTCGTGCGGACCTTTTCACGTCTCGCCTCCATTTTAGGGAAGCGGGTCGTGACACAGACGCTTAGTGTGTTTAAGCCAAGGAGGAAGAAAAGAAAAAGATTTCAAAAAGAAAAAAAAAGAAAGAAAAAAAAAGTACTCCTCCTTGTTTTAAGCACATCGCGGACCCGCTCGCGTCCTCGCTCCCTGTAGAATGGGAAGCGGGGCGTGACAATTTCGGATCCGAATCCGAACTCCTTCGCGGCTTTGCTAGAGCCCTCAGGACTAAGGCAGAAATTATAGGGAGATAGGAAATATTAATTTAAGCATAGATCCGAGCGTGCTCCAACATTTACGGGAGCCGCTCAGATCTTGAGCTTGGGACAAGTTTGGAGGAAAGGGGTAGGCCCCTATTTATATAGGCGGCTGGCTCTCCCCTTTTCTCCACAACCGATGTGGGACTATTAAATGGAGTTAATAAACTCAATTTAGTTTTCCTTTCACAAAGGCTAAACTTCCGTGAATTTTAACTCCCTCACTGTTGAGCTTCATGATTGATACAACCTATCAATACGAAGGGTGTTCAACGGTGAACGCATAGGAAAAAATGTTGAGTCAATCAAAGTCTATTTGACCCTCCAATTGATCGCCCAAAGTTCAGCCTACGGCTTGATTTTCGTCCAAAATCAGCCGTCACAAAACAGCTCTCTGCCTAGGTTTCTGCACCAAGTTGTAGGGCCCAGCATGTGGGCCCCACTGCCCAAAGAGGGCTGACTGGGCACCTGGCCTAGACCTGGGCACAGGTGCCTGGTGCCTGGCACAGGCGCCCAGGCGCCAGTCGGGCGCCTGGGCCGGGTGCCCAGGGCGCCTGGGCCCCTAGGCGCCCAGGGCGCCCGCCCTGGGTGCCTGGGCAGGTGCCCAGGCGCCAGGGCCTGAGCGCAGGCCCAGGCCCAGGCCGCCTAGTGCCCTGGGTGCCCAGGCCCAAGGCTGGCCCTAGGCTGGCCAGGTGCCCAGGCCAGACCCAGTCTGGTCTGGGTCAACCTGGTCTGATCCGGTCTAATCCATTGAGCTGATTTGGACGTATCTTGGGCATCTGGCGTCCGATTTGGACGCCGTTCGAACCTGGGTTTAGACTGGGACATTCCCGTCTTACCCGTGAACTTTTCCTTGCGTTTATATTTTATTAAATATGGTCTTAAACTATTTAAGACACATTTAATCTCTTTTGCATCATATGCAAATTAATCCCCTTTCTTAGCTTAAATTGTCATTTGCATCAAAATGCAATTTTCTCTTCCTTTGCATCAAATGCAAATTATTCTCCCTAACTAATTTCTACCTATTACTAGACGAAGGTCACACTCTGTGTGAGACCTTACAGCCTGACCCTTACAACAGGTTGGGCTCGAAGCCCTATACGACAGTGACTACGAGCAGTGGTTGCCGTCCCTGCTTTAGAATCATCATTATGTGGTTGACTCATCGACATGAGTATTGTCGGGACCACCCTGACTGTTTCCGTGATGAGTTCCGCAGTTATACTCTCTACGTCTTAACTATGTTGTGTAGATCAAGTCTAGGGTACGGTCAAACTATCAACCCCAATAACTTGACTCCGGTTAGTTTCTATCAATCTTTGGTCAACTAATGTTGGACTTCTTCCAACTTACTCTGATCAGAGATTTTACTAAAGACCGAACTAACTCTACGACACTAATTCCCATTGATCGGGAGAGACGAATCCTCTCTTGGTCATTACTCTCCTCGTATGCTTCAAATGACACCCAATCAAAGATCTTTCGATAGGCCTAGCCTCGAAGCTAAGTCAGTGATCTAAGTTGCACTGTTCATGCACAGGTTCATAAAATGATCTCAAGTCAAAAGACCAACTTGCCTATCATCACTAAGAGTTATCATTGACGGATTGGTCAATATAACCATATGATTACTCTTATGGATCGTTCAGTGAACTCATTCTCTAATGAGCACATATGTCTCGTTTCTGACTTCGCCAAGTCAAACGATCATGAGATCATCGCCACCGCTAAACGGTGAAGACTAAGACACAATGGTCTATCCGATGTTTCGATATCCTTGTCTCGAAACATCTCCGACCACGAACTCTTTTAGACTTATGCTACAGACGGTCAAACATTTCTCCATGATTGAGATACTCATCTCGATACATGTTTGACCTTGCATAAAGTCTCAAGACTTTACCTAAGTTAATATCTAATGTTTACTACATTATAAAATAACTTAGATTAATTATTACCAAACAGCTTACTGTTATTTCGAACAAGATGTTTGTGTACTTCACACAGAGATAAATAGCCTTGAAGGCATCATCTCTCTACACGTCCGTGGTGTGGGAGCTAAGTGGTGGGCGTGAACTGCTAGAGACTACCCTCGTGGTGTGCCCACGGGCAGGTGATACCCGGGGTCAGAACTGAACGTCAGTGGAGGGAGGTCTAGCGGTGATCTCAGAGGAAGGGGATGTGCATGGAATGGATCCGAGATCCGGTGCAGAAACAGAAGCAGTAGTAACATCAGAAATAGGAGACGTCATGGCAACAGAAGTGGTGACAGATGACACGATGCTCTCGGAGAAAACTGCTGATGCTGGTGCAGCAGAAGTGCCAGATAGAGGAAATGTGGACTCTAAAGTAGTGGGAAGGGAAGTGAGAAGGTCCACAAGTGCAGAAAGAGAGCTGGCAGAGAGGGGCTCCGAGATAGGTGAATAGGTAGGCTTCGGAGCAGAAGAACTGGCTGGCTCCAAAGGGGTGGAAGAAGTGAAATCGGGAGCAGAAAATTCAACTGTGCCCTCAGGTCCGGGCACAGTCGAGATAGAGGTGGCGACTGTCGGGGCAGAGGTGTGGACAGTCCCCAGTGTCTCTATGGTGGTGGTGGTGGTGGTGGTGGGAGCACTGACAGAAGTGGGAACAAAAGTGCTCCCAGGTGGTGGTGGGTGTGCAGGGTGGGGTGGCTGGGTTGTCATTAGGGTAGCGATGTCGGGCTCATCCTCGTCAGAACTAAGAACCCAGTCGTCGATGTCGTCGACGACCGGCGCTCCAGGTGGCTCCATGACATGAATGGGGGGATGGAAAAAATGCGAAGAGTGATCCAGTCAAGCATGACAGGGGTGATATGTGTGAGGGTAGGGCGGGGTAGGAAGAGGTACTGCTCACGGTGGGCACCTACAAGGTAAATCTAGTGATGCTCACTGTGTGGCCTGATGATGGACATGTGGGTGAGCACATCCATCGTCAAGCGTGTAGGCCCGGTGGGAGTCACTAAACGAGCAATGCGCTCTAGGCCGAGCATCTGGGCAAAAATGGTGAAAAATCCGCCGCAGCAGATATCGGTGGCGGTATGGGTGGTTTGAAGAAGGTGATAACACAGCCAGTGTGCTGCGTCGGATAGTAGGAAAGGGCGGAGGGTGCCATCTAGGTGGAAGTGCAAAGGTCGAGTCATCCCCAAAAGATGGGAAAGCTCAGGAAGGGAGAGTGTCCCGACCTCTGGCCTAGAAAAGAGAGTGGTGGCAAGGTGGCGATGGGCGTAGCGGAGACATGAGTGGACGATAAAAGAGGATTTCGTCCTGCTAGGGTGATATCCTTGCAGGCATGTGATGCGATGCCAAAACTGCTCAGCATCGAACGAGGTGGGCTCGAAGTCTGGGGAGAAATCGAGTGTGCAGTCGGGGATGGCGGGAAAGTGGAAGTGGGCATGGATCATGGCGTGTATGACCACTACGTCATGGTCAAGTAGCCGGAAGCTAATGCCGTCACCCACTGGGGTGACGACAATAGAGCTCAACGCCTCAAGTGTGAGGCGTGTGTAGGTGCGGACGTGGATGGATAGGAGGCGGTTAAAACCAATGACCTGGTAAATCCAATGGACACCCTGCAGGAGTCCAAGGCACTGGAGGGTGGGGATGTGTGCGAAGCGAGTGGGGACGATGGTGCGGTGGGACATGGCCAAGAAACGCTCGCGGTGAGCGTCATCCTTGAAGACGATGTCGTACGTCCTAGGGGAAGCCAGTGGTGGAACATGGCGGGTTGGAGGAGCGATGGTGGGGATGGGAGGAGTGGTAGGGTGGGTGGTGTGTGGTGCCTCTATGGCTAGAGGCACAGGTGTGGTGGATCGTGACGAGTCAGACGAGGATGACGTATCATCCAAGTACGGCTCGGGTGAGGATGAAGGTGAATGTCGGGGGCGTCGTGTAGGCCGAGAAGAGGAGGGGCCAGAGGTGGCCTTCCTCTTCGCCGGCTGAGGCTTCCTCGTCCTAAGGCGAGGAGGCATCATGCAAGTGTGCTAGCTATGATGATATGGTAAGAAAATAAGGGTGGAAGGAATATACACCCACCGAGCATAGCTGCGAAAGCGAAAGCAGAGTGCACACGCGAAGCCTGAGTCCAAGCTATCCCCCAAGCTGATCCAAACCAAGCTCCTTAGATCATCGTCGAAGCTCCAAGTGTACCTGCAATAAGATATGAAAATTAGATTAGACATTTGCGATATTAATCTGATTTGAAGATCAAAAATTTGAAAATATTAGGGTAGGGGATAGGTCAGATATGAGGGGAGTTGGGGGTGGAGAGATGGAAATGGGGGTGGGGTAGGGGCTTCTCGGCCCAAGTACAGGGGGTGCTCGGGCGGGCTGCTCGGGCCGGCTGTGAGGGTGGTTGTTTGGGGCCGAGCTCCAGCAAGTTACCGATTCAATGGGGAGCGATGGCGGGGGATTAGAGAGGTGGGTTTGAGAGGGGGGGTGGTCAAAAGATGGGAGGGGGATATGGGTGAGGGTTGCGCCGCCGGCGCTGGGTGGCACCGGAGGCGATGCTCCGGCTAATTAGCTGGAGCAAGGGCTGCGGGGGGGTAAGAGATAGAGGGTAGATGGGAAGAGAGGGGGGAAGATGGTGGCGTCGCCGGCGCTGGGTGGTGCCGCCCGATCGATGGCCAGAGCGAAGGGGACAGGTGGTTAGAGAGAGGGGGGAGGGAGTGAGGGAGGGAGGGGCAGACCGAGTCGACGGCGGCGGTGGCGGTGCTCGGGCGGAGGGTCAGCGACGGCGACGGCGAGGAGGGATCGAGTAGGTACTACGGCAGGGATTAGGGGGAGCTCGGGTTGATTTTGGGGTAATTTTGCTTAGGGGTTGGCCGAGTAGGGTTTGATTTATTATAAACCGAGTCGAGCTTGGTTAAGTGGTGGGCCCCAGCTGAATAAGCTGCTGCTCGGTCGAGCAGCGATAGCCGCTCGGTCGAGCAGAAAAGAATAAAAAATATAAGAATTTAAATCCAAAAATTCTTCCCTAGTGCTCGACCGAGCTGCTTACTCAGCTCGATCGAGCTGAATTAAAACAAAGCGATGTTTTTAACTCTTATTTGCTCTCCCTGCAGCTCGGCCGAGTAGGGTATCTACTCGGTCGAGTCCATTAAGCTTTCCAGAGCACCCTTTTTGCACTTTTGGGACTTTTCCTGCAGCTCGACCGAGTAGGGTAGCTACTCGGTCGAGTCGAATTAGAAACAATGTGCTCTTTTTCGACCTTTTTGGGCTCTATCTATAGCACAACCGAGTAGGGGGCTACTCGGCCGAGTTGCCTGTAACTTTTCTCCCAAGCTTGTACTTCTCTTTGGTGCTCTTTCCTTGGTTCTTTCTCCTTCTTTTCAACGTTTGGCGCGCTCTCCTCATCGTTCAACCTGTAGAAGGGGAAACTCATCAAATTTTTTGTGTTTTTGTGTTTTCCTAGAATTAAAAGTGTATTTATTTTGTTTTTGAATAAGAAAGGAAAAACAAAAAGAAAAAACAAAAGCTAAGGGATAGAAAGTCGGGTTGCCTCTCGATAAGTGCTTGTTATAAGTCGTTAGCTTGACTCCCTCAAGATTTTTAATGAATGATGTTGGATGCGTGCGAAATACGCCGGTCATGCTTTCCGATGATCCCGTGCAGTGCTATTTGGTGCACCTCTTCATGTCGGCATTCAGTGGCCAAGGAGATAGTAGCCTCCGGTTCTTGATGGCACAAGTGTATGTCTGGGGGCTCCTCGTCAAGGACTCGTAGATAGGCGGCCACCGCTTTGTTGTATACGATGTCATTGTCGTCATCCAAGCTCATCCTTATCGGATCTTTGGTAATCTCCTCCAAGGTATGCTCATGTGTAGCCTCATCTTCCAAGATGTCAAGGTAATTAGCATGCGCCAGTGGTGGGCATTCCCTCATAGGCTTTTGAAAGAGGAATTGGACATCAATATCTCCCACGTTCATAGATAGCATCCCCTCACGGCGTCAATCAAGAAACCGACCGTCGCCATGAATGGACGACCCAAAATGATTTGCAAGCTTCCTTTCACAGGCATGTCCATAATAATAAAATCTACCGGCACGCATAGCCCGGGTGGAATTTGAAGGATTATGTCACGTGCGATGCCTACCGGATAAGTAATGGAATGGTCTGCCAACTGGATGCTCATATCGGTAGGTTCAAGCTCTGTCCCGGTATTTAGCCTCTAAAAGATGGAGAGCGGCATTAGACCAATGCTCGCTCCTAAGTAGATCAACGCTCTGCTAATAGGGGTGCCGCCAACGGAGCACGACACCGTGAAACTCTCGGGATCCGGCAACTTCTTCGGTATATGGTTCTTGATAACTAAGGTACAATTTTCTAAGAGCTTTACCTCCTCTTGCTTATGCTTCCCCGTAATGAGATCCTTTAAGAATTTGGCATACATGGGAATTTCAGTAATAGCATCCATGAAGGGGATGTTCAATTGTATACCTTTTAGGAGCTCGAAAAACTTTGTGTATTTCTTCTCCATCTTCGCTAGAGCCAACCTTTGGGGATATGGAGGTGGAGGTCGGATCACTTTGTCTTTGGCGGCATCCTTTGGAATAGGATTGTTCGAAGTAATAGTAATGTCCGCCGGTGCCGTAGCGCTAGTAGGTGAAGTAGATAGCGAAGTCTCCTTTTCTCCAATAGCATGAGGCTCCTCTGTAGCTTTTCTCCTCGTCATTTTCTGTGGTAGTACCTTCTCCATCTTGAGCATGAGTAGATAGTTTTCAATTCAAATTTCTAGAAATCGGCACCATGACGGCGTCGGTAGTCTTTCCTCCTCTCGTGGCGACTGCGACCACTGCATTTGCTTGGGCCCTAGGATGATCTGGCTGAGAGGGCAATCTCCCTTGTATCTTCAAAAATTACGACATTTGGCCTTTAAGCTCATCGATGGAATCATTGATAGACTAGAAGCGCACGGAATTCTCTGCATTTATCTTGGATTGCCAACTCATGAAGGTGTCTAATGTCGCCTCAAGATTGGGCTTTAGATCTGCCGGTGCATATTGTTGTTATTGAAGATAATTATACCCCGGTGGTCTGTAAGACCCAGATGGCCTAAACCCATATTGTTGCGAAGGTGGCCCTTGTTGCTGAGGGGGCGGTGGAGGTCTCTGCTGCTGAGAAGGTTGCAATCCTCCATTGGGGTTGCCATAAGAAAATTCGGGATGATTTCTTGCCGTCGGATGTTTCCATTGATTCCTTCCCTCTCCAGTTACAAAGTGCACATGTTCAGCTTGCATATCAGCTCCTTCATAAGGTCCCTCATTTGGAGCATAGCCTTGCTCTGCATAGCCTTCATGCGTGGGATAAGATGGAGCTCTAGAGGTAGTTGGAATGGCATCCAACCTCTGTTCAATCCTTGCTATCTGTTTACAAAGAGTTTCAATAGAGCTATCAAGATGGGTAGCAATTTTTACCTCGGGGGCTCTGGTGGATGAGCGTTCGTCGCACCATTGCAGAGTATTTGCGGCCATTTGTTCCAGCAAAGATAAAGCTTCATTGCATGGCTTATACAAGAGAGCTCCTTGAGCAGAGGCGTCAATAATCATTTTCATGCTTGGTGGAAGACCATTGTAGAAGCTTTGAACGAGGTCCCACTCCACGACTCCATGGTGCAGACATTGATGTTGTAAGTCTTTAAATCTCTCCCAAGCATCGTACAATGACTCCTAAGGAAGCTGTTTAAAGTTTGAGATTGCTCCTCGAATCCTCACCATTTTAGACGGTGGATAAAACTTGTTCACAAAGGCGGTGGCCAACTGCTCCCAAGTCGTGAATGTGTTGGAAGGATGCGCTCGCAACCAATAGAAAGCATTGTCCCTCAGAGTAAATGGGAATAGCCTAATCTTGATAGCATCTTCGCTCACGTTCTTAGCATGGAACGTGTCGCACTTTGCCAAAACGTGTCGATATGGTGGGTTGGGTTTTCTTGAGGATGCCCATGGAAGGGGTCCTGCTGCATGAGATTTATCAACCCAGTCTTCTGCTCAAAACTACCTGCCGCCAACTGCGGTCTCAAGATGGAAGAAGCTCCAGTGAAGTTCGGCTTAATATAGTCCAAGGTGAACCCTCTGCGTGGAGGAGAAGCATTTCCCTCTGCCATTGTATCTATAAGAGTCTGATTCCTCTTCTCTGCTCTGAGCTTTCTTTCAGTCCTTTCGATCTCGGAGACAAATAATAATTCTTTGTTAAGATTCTCAAGGCAAGTGTTCATGCACAACAAGAACTCAGAAAAATACCGTCAGTAGCAAAGTAATAAAAGAATAAAAAGTATGGAAAGATAAGGGATGATAAGATCCACAAATTCTTCAATAGAAAAATAATCCAAGTAACACCGTTACCTTCCCCGACAACGGCGCCAAAAACTTGATCGCCCGTGTACTAACACCTAGAATTCACCTAGCAATGACACGAACACCAAGTTCTAAATGTATCCCAAATGCAAATCACCAGCACTTTACGCAAGCGTACGGTGTCAAGTAATAGTATAAAAGATATCGATCCCACGAGGAAGGTATGAATGTTATTGTCTTGGGTTATCTTTAAATCTCAGAATATATGTAGCAGTGGTTTTGAAAGATTGGTTGTTTAGGATTGTGAACAATTAATAAAGGCTAGAGCTTTAGGACTTACCACTAGGATCATCGGACGTTGATGCTTAGTTAAGTCTCTTACGTTGCATTGGTTTTATAGGGATTGTCGCATCCAATATGTGGAATTCATGGTTCTAAGCACCATAAATCTAACGTACCGCATTAACCCATAGGCACACATGATACGTGCATTAAGAATCGACAATATTCACGCCACTCTCATGGACAGAGTGATCTCGGCTCATGCCACTCTCGTGGGTTAGAGCTTCGATGTATTTTGGTGGCTCTTATTGACGCAATGGAGGTAGCCGTCAATTAGTGATACAGTTCGTCGGTGGATCCCATCATGACACGATCCGGGCATGGTCACGTGTCCCAATTGAATCCACTAACTCCATAATTAAGCCAATAGGATACTCCTTAAGCCAATCAATTCCACCTACCGTGGGCACGATTTCAATAGAGTTCTCCTACAAAATTTGCAAGATCAACCAAAATACTTCCCTTTTATTCCAACGCAACCTAAAAATCCTAAATTTGCATCTTAATCCAAAAATTCAGGGGCAAATCCATTTGCCCTAGATAGAACTACTCACGCATTATAGAAATAACAACAAGAGATTCAATAGATGCGATAGAATTCATCATAGCAATGGAAAACATCAAAAAGCAATACAAACTGTAGAGAAACGTTACCAACGTGTCGAGAAGCAATATTAATCCAAAGAGAATTAAGAAGACAAGATTCCTTGCAGAAAACGATAGTAAAAATCCAAGCTTTGCTTCATACAAAATAGTGACGGCACATGGTCTCCAAAACCTAATTAAAACTAAACTAAGAGTTTCTCTAAACTTCCTCTCTGAAAATAAAGCTAAAAACATCCTTAAATACATAGGAGAAATATCCCAAAAAATCTCAGAAAATATGGGCACTTGGGCCCACAAACTAGGCTGGTCGTGTCAGTTGCTCGGTTGAGTAAAGGAGCCTGCTCGGTCAAGTCAGCTATAGGATCCCTTTGTTACTGCTTCTGTGTCTTGCGGATACGGGCTACTCAGTCGAGTAGCCCCTACTCGGTCGAGCTGTAGTAGATTCGAAATTCTTCCAAAACGTCGCTCTGTTTCTTTTCGACTCGGGTCGAGCAGGTGAGCTGCTCGATCAAGGAGCTTTGTTGTTCAGTCGAGCTGGGATTCCTTGGAAGGAAGCTTAGAATCTTCATCTGTTTGGTACGACTCGGGTCAAGTCGGATGTCTACTCGGTCGAGTAGGTCAGAGCCGTTTCCTGTGCAATTTCAGCGTGTTTGCTTGGCAGAGTAGCTGATGCTACTCGGTCGAGTCACCTGGGAAACTGATCTGAATCTTGCCATTTCTCATTCTCTTCTCATTCTCTCTTCTAATCTCCTTCCATTCCGCGGTGAACTCTCATGGAGCCTTGCCAATGATGTCACTGACGTGTCGGATGTGTCAATGTCTGAAAATAGCTCCAATTCGCTCCAAAACTCTTGAAAATCCAAAAAGCTATACAAAACTCGAATATGGCATTAGAAGCACGATAATATATGAAAATATGGATTTTGGAGGCGAATATGACATGAAATATGCGGTAAAAACATGTAAAATATGACACATCAACCAACTCCGAGTACCTTGCAGGTTTTCTTATTTCACGCCTCGGTATTGACACCGCTATGGAATCCTTTGGCTGAACGACCCTGGGAGACGAGCTATCTCCACCAACTGAGCTTGACCCACCAACTTCACCATCGCTGGCCTGGAGCCCGCCTTCTGCTACATCTAGTGTGGGTCGATCTGAGTCTTCGATCGACCGTTGTGGAGTATCAGACAGATTGACAAAAACCTGCTTTAATTGTGTCTGTTCGACCTCCACCTTTGGCTCATTCTCCTTCTTCAGTAACACTGACTCATTAAACGTTACATCTTTGCTCAGGATCACCTTCCTTTGTGTCGCACACCATATTCGGTATCCCTTGACATCACTACTGAAGCCCAAGAAGATGGCTTTCTTGGCTTGAGCATCGAGTTTTTCTTCCTTCATGGCTTAGTAACTTGGACAGCCCTAAACTCGAAGTGATCCATAGTCGAAAAATGGATTTCTTGACCATACCTCCAAAGGAGGTCTTTCTTCCAATGCAACAGATAATAGCCGATTGACCAAGTAGGTCGTATGCGCCAGGACCTCTGCCCAGAACACCTTCGATAGGTCAGTAGTTGACAGCATGCATCAAACTTTCTCCAGTAAAGTTCAATTCATCCTCTTTGCTATCCCATTCTGTTGCGGCGTACTAGCAATGGTGAAATGTCTTTGTATCCCTTCCGATCTACAGAACTTCTCGAAGAGATCTGACCTATACTCAACACCGTTGTCACTTCACAGACGCTTGACTTATCGACCAGTCTGAGTCTCGATCAGCTTCTTCCACTCGATAAAAGTGCTAAGAACTTGATCCTTTGACTTCAGCGAAAACACCCAACCATGCGTGAGAAATCGTCGATGAACGACATAAAGTAGTGTTTCCCTCCCCATGAGGCCGTCCTAGACGGACCCCATATGTTGGTGTGTATATAGTCGAGCACTGCCTTCCTATTGTGGATGGCCATCCCAAATGAAGCACATGTCTGTTTCCCAAACACACAGTGCATGTAGAAATCGAACTTTCTGGTCTTGGCTCCCTTTAGATGACCTCAACGATAAGCTTCTGCAATGCTTTCTCGCCCACATGAACTAGTCGCATGTGCCATAACATTGAATCATCCTCCTCAGCCTCACGAGTCAAAGCCGATGTGCCAGCTACGACCGAGCCATCCAAATAATTGAGTGGCGCTTCCCCTTCATCATGATCATTGCTCCTTGAGTCACCCTCAAAGCTCCATTATCCATGGTCACCTGAGATCCCTTGGATTCGAGTGAGCCGAGCGATATGAGATTGCACCTTAGGTCGAGAATAAAGTGCACCTCCTCGATGTCTCATGTAACACCGTCGCCCATCCTCATCTGCACTGTCCTGACACCTGACGTGCTACAGGATCGGTCATAGCACAACAAGACTGTACACTTACCACCTTCCCTGAAGGTAGTAAAGTATTTTCGATGTGGCCTCATATGGAACAAGCACCCAACCATCTGACGTTACGCCCTCCGAAGCACCGACCAAGACATACTCCTCGACCTCAACACCCTTAACTACGTTGGCAGTTGCGTCGTGCTTCCTCTTTGCCTTTAGGCAGTCTCTGACCCAATGTCCTCTTTCTTTACAGAAGGTACATTGGTCCATTGCCACCTTGCTGACGTATGTGTATATTTTACATATTCACGCACGTCTTCTTCGTGTTTTTCCGTTATTTTCCGCCGTCTCGTATCCGTTTTCTCGTATTTTCTAGTTTTCTTTCACTTTTCCGTGTTTTTGCATGTTTGCAGGAGTTTGTCAGCATAGGGTACACATAACGATGATATCATAAGTCCCCGAAGCAACGGGAGGAGTCACGCATGATCTGGGGGGTCAAACGACAAAGATTTCTATCTTTCAGCCCACACCCGATCGGTTGAATATAGCCAACCGATCGGGTGATGCACGCGTGCACGACCCAGACAGCAGCTGAAGTGAAGTGAGCGTCAACCGACCGAGTCGGTGACTGGTTCAGCCCGACTGATCTCTTGGGAATTTGAAGCTGAACTCCAACCGATCGGGTGACCATCACCCGATCGGTTCACCTGTAGCCAATTTCCCCAAAGAAATGACCCGGAGAGCTCACCCGACCACCAGCAGACCGTGCCAAAACGGCCGAAGTTTCTGTCTTTTTGGGCGACAATTCCAACCGATTGGTTGATTTATCAACCGATCGGTTCACCCGATGAGCTCAAGATCCAAACGGCTAGAAGCTTTCGCCAACCGACCATGTCGCCTAACCGGGTGAAGTCCTGAAGATCGCTACCGAAAAAACGAAGCAGGTCACCCGATCGGTTGATTCTTCACCCGATCGGGTGACGTCGTTTTCTATATATAGAAGCCCTAAGTTTCCAGAAATGAGAGCTGTTGTATTTTTTCTGTTTTCTCTCCATTTTGTGATGGCTGGAATTTATCTCATATTTGTAAGTTGTCAAATCTTTACCAACCTTTAATATAGTGTTATTTGCATTGCTTTTACTATTTTTCAATCGTCGGATTATGTTTTTAACGGTCGATTTTTATTTAGATTGCTTTTTACCTAAAATGTGTGAGTAGTTCCCAAATCTGTGATTTTGGTGGAAACCCCTTCGTGGGTTCTCCCTAATGCATCCATAGGACTAGGAAATTGATAGGGATTAGGAATCTATCGGTTACGCGAAGTGTTGTATTGTCATCGGTGGGAAAAAGACCGCCTTTGACCGTTGGGCCAAGGTGGAATAAACTTGGCGGTTGACTCCATAGCCATAGCTCACGCCCTTAGTGTAGACATCGAATCCTAGCGCGTGGGAGCGACAGGATGAGATGTTGGGAGTTATCATTGCGAGCTTAGTGCTCCCGAAGTCGGTCAGTGTTAATGGACATGGGAATGCCTACTGACCGAACCTGGGTAGTCCGGTGTATCATCTTGGGCACCGACCAGAATATCGGGCCCATGGGATGTTGGTATCACTCTTAGAGGCAACGTCTTACCATAAGGCCCTAATTCCGATCGTTATCCCGTCCGCGGGTCGTATTAGCGAGAATTATATGATAGGGTGGAAACCGAAGTCCCGGGTTTCCCTTTATATTGTTTATCCCTCGCATTCTATTTCTGTGACAACCCATCCACCGATTCAGGCTAGCTCGCCCATAGGGTGAATTCGGTCCTTTCTGACACAAGCACAATCACGCCTCACTGAGTTCGACCCCAAGCCACACTACAACACCGTGCGCTTGCGGTTATAAATATTTAAATCTCATGTCCCCAATCCAATATTACACTCTTATGATCACAAAAACCGTGGGGACGTCAAGTTTTATGGCGCCGTTGCCGAGGAGGCAACGTGCTTGTTATTTTTGGATCTTTTGAACCCTTGAGTCTAGCTCACATCCATATCTCGTGATAATTTTCGCATTCTTCTTTTTCATTTTTCATTTTTATTTTCTTATTCTTATTCTCTATTTTATTTGTTTCTTTACCACTTGTCGCTTCACAGGTGTTTGTTGTTTTTAATGCGCAGGAACACAAGGAGTCTTGACGACTTGATTCCTGTTGATCCTGAGATAAACGCCACCCTAAGGCGTCTGGCTGTAGAGAAGAAAAGAAGAGAAGAGCCTGAAACCATGGGGGAGAACACCCCACCTCACAAGTCCCTGCTGGAATACTTGATGCCATCCATTGAGTCCACCTCTACCATCCGACCTCCTGCTATTACGGCGCAAAGCTTTGAGCTTAAGCCGTCTTTGGTGACATGGATCCAGTAGGATCAATTCTCTGGGGCACCCATGGAGAGCCCCATCGAACATCTGGACTCCTTCCTCGAGAAATGTGACACCTTCCGAATAAATGGTGTCACGGCTGAAGCGATCAGTCTGAAGTTATTCCCCTTCTCTCTGCGGGATAAAGCCAAGATGTGGCTAATGGGAAAGGACCCGAACACGTTCAACACTTGGGAGAAGCTCTCAAATGCCTTCCTGATGAATTTCTTTTCTCCGGGGAAGACCATAAAGCTGAGGAGTGAGATCTCCGCCTTCTCCCAAGCCAGCCACGAGTCCCTGCATGAAGCTTGGATGAGATTTAAAGAAATGCAGCGGAGATGCCCTCATCACGAGCTTCCGAAGTGGTAGATAATTAATCTGTTCTATAATGGACTGAGGGATGATTTAAAATCTTCGATGGACATGGCGGCTGGGGGGTCCTTCATGTCTAGAAGTGAAGAAGATGTCGGGAACATATTAGAAAACATGGCATCGAACAATGAGTGGTGGTGTGACGAGAGAGCCACACCCAGATCTGGGGGTATCCACAGGGTCGAGGACGTCGACAAATTATCCAGCAAGTTTGACTTGCTGTCGATCCAGATCTCAGCGCTCATGGTAGGAGCCGATGGTGCCGGTACACAACAACTTGCGGCGGTGGAAACAGAAGTCATGGGGGACTTCGAGGGTGGTGACATCTCACCACCGTTGGACCAAGCGAGCGTACTATTCTACAATCCTATGGGAAATGCACCATACCCACCACAGACTAGCTCCAACCCGGCCTACTCTCCAAACAACCGGAACCATCCCAATCTTAGCTACCGGGCACCGTATCAGCAGCCGCCTCCTCAGCAACAGCAGCAACTAGTATATCAGCCGCCTAGGCAGCCGCAGCAGCAGTTTCAACAGCAGCAGCCTTCACAACAGTATCAGCAGTATCCCCCAAGGAACCAGCAGCCCATTCAGCAGCAGCAGCAGCAGTATGGCCAACAGAGGGCCATCTCTCCGGTTGAGTCCCTCTTGACTCAATACATTACCAACTAGGAGAAGATAAATTTGAAGCTGAAAATGGGGTAAAGGGCTCTCACTGACCAAGTAACCCAGCTGGGGTTACAAGTGGCGAACCTTCAAAGGTCGCAAAATCTGTTGCCGCCACAACCGGAAGTGAACCCGAGGGGAGCAGACCAGACTTTGGCACTCACGCATGAGCATGCGAATATGTCCGCTATCGTGTTGAGAAGCGGAACACAAATCCCCACAAGAGTGCCCGCAAAGGAACCGGAAGCACCGTTGGTCGTAGAGCGACCAATTGAAAAAACCAATGACAATGGTGCTTCGTCACCAAAAACTACGACTCCGGAGGGAGTCCCTGAAGAGGAGAAGAAGAAGGACGAGGAAGGGAGCCTCAAACTATTCAAGCCCGTTGTGCCTTTTCCACAACGGCTAGCCCAAGCCAAGATAGACGAGAAGTATGGCAAATTCTTTGCCATGGTCAAGGATCTAAGCTTGCAAATCCCCTTCCTTGAAGCTATCGAGACGATTCCCCTCCTACGCCAAATTTCTAAAGGATTTGGTGACAAGAGTGGCCAGAAAGGAGAAGGTCGTATTAACGGCGGAATGCAGCGCTCTCATTCAGAGAGCAAATCCGCCTAAGCTTAAAGACCCGGGGAGCTTCTCTATTCCTTGCACGATCGGGGAGGTAAAGATCTATCGCGCGCTCGTTGATCTTAGAGCGAGTGTCAGTTTAATGCCCCTTTCGCTATATAGGAGAATATGGATGGGCAACCTGGAGCCCACCGGTATGACCCTACAGCTTGCAGACCGATAGGTCAAATATCCGATGGTGTTGTAGATGACCTGCCTGTCAATGTAAGTGGGGTGCATGTGCCAGTGGAATTCGTCGTTATGGACATGCCTGAAGATACGCACACCCCCATCATCCTTGGACGGCCTTTCATGGCCACTGCCGGCGTTTTAATAGATGTGAAGAAGGGAAAGCTTTCCCTTAACGTCGGCAACGAAAAAATCGAGTTTGACTTAGGGTTGTCTATGAAGCACCCCAATCCCCCGGATGATTCAAGATGCAATATGCTGGACATAGAAGAAGAGAGAATTGTGGAAGCAGGCGCCTGGGAAATACTTTCGAGGAATCCCCCCGACAACCAGGGGGACTTAGAAGAATATGACGGCCTAAAGAAAGATGATGTTGCTGGGAAAGCGGATGCAGCACATACGGTCCCTCCCGGATTTCAAAAAGCCCCTCCGACGAGGAGAAAAGGGAAAGAGCCCATGGGGCTCACCAGTGAGGAGATCCGGATCTTGAAGTGAGTGGCGGTAGACGCCAATATAAGGGAGAAACCCCTGGATCCCGTCAACAAAGAGAGGGTCGTTGAGCAAGTCTTCTTGTCGCCGCCGCCGACATCAAAAGCCACCAACTCCGAATTTGAAGCGATGCCGATCTTAGGGCATCACCCCCGTCCACCTTGAATATCATCTATGGGTGTCGAGCAAACGACGTTAAACAAAAGCGCTTCATGGGAGGTAACCCATGCTCTAAACTTTTATCTTCATTTTTAGGATTATTTTTAGCTTTATTTTTTTCTATTTTAATAATTAAATCCAGCCGCGGGAACTTCCGTCGAGAGACTTAGGCCATTTGCGAATTTTTGCAGGAAACAAGCCCTCACCCGATCGGGTGACCACTCAACCGATCGGGTGAGACGTATCATACAATGGATGTATCCGTGCTCCAACAAACCGGTCGGGTGAAGCAATGTGAGACCGGGTGGCAGACCGTGTGAGCTGGGCCAAAGTCTCGGAAAATTTTGGGAATTGATCAACCGATCGGTTGATACGAAGCGTGGTCGTGTGAGTGACCGGGTGAGCTGCACTGAGCTTTCGAAAAAAAATTTGAAGCGGCCAACCGATCGGTTGTCTTCTCAACCGATCGGTTCACCTGTAGCTTCTTTTCAGCAAAAATTTCGACCTAATTTTCAACCGATCGGGTGAAAACTCACCCGATCGGTTTGACTTAAAACCTATAAATACACAGCACCCCCACACGTTCAACTCCCTCGCCCAATCTCGATTCTCCCTCGCCATTTTGACTTCCTCTCCCTCCAACCGGCCTCGTTTCTCCCTCAACCGACCACAAAACTCCCCTCAATCGATCTCTCCACTCCCCATCTCCTTCCCTCCTTTGATTTCACCCTCCCCATCTTCGATTTTACCCATTCAAACCCCTAGTTTTCGCCTAGCTTCCCCCCGGTTTCGAAATTTGCTGAAAAGAGTTGCCGCGGCTTCACATTTATTCCCATTGCGTTGCGTTGGGACATCTACGGGCAAGGATCTTCATCTCGATTGGGTAACTTCGCTCCTTAGCTCAATTTTATATTTTGCCATAGAATTTCATTTTGCTCAATTGCCTGTGTTAGTGTGCATTCATCACATCTTGCATACACTCACACACACACTATCTCTCTCTCTCTCTCATGGCCAAAGATAAAGATAAGGGCAAGGGTATTATGCGAGAGGAGGAGGAGTCTCACAAGAGACGCAAGACTACACGTCCACCACACTCACGCCCTCCTCCTACACAACCTACACAACCCCAACCCCAACCGCAACCTATCGTCCCAGCTGAGGACCCACTGATGGGCCTGCGTGGCTACCGCTTTAGGAATCAAGAGCAAAAAGATTTTTACCATAGACTTGATGCACGGGGGCATCTCTCGACCAAATTTGCCCACACCCAAACGCTTATCGATCTCGGTGTATTCACCGAGGTCGAGACTCTCTTCGCAAATTTAGGTTAGCTTTCCTGAACGCCAACGCGGTATCATACCCCTCCCTCACACTCAAATTTTTATCCACACTTGTCTGTGAGTCGGGGTCGGTCGTCATATTTCGGGTCCGTAACAGAACCATTCGCACCCACCTGGATACCATCAATGACATCTTTGGTTTCCCCATCCTTGGGGACGACGCTATCCGTCCCTACGGGTATCCCCCCGAATTTGACGTCAATCAGTTTTGGTTCTGCCTCACCCTACACGCTCACTATCCCCGAGGTAAGGCCAAGGCCTCCTCCATCATGCACCCCATCTTCCGTCTAGCCCACCGAATCATATCATGCACGTTTTCCCCAGGGATGAGTCAGGTACCGTGACCATACCTGATCTCTTCATTCTGTGGGCCATGACCTTTTCTTTTGTCCGTGGGGATGACGGGATTTCTTTTAGGGCCCCAGTTGTTCCCGTCCATGCCGGTGCTTGGCTTGTTTCCAAGCTTCTTGAGATTAGCCGTGCCGGCAAGGGCAAGCTTTGTTGCAGGGGCCTTATCACAATCATAGCTTCTGCTCCCAGGTATAATATTGTCATCCCCCGAGTTCTGCCCACCGCTGCAGGACCCTCACGTCTAGATCTCGATGTCCTGCGGCATATTCACATGATTAAGCCCCGCCCCGATGGCC
The DNA here is from genome assembly GCA_030789695.1 of Scilla litardierei. Classification (NCBI taxonomy): domain Eukaryota; kingdom Viridiplantae; phylum Streptophyta; class Magnoliopsida; order Asparagales; family Asparagaceae; genus Scilla; species Scilla litardierei. The sequence continues at coordinate 107,703,719 of CM061137.1, read as the reverse complement.
GTTTCACCTTCCACTACGGGCACCCCCCGTCTCCCTATACCATTCTGCCCAACCCCGCTCGCATGACCATCCATCTTGTGGGAGACTGGACTTTCCCACATGATCCTGAGTTTCTTGGGGGGTTGCGCCTTATATTCATCCCGGGCGCACCTAGACCACCTTCCCCTGCCGCCCATTTAGGCGAGCAGGACATTCCTGCGTCCCGTGGAGACCCGGGGGCTGGGCCTAGTAGTGCCGTCCCTGCTTCTGTCCCCACCACCACTATCACCACCTCTCTGGTCCGCACTACCTCCTCCTCCTCCTTTCGTCGAGCCACATCTGCTCGTCTCGCTCTCGAGACTGAGCTGGCTTCACTTCGTGCTGTCGTTTCGTCTTCCACCCCCTCGGACCCATCCCCTTCGATTTTATCTCACCCACGCTTCCTCGCACTTGAGAGGGACGTGGCCACCATCCTCCGCATTCTCACTCACATCCACGGACCACCTCCTCCCACACCACTGTAGGGATCGTCTAACCCTTGCAATACTAACAACACACACTAGAGGGGGGTGAATAGTGTAATGGTAATATAATTGACCAATTAAAATTTAACTTGCAAATACGGAATAATAAATGCAAGATCAATTAAAAGGCACAATCAATCCAAACGCAAACACAAAGTTTTACCCTGGTTCCCCAAACTTGGGTACATCCAGCCACACCAATATTCACTATAATCCCACACAGAGAAGTGAATACAAATCTCACAAGGAGATATCCCACAAAGAGGATTTATGCCCTACACAAGGACCCAACCAATCCTACACAAGGATCAAGACTCCCACATAGATAATCACTAACTTCCACTCAGAGAATTAGGGTTAGCCCTACACTAGGACACTAGAACTCCCACAAAGAGAATTAATTACCACAAAAAGAATTCCTTAGTCCCACAAAGAGAGAAACTCCCACAAAGAGAGTATCCTAATCCCACAAAGAGAAATAGGAAAACCAATTACACCCTGGAATGTAAATACTCTTACCTATGCCTTGAGATGCTCACTCATGAATGAATGCAAGGCATGGAAGAGGATCTCCAAGTGTTGGAATATGCTTGAGAGCACTTGGATGATTTCCCTTGAGCTGGACTTCAATGCATGAAGGAAGATGAATGCTCAAAAGAGGGAAATGAGGGAGCTTGAGAGTGGCTTATTGATCTCTTGAGATTTTCTATAGAGTCAAGAGTTATCAAGTGTTGTCAAGAGTTCTCAAGTGATGGCAGCACACTCATATATATATAGGAATCCTATATCAAGCCCAAAAACCCAAAGAAACAGCCAAATAACCAAATCTGCAACGGCTAGAAACTGGGTGAAAACGACAGGATCAGTCGACTGATGATCAAAAGACAGTCGATTGATCAACGGCTAGAAAATATCCAACGGCTATAATCTGAGCCAGGACAGTCGACTGATGAAGTCAATACAGTCGACTGACAAACAGGACAGTCGCCTGTTAATCCTTCAGCAGATGACTGCTGCAGGGGATGGATCGAAACAGAGAGCTGCACTCTTTCTCCAATTCTTTGCACAGGCGACTGATGTTAATACTATAGTCGACTGTCAAATAGTCAGGCGACTGTACATTCTACATCAGTCGACTACTGTATAATATGGAGAGAAGACAGAGAGATGCAGAGATTGCACTTACGCTAGACAGGCGACTGTTGGCCAAATCCCAGGCGACTGTAAGTATACAGAGGACTGTAAACAGATCGACAGACGACTGTGTGTAAAGCTCAAGTTTGAGTCAATTGAAATGTTGACTTGAGTTGTGCATAACAGGCGACTGTAGAAGGATCTATAGGCGACTGGAAATCACCCAGTCGACTGTATTTCCCTCAACAGGCGACTGCCGGAAAGTCAGAGACTCCAAATGAGTCTTTGGACAGAGTGAACCTATTGGGTTGGATTCTATGATAATCCTAAGTTTCACTAAGATGGTTAAATGCATGTACATGAATGAGCAAACCATCTAGCAAGGCATTACATCAACCCTAAACTCAAAAGAGAGAGAAAGCAATAAAGTAGATTACATGGATTACAATGCTTTCTTAGGAGTCTAAGTCTTCAATCTTGATGCCTTGATTGCTCTCCATCATCTCCAAGCTTTGGCACTCCTTGAGTCCAAACTTTGGCCCTTCTTCACATGATGTCCATTCTTACACCAAGTGATTAGTCTCCAAGAAAGATATCCTTGAAATAAACTGATAGACTAAAACATGAGATTCATTAGCAACAATATAATTTTGTGATCATCATCAAAATAAGATTGGTATGAAACACCAATACTCATCAATCTCCCCCCTTTTGATGATGACACACATTATGTAAATATAAAGAATTAAAGCACAATGCTAATGATCTCCCCCTACTTTATGCACCAAGTAATTAATGAGCTACACAAAGGTAAATACTCATAATACCAATAAAAACATGGTGACATATAATAGGCATGGATTACATAAACCAATTGCAAAGAATAAAGGCATGCAAACATGAAAGGTTTATCTAATCCCATATATCTCTCCCTATAAAGATATCTCTCCCCATATGCATATGTATATATCTCTCCCCCTATAGATATGATCACATAATGCATATATCTCTCCCCCTTGACATCGTCAGAAAGGTGGACATCAAAAGTATCCCCCTCTGTCATCTTAACCAAGATGTGACAATATGCAAGAAAAGAAAGATATGTATGATACCAAATTTAAAAATTTAGTGGGTATCAATTCACTATCCCATGCTCCCCCTAGATCATAGAAATGGTCAACTTTTGACTTCTAGGATCTAATACCAATTAATTAATGGAGCCATGGGCCTAAAATTGTATCAAAGCAATAGATATGGAAAAATCAAGATTCAAAGATACACAAGGATATTGCCAAAAACAATGAGACATGAACCATGTTGGCAATACACAACAAGAGGTTTGGTTTAAGACACAAAATAATCAAATGAAAATAATGATCTCAAATAACCTCCGAAATGAGAGTTAAAATATGTCTTAAAATAATTTAAACATATAATATATTAACTCCCCCATTGACATACACATGGATCAAAAATGCATGCATGTCAATAAACCCCAAGGTCCCCATTTTCATGAAAAGAAATAAATTTGAAAATATTTTCAAAATCATGAAACACACACAATCAATGGGTATGCTTAAAATAAACATAGAAGCACAATACCCATGCAATATGCATATGTGTAAGGAACGTAAACATTAGGTAACCAAACCCAAGAGGAGTTTGATTTCCTAACGTAATCACACGAGGTGATCACATCCCTAACTAGAGAGTTGATGTAACTATCTCTCTCTTGCACACTAACCTTAGTGGGAATCCATAATCTCAAGGATTTCCTAAGCAATGGTTTTGCCTTTGCAAGAGGGAATGACGTGGCATGCTTAGGTGTAGAAACAAATTTCTTGGCATGCAAAGAGTGAGGATTTTGCTTTTTAGCAAGAAATGAAGATTCTTCATTCTTCCTCATCACCTTGTGATCTACATGCTTCTTGTTGGTGTTATTGTTGTACAAGAAAGCATGGTGATTCTTCTTAGGTGCTTTAGCAATATTTCTTGTATTTGTACCATAAGAGAAATTAGAGGTGGGTTTGAGAACCACATTTTGAATATAACCCAAGCCTCCTCTATGATTTGCCGGATGTTGTTTTTCCAACAAATCGTGGAGTGAATCCCTAGAATACACAAAGCTTATGAGCTTCCGGGATTTCTCTTCACATTTCAACGTAAGTTGTTGAATGTGAGCATCTAAGCTAAGGTTTTGAGCAATGAGTGTTTCATTATAAAGGCTCAATTTCTTAACTGAGAGAGAAGTGTGTCTCTCTCACAAGTGTCATAAACATGTTTTTCATCATGAATTACACTAGCAATAACTAGTTCATGCAATCTACTCTTAGCAATCTTATATTTTGCTTTTAATATATTGTAAGAGTTGATGCACTTACTAGCCTTTTCGGAGATCAAGTCAAAATTGATCTTGAGCTCCTCGTATGAGATCTTTTCTACCTCAATTTCAACAACATCATCATCATCATCCTTGTAAGAGCTTGATGACGACTTCTCCTCCGTAGCCATGAGGCACGAATCCTCATAGGAATTGTATGCGTCAAGCCAAGCATCCAACTCTTCTTCGTTTAATCTGAAGGGGATTGGTGTAGGACCATCCATGGCTACAAAGCATGCGTGAGCATCCTCCTTTGTGTCCTCTTCTTCGTTACTCGAAGTGTCCTCACTCGAATCATCAAAGGTCCAGACAAGTCCCTTCTTGTGATTTTTGGACTTGGACCTTCCTTTCCAATACTTCTTCCCTTTACCCTTGTAAGTTTCTTTGATGGGTTTGGAGGGGTATTCTGTAACGGCCGCTTTCCGACCGTTCATATTCTCTACGTGCACGTGCTTTTTCGTGCACGTATTTTATTTGACCCTTTCTTGGTTTCGGTATATAAGAATTTATATGCCATTGTGACCGTATGGAAGTGTGGAATTTGATAGTAATTTTTAGGAACGTCATTTCACGGCTCGTTTTCTCGCAAAACAGCTTTGAATGGAAGGGCATTTTGGTCTTTCGGCACCAATACGCGGTTCCCGATTTTACGATAATTTCTGGTATGTATAGCACACGATCGGACCCCGTAACCTTGTACTTCTCGTCTCCACGATCGTCCCGGTATTTTCGGATTATTTTTCTGATGCCCGTAGTGGAAGATATCCCCTAATCAATTCTCAACCGTTGATTAACCTCTAATCAATTCAAATTCAAATCCTTAATCCAACCCATTTGTTTCTTACGTATCATGAGGATTTCCTATAGCTATTCTCACCTAACTTAACCCCTCTTTGCACACCACCTATCTCACCCTCTCTCCTAGTAACACCCTTAATTATACCCTCTTTAAAATCCATATAGCAAACTATCTCCTTAAATCATGCAAACTCCCTCAAGCCCTAAAAAACTCATGGCAAACCCATCATGGCCAGCTGTTCTCTTCCTCCTCCAGCCGCCACAACAGCCCCCAAGCCCCCCAACTCCGGTCACATAGCTCCTCCACCTCTCCTCCTCCATCTCCATCTCTCCAAGCTCTCAAAAACCCCATTAAACCCAAGTTTTTGGCCAAAAAAAACTGTGCACAGAACCCATCGCCGGAAAACGGCCACCGCAGCCACTCCGGCCACCCTCTCCGGCGAACTCCACCACCGTCGAGCTCTCCTTTGACCCACCAATCATCTCCAACTCCCATTACCCTCGTTCCTCATCTATACCTCCTCAAAACATCTCTCGAACTCGACGTAACGACAGTTTTACAGATCTGTACCACCGCCGGAAAAACTCGAGCCCACCGGCCATCCGGTCATCGACCACTACCACCCTATTGCCGTTGGATTCCTATCGAAACCCCCTACCAACTGAAACTTCCCTCACGCTCATAGCCCACATGTAGCTCCCGGAATCCTTGTCGGAACACGCCGTATCGGCTGTTTTTCATAGATCTGGAAGCTGAACTTCGATGCCCGCTCACGATCACCTCCGACCACCCCCGGTGACAACTCCACTGCCGTTGGCTTTGTCTTGAAGTCTGTTAACTTCTGCAACTTCCCGTTTTCTCTGTTCGTCTCTGGAATTCTGCTGAGACGTGCAACAACGGACGTTGCGCAAATCTGTCCTCTCCGGCTTCTCACGTCACCCTCCGCCGTACGCCGCCACCGTCGGCCACCCACCAGGCCGAGCATCTTCCTGTGGTCCCACTTCATCTACCAACAGCCCCATTGGACTCTCGGAGTTCACGTGCGTTACCGCACGCACGTACTTTTAGCCGACGGCGCCATTATCGTGAAGATCCGTTGCGCTACTCGCAACCGGAGGAGAATCGCTGTTAGCTCGCTGATTTCATGCCACCACCCCACTGTCCAAAGGTACCTAGCTGTGCTACCAGCGGCCGAGGAGTTCCAGACGACGCCGACGTTTCGCCGTTCAGACCCGACTTCCGCTTGTTGGACGACATCACGAGGTTGGTTACCCTAACAAGTAGTAAAACCAACATTGTAGCTAACCAAAACCTTAACTAAAATCGGATAACTACAACTAAATTTACTTTTCCGCACCAGTAAAATGCTGCTCACTGTAGAAATCGACCATCGGACAAATTTTCTGTGCATATAGGGTAGTGGTCGATTTAGGCTGAACGAAACACCAAAACATGACTTTGACGATTAGGGTAGCCCCGATAACCTAGAAACAAACCCTAATATGACTTGATGAAAAACGCGACCTGACACCGTCGTCGTGACACTATTTCAGACGGACTACCGCGGACGCGACGCCTGGACGAGACGCCCCGGACGGACGACACACTCACCACCGCAGGCAAGTGTACCCACTTGCATTTTTGATCGTGTCCTGGTCTTAAATTGTTAGAACTGTTAGACTGTGAGTGTATAGAACTGGACGTGAAATGATTGCGACTGGGTCGCCCTGACGACTTAGACTTGACGATGAAGTCTAAGCTCGACAAACAACAACTTTTGACACAGTAGGATTATCTTGTGTGTGTGTGCGTGTGGACACCCTAGAATAACTTTTCCTTACACTTGTCATGTCATGTCCCTGTTACACAAAAATCCTACGGGCGTTTTAGATGCTTCCCTGGCGGAAGTGATCTCCGTGATACAAAAAGCCTACTGACGTTTCAGATGCTTCCTTGGCGGAAGTGATCTCCGTGATACAAAAAGCCTACGGGCGTTTCAGATGCTTCCCTGGCGGAAGTGATCTTCGTGATACAAAAAGCCTGCGGGCGTTTCAGGTGCTTCCCTAGCGGAAGTGATCTCTGTACTTCTTGTCCTGAGTTCCTGGGTTTGGGGTAGGGTTGAGCGTGCGCACAGGGAGAGGGTCTGATCCCCCTCAACCCGTAAGGCGTGAACCCTTCGTGTCTCACGTGTCCTGTCCGTCTTGTCTTGTCTAGTTCTGTTTTGTCCTGTCATCTTTAGGATAGTCCCGTAGTCGGTAGCACATGCTACGACAACTTCTTGCTACGCTTTACTTTTCCTGCTGCGTTACTTCCTTCTTTTACTTCTCAGTCATAACCCCAGCATGCTAATCAACCAGTAAAACGATGTCTAATAGTTCGGTACACTTGCAGTAGAGTCTGACTTTCTGTTGTAGACTTTACCTGACGTACAGTTCCTTTCTTTGGTGTTGTACGTCAGGTGTCGGGCCAGAGTTCGTGGACGCGGCAGACTTACCGGAGTATGTGGAGCCCGAGGACGTCAACATAGAGTACGTGCTGACGAAGACCAGACCTTGAGGACTTTTCAGTCGTCACCTTTCAGAGGTTACTACTTTTGCTCTTTCGATAGTTGTTGCCATGCTTAGGCTTCCCTCTCTTTAGACTTTTGTACTCGCTAGATATTAACTCCTTATATTAATGAATGCAACTTCCTTTCTGTAGTTTCTGTTGTTTCGAACTTTATAAATGCAAGAACCTGAAAATATTTAAAATGGTACCCCTACAGACGCTTATTGGGTCCGAGCTTCTCAGCTCTGGCCTAAGCGGGCCTTAGTCACGCTTCGCCTCCATTGTTTTGGGAAGCGGGGCGTGACAGGTTTTAGTGGTGGCCCATGCAGGTCATGCAAAGGTTCGGAACAATAAGAGTACCGCATTCATTTAATATCCATGTACAAGTCTAATTTAGGTTTTCCCAATCTTACATAGTAGGAAGACTTAGGTAGACGTCCCAGTTTGATATTCAGACGCCTTGGTTAAGAATTAGTCATCCTCATCTCAGGATACCCTAGTGGCCTCTCGCCCGGTTCTGACCATGTTAGATTCCTAGATTTCTTTTATTAGTCGTTCGCTCTATCCATCGACTTCGGGCCCATCAGAACGTAATCTTGATTCTCTTAAGGCCCTTCCCTGATATCTCTCTATTACAGTATAGTTCATTAGGGAGTCTTAGTGCTGAGCTCTCCTGATCTTTAGACGGCTCGATAATTAGGATCTCTAATTTCTAGCATCTTTCCAATCGTCACACTTCTGTGTCATTGACCGTAGGTTTCCATCGTAGCTTTTCTCGAAGCATATCTTAGGTGTATTCATCATGCGATCATGTTCCTTGCCCTCGATTCACGTGATCGCTTCATGACGATTATAGATAATTCTTCGAATCTCTCCATTGCAAATCCTGCTCCTTTAAAAGTATTTTCGAAATTCATTATTAAATTCTTCGCTCAGTTTAACTTCTTTGAAAACCCTTAATTAAATATTTAAATTTCTTACTTTCCGTTGAGTTAAGATTCTTTCACTGATTTTGAAACCTTCTTGGCCGTAATTTTTAAGTTACTATCTCGTTCTTATTTTCGAGTCGGTATCCTTCGTATTTTAGTTTTAAAACTTTGTTACCATTTTGGAAATTCAATATATCATTTCTCTAAACTACAAAAATTATTTTGACTCCTTACCGTACGTACTTTTAAAATATTTTCTAAACTAAAGTGAACTTTAATTTATAGATATATATATATATCAGTTCTATGTTCATCGTGCTCATATTTCAAAAAAAAATCTTTGTATAAACTTATTTTATTCGGAGAACAAATTACTGCCTCATCCTACTCTTCATTTCTTCGTCTAACTCTTTTTCCAAATTGAAATTTTCTACCATCTGCTCACTTTTTCTACATAATTTTTATGAGTATAAAAATATATGATACCATATTCTACACGTGATCTTTTTATCTGTTTCAATATTTTGAGCAATATCTTAGTTCCATCCAACCAGTTATCTCCTTATCCTCGCCTTATCCAAACTCGTTCCTTCCGATCTTGTTTTCGTTTCGCTTTTGGTTTCAGTTCCTTTCTTTCATGTAGACAATAGTGCTTGTAGTTGCCTGTGTCAACTCTAGTTTAGTAGTGGGCCCTTGGTTTTGTAATGTCGTCGTGGTGTATGTTTGTAGGTAGAGCATGTGAACCGGTACGAGTGTGCTCCCTTTAGGATATTAGTGATTGTCTCTTGTGTCGTGTATGTATACTCAGTGTGGTCCATGACATGCATATGGAGTTGTCCGAATGATGGTATTCATATTTGTGTGGATAACGTCATAGCAGGCAAATTCCTTAGACCTAGTCTTCCGTATTATAGCTTAGCTTATTTTTGGCTTCTTATGTTGTTTCAAAGCTTTTTGTTTCCTTTCAAATAAAATCTTTAAAGTTTTGAAACTAGCCACGAGATCACAACCCACCTATCTTCCCTCATCCATTACCACAACTCCACACGTTTTCTCACATGTTATTTTTTTTAAATATGTCTTTGGCCTTAAAATCTCTTTCTTTTTCTTCCCTCTTTGAACTTTTTTTTCATTGTTGTTATAGTATTAGAACTGGTTATTATTGCTATATGATTATGTTTGCGGGTAGGCTTAGATGTGAGATATGTCGTAGCGATGATTAATTGATTTTGAAACACAAAGATATTAGATTAGATTTCTTTCGGACGAAAAGAATGAGGTGTTCAAGACTTATTTATAATACTGATGTGTGACTGACTCAATGGAGAACTCTGATTGGATGAAATTATATACATGAAGATGAGAACTTATTAGACCCGAAACTTGGACGAGTGATAGATATGAGTAGATAGGACGGGATAGTATGAGTTAGAGTGATCGTGAGGATGAGTAGAGCACTTAAAGCATCAAGATTTGACTATAGGTTGGGAGTGAGAAGACGTTGGAAGTAACACGACGTGTTGATATGAAGGGATGGTTAGGTAGACGGATTTGGTATGATTACGAGATTAGATGATAGGGGTAAGGATAGATGTGGCTTGATCGTTCATTGAATTTGAAGGATAAATTATGAGTCAATATGAAGGAGGTGTATTGGGGACGTGATGATTGTTGATTCGTAGACGGTGATGTGGATCTATAGTCAGATGCTAGGGCGTGATTCTAGTTGTAGCATTAGCCAGTGGAGAGACGAGTTATGACGAATTATCTGAGGAAGGATGTTTGAAGTTGCGGGATTAGCGATCACTATGTGTAGATATGGGAGTTGTAGGCATAAGTGTTTATAGATATTAATATTATTATTAGTATAAGTGATTCCGAGGGCGGAATCATTTATAAGGTGGGTAGAATGTAACGGTCGCTTTCTGACCGTTCGTATTCTCTACGTGCACGTGCTTTTTCGTGCACGTATTTTATTTGACTCTTTCTTGGTTTCGGTATATACGAAGCTATATGACATTGTGACCGTATGGAAGTGTGGAATTTGATAGTAATTTTTAGGAACGTCATTTCACGGCTCGTTTTCTCGCAAAACAGCTTTGAATGGAAGGGTGTTTTGGTCTTTCGGCACCAATACGCGGTTCCTGATTTTACGATAATTTCTGGTAGGTGTAGCACGCGATCGGACCCTGTAGCCTTGTACTTCTCGTCTCCACGATCGTCCCGGTATTTTCGGATTATTTTTTCGATGCCCGTAGTGGAAGATATCCCCTAATCAATTCTCAACCGTTGATTAGCCTCTAATCAATTCAAATTCAAATCCTTAATCCAACCCATTTGGTTCTTACGTATCATGAGGATTTCCTATAGCTATTCTCACCTAACTTAACCCCTCTTTGCACACCACCTATCTCACCCTCTCTCCTAGTCACACCCTTAATTATACCCTCTTTAAAATCCATATAGCAAACTATCTCCTTAAATCAAGCAAACTCCCTCAAGCCCTAAAAAACTCACGGCAAACCCATCATGGCCGGCTGTTCTCTTCCTCCTCCAGCCGCCACAACAGCCCCTAAGCCCCACAACTCCGGCCACCTAGCTCCTCCACCTCTCCTCCTCCATCTCCATCTCTCCAAGCTCTCAAAAACCCCATTAAACCCAAGTTTTTGGCCAAAAAAACTGTGCACAGAACCCATCGCCGGAAAACGGCCTCCCCGCCACTCCGGCCACCCTCTCCGGCAAACTCCACCACCAACGAACTCTCCTTTGACCCACCAATCATCTCCAACTCCCCTTACCCTCGTTCCTCATCTATACCTCCTCGAAATATCTCTCGAACTCGACGTAACGACAGTTTTACAGATCTGCGCCACTGCCGGAAAAACTCGCGCCCACCGGCCATCCGGCCACCTACCATGACCACCCTACCGCCGTTGGATTCCTATCGAACCCCCCTACCAACTGCAACTTCCCTCACGCTCAAAGCCCACCTGTAGCTCCCGGAATCATCGTCGGAACATGCCGTATCGGCTGTTTTTCACAGATCTGGAAGCTGAATTTCGATGCCCGCGCACGATCACCTCCGACCACCCCCGGTGACAAATCCACTGCCGTTGGCTTCTTCTTGAAGTACTTTAACTTCTTCAACTTCCCGTTTTCTCTGTTCGTCACTGGAATTCTGCTGAGACGCGCAACAACGGACGTTGTGCAAATCTGTCCTCTCCGGCTTCTCACGGCCACCCACCGCCGTATGCCGCCACCGTCGGCCACCCACCGGGCCGAGTATCTTCCTCTGGTCCCACTTCATCTACCAACAGCCCCCTTGGACTCTCAGAGTTCACGTGCATTACCGCACGCACATACTTTTAGCCGACGTCGCCGTTATCGTGAAGATCCGTTGCGCTACTCGCAACCGGAGGAGAATCGCTGTTAGCTCGTTGATTTCACGCTACCACCCCGCTGTCCAGAGGTACCTAGCTGCACTACCCGCGGCCGATGAGTTCTAGATGACGCCGACGTTTCGCCGTTCAGACCCGACTTCCGCTTGTTGGACGACATCACGAGGTTGGTTTCCCTAACGAGTAGTAAAACCCACACCGTAGCTAACCAAAACCTAAACTAAAATCGGACAACTACAACTAAATTTACTTTTCCGCACCAGTAAAACGCTGCTCACTGTAGAAATCGACCATTGGACAACTTTTCTGTGCATATAGGGTAGTGGTCGATTTAAGCTGAACGAAACACCAAAACATGACTTTGACGATTAGGGTAGCCCCGATAACCTAGAAACAAACCCTAATTTGACTTGATGAAAAACGCGACCTGACACCGTCGTCGTGACACTGTTTCAGACGGAATACCGTGGACGCGACGCCTGGACGAGACGCCCCGGACGGACGAAACACTCACCACCGCATGCAAGTGTACCCACTTGCATTTTTGACCGCGTCCTGGTCTTAAATTGTTAGAACTGTTAGACTGTGAGTGTATAGAACCGGACGTGAAATGATAGCGTCCGGGTCTCCCTGACGACTTAGACTTGACGACGTAGTCTAAGCTCAACAAATAAAAACTTTTGACACCGTAGGATTATCTTGTGTGTGCGTACGTGTGGACACCCTAGAATAACTTTCCCTTACACTTGTCATGTCATGTCCCTGTTACACAAAAAGCCTACGGGCGTTTCAGATGCTTCCCTGGCGGAAGTGATCTCCATGATACAAAAAGCCTACGGGCGTTTCAGATGCTTCCCTGGCGGAAGAGATCTCCGCGATACAAAAAGCCTGCGGGTGTTTCAGGTGCTTCCCTAGCGGAAGTGATCTCTGTACTTCTTGTCCTGAGTTCCTGGGTTTTTGGTAGGGTTGAGCGTGCGCACGGGGAGAGGGTCTGATCCCCCTCAACCCGTAAGGCGTGAACCCTTCGTGTCTCATGTGTCATGTTCGTCTTGTCTTGTCTAGTTCCGTCTTGTCCTGTCATCTTTAGGATAGTCCCGTAGTCGGTAGCACATGCTACGACAACTGCTTGCTACGCTTTACTTTTCCTGCTGCGTTACTTCCTTCTTTTACTTCTCAGTCATAACCCCAACATGCTAATCAACCAGTAAAACGATGTCTAATAGTTCGGTACACTTGCAGTAGAGTCTGACTTTCTGTTGTAGACTTTACCTGACGTACAGTTCCTTTCTTTGGTGTTGTACGTCAGGTGTCGGGCCAGAGTTCGTGGACGCGGCTGGCTTACCGGAGTACGTGGAGCCCGAGGACGTCAACATAGAGTACGTGCTGACGAGGACCAGACCTTGAGGACTTTTCAGTCGTCACCTTTCAGAGGTTACTACTTTTGCTCTTTCGATAGTTGTTGACATGCTTAGGCTTCCCTCTCTTTAGACTTTTGTACTCGCTGGATATTAACTCATTATATTAATGAATGCAACTTCCTTTCTGTACTTTCTGTTGTTTCGAACTTTATAAATGCAAGAACCTGAAAATATTTAAAATGGTACCCCTACAGACGCTTATTGGGTCCGAGCTTCTCAGCTCTGGCCTAAGCGGGCTTAGTCACGCTTCGCCTCCGTTGTTTTGGGAAGCGGGGCGTGACACATTCGGTGGACAAGTGACCTTTTCCACTACAAGTGTAACAAGTAGGAACCTTGTTAGAATTGGAGGCAAACTTTGACAAAGACTTACCTTGCTTGCATTTGAGGAAAGCTTTGAATTGCTCGGCAAGATCCTCAATTTCTTCTCCACTTGCATCTTCTTGCTCATCTTCTTCGCTAGGAGCTTCTCGATGGAATTTCCTCCTCAACTTGATTGGCTCCTCCTTGGCATGGAATGCAACCCCCTTTTGCTTCTCAAGCTTCTCGGGCTTTGTTGGTTGAATCTCCTTCTTGTGTTGAAGCTTTACTTCATACGCCATGAGATTTCCAATGCACTCCTCAACGGTATATTTGGACATGTCATACGACTCCAAATTTCTGTTGGCCTTTGACTCCCAACGAGGTGTGAGAGAGTCAAGTATCTTCTCTACACGATCCTCTTGGGAAATCATTTTCCCGAGTCCCTCCAACGCGTTCACGATATCGGTGAACCTTGTGAACATCTCCGAAATGCTTTCGCCTTCCTGCATCTTAAACATTTCATATTTAGATCTAAACACAGTTTGTTTAGATTTCTTTACCTTCGTTGTCCCTTCATGATAAATCTCCAAGGTGTGCCAAATATCATTTGCCGTTTTGCACATGGAGATACGGTTGAACTCACTAGCTGAGAGAGCGCAATGTAATGCATTCATAGCTCTAGCATTGAACTTGATTGAGTCCTTCTCCGCCTTTGTTCTTGAAGCCGCAGGAGTAGTGGGCTTCTCAAATGGCACCTCCGTGATATCCCAGAGGTCTTGACCCTCCATGTAGATCATCATTCTGATCTTCCAACTCGGGTAGTTGGTTCCGTTGAAGAGCGGAGGTTGAACGGTTGAGTGACCTTCTTCATGAGACGCGGATGAGACGTTGAATGCCATCGTTACAGTATGCTTTAACCTCACTCTGATACCAATTGTAGGGATCGTCTAACCCTTGCAATACTAACAACACACACTAGAGGGGGGTGAATAGTGTAATGGCAATATAATTGACCAATTAAAATTTAACTTGCAAATGCGGAATAATAAATGCAAGAGGAATTAAAAGGCACAATTAATCCAAACGCAAACACAGAGTTTTACCCTGGTTCTCCAAACTTGGGTACATCCAGCCACACCAATATTCACTATAATCACACACAGAGAAGTGAATACAAATCTCACAAGGAGATACCCCACAAAGAGGATTTATGCCCTACACAAGGACCCAACCAATCCTACATAAGGATCAAGACTCCCACACAGAGAATCACTAACTCCCACTCAGAGAATTAGGGTTATCCCTACACTAGGACACTAGAACTCCCACAAAGAGAGTTAATTCCCACAAAGAGAATTCCCTAGTCCCACAAAGAGACAAACTCCCACAAAGAGAGAAACTCCCACAAAGAGAGTATCCTAATCCCACAAAGAGAAATAGAAAAACCAATTACACCCTGTAAAGTAAATACTCTTACCTATGCCTTGAGATGCTTACTCATGAATAAATGCACGGCATGAAAGAGGATCTCCAAGTGTTGGAATATGCTTGAGAGCACTTGGATGATTTCCCTTGAGCTGGACTTCAATGCATGAAGGAAGAGAATGCTCAAAAGAGCGAAATGAGGGAGCTTGAGAGTGGCTTATTGATCTCTTGAGATTTTCTATAGAGTCAAGAGTTATCAAGTGTTGTCAAGAGTTCTCAAGTAATGGCAGCACACTCATATATATAGGAATCCTATATCAAGCCCAAAAACCCAAAGAAACAGCCAAATAACCAAATCTGCAACGGCTAGAAACTGGGTGAAAATGACAGGATCAGTCGACTAATGATCAAAAGACAATCGACTGATCAACGGCTAGAAAATATCCAACGGCTATAATCTGAGCCAGGACAGTCGACTGATGAAGTCAATACAGTCGACTGACAAATAGGACAGTCGCCTGTTAATCCTTCAGCAGATGACTGTTGCAGGGGATGGATCGAAACAGAGAGCTGCACTCTTTCTCCAATTCTTCGCACAGGCGACTGATGTTAATACTACAGTCGACTGTCAAATAGTCAGGTGACTGTACATTCTACATCAGTTGACTACTGTATAATATGGAGAGAAGACAGAGAGATGCAGAGATTGCACTTACGCTAGACAGGCGACTGTTGGCCAAATCCCAGGCGACTGTAAGTATACAGATGACTGTAAACAGATCGATAGACGACTGTGCGTAAAGCTCAAGTTTGAGTCAATTGAAATGTTGACTTGAGCTGTGCATAACAGGCGACTGTAGAAGGATCTACAGGCGACTGCAAATCACCCAGTCGGCTGTGTTTCCCTCAACAGGCGACTGCCGGAAAGCCAGAGACTCCAAATGAGTCTTTGGACAGAGTGAACCTATTGGGTTGGATTCTATGATAATCCTAGGGTTCACTAAGATGGTTAAATGCATGTGCATGAATGAGCAAACCATCTAGCAAGGCATTACATCAACCCTAAACTCAAAAGAGAGAGAAAGCAATAAAGTAGATTACATGGATTACAATGCTTTCTTAAGAGTCTAAGTCTTCAATCTTGATGCCTTGATTGCTCTCCATCATCTCCAAGCTTTGGCACTCCTGAGTCCAAACTTTGGCCCTTCTTCACATGATGTCCATCCTTACACCAAGTGATTAGTCTCCAAGAAAGATATCCTTAAAATAAACTGAGAGACTAAAACATGAGATTCATTAGCAACAATATAATGTTGTGATCATCATCAAAATAAGATTGGTATGAAACACCAATACTCAACAACCACACCCCTCTCCACCACCTTCACCCCCTCGACGATTTTCACCTCCACCATCACATTCTTCACCTCCACCATCACCCCCTAGGTGACCATCTCCCCCTATCACCACTTCCATTTCCACCACCTCATATACTCGCACCGCTTTCCATTCCCTCCACTTCTGTCACTCCATACGTGCGCCGCAAGAAATTGCAGGTGCGATCGCGATCACTTCCCCCACCATCCTCTTCTATCGCCGTACCCACCCCATCTGTAACCGTATCCACCCCATTCACCGCCGTTTCTACCCCATCTACCACTGCCTTGGTCGTCCTTTCACTCCCACTCACCATCACCACCACCACTCCACCTATTATTCACACCTCCACACCCACCGATCCATCACCCCGACCACTTTCTCCACTTCTCCGCACCCCAGTCACCTCTCCCGCCTACTCCATCGCATCCCCCACATCTACCACCGAGGAGGACGAGGACGACTCCTCTACTTCTTTTTGATTCCATTTGGTTTTCTGACCTCTCCCTTGCATATCTCTGCATTTTCATGATCACATCATTTCGCTAGCATTGTCACGTCTAGCTTGGGGGAAGTCAATTTTTCTGTGTGCTGCCATGTGACGTTTTTCTATGTGTGTTTGTTTATTTATGTCGTGTGGTGTGATTTTCTATTTTTATTTCCTGTTTATTTGTCGTGTGGTGTGATTTTCTCTTTTTATTTTCTCTTTGTATGTCTTGTTGTGTGATTTTCCTTATTTTCCTTTTTCGTACGTGTGTTTTTCTTGTTTTTCATTTCTTTTTGAGTCGGTGCAAATTCCCCCCATTTTCATCGCCCTCCCGTATTCACTTTTATTGCATTGAGGGCAATGCAAGTTTCAGCTTGGGGGAGTCGCACTTCGTGCGTCATTTGTGTCTTTTTCTTCGTTTTTGAGTCGTTTTCACCGTGTTTTTATTTTTTATTTTCTTCTTTTTATCTCTTTCTCTTAGAGATGAACCCCATGATGAATTGCCACAAAAATCACACACACACCTAGCATGGCTTCGATAATCGCATTCACTAACCCTAGGAAGCCGAGCCCGCTTGCATTTCATGCATCGTGGGGCTACTTTCTTTTATGTGAGTCATGTGTCGTGTTTAGCTGTTTGGTGTGCTTCTACTTTGTGATTGTGTTCTATATGCCTGTCCAGGAATGACCCCAAGATTATCATTCTTCGATTTGAATATGCGGTATTTTCCTCTCTTATCAGCTTCTGTGTGCATGAATATATATATATCGTATGCTTCATTTCGCATGTGTCGGGATTCTACAATTAGGACTAGGATAACCCATTTAGCCTATGCTCTGATTAGCGAAAAATCTCCTTTGCCCAAGTGTTTAGAATCTGACTTTTTTTTGTTTTACTTGGTGCAAATCCCCTCGTCGTGTACTGTTCTCCCACTTGGGAGAGTACACATGTATATATCCCAAAATCCACAAATTCAAAAAAAAAGAGAAAAGAAAAACCCAAAAAGAAAAGAAAAGAGAAAATATATATATATATATACATATACCCAAAACCCAAAAAATTGTGTGAGAATATTGTTGAGTATTGGACTCCCCGGATTTGGTTTTGGATGATGAGCAAACATAAATAAATCGTGAACTAACACTTTGTGAGCGCAGTTATGGAGATCGTCGCCAAATTCACGTGAACATCCAAAGCGACGTCTCAAGACTTCTCAAAACACGTATTCATATGCCTAAAGCTTCGTTGAAGCTTTTGGACCAACTTTGAAGTCATGAAGATTCGATCGAAGCGTTTGAAGACGGTTTGTCTAGATTTATATTTAGTCTTCTAGCTTTGTTATTTAGAATGTTAAGACTTGAGTAGGTATTATCATTTAATCGTTATATCGCTCCTATCTTAGAGCTAGGATCTTAGTAGAAGTCCACTCAAACTTTCCCGAAGCAGCGCGCTTCGATTCGGGACTTCTTGTGCATGTTAGTTGGTTCAAGAAGAAGTACCAACCGACTAGATGGTGATCTAGTCGGTCGGAAAAGCTTCTTGGACCGATTAGTTTGTCTCCCAAATCTTATGCTCTTTACTTTTCATAGTTAGTCGGTCTTAGTTGACTCACCGACCGACTAGTTGGTGAACTAGTCGGTCAGTGATGCTTCTTAGACCGACTAGTTGAGCTTTACTGTACATGCCAATTTTTCACCTGAGTTACTGTTTATCGTTAGTCGGTCTAAGAACGTTTGGTGACCGACTAGTTGATGATCTAGTCGGTCAACATTTGTTCTTGGACCGACTAAATCAATTTGTATTCAGACTAATAGTTTTTGACTCTTAGTCGGTCTAAGTTAATTGACCGACCGACTAGTTGAGAAACTAGTCGGTCGAAAAGTCTTCTTGGACCGACTAGTTATCTAGGTCTGAAATTTCATCTGTTCATTGTTCATCCTTTAGTCGGTTCATGTTGTTTCACCGACCGACTAGTTGATGAACTAGTCGGTCAGTGGTTGTTCTTTGACCGACTAATTGCCCCAGATTTCCAACCGTTGGGAGATGACCTAGCTCGATTTTGTGGGACCCTATAAATACGAAGCTTGGTCATTTCTCTCAAGGTTAGAGCTGCTATTGAGAGACTTATTCAGATTGAAAGAGTTAGAGATTTAAACTCATTTCTAAAGCTCTCGTCCTCACAAGAAATCATTCTCTCTCTCATTTGAGATCTAGAATCCATCTTGAGAGAACTTTGTTCTTGTTGAGCCATCCAAGCTATTGCTTGATTCAAGTCTCCTACTCATTCCTAGGCACCCATTGCTGCTCATATTGGTGGTGCTAGGTCTTGGTGACTTCTCATTCCTCAAATCCCTACTTGCCCTAATTTGGTAAGAATACTCAAGGTATAGGGTTTGTGGTAAGTTGTTGTTTATTTCATATAAACTCTTTTATTGCTATTGATTCTCTCGGTTGTGAGAGAAGGTTGTGATCCCGGTTTGTGGGATTCACTATTGCTATTGATTGTATGATTTGATCTTGTGAAGGTTTTTCACAAGGTATTCATAGAGGAAATCTTGGGTTAGGGTTTCTAACCTAAGTATCCGGAGGGGATCCGGGTGTTCTGGGACATAGGATCACCAGGTACAAGTTGAGAAGACTTGGATGGATCCGAACCCATCATATCAATTGTTAGCATTGAATATTTGTTGTTGTCATTTTTAGCTTCCGCATTTGTTGGTAGTAGTTTGCACGATAATTAGGAATTATACTCCTTGTTATTTTTAAAGTACTATTCACCCCCCCCCCTCTAGTACTTGTGCAGTAGCTTTCAGGGCATTACATTTGGTATCAGAGCCAGATACTAAGCTATGTCTGCCAACGACAAAAACACCGTGCGTCCACCTCCAGATTATAGCACCTTGAAGAACCGTGAAGGAGCTTCTTCGGTAATGGAAGGACATTCCTCAACGAGGCCTCCATTCTTCAACGGTACCAACTACGGGTACTGGAAATGCCGGATGGAAACTTTCCTCTGTAGTGCTTCACTATGGAGGACCACAATGAAGGAGTATGTCGAGCCCGCCGAAGAAGATTTCGAGAAATGGACTCCCGCGGAGGTCGCCGCGGAGGTAAGCAATGCCAAGGCAATGAACGCCTTGCAATGCGCATTGGAGCCCGAGGACTTCAATAAGATATGCACATGTAAGAGTGCATATCAAATTTGGAACTCCCTTCTCATCTTACATGAAGGGACGAGTAGGGTAAGAGACTCTAAACTCGTTGTAGTTAATAAAGATTACGAGATGTTTCATATGCTACAGGGTGAGAAGATGAAGGAGTATTATGCTCGCTTCGTCGACATCATAAACGAGTTAGAGGCTCTCGGCAAAACCTACACCCAAAAGGAGAAGTGTTCGAAGCTTATCGAAGGACTTCCTTCTAGTTGGGAAAAGCGTACCTTCGCCATCGAGGAAGGTAACGATATGAATAAGTATACTGTAGTTCAATTAATGGGTACTTTAATGTCATACGAGGTACGAAAGGATAGCAAGGTGAAGTTACAAGAGAAGATGAAGTCTTACTTGAACCAAGACGTGCCTAAGAAAAAGGCGATTGCGTTCAAGGAGGCTCCATCCACCTCTACCGATGACGAGGACTCGGAAGACGAAATGGACATGGAATCCATTGCCCTCATGGCAAAGAAGTTCAATCGCTTCTTCCGAAAAGGTAACTTCAAAGGCAAATCTAAATTTACTTCTACTAACGCCTCTCCTCCTTTGTGCTTTAAATGCAATAAGCCAGGACACATCAAAGCGGATTGTCCACAAAACAAGCAAAAGGAAAAGTGGACGGCGCCGAAGTACGACAAATCGAAGAAGTATAAGAAAGGCTACAAGAAAGGATTTGTCGGTTTCACCGATTACGAAGATGACTCTTCAAGCGGGGAGTCGGATGATGTGAAAGTGGAGCAAGCGCACGTATGTTTCATTGCTAACGAGGAAAATGTTCAAGAACCCGCCTCCGATGATAGTGAGGATGAAAGCGATGAGGTAACTATGGATGACCTTAGACTAGCTAATGAGAAAATATGGAATAGATATGCTAAATTAGTTGAACGATATAATAAGACTAAAGATGAGCTAGTTAGCATCCAAACCTCACCTAAAACTATCATCACCAACAACGACACCGTTGTTGAAGGGTTGAAGAATGAGATTGTTAATCTCAAGACTCAACTTGAACATGTTAGCATTGAGGATCCAGAGGAACACAAGATAGCGGATTTGACTTCTCAAAACTCGACTTTGAGTATTGAGAATGAGAATCTTAAATCTCGTGTTTATGTGCTCATATCGCAAGTATCCACTTTGGATGCTTCTATGCGTTCTCTCACCGAGAAATATGAGAACACATTATGCCGAATTAATAAATTCAATAAAGGTAAGGACCATGTGGATAAAATCCTAAGTGACTTACTTCCGGCCAATCACCACATTGGCTTGGGGTATACGATGGGAACTTCATCCAAATCGGCCACTACTTTTGTTAGGCCAACTTTCGGTGCTTCGACGAGTGGTAGTAAACACTCTATTGGTAGTTCATCTACCAATGGTGCTTCCACCTCGTCCACACCCTCTTTCGGAAATAAACCCACTTTGGGTGGACCTCCAAAGAAGGGCCATGCCTACATGTACACCAATACTATGCCACGTAGGAACACACGTCCTACTCCACCGGCTCACTCATATGATGATTTCTATGCTACACATTCACGGGCACGTGCACATGTGAGACTCCCTACGCACGTGTTCCCTCACATGCATATGTTCACCCACATCGTCATATGAATAATTATCCACATGCACCATTTCATCATGTTCCTTTTACCTATCCACGACATGCATCACGTAGAAATCAACGAAGCATGCATGCTCCCAATAGGATTAAGGCTCCCAAAATATTCTCAATTTGGAGCCCAAAGGACACAAGTATGGATGAAAAACAAATCTACATGAATGATTATTTTTTGAATGTAGTGGATAATGTTAATTATATTGGGAAGTCTAAGTCCAATTGGACTTGGCTTCCAAAGGTCTAACCTTTGAGGACCCAATGATCTTGGGTACCATGAAATGATATAATCATCTTTAGGTACTCAAGAAAAACAAACGGAGCAACAAAGTCAAATTTGGCTCCAAGGATGGGTGGATACTCGATAGCGGGTGTTCAAAACACATGACGGACGATGCTCAATTGCTTTTCGGAGTGGTGCCCATTGCTAATGGGAACCAGGTAATCTTTGGAGGCAACAAGAGCGGAACCATCGTCGTTGTTGGTAAAGTGGGTAACCCATCTAAACCCTTAATTAGTGATGTCTATCTTGTTAATGGTTTAAACCACAATCTTATTTCAATAAGCCAACTTTGTGACAAAGGTTACAAAGTTAGCTTTGCGAAAGGATTGTGTCACATTTTTAATAATGTTAATAATGATTTATTATTTTCCGGCACACGCCATAAAGATATTTATATTTTGGATTTTTCTAAGTCATATGAACAATGTCTCGTTGCCAACACAAGTGAACAACACTTATGGCATTGACGCTTTGGTTATGTGAACTTTGGAACACTTTTTAAGCTTTCAAAATTAAATTCCATTAAAGGTTTTCCTAAGCTTGTTTTTGAAAAGAAAAGTTTTTGTGACTCATGTCAACGAGGCAAGCTTCCTAAATCTTCATTTAAACCTAAGAAAAGCATTTCTACTAAACAGCCTCTAGAGCTATTACATCTAGATTTATTTGGGCCAACTAGAGTTGCTTCTTTAGGAAATGCTAGATATGGGCTTGTCATCGTAGATGATTTTTCGAGATTTACATGGGTATTTTTCTTATGTAATAAAAATGAAGCTTTTGAAAACTTCACAACATTTGTGAAGAAAGTACAAAATCTCATCGGAACCACCATTGTCACTATTCGTAGTGATCATGGAGGTGAATTTGAGAATGAGTCTTTCTCAAATTTTTGTGATGATCTTGGAATTACACACACGTTTTCTTTCCCTCGCGCACCCCCTCAAAATGGTGTTGTTGAGAGAAAGAATAGAACGCTTGTGGAGTGTGCTCGCACAATGCTCGATGATAGCCAACTTGGCCATCAATTTTGGGTGGAAGCGGTACACACCGCTTGCTATGTGTTTAATAGAATACTTTTGAGGCCCGGCACCAAACAAACTTGTTATGAATTGTTTTTTGGTAGATTGCCTCAAGTTAAACATTTTCGTGTTTTTGGTGCGAAATGTTTTATTAAAAACACTTATGAAAATTTGGACAAGTTTGATCCGAGATCGGATGAGGGGATATTTGTTGGGTATTCCTCACGTAGCAAAGCCTACAGGATATACAACAAAAGATCCTCGACGATCGAGGAATCACTACATGTCTCTTTTAATGAAAATTTTGTTCCTTCTAGAATTTCAAATGATGATGATTCAATGGATGTTTTATGTGATTCTATTGATAATTCTAAGTCTATTGATTCTATTGATTCTATTGATACTAACCCGACTAATGAGGTTGTTGAGAATGTTCCTAGTGATCAAGGAATTCCCAAACGGCTTCATACCGTTCGTGACCATCCCCATGAGCAAGTCATTGGCAATATTCATGATAAAGTCAAGACGAGATCGCAAGTCCACCACTTCGCCAATTGTGCCTTTGTCTCCTCGATTGAGCCAAAGAATATAAATGAAGCGTGCTAAGATAGTGCTTGGATCCTTGCCATGGAGGAGGAACTCATTCAATTCGAGAGGAATGAGGTATGGGAGCTTGTTCCATTGCCTTCGAAGAACCACACCGTTATAGGAACGAAGTGGATCTTCAAGAACAAAACCGATGAGAACCAAATCGTCGTCCGGAACAAGGCTCGATTAGTAGCTCAAGGCTATCGACAAGAGGAAGGTATCGATTTCGAAGAATCCTTCGCTCCGGTAGCTAGATTAGAATCTATTAGATTATTGTTATCTTTTGCATGCCATAAAAATTTCAAACTATTTCAAATGGACGTAAAAATTGCATTTTTAAACGGAGATGTCGTTGAGGAAGTTTATGTGTCTCAACCTCCGGGCTTTATTAATGAAAAATTTCCAAATCATGTTTTTAAACTAAAGAAAGCACTTTACGGTTTGAGACAAGCTCCTCGAGCTTGGTATGATCGCCTAAAGAATTTTCTTTTGGATTTGAATTTTAAAATGGGAGAAGCCGATTCTACACTTTTTGTCAAGCATTCGAATAATGATATACTTTTAGTTCAAATTTATGTTGATGATATCATTTTCGGTGCTACTAACTTCGCTCTTTGCGAAGAGTTTTCTAATGTTATAAAGGAACAATTTGGATGAGCCACATGGGTGAGCTCAAATATTTCTTAGGTCTCCAAATTCGCCAAATGAACGATGGAATCTTCATCCACCAAATGAAGTACACGGTGGAGTTGCTAAAGCGATTTGGAATGGAGAGTGCCTCCGGGAAAAAGACTCCAATGAGCACTACTACGCATCTTGATAAAGATACGGGCGGAAAAGATGTAGACATTCATCTATATCGAGGTATGATAGGTAGTTTACTTTATCTTACCGCTGGTAGGCCCGATATTATGTTTGTCGTATGTATTTGTGCTCGTTATCAGTCTCAACCTAAGAATTCTCACTTAGTAGCGGTAAAACGTATTTTTTGCTATTTAAGTTACACATTAGACTTTGGATTACTTTATCCAAAATCTAGCACGTATGAGTTAGTCTCATATAGTGACGTTGATTATGCGGGATGCAAATCCGACAGGAAGAGTACTAGTGGCACTTGCCATTTTATAGGAAATTCTCTTGTCTCTTGGTTTTCCAAGAAGCAAAATTCTGTATCACTTTCAACCACTGAGGCGAATACATTGCCGTCGGTGCTGCATGTGCCCAGGTTCTTTGGATGAGACACACACTTAAGGATTTTGGTATACATTGTGATACTAGCCCTATCATGGTGGACAACCAAAGTGCCATTTGTCTTTCAAAGAATCCGGTTCACCATTCCCGTTCTAAACACATAGATGTCCGACACCATTTCTTAGATGATCATGTTGCTAAAAAGGACATCATATTAGTGTACGTTGAAACCCAGAAGCAAATCGCCGATATTTTCACGAAACCCCTAAAGGAGGACTCCTTTGTGCGGTTGCGTCGAGAATTGGGGATTATGGGTGAATCCGAGATATAGGATTCATTTTTATTCAATAATCTTGCATGCTATTCTATTTCGCTATATTTGTTCATGCTAGACTTATTGGATTCTTTCGGGATTGTTGTGAATTTTTGGAATTTATGCTCGAATTTACTCTTGAACGTCGTATTTAAGTTTTTCGATGATTAATGGGGTAGTATGATGATTTTTGAGAGTTGAACGATGTTTCGTCCAAGTACATTTAGGAGAGAACTCATTTATCTATTTTTGGACTCATCTAGTCGGTCTCAGTTCATCAACCAACCGACTAGATTCACATCTAGTCAGTCAGCTAATGAACTCAAACCGACTAGGTCATTCTCTAACTTGTGGACTCTTCTAGTCGGTATCAGTTCAATCACCAACCGACTAGATTCACACCTAGTCGGTTAGTAAAAGAACTCAGACCGACTAGTTCAAGCTTATAATTTTTTCCTTTGCTACTGACATCATTTAGTTGGTCCACGTTCACTTACCGACCAACTAGAATGAAAACTAGTCGGTCAGTACTTGAACTTAGACCGACTAACTCTAGCCCTAAATTTTTTCGTCTGTCGGCTGTTTCGACTTAGTCGGTTCAAGCTCATTGACCGACCGACTAGATCGTCATCTAGTCGGTCAGTGCTTGAACTGTGACCGACTAAGTGCTCAGGGACAGTCGTGTCTTTTCGCATTCCGATCGACTTATACCTATTCTAATCGACTCTTTTTCGATTTAGTCGGTTTCTTCTATTTTCTCTCCAGCTAAAACCCCCGACCCCCGATCAGTCTCTTCGTCTTCCACCATCGATTCCGCCGCCGTTCGTCGATCTTCGACCAACTTCGGCTGTGGATCTCCGTCGATCTTCCTCCTAGGGTATCCCTCCTCTCCTCTCTTGCATCTAGGGCTTCGTTCTAGGTCGATTTCACTTCCTAGGGTTTCGGTTTAAGCTTATTTCGAATCTAGGGTTGCTTGATTTCGTTTTCTTGCATTGCTTGATCTCGTTTTGTCACACTTATGGCAAGAACGAGAATTTCGATCACTCCCTCCGGTGCATCTCCTATGTCCATAGAGCCACACCCTATGAATCCTTCGAAACCTAAACGCCGACATAAACCAGCCCAACCTTCATCGTCTTCGCCTCCTCTAAAGAAGCAGAGGACGGCGACCGCCAAACCCAGTAGACGTTCTCAGTCTAGGAAGCCTACACTCCATACCCCCACTACAACATCTGATTCTGACACTGAGTTTAGACCCGAGGATGAGCCTAGCCATAAGGAACCCACTCCTCCACCTCGTTCTCGCTCACGTAAGCCTAAGGGAAAGGCTCCGATGCCAGCTGGTGGTGTCGATATCTCGCTATGTCGCGATGACCCTTTGTGTCTAGCGGCATACACCCGTATCGAACATTGCCCGCTGTTATTGGAGCATTTCGTTAAGTTCTCTGATTTCCTTGGCTTAGCAGATCTTCTTTCCTATAGTGGACTCTTTGACTACCTTCGCTTTGATCCTAAGGTGAACCCTCGACCCTATCCTCACCTGGTCAAACTTTTCTATGCGAACCGTACCCAGGGACAGTACGGTGAGACCCACTCCATCGAGACTACTGTCTTGGGGACTCCTATAGTCCTCACGGCAGAAATCTTAGGGGAGTTGCTTGGTTGTTCGTCGTCTGGTCTCCTCCTGTCTGATATTTCTGTTGATGATATCTCTTCGTTGGATCAGTCCGTTCTCGCCGATATCTTCCTTGTGATCCCTCCTGCTTTCATTGGTGTCCCATCGAAGTCATTTAAGCCGAATTCTTGGGTGCTCAATCTTATCCTGAAGTCGTGCTTACTTCCAAAGTACGGCTCATCATCTCTGCCATCCCAGCCCTTCCTCAAGTTGATTTACGCTCTTTTCTTGGGTTGCGAGATTAATTGGGCTCGCATTATACTCGATAAGATGGACTCTTTCGAGTGTATTCGCAAGTCCACTAAATCTGCGCATATCCCTTATCCTTGTCTGCTGACTTTGGTGTTTCGTTATTTCCACGTGCCTTTGCCTCCTGACGATGAGCGTCCACTTGGTCCTCCCCTGAACGCGACGGCCGTCAAGAAATCTCTTGCGGCACTATGTCACGTGCAGAGGACGACTCCTTCAGCTTCTCTGGGCACATCTTCTGCAGCTGTTGCTCCTAGACCTCCCACCACACTTAATGATCTCGCTCATTCTATTCGTCGTCTCGAGTCTCGGTATGCTCGTACCGAGGAGATTCTGTGTCGTATTGCTCGTGTTATTGGTGTTGAGGTCCCTCCTCCAGTTTCTGAGGATGAGGAGATGGATGATGAGGATATCGATGAGCTCGTTGATTCTCTTGCTCGTGGCGCTGAGGCCACTCCTGCTGCTGCTACCACATCTGTTGCTGGAGCTGCCACTTCTTCAGGTGCTCCAGTGTCTTCTGCTCCAGTGGATGAGTCTATTGCTGCTCCAGAGACGTCTGCTCCAGTTGACGTTCCTGTTGATGCCTCAACCGTTGAGCCTACTATTGATGTTTCTACTCCTGCCCCGACGGTTGCTTCTGTTGACACACCACTCCTCCCAGCAGAGCCTGAGTCCACTCCTTCGACTGGACCTACGGAGACTGCTGATCCTACCACTCCTTCTTGAGAGTCTGTTTGGAGGACTCTTCGATGCTCCTTGGATGATTCATCTTTTAGAGAGAGTTTTGGGTTAGGACAGGGTTGGTGGTGTTTTCTGATGTATTTGGATACGTTGCTGCTTGATGTCGATGTTGTATCATTTTTGGATGTATGTTGATGATGTTGATGTCGATGATGGATTTTGACGTTTGATGTTGATATGGTATGTCACATTTTGATGTAGTCGATGTACTTTGTGCCTTTGATGTTATGGAGTCGATGTATCTTTTGGTTGTACTCATGATGCTTCATATATATATACATCGTTGTTCTCTTTTACTTCATTGTGCACATTTAAAATTCTTCTTAATGTCCATGATGTTCGATTTCTTCGCTCGACGATAATGACTTGGTTAAAAAGAATTTATTTCTATGAAAACATAGAATTGTTTTACATGCACTAATTTAACCAAAATGTTGAGATTGGAGAGTACATTCCTTTACTCAATAAGTGAATTATATTTGGTATTTTGATGCTTTCATTTTTTGCTTTTGGATAATGGTCAATTTGGCACACCTTGATTTTCTTCAAGTAGTTTATTTCCTTGGTGTCTTTTGGACCATCGTCGTATTCTTCGACGCCCGGTGTTGGATTTTTCTTTAGCCTTGTTGTTGTCGTTGTATGCCCCCCACTCTTTTTGGATAATGCCAAAGGGGGAGAGATAGTTATAATGACAAGGGCAAAATGAAAATTTAACTCTATTGTCCATGAATCTAATTTATTATGTAAGATTCAGGGGGAGTGAAGATATAAAAATGGATTACGATCCTAAATTTCAATACTTGGATCATGTTTTATATTTCTCACTTCTGCTTGATGCGTATTATCTTTATTCAATTTGGAATTAACGTGTCATCAATGCAGGGGGAGTAAGTATTTTACATTTGAATCATTATTTTTGATTATTATTTATGTTGGTTTGTCATCACCAAAAAGAGGGAGAATGTTGAGTATTGGACTCCCCGGATTTGGTTTTGGATGATGAGCAAACATAAATAAATCGTGAACTAACACTTTGTGAGCGCAGTTATGGAGATCGTCGCCAAATTCACGTGAACGTCCAAAGCGACGTCTCAAGACTTCTCAAAACACGTATTCATATGCCTAAAGCTTCGTTGAAGCTTTTGGACCAACTTTGAAGTCATGAAGATTCGATCGAAGCGTTTGAAGACGGTTTGTCTAGATTTATATTTAGTCTTCTAGCTTTGTTATTTAGAATGTTAAGACTTGAGTAGGTATTATCATTTAATCGTTATATCGCTCCTATCTTAGAGCTAGGATCTTAGTAGAAGTCCACTCAAACTTTCCCGAAGCAGCGCGCTTCGATTCGGGACTTCTTGTGCATGTTAGTTGGTTCAAGAAGAAGTACCAACCGACTAGATGGTGATCTAGTCGGTCGGAAAAGCTTCTTGGACCGACTAGTTTGTCTCCCAAATCTTATGCTCTTTACTTTTCATAGTTAGTCGGTCTTAGTTGACTCACCGACCGACTAGTTGGTGAACTAGTCGGTCAGTGATGCTTCTTAGACCGACTAGTTGAGCTTTACTGTACATGCCAATTTTTCACCTGAGTTACTGTTTATCGTTAGTCGGTCTAAGAACGTTTGGTGACCGACTAGTTGATGATCTAGTCGGTCAACATTTGTTCTTGGACCGACTAAATCAATTTGTATTCAGACTAATAGTTTTTGACTCTTAGTCGGTCTAAGTTAATTGACCGATCGACTAGTTGAGAAACTAGTCGGTCGGAAAGTATTCTTGGACCGACTAGTTATCTGATCGCTCCGGAATGTAACCCAAAGAACGGTTGTAGTTTTACCGCAAGCGCACGGTATAGCAGCGAGCGGGTTATCGAACACAGAGAGGACGAATGACCGTGCTTGTTCTAATCAACCTGGCTATTTAAGAAGAGAGAAATTTGCCTTTGGCGATCCTGTCACAATCGTCAGACAAAGTACGGAAATATCAAATCAAATAAAGAACGTCTAGGGAATGGGGAATTCCCGCTACTCACCGTATCTCGTCATTGTGGTTCATCGGTATCAAAATTGCTAGAATAAGATTTTGGATGAACTAGTTGCAACTGAATGTAGAACCAAGCTCACGCTCTCTCGCTGTTGCCGGTCTATAGCTATCCTAGGTTCGGGTCCAATCTCTTGCAAACCCTAGCCTAGAGAGGCTAGCATTAGGATCAACATCATCATTCAATCGCGCACCGAGCCCACTCTCGTGCAAACTCGGCCCACGACCTAGGTTGGGATAGTTCCTACCCGTCCAATCTCTTGCAAACGGGTATCGGCACGGAATTGCAACCGGGAACCCTAGTATCGGTCCAATCTCTTGCAAACCGATACTACGGAAATTCGATTCCAACCCAATTCGGATTTCTAGGGTTTCCTATCGAATTGGGATCCAATCTCTTGCAAATCCCAATCGGTATGAACTCCTAGCTATCCGTAGTAAATCGCTCCCAAACTAATCCCTAATAGCAATTCTAGCAAAATTTCTACCAACTCATCTCAAATATGAAATTGGGCTTGTAGGGTTCATCCCCACGCCCCAAGACGTGGAGACTACTCACAATTCATAGCACAAACACAAAAATAATCAATGAAATAAACAAGAGAATTCATCACAATATTGAGATAAGCAATAAAAATAGAATTTTTAGGAGAGAGAGAGACACAAACCAATGGAGTTCTTCAAATAATCCAACAAAAATCAACTTTTGTCTCCTCTCCAATCACAAGAATAAAGCTAAAAAGTTAATCTAAAAAGCTGCAAAAAATCTAAGAGAAAAGCTCTTTAAAACTAGGGTAAAAACAGGGGTTAAATACCCCCCAAAATCGTCCAAAAACTGTGACCAAAATACCCCTGCGCAGCCTGAAATCCGCAATTTTCGCTACAGGCAGCGCATCGCACTCGGCCGAGTGACAAAAGTCGCTCGGCCGAGTGACAAAAGTCGCTCGGCCGAGTGAGAAACCCTGTAAATTTCCAGTAAGTCTTGATCTTCAGGTGTCTTCACTTCGGGGGCGGCTCGGCCGAGTGAGTTGTCGTCACTCGGCCGATGGCTTCTTGGTACTCGGGCGGTCGGGATTATCCACTCGGCCGAGTGGGTCTTCTGAAGCTCAGGCAGCCGAAAAACAGTAAGTTGGCGATTTTTGAATGGCTTCGTCTGGGCGCTGGTGACACTCTGGAGAATTAACATCGTCTGAATCATTTAAAGCGGTATACACATCGCAGATCACACACTTTTCAATTGAATGCTTTCTATGAGGAGTATAAGAGTATCACACAATAGAATAGAGAGAATAGAAAAGTGTGGATTTCATGATATGAATGCTAGGCTTAGATTTCTGGATTTCGTAAAGCTAGAAATAATCACACCGAGTATAGAATATTACTTAGCCTAGGTTGTCGTGCAACGTCAAGTAGTCACTCTCTCACACATCAATGGATTCTCTCCCCCAAGCTTATCTATAAGCGTGGTGGCATAAAAAATATTTACATCCCCATTTCTATAAAGCTCCAGAAGTAATGAAAGTAAAAACAAAAAGAGGGAAAGAAAGAGAGAACATGAGATGGGATCTTTTATTGAGGTTCTTTCCTCTTTTCTTTTTCTTTTTCTCTTTTTTTTACATATATACACAATGATCCCAACTCAAAGAGAGATAATGATATACAAGAATATTTTCTCTTTTTTTGGTTTGGGAAATTTGGAGCTAGGAATTAGTAGCGGGGGAAATGCCATATAATAGAATCGCTAAGGGGAGATTCATGCACGACTACTTCAGCGTTCACAAAAAAAGCTAACTAATCCAGATTTATCATAGCTAACATCATTCAATCATCCTGAAGTGAAATGTACAATTCATGCATATAGAAGTGATATAGGAAAAGAAATCGGTACTCCAGATATAAGCATTCAATGCGTGAATCTTGGTGTGTTTTCTGTGATAGCATACATATGAATATTCAGACTCATCTAATAATAAAATTTCATCCATTTTCATGTGGAAAAAGTGTGGGTTACTATCTCTAGATGCGAGGCAAGTCATAGCATATGATATCAGAAATAAAGTCCAAGACATAACAAATAAAGCATGCAAATAGAGTAAGCTAACTCCACGTCATCATCATCACAGAAAATTCATCTCTAGCATGAGATGAAAAAGAAAAAAAAGGAAATAAAGATAACGGGAAAATAGAACTATTTACAATGCGGCACACAGAAAAATAAGAAAAACGTGATGCATGGTAAAATAAAAGAAAAAAATGATGAAAATAAGTGTAAAAGCGGAAAACGGCGTGAAAAAAAAACTAAAAATAAAGGTGGAAAATCGAAAAAGAACGTGAGAACTCACTCCCCCAAGCTAAATGGCACAGTGTCCTCAATGTGCAAAGTGTGGCACACCGAGAGACAAGTAATGGGAGGGGCAAGTGAGGATGCATGCATGATGAAAAATAAGAAAATAATGAAACGGAAAAGATGATGCGGACATGATGCATGCAGAAATAGGAGTGATGCAGATATAAAGATGTGACACCAAAAACTCTCCCTCTCTCCCAAAAAAAGATATAAAAAGATACGATCAGAATGAGAATCCCAAAATAAGTGAGGGGAGGGGGACAAAAATGCATCAGGACCCCGCAGAAACGGGCAGCACAACGGCAAAAATGATCGATGGCATCAAGGGTGCCTAAGAAGGTGGTGATGCGCCGTCTCCGTCCTGAGGCGGAAGTGGTGGTGGGAATGGGGCAGGCTGAGTGTTACGCGGGGAAGAAGGCTAAAAAGTGCAGCGTGCATAAAATAAAGGAAAGAGTGTACCACGACACGCCGCGAGTGTAAAGCAATGGAAGCGTGCGAAGACGACGCCTCCACGCAGCCCAAATCTGTTCCCAAAATGACATGCGACCAACTCATCTCAAATATCATTATCTAGATCTGAAATTTCATCTGTTCACTGTTCATCCTTTAGTCGGTTCATGTTGTTTCACCGACCGACTAGTTGATGAACTAGTCGGTCAGTGGTTGTTCTTTGACCGACTAATTGCCCCAGATTTCCAACCGTTGGGAGATGACCTAGCTCGATTTTGTGGGACCCTATAAATACGAAGCTTGATCATTTCTCTCAAGGTTAGAGCTGCTATTGAGAGACTTATTCAGATTGAAAGAGTTAGAGATTTAAACTCATTTCCAAAGCTCTCTTCCTCACAAGAAATCATTCTCTCCCTCATTTGAGATCTAGAATCCATCTTGAGAGAACTTTGTTCTTGTTGAGCCATCCAAGCTATTGCTTGATTCAAGTCTCCTACTCATTCCTAGGCACCCATTGCTGCTCATATTGGTGGTGCTAGGTCTTGGTGACTTCTCCTTCCTCAAATCCCTCCTTGCCCTAATTTGGTAAGAATACTCAAGGTATAGGGTTTGTGGTAAGTTATTGTTTATTTCATATAAACTCTTTTATTGCTATTGATTCTCTCGGTTGTGAGAGAAGGTTGTGATCCCGGGTTGTGGGATTCACTATTGCTATTGATTGTATGATTTGATCTTGTGAAGGTTTTTCACAAGGTATTCATAGTGGAAATCTTGGGTTAGGGTTTCTAACCTAAGTATCCGGAGGGAATCCGGGTGTTCTGGGATGTAGGATCACCGGGTACAAGTCGGGGAGACTTGGGTGGATCCGAACCAATCATATCAATTGTTAGCATTGAATATTTGTTGTTGTCATTTTTAGCTTCCGCATTTGTTGGTAGTAGTTTGCACGATAATTAGGAATTATACTCCTTGTTATTTTTAAAGTACTATTCACCCCCCCCTCTAGTACTTGTGCAGTAGCTTTCAGGGCATTACAAATATTTTCCTACCTGCCGAGAATAAAGGGAAGGCGAGAATTTGCACCGAGTGTTCTACTCCACATCATCTTAACCCCCATCGCTTTCGAAAACACTTGGAATAGGGAATTTCTATCTATTATCTCGGCGATAGTGTGGTGATGTCCAAGTCACTAGCTGTGGAGTCCCTGACACATAACACGTTTCGATTCTCACTTTCCTCTTATGCATGCTTGGTCTTTATATTCACCGCATATTTCAAATCGAATCGATATTTGGGTCTTTTCCTGGGCTTGTGTATGTGGAGCTTATAGCACAATGTAGATAGTGACACCGTATGCTAGCACATGACCACACTCACTCGCGCTTCACCGCGTGGGCCAACGGCACTTGTCTAGACTCGTTTCCTTTGGCTTAGTGTTGTGATTTGGCGTTTGCTTGCTTGGTGTGTCGTTTTTGACTTTGTTGGCCCTGATGGGCGATTTAGGATTTAGAGTTCTCTTTTTCCTCTGTTCCTCTCTATTTTCTCCCCCCGAGCTCCTACTCTCACTCGTCTTCCTCGAGGATGAGGAAGGGTTCAGCTTGGGGGATTTTGACGTATGTGTATATTTTACATATTCACTCACGTCTTCTTCGTGTTTTTCCGTTATTTTCCGCTGTCTCGTATCCGTTTTCTCGTATTTTCTAGTTTTCTTTCACTTTTCCGTGTTTTTGCATGTTTGCAGGAGTTTGCCAGCATAGGGGACACATAACGAGGATATCATAAGTCCCTAGAGCAACGGAAGGAGTCACGCGTGATCCGGGGGGGTCAAACGACAAAGATTTCTATTGTTCAGCCCCCCACCCGATCGGTTGGATACAACCAACCGATCGGGTGATACACGCATGCACGACCCGGACAGCAGCTGAAGCGAAGTGAGCGTCAACCGACCGGGTCGGTGACCGGTTCAGCCCGACTGATCTCTCGGGAATTTGAAGCTGAACTCCAACCCATCGGGTGACCATCACCCGATCGGTTCACCTGTAGCCAATTTCACCAAAGAAATGACCCGGAGAGCTCACCCGACCACCAGCAGACCATGCCAAAACGGCCGAAGTTTCTGTCTTTTTGGGCGACAATTCCAACCGATCCGTTGATTTATCAACCGATCGGTTCACCCGATGAGCTCAAGATCCAAACGGCTAGAAGCTTCCGCCAACCGACCGTGTCGCATGACCGGGTGAAGTCCTGAAGATCGCTGCCGAAAAAACGAAGTAGGTCACCCGATCGGTT
This sequence comes from Scilla litardierei, assembly GCA_030789695.1. NCBI lineage: Eukaryota > Viridiplantae > Streptophyta > Magnoliopsida > Asparagales > Asparagaceae > Scilla > Scilla litardierei. The sequence goes on along the minus strand of CM061137.1, from coordinate 107,669,007 downwards.
GATTCTTCATCCGATCGGGTGACGTCGTTTTCTATATATAGAAGCCCTAGGTTTCCAGAAACGAGAGCTGTTGTATTTTTTCTGTTTTCTCTCCATTTTGTGACGGCTGGAATTTATTTGATATTTGTAAGTTGTCTGATCTTTACCAAACTTTAATATAGTGTTATTTGCATTGCTTTTACTACTTTTCAATCGCCGGATTATGTTTTTAACGGTCGATTTTCATTTAGATTGCTTTTTACCTAAAATGTGTAAGTAGTTCCCAAATCTGGGATTTTGGTGGAAACCCCTTCGAGGGTTCTCTCTAATGCATCCATAGGACTAGGAAATCGATAGGGATTAGGAATCGATCGGTTACGTGAGGTGTTTTATTGTCATCGGCGGGAAAAAGACCGCCTTTGACCGTTGGGCCAAGGGGAAATAAACTTGGCGGTTGACTCCCTAGCCATAGCTCACGCCCTTAGCGTAGACATCGAATCCTAGCGCGCGGGAGCGGCAGGATGAGATGTTGGGAGTTATCGTTGCGAGCTTAGTGCTCCCGGAGTCGGTCAGTGTTAATGGACATGGGAATGCCCACTGACCGAACCCGGGTAGTCCGGCGTATCATCCTGGGCACCGACCAGAATATTGGGCCCATGGGACGATGATATTACTCTTAGAAGCAATGTCTCATCATAAGCCCCTAATTCCGATCGTTATCCCATCTGCGGGTCGTATTAGCGAGAATCATATGATAGGATGGAAACCGAAGTCCCAGGTTTCCCTTTATATTGTTTATCCGTCGCATTCTATTTCTGTGACAACCCATCCACCGATTCGGGCTAGCTCACCCATAGGGTGAATTCGGTCCTTTCTGACACAAGCACAACCACGCCTCCTTGAGTTCGACCCCCAAGCCACACTATAACACCGTGCGCTTACGGTTATAAATATTTAAATCTCACGCCCCCAATCCAATATTGCACTCTTATGATCACGAACACCGTGGGGACGTCACTTGCGTTGGGGGCCTCTTGTCTTGTCTCTGGACTTGGATCTGAAATACCCCCTTCTATCTCCACCCTTCTCACCACTACGACCCCTTACGACTGTAAGAGCATCGCTCGAAGCTCGGCTGTAGGTGTCCCCAGCGTTCTTCCTGAACTCATTACTCGTAAGAGTGTTGGACACCTCTTCAAATGTGATCGATTCCTTACCAAAGATAAGAACTGACACCAAGTACGTATACTCGATGGGTAGAGAGTTAAGGAGAATCATCGCCTTGTCTTCTTCATCAACCTTCACGTCGACGTTCCTCAGGTCGGTAAGAAGCTTGTAGTAGTAGTCGAGATGTTCCTCCATAGAAACCCCCTCGGCTAGCTTCAAACCGAAAAGCTTCTTCTTCAAGGGTAGCCAGTTCTGGAAATTCTTTTTCATGTACTTGTCGTCGAGCTCCTTCCAGCACTTTAAAGGGCACATTGGAAGGCTGTAAAGAGGATCATGAGATATTTAAAGGGCACAGCCAACTACAGTTTGTGCTACGAAGGTTCTTCCACCAAACTGGAAGGCTACACTGATGCAGACTATGGGGAGATGTGGATGATATGAAATATATATCAGGATATGTTTTCTTGTGTGGAGATGGTGCCATATCATGGTGCAGCAAGAACAAACTTGTGTAGCTCTATCAACTATGGAAGCAGAATTTGTTGCTTCTTCATTAGGAGTTCAGGAAGCTATTTGGTTACGACGGTTTCTAGAGAATTTAGGTGTAAAGCAAGAACCAGTTGTTGTCTACTGTGACAATCAAGCTGCGATAGCTTACACCAAGGACCCAAGATATCATAGTCGTACCAAACATATCGACATACGATATCATTTTGTGAGAGACATTGTTACTGAGAAGATAGTTTCTATCAAGTATATATCTACGCACAAAATGGTTGCTGATCCTCTTACTAAACCCATTCCTAGAGATGCTTTTTTGAGACATATAAAAGCTCTAGGATTGCGTAGAAATTGAAATATACTTATGAATGTACTCTGTTATATATATTGATATTGTTCAATAAAATATTTATTTTATTCATTGTGTTGGATGATATGTGTTTTGCCCAATAGTGTTATTTGTTAACACATTTAAAAAAAGAGTACATAAGAAAAAGTATGTCAAATAGGCATGGAGATTTGCCTTCTCACACATACAATCGCCTCTGACGTTCTAGGTGAATGGGCAGGGATGAGACTTAATCCTCTATAAAAGTCGCCTTGAATAAGTTTCAAGATGAGGTCATTTTATATATATATAAATAATGACCGAGATGAACAAATTCTCCAAAGTTCATATAAGCCTATTTATGAGCCAGACACGAATTCTTAGAGCAATTGATTGATGTAGAATTCAGTGTTAAATGTATGAGTACATTTAACTTGGAGTCTAAACGGTGTTGGATTGAATTACTCCAAAGACATACTCAATACACAGCTGCATGTGATTCATACCACAAGTGCTGGAGTCGACCATAATGGGAAGTGAGAAAGTGGATCACTGCCTCTCCACTGTGTGAGTCCCTGGAGGATTGGGTTCCTCCCTATACCCTTTGACTATTGACTAATATTCAAAGTCTCAGTCTTGGTGATAGCTACTTTAGCATATTCCTTATGACCACGAGTGATTCAGTCTAAAAGGGTATGTCTAAGGAAAGCGACTGAGTGTGACTTAGAATATTGAGTGCAAAGAAATGGCTAAGTTTGTTAATATCATGTTTGATGATCTCACTGACTGGCCAATCTGTGTGATTAAGAGACATCAATGTGGATATGTTTAAGTATGTCCTCAAAAGTAAATAAAAGGAGGGATCAGGAATACTTACACTGATACAACAAACTAGACCTGAGGTATTATTAGCGACGGAGAAACTTTAGAGGATCGAATTTGTAAAAGGCAGTTGTATCTCTAACCAGTGCATAACAAGATTGCCTATATTCGATTATGGGTGGCACGACCAAGTTACCAAGTATGAAGTCTTCTTTACGTGTTGTTTTTTTGTAACGACAATCCCATCATGTGCGAGTGGGAGATGTTGGAATTGGGTACGCCCATGACGGGTTAAACTCAGGGGGTAAATAACAAATATATTATTATTAAAAGGGTTATATGTAAATTAAATTAGCCTTGGTGGATAATTGCAATTTACAGAAGTTTAGGGTTCCCAATGCAAATTTGTTTTGTAACTACCTTAGCATTATTTGTTAACGTTAAGTTTTTCCAACGTTAGAAAACCACCCCTTTAATTCCTATTTATACCCATTGTCTGTGAAAATTAGAGAATAGAATTTTTTTTGTGTTCACTCCCCTCTCTCCCAAAACAATAACCTGCAAGAAGAAGAAGAAGACCAAGAGGTATCTTGGCGGTGAAATCTGTTCGGTTTCCTTATGTGATTCCAAACACGATCCAGGAGAAGCGCTAATCCTCTAATCCACTGCGAAGGTGATGTATTCATCACCTATGATTTTAACATAACTAATGGAATATAAGTGTCACGCCCCAGTTACCCTAATACTCAAGGATGGAAGGTACGGCCTATTTTATATTTTTTTCCTCACATCTGAGTTAGAAGGGGGCCGGGGCCGTGATGGTCCGACGTACTAGAGGGAGTACAAAGTGTGAATGGGTTATAAAAGATTTTTTTTGCAAGCCACTACGTACACTAGAACAACACAGAGAAGTACAACTGAAAAGTAAAGTACAATGCAGCTCATTGTCAACATAGCATAGCACAGAAGCGCTACACTACTGCAGTAAAAGTAAAGACAGTCTCAGAGCAAAGCATCAACTACATATATGCATTACAGCTGAACAAGTATATCAACCGACCAAAAGTACAACATATAGCACCACTCAGATGCTGCTGCTACGAAAGACTCGTCATATCATATGTATAACTGCTCCACAAGATGCACTGGTACCCAAAAGCCACACTATATGTACACAACTCCCAAAAAGACACACCTGCACAACACACCACTACATCATCATCATACGTACAAACTCCAGTTGGACTGACTGACACCTAAGAGACATCCACTGCCTGACATACGTAGAGCTGCATGACCCGGGCGCTAGGGCAAAACAGAAAGACGACACTAGCCTCCGGGGTCGAGACCACAAACACCACGAGGTCTCCCTCCTCGTCCTGCACCTGACCTGTGTATGCCTAAAGCATAGTTGTTGACTGACTCTGAACGCTAACACTGCTAGGGACTCTGATCTGAACTCTGCTGCTGGACACCTGTAACCACGGATTGGGACACGTCAAAGCGTGACCCAGTAGACAATCCCTAACACAACCCAGGGCCTAATACACGCACATTCATCATTCTATTCAATTATTATCTTTAGCTTTAGTGAATGCATACAACTTAGGAAATCTAGTATATTAGATCAGGTACGAGGGCCCTATGTCATCCCCTAGGAAGGATGACTACGGCATCCGCAGGTAAGTCCGCACCGAGCCACTACAACCAACCCAATCTCGTGCGAGCATGGGTGAATCTTAGGTGTTACACAGGGCCCAGTCCTCGTACCATCACCTCTATACTACATTCCCCCCCCCCCCCCACAAACTCTGGCATAGGGTGCCGTACCCAGCACGTGTGGTCGGAACGCCTCTAGCCCAGCCCCATAGGCCTCCCCTAGGGTTAATTTCTCCATCTAATCAACATGGTACAATTCAAAGAACAACTCATCACAATGTTACATGATCGATGCTAACTTTGCTATTTCAACCGATAAAACCGATACTCCCGCAATTTAAGAGTATATGGAGCAATTACCCTCTATGGACTTTAATTTCTTGTTTATCATGTGATATAACACTAAACACGAGCATATACAACAACAAATTCAGCCATTACTTCGAACATGCACAATTAGCCACTTTCACAATTTCACAATTTTCAGCCCGAATCTAGAATTCACATATCGTACTGCAAATTACTCAAAATTCATGAACACAACTTGTTTGAGTACTGAAAGACTGATAGATTAGGTGGACTTCTTTGAAAACTGGTGTAGTTGAAAAGTTAGATTAGGGTGTTAGCTTCGATCCGACAGCTTAAACGTCCTAATCCGTGCAGCAGTTTAAAAGATATGATTAAAACGGTAAATGGTGTTAGTACAGATTTAAATCTGGGCTGAAATGCAAATAGATTTTTAGAAAATACTTAGGAGTAGAATTGATTCCTGAAATGTGAAGAGAAGTTGTAGATAACAACTAGGAGCAACTCTAGAAAAATCCCCATGTCTTAATTCACTTGGAAAAGTGATGAAAACCTTCATGCAAAAATCTGGACAGAACCCTGGAAGAAAAACGATTCTGTCCTGGTTTTGAGACTACCAAAATAATTAGTTTAAACCACTCTAAAATACCAGAAAAATCAAATAAATAAATTAGTTTTCTATAACTAGTATAGAAAATTTTAGATCAAAATTCCTTCGATTGATCCTTCAATTTCGAAGAATACGAAAGTTACAAAATTTGGGCAGCACTTCCCCTCAAAAGTGTGATTTTTCCCTATTTCGTTAAATAGAAAATAAATACCAAAAATAACTGTAAAATCATGAAATTTAAAACAGAACTCAATAATGATAAATCATGTTTCCACACAAAATTTCAAATAAAAATACAAGGATTCGAACCAAAAATGAAATATCCTTCAGTATCCTTCACAAAATGACTATACTATATGTATTCATGAACTATCATGCTCAAACTTCATACAAACCCAAGGAGGAACAGAAATTTGATACAATCAGAGATCATTTAACATATTACAAGGGTCCACAAGCCTTCTTATCACATAAAATGCCAAAAAGATTGAACCTTGCAACATGTCCATAACATGCACCACTTTTTCCAAGCAAACTTAAGAAAAATTTGGTCGTTTTCATAGTAATCGACATGCAAGCAAAAACTAGAGATAATCATGACTCAACCTATAAATTGGGGTGTAGGAAGACTCTACCTCAGCTTTTGCAAGCCCCAAGCCTTCCTCCAAGCTCCAAGCTTCAAAAATGGCCTCCAAGCTTCCAACTTGCTCTCTAAGGCCTCTAACTTCTCCAAAATCAACATGCAAGTAAAGGAGAAGAGTGAGAGTGCTAGCACAAATGCATGTAGGAGGAATAGAGTCCTATAGGGTGCAGGAGCTGACCTCAAAAGGTTCCAAGACTCAAGCTAGCTCCTTGCTCCCACTAACTTCAAGATCTTGCCTTCAAAGGTGGAGATCTTCACCAAAGGAGCTCTAAACCTCACCAGACTCTCTTCTCTAGCCTCACCCTCTCCCCACAACTCTCTCAGATGTTAAAGCCACGAAATCAAGGTGCTAAGGGTCCAAGGGAAGGGCAAAATCCTTCACAACCCCTCTTTTTATAGGGTTGAAGTGTGTAGACACTTCCAAGGCTAAATTTGGTAATTCACCCATGCCACTTACCCTTGGACCAATAGGGCTTCAACACCCCACCTTCCAGTCTCTTCCACTCCCTTACACATAACCATTGTGGACCAAAATACCCCCATGCCTCGAAAAACCCAAAACCCCAAAAAACACATAAAACCCCAAGTTGTCAAGGCAAAATGGGCCAGGACAATCATTGTAACTAGCATATCTCAAAATTTCAACACTACACTTGAAAATCTATATTGAAAGGAGTTATAGCATCATAGTATAGGAATTCAAATCCAAAATTTCAGATCAAAATAATTTTTTTCTGATTTAATACGATTTTATTACGAATCAGCAAAACAGTTCAAAAACTGGCTGAAATTAGGACTTCAAATATTGCAGTTTTCAGTAGGGTTAGAAGCAAAACTGGAAAAAATTCATGTAGGATTATAAGATAGATCTAGTTCTTAGCTTTAAAACTAGCACAAGTTCATCAAAATCCATGAAGATTTGAAAAAGATACAGCAGTTCTACCAAAAAGTGTCAAAGCTGAAATTTTCTGGACAGTTTTCAAAAAATAAATTTTTTAAAATACTAGATGTAGGAATTTCGATTTCTCTAATACATGAAAGTTAGACTAAACAAGTTTCTCTACGACATATATTTTTCTCAGATGGTGTTTCTTTGGAAAATATTGGAGAAATTGGCACAATTAAAATCTGGACAAAGTTTCCTTTGAAAAACCGCGTCTGACCTGTTATGAAACAATTCATATAAAATCCAAATAAATGTTTAAAATCACCAAATTTTGTCCAGAGCCATAAAAACATGTTATAAAGGCATCCATCAAGAAAAATTATGGTAAACTACAAGGCATCATCATCCCCCATGCATATATATCCAAGAACACTCCAGCCTGGAATTCCTTCATCACCACAACAGTCCCATACATGGTGTCTACACACACTAGTCCCATACATGGTGTCTACACACACTCCGTAGAGCTAGCCACGGAGGGTTACAATAAGAAATATTACAAGCAGAAACATTGTCATAATTTACAGTGCTGAGTTATGAACAAGGCAAATTTCAGAATAGGAAGCAACAAGAATTCATCAGTCACAGGTTGAAGCACAGATTGAAGCAACCGAGCAGTAAAATAAGTATCAGAAACAGGGCATAATTTATAGATAATAAAGACAATATTCAAAAGCAGATAGCAGGTAAATATCATATAGACCAAAACTATAAAACACAATTTTTTTCCCTCTTTTTTTCCTCTCCTGTCTTGTACTCAAGATTCACAAAGCCCTAAGAGTGCAACCAGTTGCACTGAATATTGGTGAGTTATCTACACACCCATTTGAAATCGCAATGTTACAATATTGAGCGCGTCTTGTTTCTTCTCACAGCGACATTGCAAGAAACACAGCTCACGACACTTCAGATCAGACCACAAGGGCAGATGCCAAGAACACGTCATCTGATTTGGTTCCCAACTCAAGAATCCTGACATAATTTCTGATCACTTGGAAAATAGCCATTTTACCTCCAAGGAAATGGAAAACAGTGTGGAGGATAATTGCCCTTTGAAGTAATGATCGAAGGGATTGTGTCTGAAAAACTCTTTCTAGCTACTCGTGTGTACCATCAAAGCTACCAAACTCGTTTCTCTTTCGCTCCCTCCAATTCTCACCCCACACCCTGGCCTCTGCGATCGCACGCTCCCTGGCTAGATCTCTCTCAGTGGTCCTCTTGCTTTTTCCCGCATGGACAGGACTGTCTTGGTGAGAGCTACGGGCGTCTGATTCATCAAAGTCCCACTTCCTTCCAGAGTCTCCACCCGTATCACCTCGACCAACTTCTACTCCGAGGTTCATTCCTTTGAAGGGGTCCTTCTGCCTTAAGTCCGGAGAGTTCTTGTGGGGTGATTGGATCTTTCGCTCTTCTCTTGACCTCGGGGTGGATGGACCAGTCCGATTACTGTGAACTGCATTCGGATCATAGGTTTGTGACGCCAGGTAAGAGAGTGCAGTGACAACGTCCCCTATCAGAGGCCGAGTCATTGCTTGTTCTTGCAAACACATGGCTGCGACTGCTAAAGCTTGGTAGAGGCCCCTCATTGGATAACGGCCTTGCAGCAATGGATCTGCCATTTTGGAAAACTTCCTCCGATCTTTGAATAGAGGGCGTGCCTGCCAGCCACAACCCCACCATGATCGAAGAAAGGTGTGGAGATGTTGGGAGAAGTTAGAAAACATGAAGACTACAGTATCATTATGTCATTATATCTAGTTCTGGTACATGGAGATGATGCTTAAATGTTTGAAACATAACTACTTGAGTAATGGAGTGCAAAAAATACTGCATGGCACAGAGTACACATTCTTAGATTCATTTCAAGCAGTACATTTGAAACCATGCACTTTGAACTACATCTGATGTTGCTAGGCAGTGCATTACAAAAATGTGAAACGTAGGTTCAGATTGTTCAGTTGGGTTCAGATTGGAAGTTAAATCTAGTAATATTTCACAAAGCATAATTGCCCAAGTGACTTATGAAGGAACTATGAAAGAAGATGAATAGCACGTGCAGATTGAATTCTACAAACTGTAGACTGGAACAAATATGATTGTGAATAGTTAAAGTTGGTGTATGTGATTTGCACTGTAAATGGCAGGAAAAAGTTGCCACGATGTTCGAGTTAAAATTATAACCAATTTCACCAACCAAATAAATATCAGGAAGTTCATAGCAACAATAGGTTTTAAACTTAAGGAGAGGCTCATTTATTTAGCATATGAGTTGATATTAGGTGCACCAAACTTTCTCCATAGTCATTTCTAAGCTAGTCGTATTCCATAAAATTGGAAACCAACTTTGACCAACAAGCCCAAAAAGGACAACAGATGAAAAAATGTGCATTTTTATGATTGCAAAAAATAAATCAGTTTAAAGTCATGACACATAAGTAGTAGTCATCAAAATAATATTTATTTCATTATAGATGGCTATCATATTTAGATATGATGATGAGTTGAGGGGATTATCCATGTGGACAAACATACCCTGGAATCAGTATGTCACTTCAGTTGTATGGTTGAAGAGACATTCATCTTCGCACCACTTGATGCATCCATAAGTCCGTCCTCGAACTGCATGGTTTTTTTCATGTATCATGCATGGCATGCAGATCAAAATGTTCGGATTTAATTTTATAATTTAATGGCACACGTGCATCGTGGTAGGTGGCATAAATAAGGCGGTTAAGCCCGTGCAGGTCCCATTTATATTTGAAGTAAAACAGTAAAGGAATTATGAAATACCCACAACTACTAGAATAAAAAGCTCTTTCACAAGTCACTAATTAGATGCCAACTAATAATAGGAAAACTTTATCACATTTAACCACAAGGAATTGCAGGGAAAAGAAAGGGGGGATAAGAATCACCTACCCATGCCACTAGATTTTGCTCTCCAGCAGCCCGGGTGTTGTCAATTGCTTTGCGCCCAGTAATCAACTCAAGGAAGACTACACCAAAACTATAGACATCAGATTTCAGTGTAAGCTGCCCGGTCATGGCATATTCTGGAGCACAATAACCGTAAGTTCCCATCACCCGTGTTGAGACATGAGTCTTGTCACCAACAGGGCCTAGCTTTGCAAGACCAAAATCAGACAGCTTGGGATGAAATCCTTCATCAAGCAAAATGTTCGATGATTTAAAATCTCTATAAATAACTGGCGGGTTTGCCTTATCATGCAGGTATTCTAAGCCTTTAGCTGCACCAGCTGCAATCTTCATCCGCGTATTCCAGTCAAGTGGCTCTTTATCAGGTGGAATATCTGGGAGGATGAGGCCAAGTTAGATATCTAGTCAGCACATGTTTTATTCTCAGCTTACTACAGAAAAACTTCTGGATGAACCAAAGTAACCTACAAGAACATTTGGCGGCTATGGAAGAAATTTAGACAGCTCAAAAGTTTATAAATCAAGTTAGACAGCTAAGAGATTTAATCCTTCGGAAACTTCATCATGAGCCTGCCATCTTATTTCCTCATACAGCAAATTAAAAGAAATCCTCCCAATATAGTAACAAAACCCCACCCATAGTATTCGACAAAAGGAAGCCATGTTAGTCATCTAGGGAGCACTTGTGAATTCTTAAATATTATCAGACATGGAATTCTAGTCACAAACAACATACTCCGCAAGCGAGAATGGACAGAAATAAAGAATTAACAATAAAAAGTAACACAATGACTATTAAATACAACCAAGGGTAAAAATAATGAAATATGTTATAATTAGAAGCTACGGCAAATATAAAGCAATGACTATAAAAAGTCACCAAATAGAGTAATTTGTTATAGTTGATCATCATCATGCAACCCATAATTTTTGCACTGCATTTAATAAGGGGTAAATCTTGTTTCATAATATATGCACAGATTAATTTCTTTCTTCCCTTTCTCAGCATCACCCTCTCGCTGAAGTCAATATATTACTATCAAACATGCCACTCAATTTTTCTTCTTCCCTTTTCTATAGATAAGAACGAATCAGACCGACTCAACAGACTGACTCGACTGATAAGATGGATGGAATGGGTAGACGGTTGAGGTTATTGTGTGTTGATCTGGTTCATGGTCTATTCGAAGTAGAAGGTTCTCTGGCAAGATCCTCACGGACAGAAAAAGATTAAAGTCAGTTTGATAATAATCGAGTGACATTACTTCTTCAGTCCGAACCAAGGAATCCGTTAGATATGATGCAAAATGGATATACACTATAAGTATTGATGGAATGATAATATCTTGGTGTTGCATAGAAGCCAAAGAGAGGATGTGACAATGGTGTATGTTAGTAGGAAGTTCATACCACAGCAACTATAGGTAAGTGAATGGTAAGAGCAATCTCAAGGGAAGAAACCCCAAGGCAGTTGTTCGGTCAACAATTCATGTGTCATTCATTCCAAATCAGAAGATACTTCAATTTACTTTCCAAATGTTCTTTTTTCAACGCTATAGCATAACTACACTCAATCAATTGTGCATACATGCCCACCTGTATCAGAAACAATAATGGAATACAAGGATAAGAATAAGACAATCCTCAGAATGTCAGAAATCAATCGAAAGAGACACATCTCATATTTAGTTCAAAGAAACATGGTCATATAGAGGTTATCATTTGCAGGACACATTGTTTCTCTCTCTTTGTGTAGACTACACCGTTTATATAGGCTCCTTCCAAGTTGAGATTGGATGGTCACTCTCATGTAGCATGAGGCTACAATTGTAGGTTTATTTCCCATCAATTGACATTCTAAGGTATAACCATAGCTTCTCACTGTTTGTCATTGCCAATTATGCCAGTTCATTGGGTTGACGAGAACCTGACCCGCTACTGGAAAAGAAAAGAAGGGTCAACTAAAGACAAAACCATATATATGATACTTCACTAAAAGGTCGCTCTCCCAATGGGAATAATAAAGTAATACAATGTATTTGTGTTGTTTAATAAATTGTTGACTTGTAAGACTGGTCTATATGAATTTATGGCCTTTGTCACTTGGCAGACATGCTTCAATTTGGCTATGGGGTATCATATTGTGTCTCAAAGCTGAATATCACACCAGTAACAAATATACGAATCCAGGTTGATCAAGACACTTTTATTCTATGCGGGAAGATTTTTACTATTTTGACCGGATGAGTTTATCATAATGGACTTTCAAGTCCCATCTGCATCGGGGCAGGGAGTTCAAATACCAATACTGGTCATTGCCAGGACTGAATCTAAGTTTCTCATACGATTACTGCTTTCATTTATTAGAGTCAGAAAGGGCTAATTTTCTAAAGCAGAAATCTGGGGAGAAGCTCAAAAACTTAAAAAAGATTTAGAGAATAAGCATTAGAAGAACGGAACACAGGAAAGGAAACTTTAGAAAAAGCAAGGATGGAGTTTATTGTGATGGGCCTAATGGCCAAGAAATCCTAAGTGATTCGTTTTATAATTTATAATTAATCGTTCATCATGGTGCTGACATAATTGAGGGTATTACTCATAGAATTGAAGGACTATCTCTTGCTTACTATGTGATGAAAAAAATGCAAAAGGTTGCTATCATCATTTCAATAAAAGATATATACGATGCTTCATGTTTTGTGCACCCGTATGTCCAGCAATTAAGAAGCAAACTTCTAAATAATGCATGTAGACGAAAACGTTTATCTAGATGTGTGGCAGCATGTTTGAAGACCAGACAAGAAAAGAATAAAAGATGTATGAATGGAAATATGCTAAAGATAAATCATAAATGAGCAATAAGTTACAGTTTCTTAGAGGAGAATGTGATTCTGTGAGGTTGAGTTGCGCCAGAGACTATAATTAGCTAGCAGTAACAGGATTGTAGTTTAAGGAGTGGGTAGGCTACGTGTAGGCCAAAACAATGATTGATTGAAGTAGTAGAAGAGGATGTGCTATTGCTAATTTGATAAAGGCCTCGACAGAGCATATTGGAAAAACGACTAAAATATCCAACTTCAGACAGTTGTGGCGAAAGGCTTTATTGTTGTCACATATAGTGTGAGGAGTGTTGAACATTGAGTCACCCCACGTATATTTTGATGATGAGCAAACATATTGGGTACTGATGATTTCGTAAGTGTAGGTATGATGTATGATGAAAATCAAAGATGTGTGAAGTCAACAAGGGCTATGGGGTCAAAAAAAACAAGACAAGCGGACGAACTTCTTGACTACGTTAAATGAGCTTCAAGAGTATATGAATTTTGATGTAATTTTTATTTTTGTCTTGGTAGAATGTTAAAGTCTTTGTTAAAGCTCTCACACTCTTAGGAACACATGACAAATGTTTTAAAATATTTTCAAAAATCACTTCCTAAGTTTAAAGGAAAGCTTTTATAGTTGACTAGTCAACTAGAGCCGATACCTAGTCGATTGGATAAACATGAAACAATGGCTAGCCATGCATCAGAAAGTAGTTAACTGGACTGGAGTTCATGAACTCGTCAACTAGAACCTATACTCTAGTCAAATAGCCAATGATTTGTAGTTGACTAGAAATGATAGAACCCAAATAGCCTCTGACTGAACTGGCCTAGTCGACTAGAGTGAATGGTCTTAGTCGACTAGAACATGAACTCTAGTCGACTAGAACTAGCCGTTGGGCTCTAACAGGAGGATTTTTTACTGGCCATTTTTGATCATTTGATGAGCTTTTTTTAATCTGTCTTGACCAGATTTGAGCGATATATATAAAAGGTTATTCACCATTATTCTTAAGAAATTTATGATCATTTAAGAAGAAAATTTTTAAGAGGAAAAATTGTTTTTGAGCTTAAATTTTTTAAAAATAAAACACTCTTTGGCCTTGTTTTACAAAGTTTTCTAAAATCTTTCTTGACCAACTTTTGATCTCAAAAGCTTCATTTGCAACATCATTTGGAGATTAATACTATAGCCATAATTAATCAACATAAGAGCTTCAACTCAAAGGCTATTGATACAATTGTATTGTAAGTATCTTTCACGTGTATAAGGTGTTTTCTCTCTAAGGAGATGTGTTTGACTCAAGCTTTTTCAAGGCGTTTTGTCCTTCACTGGTGTGTGGCAAGGATGTGTTCTAATCTTGGTTCTATTTGGAACGTGTTAGTAGATTTGTTTATAAGAGGACGTGTGGCTGGATGAAAGGCAAGTGTGCCTGAACCAAGGTAAATTCTATTGTGTTTGTGTTTGTCTTTCTCTGTGTTTAAATTTATATACTTGCAATTCATTAGCTTCCACAATTCTTTCTCTTACAAATTATATTTTGTTGATTAAGTATTAACTTGGTAACTCAAGTTGAGTCCCTACGTAAAATCTAAAGAATTAATTTTAAATTTTATAAACACTATTCACTCTAGCGTTTTACTTGTCATCTCAGGACTAACAGTGTGGTATCAGAGCAGACTAGAAGATGACATCAACAAATCAATTTCCGTAGGGACAATCTACCACCTGGCCTCCTACGCTCACAGACTACAATTATAGTGCATGAAAGACAAGGATGATGCTATTTTCCAATCAATTGACATGGATTTATGACGCCTGGTGGAGATTCCCTGTGATAAGCCAACAAAGCCAATTTCAGAGTAGAGTAATAAGGAGAAAGCTCAAGGGACATTGAATGCCAAAGCCATGACTTCCTTGTTTCGTGTACGAGACAGTATGTAGTACAATCGCATGTGCACATCATCTATGACACATCAAATTTGGCACTCTATTGAGGTAACACAAGATGGTAACAATATGGTTAAAAATACTAAAATTTTCTTTATTCACAGAAGTACGAACTCTTTATGATGAGTGAAGGGAAAACTATTTCTGAGATATACACACGTTTTATGGAGATAATCAACACTCATATCGGGTTAGGTAAAGCTTATTCTCAAAAGAGCAAATGAGTAAGATTCTCATATCACTCACACCCGAGTGGGGGAAGAAGACAACGACCATCGACGAAGCCCCTGACCTCTCAAAGCTCATAATAGATGATCTTATAGGCAACATTATGGCCTATGAGCTACAAGTAAAGGCAGGAAAAAGAGCATTCAAAGAAGAAATCTATTTCCCTTAAGACCACTGCCGATAGAGAAGATTCAGAAAATGAAGATGAAATAATCCTAATGACGAGGAAATTCAAGTACCTAAGAGGTAAGGTTAAATCTAATAAACAAAGATAATCTAAGGATTGCACATTAGCCAAGGGCAAGGGAAAATCAAAAGAAACGCCAAAGTGGAAGAAGCACCAGAAGAAGGCATTGGCGGTTTGGGATCAAGATCCTGATGAGGCATCCGATGAATCCTCAAGTGAAGAGAAAGAATAGAGAGAAAAGAGAACATACATGTGCTTTATGGGCATCGCAGACAATGGGGTAAATTTTGACCCTGAATCTGATGAAGAAGAAGATGCGTTTAGTAAATTTCATGATAAATATGAGAGCTTATTAAGAAAGCACCTTAAACTTGAAAGAATATATAAAAAGTGTAATGCTAATGTTGACAGTTCTTTAAATAACATAGAAATTTAAAAGTTAAAAGAAGAGAATCAAAAATTAAAAGATGAAAATTTAAATTTGGTTAGCAATAATAATGAACTAATAGATGAGAACAAAACACTTAATAATGAATGTAAAAATTTAAGTATTAGGTTAAATGAATTAGAGAAAAACATAACCACTATTAAAACTAAGCATGAAGACTAATATAAAAATATAGATAAGTTAAATAGGAAAAAAGAAAAGTTAAATGCCTTAATAAATTCACAAAACCCCAACAAATAATAAATTTGGTTTATAATATAACAAGACTAATCAAAATGTTAATAATAGGCCATAACATAACCATGCATATTTATATACCAATTTTGCTAAGAACAAAATCCCAAAGGTAAATTAACTAAAAATGAATTTGTTAAAATTTGGATACCTAAAAGAGGAACAATTACAATGAAAAATAATTATATAACTAATTTCATGAAAAATGTTTGTGATAATAAAACCATAATTATGTTAATGATGATTCTGAGCCTGTATGGGTCTCACATGGGGTGGATACTTCAGGATCCTGAGTTGGTGAGATTTGCCTCGTTAAAACCTTTGGCTATGGAAAACCCAGTGGGAAAAACCATAGTTAAGGAAAAAGAGTGCAAACTCTGCCAAACTCCCCCTGATCTGTACAAGCTCTCAAGCTTTCAGATCTCTTAGGCGTCTCA
This sequence comes from Scilla litardierei, assembly GCA_030789695.1. NCBI lineage: Eukaryota > Viridiplantae > Streptophyta > Magnoliopsida > Asparagales > Asparagaceae > Scilla > Scilla litardierei. The sequence goes on along the minus strand of CM061137.1, from coordinate 107,652,799 downwards.
TTCCAATCATATGTACAAGTTTTCTAAAGGTAGCAGTAGGGAGGGCTTTGGTGAACAAATCTGCCAAATTGTCACATGACTGCACTTGTCGGATGTCGATCTTGCCATCTCTCTGTAGCTCATGCGTCCAGAAGAACTTTGGTGAAATGTGTTTCGTTCTGTCGCCTTTGATGAAGCCACCTCGTAGCTGAGCTATGCAAGCAGCATTGTCCTCGAACATGGTAATGGGCTCGAGGTCTCCCGTCTTCAGTCCGGTCGTAGACAAGATGTGGTGGATGACGGAGCGTAGCCATATGCATTCTCTGCTTGCTTCATGGATGGCAATGATCTCCGAGTGATTGGATGATGTTGCCGTCAAGGTTTGCTTGATGGATCTCCAGGAAATGGCTGTCCCTCCGTAGGTAAACACGTACCCAGTCTGTGATTTTGCTTTGTGGGGATCAGACAAGTACCCTGCATCAGCATAACCTGCAAGTGTAGAGGATGTTCCGTTTTTGTAGAAGAGTCCCAAATCTGTAGACCCTTGGAGGTAGCGCAGAAGGTGCTTTACCCCGGTCCAGTGGCGCTGCGTAGGCGCTGCACTGTATCTGGCAAGCAAATTTACTGCGAACGCTATATCGGGACGCGTGCAGTTTGCCAGATATAGTAGTGCTCCAATGGCACTCAGATAGGGAACTTCCGGACCAAGTATATCCTCCCCCTCTTCCAGCGGCCGGAAGAGGTCTTTATGTGCATCCAGTGATCGTACTACCATAGGTGTACTTAGTGGATGGCAATGGTCCATATGGAATCTTTGCAACATTTTCTTCGTATATGTGGTTTGGTGTAATAGGATTCCGTCTTTCTGATGTTCAATCTGTAAGCCAAGGCAGAATTTGGTTTTGCCTAGGTCTTTCATTTCGAATTCTTTTGTTAGGCTTACAGATATCTCAGTGATCTCTTCGGGAGATCCTATGAGATTCAGATCGTCTACGTAGACAGCTATTATCACGAATCCTTTTCCCTTTGTTCTTATGAAGATACAAGGGCAGACTTCATTGTTCGTGAATCCTTGTTGAACAAGGAACTCACTGAGTCTATTATACCACATTCTTCCTGATTGTTTGAGACCATACAATGATCTTTGTAGCTTAACAGAATAGACGTCCCGAGGTCTATCTTTCAGTTCAGCAGGCATTGAAAAGCCATCAGGAAGTTTCATGTAGATCTCCTTGTCGAGATTGCCGTATAGATACGCAGTCACAACATCCATTAGCTGCATATCTAGGCCTTCCTTTGCTGTTAAGCTTATCAGGAATCTGAACGTGATCGCATCCATGACCGGGGAGTATGTTTCGTCATAGTCTATGCCCGGTCTTTGGGAAAATCCCTGTGCTACAAGTCTAGCTTTGTAGCGTGCGATCTCATTATTTTCGTTTCTTTTTCTGACGAATACCCATTTGTATCCCACAGGTTTGACACCGGTAGGTGTCTGGACTATTTGCCCAAAGACTTTTCGTTTCTGAAGCGAGTCCAGCTCGGCTTCTATTGCCTGATTCCACTTTGGCCAATCATCTCTACGTTTGCATTCAGCAACGGAGTGTGGTTCATAATCATCATCGCTTCCGGCGACGTGAATGGCAATGTGAAACGCGAAGTCATCGTCGACGACTGTACTCTTTCTGTCCAATACCTCCCATGTACGTACATAATTTAGTGATATTTCTGTTTCTCCCGGCAGTTCCTCTGCAGTGGATTCCGGGAGGGGAGAGGGTATGGACACGAGCTCGTTTCTCTGTGGGGGTATCGTCCCAAGGTCTCCGGATATTTTTCTTTTTCTTGGATTTTTATCATTGGAGCCTGGTGGTCTGCCTCTTTTCTGTTGAGGTGCGGCCACTTCTGCTGCCGGTGGATTGCATCCATCCTTCGGGATGTCAATCCTAGCTGGAGTATTCGCAGCAGGGATGTGTGATCTGACAATCTTCTGGTTGTCAGTGAACGAGTCCGGTAATCTGTGGACTGTGTCCTGGATGTGTAAGATCTTCCGGATCTCATCATCACATTGTCTTGTTACCGGATCGTAGTGGGTCAAGCTTTTTGTATCCCACGTCAACATTTGCTTTGCACTAGACTTTTCGATGTCTAGGCCCATTTTGGGGAAATACGTCTCATCAAAATTGCAGTCTTCAAGGCGTGCCTTGAAGGCGTCCCCCGTTTGGGGTTCTAGGTATCTTATAATGGAGGGTGAGTCAAACCCTACGTAGATACCTAGGCGACGTTGAGGGCCCATCTTGGTCCTCTGTGGTGGTGCAATGGGGATATAAACTGCGCAGCCGAAGATTCTCAAGTGAGAGATGTTCGGCGGCGTTCCATATGCGAGTTGCATTGGAGATAGACTCTGACCTCCTGAGGGTCTTATTTTTATTAGTGATGCAACATGCAAAATTGCATGTCCCCATGCATCCACCGGCAACTGGGATTTCATCAGCAATGGTCGTGCGATCCATTGGAGTCTTTTGATTAGCGACTCAGCTAACCCATTTTGGGTGTGAACATGTGGCACCGGATGTTCAATTTCTATTCCCGTTGCCTGGCAATATTCTTGGAATGACTGAGAGGTAAATTCCCCCGCATTATCCAGACGTATTTTCTTTATTTGGTTGTCTGGGAAATGCGCCCGCAACTTTATTATCTGTGCCAAAAGCTTTGGAAAAGCTAAGTTGCGGGTTGAAAGTAGACACACATACGAGTATTTCGAAGATGCATCAATCAGTACCATAAAGTACCGAAAAGGCCCGCTAGGGGGGTGGATAGGTCCACATATGTCTCCATGTATTCTTTCAAGGAAGCTAGGAGACTCGATATCCACTTTAAGTGGTGATGGCCTTGTTATTAATTTACCCTTAAAGCAGGGTACACAAGGGAATTCTCCCTTCTGAAGAATCTTCTGGTTCTTCAGGTTATGCCCGTGGGATTGTGCTAGGATGTGGTGCATCATCACAGATCCGGGGTGGCCAAGTCTATCGTGCCAAAGTAAGAATTTGGCCGATGTCGGGCACTTCAGGTGCTCCGTCAGGTTTGCTTCCTCTCTCCGAATTTTTGTATGGTAGAGGCCTGATGAGAGGCTATCAAAACGTTCAAGAATGGTTTTAACTCCAGTTTCTTGAGACGTTAGATACAGTAATTCGTTTTCTTTGACATTTGCTGTTTCCAAGTGGAATCCGTTAAAACGGATATCTTTGAAACTTAGTAAGTTTCTCTTGGAATTCGGAGAGTAAAGTGCATCTTTTATTTTTATTTCTGTTCCATTGGGGAGCAACAAGGTTGCATTCCCAGAACCTTCAATTATGTCCGATGGCCCTGAAATTGTGTTTACAGGGCTCTTATACGGGATAATGATATGAAAATAGCATTTGTGTTGAAGGATCGTATGTGTTGACGCGCTGTCTACTAAGCAGTCATGAGAGCATTCCATCTAAAAAAATGAGTAAACATTTGCATTCAGAAAAGCTAAATTTTATTCAGCAGAATTGAAGATACATAAAAGCTCTCATGAAATAGAAATGTTCATACAATAGGAATGCTAAGATAAATGATAACGGGCTAATCAAGCAGATTATCTGACTCGAAGTCTTTTGCTGTAAATTTGACTGCATTGTTCGCAGCCACCAGGTTTGATTCAGCATTCTTTTTCTTGCTTTGTTTATAAAGCTCCTGGAGATGCACTGGGGTCCTGCACACTCTAGACCAGTGGCCTGTCATGCCACAGCTGTGGCACTGGTCTTCCCAGTCCCTCTTGGGTTGGGGTGCATTGTTTTTCTTGTTATCATTCCTGCGCCAGGTGAACTTGCGCTTCCCTTCATTCTTGCGCTGCTGTGGTGGGCCCTTGGCTCTTTTCTGTTGCCCCCCTTTCTGTGGTCTTTCTTTTCTTTTATTGTCCCTCTTCTTTTTGAAGGAAGAGGTATGGTGAGCTTCTGGCAGGGGGACAGTGCCGGGAGGGCGCATATTGTGAGTGGCGAGAAGAAGCTCTCTGTTTTGCTCGGCCATGAGAAGACATGACAGCAGCTTTGAATACTTGGTGAACTTACGTTCACGGTATTGCTGCATAAGTATCGCATCCTTTTCATGGAAAGACGTATACGTCTTTTCCAGCATGCGATCTTCTGAGACTTTTTCACCACACAACTTCAGGCGTGAGGTGATGCTAAAAAGTACTGAGTTGTACTCAGCAATGGACTTAAAGTCCTGCAGTCTCAGGTTCTCCCACTCATATCTCGCCCTTGGGAGTATGACATCTCTCTGATGTTTATACCTGTCCTCAAGGGCGGTCCATAGCTCAAGTGGATCTTCGACCGTAAGGTACTCAGCCTTTAAGGTCTTGTCCACATGGCGGCGAATATAGATGATGGCTTGCGCCTTTTCTATATCGCTAACATTTTCTTTTTCAGTCACAGCAGTGATGAGGGACTTGGCCCGCAGGTGAAACTTAACATCTAGCTGCCAGCTTAGATAGTTTCTGCCTGATGCATCCAGCACTTCAAAGTCAACGCTTGCAATTTTAGCCATTTATCTAGCAGAGCACAAACATGCATGAATTAATAATCAACCAGAAAAACATTTTCATGCGGAAGCAATATTTAATGAAAAGCTAAATGTGTGGATCGGCCAGTCCCACAAGAAAGAGTCCAAAAAGTCCACAGTCCAAATTATACAAATTTGCAGCTTGAATTAAAATGAAAATACAACTTTGGAAACCCCGTGGGTCCCATTTTAATATCTTCGTCTTCAAGCGTTGCTTCCGACTCCATGGAAGTAGGTCTTCTTTCTTTGACATTTACATAAATTCCTCACTACAATTTCTCTCAAAAATAAAAGAAAAAGTGCGGGAAATAAACTGTGGGACTAAACGGCCGATCCAAAAACCACATTTAGCAATTCATGCAAGAATATTGTGCTCATCATCATTTTCATCCACAGACATCACAGGCAGTTTATTCATATGAGGATAAAGCAATATTTAATCACTTAATAATTATTGGACCACTGGGCAACGTCATACACCGTTAGGTTAGGTAACTAACGACAGAGCGGTCGCAGGATCTTCCTAATTATTAAGTTTTTAAATAAAATGTACAACCACGCAAATAATATCCACATAATTTTTGCCAGAGATGTAAAGCATGTAAAAGGGATTACGATGCATAGGTTGTAAAGTAAATGGGTTTAATCAATCAAATTGATTAAGAGCCCAAAATTAACATTTTCTTTGTCAGAGGGAAAAGTCTCCCTCGTCATCCCAAAAGGTCCCCCAAAAAAAATCCCCAAAACGCCCTTGTCTGCCCGATATTCGTCCCGTAATTTACCGTGATTTTTCACGAATATTTTGCCCTTGAATCCCCATATTAAAACAATTTTTAGGCTAATAGGTTGCCTTTTGAGGCACATTCATAGCCCTATTGCCTCCCCCCAATTGTTTTTTTTTGATGAAAATCTGTGGGCCTGAAGCCCACAGATCTGCTGTGGGCTTCAGGCCCGCAGATCTTTTTTTTTTGAATGAAAATCTGTGGGCCTGAAGCCCACAGATCTGCTGTGGGCTTCAGGCCCACAGATCTGTTTTTTTTTGTGAGAAAGAGTTCTGTGGGCCTGAAGCCCACAGATCTGCTGTGGGCTTCAGGCCCACAGCACTGTTTTTTTTGTTATGCGTTAGGGTTACGGCGGGGGGGGGCCCGCCGCCGCCCGCCCGCCGCCGCGTAGAGGGGGGGGGCGCGGCCAGGGGGCCGCCGCCCCCCGCTGCGGGGGGGAGCGGCGGGGGCCGCTGCCCCCCGCAGAGGGGGGGGGGCGCGGCCTGGGGGCCGCCCCCCGCCCCCCAGAGGGGGAAGCGGCCTGGGGGCCGCCGCCCCCCTCTGCGGGGGGGACGGCGGGGGGTGCCGCCGCCCCCCGCTGCGGGGGGGGAGCGGCGGGGGCCGCCCCCCGCAGAGGGGGGCGCGGCCTGGGGGCCGCCCCCCGCAGAGGGGGAAGCGGCCAGGGGGCCGCCGCCCCCCTGTAGGGGCGGGGCGGCGGCGGCCGCCCCCCTGCAGGGGAGGGCGGCGGCAGGGGGCGCGCCGCCCCCCCTGCAGGGGGTGGGCGGGCGGCGGCGGCAGGGGGTAGGCCCCCCCATGGGGGGACGTGGCCCGGGGGATTGGGGGTAGTTTTAGAGTTTGTTTTTCCAAAAAATTGTGTTTTTACCCTAAAAATTGGGGTTTTACCCCAAAAATTGGGGTTTTTGGGATGAAAAATCCGTCGTTTTCAAGGCGACGATAAATCCCCATGACGATCTTGTGAGATCTAGGGGAGGTTTAATCATACGTATGATTTAAAAACCTTGTTTTTAGAGTTTTTACCTCTATATCCGTCCTCCGGATATAGCGACGGTTGCTCGAAGCCCTACGCGGATGACGACCCTTGATGGAGGAAGCCTTGCACCGCGCTCGTCAATCTCCCGTCTCGCCTTCGCCTTCGCCTTTGCAACGAACGGAAAAAAAATTTGTGGAAAACAAAAAATTTTAGAGGCTCGTGCTGATAACGTGTTATGAATCAAGTGATGAGGGGAGAGCCCTCAAGTTTATATTTATAGCCAAAGGGGAGAATACAAGTGGGTATGGGCCCAACCACTTGGGTTGGCCCAATAACTCACCAACCCAGTTAGTACCCATTCACAACAATAACTAATTTCATGAAAAATGTTTGTGGTAATAAAACCATAAATATGTTAATGATGAGAAGTTTGAATCCAAATGGGGTTGGTTTCCGGTTGAATGATAAAATCTTTTGAAACCAATAAGATACCAGAAACCTAAATGTCTAATTCAATTGGTATCTCATATAAAGGATAAAATGTTTAATAAACCTTTTTGATAAATTCAAATGTTTATCATATAATTGTTTTTATTATGATATCATTATTATTATTCTAATTCTAATCCCATGGACCCAAAAGGAAAAGGGTACCAAACTATTTGGTTAATTTTTATGTACTCTTATAAATTGGGATTTGAAGCAAACTCCCAAATTACACCTCAAGAATATGCATGAATTAATGAGGAGATTCCCTCAATTTTTGGTATGCATAGTTTTTAGGGAGAGCATGCGTTTATAAGTTTATTTTTCAAAAATAGGTATCATTCTTTTGAATTATCATGTGATATCATTCTTTGAATATAACACTTAGTATCATGCACTTTCATTGATAAAACATTTGGGAGGGGAGAGTGATACATTTGATACATAAGGGGTAGAAAAACTTTTGAATATTGAGTCACGATATCATGATTATTAGACTCATTGAATACACCCATCTTTTTTGATAATGCCAAAGGGGAGAAGAGTGTGATATAAAATGTCACATGGGAGTCATTGATTATGCGCAAATGGGAGAGAATGATTGGTTCACATTCACTCTTATTGCATTGATTTTGATTATTTTATATATGCGATATGTTTGTCATCATCAAAAGGGGAGAAAATGTTGAATATTGAGTCACCATATGTATGTTTTAATGATAAGCAAACATATTGGATACTGATGATTTCATAAGTGTGTATGATGAATAATGAAAATCAAAGCTGTGTGGAGTCAACAAATGCTATATAGTCCAAAGAAATCAAGACAAGAAGATGACCTTGATTACATCAAATGAGGTTCAAGAGTATGAATTTTGATGTCATTTTTATTTTTGACTTGGTAGAATGTTGAAGTCTTTGTTAAAGCTCACGCACACTTAGGAACACATAACAAATGTTTTAAAATGTTTTCAAAAAATATTTCCAAAGTTTAAAGGTCAAAAAAATTGTTTTATAGTTGATTAGTTGACTAAAGCCGATACCTAGTCGATTGTGTAAAAGTGAAACAATGGCTAGCCATGTAACAGAAAGTAGTCGACTGGACTGAAGTTCATAGACTCGTCGACTACAACATATGCTCTAGTCGACTGAACAATGAACTAACCCAGTCGATTAGAATAAATGGTCTAGTCGACTAGCTAAAGAGCTAGTTGACTAGAACATGAACTCTATACGACTAGAACTAGCCGTTCGGCTCTAACGGGAGGATTTTTTGCTAACAGCTTTTTACCGTTGGAGGGGCTTTTTTCATCTGTCTTGACTAGATTTAAGCCACACACACACACACACATATCAACATTAATTCTTATGAATTTATGATTATTTAAGAAGAAAATTTTCAAGACAAAAATTGTTTTTAAGGTTAAATTCTCTTAAAAGAAATCTCTCTGTGGCCTTGAATTACAAAGTTTTCTAAAATATTTCTTAGCCAACTTTTGATCTCAAAAGCTTCATTTGCAACCTCATTTGGAGATCAACATTATAACCACACTTCAACAATACAAGAGCTTCAACTCAAAGGCTATAGATAAATTGTATTGTAAGTATCTCTCATTTGCATGAGTTGGTTTTTCTCTAAGAAGAGGTGTTTGACTCGAGCTTGTTCGAAGTATTCTGTCCTTCATCGAGGTGCGGTGTCAAGGACAAGTTGTAATCTTGGTTTCAATTGGAACGTGTTAGTAGATTTGTCTTTGAGAGAGCGTATGACTAGAAATTGAACAAATGTGCCTGAACCAAGGTAAATTCTATCGTGTTTGTGTTTGTCTCCCTTTGTGTTTGAATTTATATACTTGCAATTACTTAGCTTCTGCAATTCATTATCTTTTGCAAGTTATATTTTGTTGAATAAGGATTAATTTAGTAACTCAAGTTGAATCTTTAGGTAAAAACTTGATTATTATTTTTAAATTTCATAAACACTATTCACCCCATCTAATGTTCTACTTTCCATCTCAGAATCCAACAATGTGTTGGCACATTAGGCCCAAATTTGCTTTATTCAAGGTAACATCAAAGGTATAAATAAGGTCTAGGCAATAATTAGTGATAAAAACACATCTCAAATTCTCAGCAGGTGCATAGCACAAGCAAGTAGCATAGTAGCTTCAGGCCTTATAGAATCACAAGCATATGGAAAATTCTGTTTTGGATTAGAAGATGGTCTGAGGATATAAAAGCTAAACCAATGTAATATAAAGTACAGTTATTGCAAAGAAATAATTAGATAAGTTCATTTATAACTTGGGTTCGGGTCATTATACTCCGTTGCTAAGTTTACAAAAATTCAATCCTAACTGTCTAACAAAATTTTTGTATGACATAGGCTAATTAATGCAAGCCCCTGCCTCCTCAATTTAGGCTTGAAAGAGCATCAAACTGATGGACAGTAAGTACAGAAGAGAAGACTCTAATGACGGACATGCGGGTAGATGTTATATAAGTTCTGCATGAAATTGGATTTGTTCATTCAAATGATGATGAGTACACCAGTAATTGAATGAGCTGTATTTACACAAGGCCTACATCTATATTCACCAAGGCGAGATGTTTCCATAAAGCAATTATATATCAGAAACTAGCGAGATGTTTTCATAAAGCAATTATATATCAGAAACTACTAATGGCAAACCCTTTATCCAAAATCTTCAGCATTGTTACATGACTCCTTTTTCACATTCTTTATTCTCTGTCTTCTTTGTTATTTAAAAACTACCACATTCATTTTGATTGCACCAATCCATGTGTGTTTTTTAAATATCATACTCATTTTAATGGCCTCAATCCATGTGTTATTAGATCTATCATCTAAGCAGCATGGACATATTGGGTATACATCATGGACATATATGGGGCACATGTCAATTTCTCCAGAGGTTGAACATGGAGAGACAAACATGGAAACAATCATGCATGTGTACGTGCACACGTGTTTATTAGGAACACGGTTAGAGGTCTCTTTTAGTTTCGGTTTCGGTCTTTCGGGTATTTTAGGTTTCGGTCAAGTTTCACTCGTTTCGGTGGTTTCGGAGTTTCGTTTCGTTTCGTCTCGTCTATATTGACAGCTTCAGTAGTGTTATACTATCAAAAGTACAAACTAAAATATTAATATCAAATACTAACTAAATATTAATGTATAATACTATCATTTATTTAAAAGTATTACGTATATTCTATGAAAAATACTAACTAAAAATTGAGTATATTCTAGAGGTTGACATGTTTAAAGTCTAAACTAACTCCAAACAAAATTTCAACTAATTTGGACTTGTTTTGCTCATGCATCATGTTTTAGAATAGTCATATAATCGGCTAATTTTGCAACCACTTAATACATGGACAAAACATGTCCAAATTAGTAGAAAATTTGTTTCGATATAGTTTAGACATGTTAGATCAGATTCAACAGAACAAATTTTCTATTTAGGTTGTCTAATTTTAAATTTGACTTGGATGGATCTGCATGTTTGATCCATCCGAATGGATCCTAGTCAACCTATATATTCTATTATTTATTTAAAAGAGTTTTGCAGATTTTGATATTCATATTACCCATTTTGCTAACATATTACACTTTCTTACAAGTTTGTCATTCTGTTGCTAAAAGATAATGGCAAACTTGTAAATAAATGCGACATATTTAGTAAAATGTGTATGGTGAATAGCAACCCAATCAGTCACTCTAGGCAATAGTGCGGAATAAAATTACATATTTTGATAAGAATTTACATTTATTTACAAGTTTGCCATTCCCTTCTCTTAAACGGTTTAAAAGAGAATGGCAAACTTGTAAATAAATGTAACAAGTTTAGCTTGAAGAGTAATTTCACAGTTTACCCTCTGCTGCTCTCAAGTCTCGACGCTTTTGGCAACGTCCGATATTTGTGCCACACATGTTAAATGGATTTAAACAAAAAAATTGACACCTCCTTCCCGGAGCTGCTTCCTTTCGAATCGACGATTTCATTCAACGAGAAATGGTTGTAAGCAAAAATTGACGGGCTCCCCTTCGAAGCGACAACGATCACATAGATGAAGACCACAACCACGAAGACAACGACAACAAGAAGCCTTGTCGACTGAATATGACGAAGATGAGGTCAGATCTACTCAAATTTCATTGTGAAATCAGTAAATTTATTGATTTTTCCCCATTTTTATTAGATATTTAAGGGTTTTAGTATGAAAAAGTTGGGGTTTTAATCAATTTTTTCCCAATCATCGAGTATTTCCATGTGTTTTGGACCGGTCCTCTCCGAAACCGATCTCTAAAACCGATTGAAACGTCCGAAACCTTGATCATTGATTAGGAATATATGCATTAGCACATAGTATGCAATTTTCCCATACGCCGGTAAAAAAGTCCACTCTCCACATTTATTGGATGATCAGTTCATTTAAATCGTCATATTCTCAGACCCAAATACACTAAATATATAATGAACCTCAAGCTCTTTGCTTATTGATTTAAGGGTGGGAAAGATTCTATCATTGTGAAAAAAGTTATGTTGCTGTAAACAATTAAAGGTTTTTAATAACTGAATGCACGAGCAAGCAAACAATATGTAAACTTCAAGAATTTTACTATAGCTATGTTCTAGGATGTGTAGATCAACATGAAAGGTGCCGATCACCAAGAAAAAAATTTGAAATGGATTTTTAACCACCATAGGAGGAAATTAGCAGTTGATATTCATATCTATCCACATCTATATATGTGTGTGTTTACATACTTATATATGCATTTATGTATTTTTTTTATATAAATAGCACCAGTACCTCAATTTGAGGTATGTGTTTTATTCTAAATAATATTTTCTATTTTGATTTTTAACAAGAGACACATTAAAGAGATAGATCCACTTCCTTTGGGAACCTGTGTGCGCTCAAGAAGACCTAATGTTGCATAAATTTGAAGCAGGTCTCCATATAAGCCTCGACACGATCAATATCAAGCATATGATGAATGGAATCTCCGTGTGATCGATCTATATATCGCAATGATCTAAAGGAAGGGACTATGATCTTCTGCTACCAAAATCAATCTTATGTTGTTTATCAAAATAACAGATTTAAACAGAATAGCTTAACACATCACTTATTATAATGAAACATATACTACATGTAATATCGATTGTATACAGGTCCACTATATAATGTTCACTTTCCAAGTCCTCTCATACAAATGAAAGTAAATGGAACAAATTAGAAATTTAAGGAGACGTTTAAGAAATTTTAATGTCAGACATGTAATATCGATTGTATACAGGTCCACTATATAATGTTCACTTTCCAAGTCTTCTCATACAAATGAAAATAAATGGAACAAATTAGAAATTTAAGGACACGTTTAAGAAATTTTAATGTCAGACAAGTCCATATTCATGATATAAGTGTATGATATACGTGGTGCAATCTAAAAGATCAACTCTTTAAAGAAATATAACAATTTAAATCTATTCACTCTAACCATATATCAAACAATATAAACTTCAAAAGAACCCAATTTAATCTTATGGACCGAATTTGATAAGCCATGTTTATCGCATCTTCTATATCTAAAAAAATTCAAAACTTAATCCAACATGGTGTTCAAGTTGCGTCCATGGATTGTCTGACACAAGCACAGGAGACCTAAAGAAGTATCATGTATCCATGATGCATAGAACCCCCTTCTCGTCCTTGCTAAGTGATGAATTATTGGTCACATTTGCACTGATACACAATCTTAACAAATTTATCCTCAGTTCTTCCTTTTGGAGCTCCATCTAACTTCTTGTGAATGCACTATTTTTTAATTCTACCTTGGCATATTGTCAGTCATCCACCTCAATATTCTCATATCAGCTGTACTCATTGTCATTTCTTAATTGCCTCACATCTTAACCTATAAAGTATGGCTAGTGGTATGAAGCTCCTAAACTTTCCCATCATAAATCTATTGCTAGCTTACCATCCTTTGATCATGCAATGATCTCGAAGCACTTCTCCACCTTGACTAGAAATCAACTCTCAACGTAGAACCCAGCGTCTTTAACTTGAATTGCACATGCTAATGCCTTTAAAGAACCATTAGGAATTCCATCTTTAGCAAACATTACTTCACCCTGAACCAAAATTTTGTTGTGATTTGATTTGATTCAACTCTGGACTAGCACCTTGAAAGCCATCATAAATAGACTTTGGATTTGTGGTTACTGACACCTCGGAAGCAACCACACATTATCTGCCTTGCTTTGTCATCAACAAGCACCTCAAAAAGTAACTTCTTTTCTTTGTGGTTCCCCAACTCGACCACATCTATCCCATACTATAACTTAGCATCAATAAAAAAAACTAAAGAACTCCATGAAATCTCCAACGTGTAGTAGTTCTAATTCTTAATATATTACTCTTTTTCTTTTCTTCTTCTCAATCAATGACTTTGCAAAACCTCCATGTCGAAAACGTGAACACTGATCCATCAACTTGGTCGATGCTAGTTTGTTATGGCAAAGAAATATTCAAATAAGAAAACTAAAGTATAAATTTTGAGAGAAGTTTGCTAATTTTATTTCACCACTCACAAAACCAAACTTTAACGAAATACACCAAACCCTCAAAAATCATTCCAAAACCACCATAAGAAAATATCCTAAATTCCCATTAAACTCATACTCAAAAATTACTTAAAACTCATGGTCACCAGTGAAGCTAACTCACGTTATGTATACTAGAAAAAGTCATTCATAAACAAAATCAAATCAAATAACTATTCATAAGTCTAAGTAACATTGCAGTCGAAATAAACACGACTCTTACAAAAGAAAATCAAAAAACAATAACTAAGGTAGAATTCAAATTTGATTGAGCAAAATCCAAGCAGAAAAAAATCAAAGGAAAGCACTTTCCCCTTACTTTTCATTGCAGACCAGGTGCAACAACAACAACGAGATATGTTCTCATATCCATCAACTGGATAGCACTCAAGGTTTGCAGCATTCCACCCATATCTTCAATAAGGATGCTGGCACCAACTACTTAATAGGCTGAGCATGTATAAAATATCAGAGTCAATGTTGCAATGAAGCCCCTCACTGTTTAACATTGGGCTCATTATGAATAGGAAGTAGCAGTAGATGATAACTATGGCATATGACCCCAAGAGGCCATAGTACATGAACAAAATGAAAGAAGAACACCCCCATTCAACACATTACCTCCAATTTATAGTCACTTCTAGTGCAAGTGAATCTAGAACCCCCCACACCCACCCACCACTCCCCTCACGTCCCCTCCCCCAAAAACACACTCACACACAAAATATTTGATATGTTAGAACATAAGAAAGTATACCTCAACCATCTTAACGTCCCTTATATGAATCTTTGATACCATCTTAAGATCCATAAAGAAGCTGACAAGACCAGAAAAGGCTATCCCAAGCATAGCGCCTTTCAGAATCCAGCACATGTTAACCAAATTGATGTCTAGGGTCAACCTAAACTGTTTAATGTCTAAATCCATTTAAACATATAGAGTTAACAGTGATACAGTCCAGCCGACATTAGCAGTGTTCGGCATCAATCACTTCTGATGAGATCGCACTCGGTGGCATTTTTTGTAATTTTGGGTCCAAGGGCATTTCTGCAATTTTGAAAAATCTGATTAGTATATTAGTGGGTGTTTTGAGATATTACGGGTATGTGGAATTTTGTAAGAGAACTCATAGGAGGTTGATTAAATCCCTCTTCTGTGAGAGTGCGGTCATCCTCTCGAATTGATGGCTTGGGTGAGCTGTCCACCTTTTGAACGTGGCCAATTATCTTTGTAACCCTGATTATTCCAATAAAAATCAGATTTTTATCCCCAATTTCAGTTTCAACCCCTAGAAAATCAGATATATGGCACCACTGTACTCGGGAGGAAACAGAAGGGGGCGATGGCCCCCTCACTCGTTACCAGGGGCACCACAGGCGACCGCCAGTCCGTGAGCGGTCCGCCCAGGGATAGGAAGGCCATGGTCGGGCTGCCCAAAACCTGGCGGGCCTTGGTTGGGTGGGCCCCCATGGCTCGATGACACTTTTAAGGGACCCCCTGGCACAAATGGAAGACCTCCCAATCATCGACATCAGTGTTCTGGGTACGGAGGACCTTCAGTCAGGCTGGACAATCAATGTGACGTCTATACAGGCTTCGTTATGGGCAGTAGAGACCTTGAGTAGCCAACAACAGCGGAGGAGGCCCACTAGGCTATAACTGGACTAGAGGAGGCCCACGGGAAGGAATCGGCCCTTTTAAAAGCAACTGCAATGACGGTGGAGGCATTTTAGGTTTTGACCCAAGAGACGAGCACACCCTCGTTCGGAGTAACATGGCCCACAGACTTCATAGATCACCTTGAGGACAAAATGATTCTTTGGTGGCAGAGTAATGATGAGATCGCATTCAATGGTATGTTTCTAATTGTGGGTCCATGGTCGTTTCTCTAATTTTGGAAAAATCTAATTAGCATATCAGTGTGGGCTTAGAGAGATTAAGGATATGTGGAATTTTGTGAGAGAACTCATAGGAGGTTTGATTAGATCCCTCTTCTGTGAAGAACGCGGCCATCCTCTCGAATCTGTGGCTTGGAAGAGCGGTCTACCTCTCGAACATGGTCAATTATCTTTGTAACCCTAATTATTCCAATAAAATCAGATTTTTATCCCCAATTTCAGTTCCAACCACTAGAAAATCATAACTACGTCTCACAATGAAAGCTATGTATACTCATTAACCTCAGCACTTTATCTTTTAAGCCCCAAGAGACTGTTTCCCAATATCAAGTTATTTTCCTACTTCAAAATCCAGAGTGTAATAATTTATGTAGCAAAAGCACCGACTTGAGGAACAAAAAGAAAAGGCAGTATGATCAAGATATTTTCCAAGTCATAGATCCTAAAATAAATTTTATTGATATCATGAGATGACAGAAAGTGTGACCAATACTAATCCTTGGCAATTCACAGTTATATGACTTACAACAAAATGTTTGATTTAAAATTGAAGTATCAGTATGTGACCAAAAACAACAACATCAATATCTTTGTACCAAATTTGGGACAGGATTGGCATGTAATTGTATGCACATAGAAAGAAAGAACCTAACCGTGAAGGTGGTCCTCCAAAGATCCTAATGGCATGAACTCATAGACAAGAAGTCGTTGATCTCCATCAGCACAATAACCAATCAAATTGACTAAATTGGTGTGATGTAATAGACTGAGCATGAGGACCTCCACAAGAAATTCTCTATTTCCTTGAAGTCCATTCCTATCAAGTTGTTTCACAGCAACAACCTGCATGCACGCACGCACACGTAAAACAGAAGTGTAAATTGATGCACCCAAAAGCTAAGTCATAAAACCAACAACATTATTATTACATAAAAAATGTTGACACTATGAATACATAGCACGAGATATTCTTCTATGTGATTAAAAAATGGAACACTCGGAAAATTTTAAATATGTGCTGCCACTAAAAATTAAATCACCAAGTTGATGACATGATATATAAATCAAGACAAATCAAATTAACTAACCTGCCCGGTGCTGTCTAAGCGACCTTTATACACACGACCGAAGCCCCCTTCGCCTAGAAGACATTCTGGTCTAAAGTTCTTAGTGGCTGCAGCAAGTTCACGAAAAGTAAACGTTTGTGCTGCAATATGTGCAGAACCCCCCTCTTTCGTGACTGATGTCCCCTTCTTAGAGTCGGAACCGCTCCGAGACTTTGATTTTTCTTTCAGAACAAAGCAAATCACAACAGATCAATAAGAATATCAATCAAAAAAGAAAAGCTAAACAACACAATATGAGTAACTTATCTTTGTAGAGTAGTCTTAAATTTAATTGTCCACTGATCTAGAATTTAAAGCAAGCAATTCTCAATAGTATGAGAGTATGAGATCATATCTGGATATTCTAGGAGTTGCTAGCAAAAAAATGACCAAAGATTTGACACGGATACTTGAAAATCCATTTTGACACAAACAGATATGAATTGAATACTTCTACAAGCTCTGCATCAAGATAGCAAGCCATGCATTCTTGGTTATAGAACACATCAAGCTTGTGCAGTTCTGAAGATTTTGTGACCAAAAGAAAATGATAACAAGATCATCTCTTAAATCTATCAACAATGCAGAGTAGCAACTCTGACACACAATTGTTGAGCACCACTTATCTTTATTTATTAAATTTATTAAAAAATATATGTCAAAAGACATTCTATGAGAAATCTAAACAAATAATCAAATATTGCCAAAATGTTGCATGTATATCTCAAAGATCATACTAAACACCAACAAGATAACTGCTTACAGTTAGCAAGCAATGTCTCTATCTGGGCAAAGTGAAAAACTCATAAAAGTAAGGGGAAATCTCCTCAAATAGATCCATATCCATATATCCCTATATCACATGAAATGAGAAAAATATACATACTACAAACTCTCCAGACAATTAAATTGCAGAATCTCAAGGTGTGCATCTCTGAATCTCATTGAGGAACAACCTTTTGCCCCCAAGAAAAAATTTACCAAACCGTGCAAAATTAGACAATCATCAAGCAACATAACAAACTGGGCATCTCCAAAACGTCGATTGAATTTACCTGAACTAACTCTGCTCACATGATGAGAAGAGGAGCTGTCCTTCTTCAAATCCTTGCCATCACTCTTCTTCCCCTCCTCCTCCTCCCTCTCAGGCGATCCAAAACATGGGAAACAACCCATCAAAGACAAACCGACGGAAAATTCCAGGAAAAAGGTCGAAACTTTGGGGCAAAGATTTGATTTTTAAGAGCCAAGGCTCTTCCTTTATGGCATTAAATCCACTGCCATGGCAAAAAATTCAGAGCCGCAGGGAATCCGATGGGATTTCCGCGGAGTTTATGAGATCGGAGCAGATGTGGGAATTAAAGATTTTGGCATAAAAGGGAAGATTTAATCCGAGAGAAGGGGGGAGATGGGTTAAAAGGAGGAGAGAGGGGGATGTGAGAGGGGGTGAGAGAGAGAGTAAAAGTCAGCAAATGTCGAGAGAGGCGACCGTCGCTGTAAGAAAGCGGGTGTAATAATCTATTCCAGATTTGTAATTGTGGTGTGTAATGAGGAGATTAGGAGGAGAACCCTAGTGGGGTTCCCACCAGTGCCACCCCCTGCTACTACCACCACAGTTCTCACATGTGTAAAAATTCATTTTTTAATATAAAAGAATGCTAGTTGCCCTGCAAATTTACACCCCTTCTATCCTCCTTCTTAGACTGACACGTGGGTCCTATCTTTTCTAATTTGGCTTCGGTTTCCGTGTATCTGTCGGCCTTTACAGTACAGCCATTACCTATCGGTATTAGACGATCGTTTTGAACGGTTGTAATCGGCATTGGACTTACCCTCGCGGTTTTTTTCCCGTTCGGTGTTGCTTTTCGGCTATTCAAAACGTTGCCAAATTTGACTTTGCCACGTTTCTTAAAGACGACAATGCTCGTGCTATGATACAAGATGTGCCGCATTGACGCTGGTATAGCGTCAGTGTTAGCCGCGTGATCAATGTAACTTACATGCGTCATCGTTTGTTGCCTGGTATATAATAGAACATTCTTCAAGCCTAAAATCTCTAGTAATGATAATAAACATGTACTTGTAGTTTTATATAGTTAATACATAAAAAAAATCAAAGTTGATCCAAACGACACGAGACACTTCTTTTCTTGCAAGATTAAAATAATTTGGCAAGACTATGTCGAAAGCATAGGGATGCCCTATGATTTGTTACACATGCTCTCGTATTAGGCCCCTAATGAGGCATATGTGCATCATGATTCTTTAGATTTTAGCTCAATGTAGGAGTTGATTAATTGTGAATTGTGACAATCGAAGTGACACGGTTTTAGATTTAGTTGCTTGTCACTTTGGGAAACAGAAATAAGCTATTTTAAAGCGATTGTGCTTGTCCTTTATGTTTGGAATCCAAAAACTTAATCATGGTTGAGTGCCAAAATAAAGTTTGAAACTTGGGTTTTTGGGTGATGCCAAGACATGTGTGAGTGAGGACTGATTTTCTAACCGATGTTGAAAACTAGAAATAATTTAATAAACTGATCAAATTTAAATTTAATTACAAAAGTCGATCAACTTCTCGTCACGTAGGATTCCTCGTACGAGTTTGCACCGAAAAACAACCTGGTTGTCAACACCGACTGTTTTGTACCCTTCAACGTCTACACAAACTCGTCCGCGGAGACTTACGTGGCATCGAAGTTATCCGTTTTTTTAAAAATAAAATTTAAATTCGGCATGTTTTCAAGGTTATTTTTTAATTTTTAACCTTTATTGAAAATTTGTCATGTGAGTAAATGCATGCTGCTATTTTTCAGTTATCATTTTCACCGCATGCATTCCACAAGTAAATGTCATTAAAGGGCAGAAAATTCCCTGGTCGACTCCTTCTAATTTTGGCTTTTCCTTAATTACGTCATGGTTAAATTACCGTCGTATTTTGTGTACCAGTTCCTAATTTAGAAAAGTAGCAAGTAATCATTCCTAATCTTTAGCAATTAATATATTCCAAATATATTTTGTTACTCACGTGATTTATTTATTTTTTGGTCTTCGAATAAAAGTTGACGATGTAAACGAGTAAGGGCTAGTCTACCCCCTTTGTTTTCGATCACACACCGTCCAAATAGAAATTACACACTGTTAGATACGCATCGATTGACTAAAAACTATAATAGAAACAAAATTTCAATGAATTTCGATATGTTTCCATCATTCATCGAAGGGGTAAGAATTTAAGAACTTTTGAATCATTTTAAGACGTTGAGATTTGGATCATCTATTGTGCAAGCAAAACAAGATGAAATCCCTCACGTTTCGAATTAGTTTCTATGATTACACTTGGGGGAGGTGATTTTCCATTTGATGGTTACACGAATCGAAAACAAAGTAGAATTATTTGCGCCCTTCGTGCTTCTGTACGTAGCCTGTCTTAACTCGATATGCATAATTGTTTCTGTTTACGTGTGTTTCCTCACCGCTGAATCGTTGACCGAAGGATGGATGATCAACGTAGTCAAGGGGACACGTGAGACCCCCTAGGTTTCGTCGAGTGTATGATTACCTGACGAGGGAAGCTCGGATCCTCGCGATAGCTCGCCGAATGGGTAGCCTCGGCGTGACGGGGGCGCGCGGCTCGTTGCTGGGAGCGCTCGGCCTCGGTCGAAGGGGTGCTGAGGGGTAGCCTCGGCACCGCGGGACCTGCTTAGCCCGGATAGACGAAGGAGCTTGTCAGGGGCGAGCGGGATCGTGCTGGGAGCGCTCGGCCTCGGTCGAAGGGGTGCTGAGGGGAAGCTTCGGTACCGCGGGATCTGCTTAGCCTGGAGAGACGAAGAAGCTCGTCAGGGGGCCGGACCTTGGTTCCGGTCAATTCCCCTGCGAAGCTTAAGTCGGAACGGATCTGAAAGATGCTCGGCGGGACCGGTATGGCTCACAGGGTGGCCGATATGCGTGTCCTCTGACCGAGTTATGGGAGGGAATGTAAAGTGGAAAATAAGGTCTTTGTGTAGAATACCTCTGTACATTGGTATCCGGGGCGAGGGCTTTTTCTTCGTTGCCTCCCGAGTCCTTTTATAGGGATCATCCCACGATCGCTTCCTCTCCACATCTCCCTTTTCTGCCCCCATGATCCGCCTCCTTAAAGGCGCCTTTATGTGCCATGAAGGTGGGTTAATGGGGTCCCTTAATGGTCATTAAGGGGGAATGTTTTGTGGAGCGGTTAACTCCCGCTGACGTAGGCTGATAAGTCGCACGTCCCGATCGTGGCCGACGTATCAATTTTCACCATCGCTCGGGCTATTCGGATTCTGCCGGTTCGGTTCAGGCGATGTGAGTTGTGTGGATTTTGACAGGCGCGTCAGTCGAGATAACGCTATTAAATGGGTGTCATCATGACGCTGCCCGGTTGGTCTTCTCCCGCCCATGGGTGTGGAATTCGAATCGACGTGCCTCGCGAGATGTCGACGCGTGTGCACGTGTGGTCGACTCGCGATGTGGTGGAAGAATTCGAGGGGGCGGTATAAAGGGAGGCCGACGTCTGTCGGACGAGGGTTTCACTCTTTCAATCGTCACTCTCTTCTTCACATCCCTCACAGCTGTCCCGGATCTTCCTCATGTGCTGCCTCATGTCGTCCTACTCTTCGGCCGCTGGTTCAGGGCTCCCGGCACCCGCTATCAATCCAGGCCAGGCTCGTGGATCCATCATGGTGGTACGCCGCCACGGGAGTGAGCTCTCTAGGGTGCCCCTTGAGGTAATGGGGTGGCAGTCATCTGTTTGCGCCACTTCGATTGAAGCGTTGCACTTTGACTATCTTCTCCCTCCTTGTTCCGCCTGGGCCCCTAAGAACGACAAGCGGATTTGCTTCCCCGGCCCTTGCGAAGTCGGGGTGTACGAACAGAGCTTCCGGTTCGGGCTCCGATTCCCTCTCCATCCCTTTATCGTCGTGTTTCTGCAAGCTTACGGGCTTGCCTTATGCCAATTCTGTCACAATGCCGTCGGGTCTCTAGTGGGGTTTGTCGTTCTCTGTATGCTGAAGGGGATATAGTCGTCCCTCTGACTCTTTGCCCAATTCTTCCGCCGAAGCTATCATCAGTCGGAAGCCTGTCTTTACATCAGTGCCCGACCGAAGAAGAGCTTGATGATGGGGCTACCGAGTTCTTTGAAACATTGGAAGAGAGAGTACGTCTTCGTTGGCTTCCCGTCGGAGGTGAATTTTCCGGCCCGATGGGGGTGACGAGCACGCTGACCTTCGAGCTAGGGAGCCCCACCGACGCCGAGCTCAAGGCAGTCGACACTTTGCTGTTGGTCCCCGCTGCGGACCGAAAGATCAACGTCCTCTTTTCTGCCCTAAACCTGCGGAAGACTGTGTGGCCCGTCGGTGAGTCTTGTTGAAGTCCTGAGTTTGGGGGAGCTGTTGTCCGAAACCCGCCCAAGTGAACCTGTTTCCTTATCTTGTCCTCTTGTGTAGGTGGGTTCAGCCAAGGTTCTTCTCAGCCCCCTATTCCAGCCACCGTCACGGATCCCAACCCGCGGCGGAGGGACCATGTGTTGGAAGTCCGGAAGAAACCGCGGGTTGGGTTCTCTGGAACTGTTCTAAGAGGGCGAGGGGGTAAGCTCCACCCGGTCCAGGGGAGGACACGCAGAAAAAGGCCCGGGTCCGTGTTACTGTCGAGGGCGTCCCTCCCCCTGAGGGTCTCACCCGGCCTTCCCAGACGAAGGACACGTGGACCTGGGTCGGCCGTCGGGACAGCTCCCGAAAATTTACGAGCGGTCTTTGGGTATGTTCCGGCCAGCCGAGGCCGATCTACCGCGGTCAGGGGAAGGTTTGCTTGGCCCCCGCTTTCCCGTGGGGTTGAAGGAGTCTGTCTTCTCCGATTGCGGGGTGGCGTCCAGGCTGGCTTAAAACTGCTGCCTTTCTTTGGACCAATCCGTGCTGGACCGGGTGAAAGGTGATTGGCTTGCAGCTTTCGTGATAGACGACGATAAACAGGTGAGGTCTTTCGTACATTCCGTCTCTTGCAATGGACTTCAACTCATCTCTTCCTCCTGATGCAGTTGTCCTCGGTCGGCCTTTCGATGAGACGCAATTCGTGGCGCTCTCGGAGGCCAGGGTAGGTTAGGCCCAGAAGGCTGAGGCCGAGGAGGGCGCAGGCGAGGCGACCCAGGTAGCCGAGGCGTGCACCAGGTCACTGGAGACTCGGATGGCTGAGCTCTCAGCCAACCTGGAGATGTCTAAGCTGGAGAGAGCTTTAGCACTGGCCGAGAAGGCAAAGGCTGAGGATCGGATAACCGAGCTGATGAAGGCTGTCGACGCAAGAGGGGATGGTGACCTAGCAGTGGAAGCCGATGCCACGGAGCTCGCAAGCCTCCTGGAGGCAGAGGAGGAGAGAGAGCGGGTTCTCCTGGCTAAACTCAGCGCGATTTCCTGGGAGACTGAAAAGGAGCGGGCAGAGCACCAGTGCCAAGTTGCCGCCCTCGAGGGCCGGATCCAGGAGCTGGGAGCGGTGGATCCTAAGCGGATTGTCAGGGAGGCCGTGGACGAGTATGCCATGTCTTTTGTCGCCGGGACGATGTACGAGGCGTTTGAGAGGGGATTCGCCAGGTGCCAGTCCGAGATCCAGCGAAGGTTCCCGCTTTCCGGGATTAAATTTGAGGAGCTCCGACTGGATTCTGAGGGTGAGGAGGAGGCAAGGGATGTACACCTCGAAGGTGCCGAGCAGCCAGTCGGAGCTTCCAAAGATGCTCCGGATGCTCATGCGGGAGGTGGGGTTTAGCCCATTAGCCTCACCGTTCTTTCGTAGTTCCGCACGTGGCTTTTGTGTAATACACTCTTCTTCGTTTGTAATGAGGTTCCATTTTTGTTTGTGGTTGTATGCCCCCTCTTCTAACCCTGGACGGGACACTCGAGCGGACCGGGTTGGTGAAGTCTCCTCGACTTGCTTGAAGATCTGGCCGCAGGGTTGGTTCCCCAGGATTCTCAGCTGTTTGGGTGGCTGGGGCACCGCCCTCGGTCTTAGGGCTGATCGCCTGCGGGGAAACTTGCCCCCTGTCCTACATGCGATCGGGTGGTCGGCCTGCTAAGGGAGCTGCCCCCCAGCCTTACGGTAGATCGGATCGATCGGCCCGCTGGGGGGGGTTACCCCTCAGGCTTACAGTCGACCGATACTCCAACCTGTTGGGGGAGTTGCCCCAGCCTTACAGTCGGTCAGGTCGATCTGTCCGCTGGGGGAGCAAATCCCAGTTTTACAACTGATCGATGGGCCAGTCCACTAGGGGAGTTGCCCCCAGCCTCACGGTCGGCCAGGTGATCGGCCAGCTGTGGGAGCTGCCCCAGCCTTACGGCCGGTCGGTTGACCGACCTGCTAGGAGAGCTGCCCCCAGCCTTATGGTCGGTTTAAGGCGATCAGCCTGCTGGGGGAGCTACCCCCAGTCTCACAACTAAACGATGGATCGATCTGCTGGGGGAGCTGCCCCCAGCCTCATGGTCGGTCCCATGAATGATTAGTTTGGGGAGTTGCCCCCAACCTCCCAGTCGGTCGCGTGGCCGGCCCACTGGGGGATTTGTCCCCCAGCCTTGCGATCGGTCATCGAGATGCTCAGCTAGTAGGGTTTGCCCCCACCCCGGTTGGGTCCGTAAAGCGAATAGAGGTAGAAAGAGTTCTTCATTTGTGGATGCTTTCTCTTTTCAATACATTCATTTAGATAAGGGGAGGGGAGAGAAACATTCGTGGTCGACCTCACTGATAGTACTTGCGCAAGTGCTCGGCGTTCCAAGTGTGAGTCAGGATCTTCCCTCCCAGATTGGCGAGCCGGTAGGTCGCGGGGCCGAGGACCTCAGTGATCATGTAGGGCACTTCCCATTTAGCAGCAAGCTTCCCTTTGCGGGTGACCTCTGGGCTGAAGATCACCTTTCTGAGGACCAGATCCCCCTAGTGGAAGCCTCTTCCCCTAACCCGGGAGTTGTATTAACGGGCCACCTTTTGTTTTTGCCGGACGATAGTGGCCAAGGCCCGTTCTCGTTGCTCGTCCGTGAGCTCTAGACAGAGTTCCAGGCCTTCCGAGTTTTTCTCTTCATTGAAATGCTTGAGGCAAAGAGACTCCTCGCCTACTTCAATGGGCACCACCGCTTCGGCACCATAAGCGAGCATGAAAGGGGTTTCGCCCGTGGCCTGCTTGTGGGTCGTCCGGTATGACCAGAGTATCCCGGGGAGTTCATCCGGCCACCTCCCTTCAACTTCTGTTACTTTCTTGTGGAGTGGCTCGATGATGCATTTGTTGGCGGCTTCGGCCATCCCATTAGTTTGAGGATGTGCCACTATGACGAACAAGAGTTTGATCTTCCATTCTGCGCAGAATTCCTTGAACCCTGCAGAGTCGAACTGCTTCCCGTTGTCCGTGACGATGGACCGGGAGATTCCGAATCTGGTAATGATAAAGTTCCATACAAAGCTCTTTGCCTTCTTCCAGGTTATGGAAGCCAGTGGTTCAACCTCAATCCACTTGGTGAAGTAATCCACCGCAACAATCAGGTACCTCCTCCGCTCCCTCTCGGAAGTGAAGGGTCCGAGGATGTCCAGACCCCACTTAGCGAAGGGGACGGGGCTGATTATTGGAACGAGCTCCGACGGGGGAGACGAGCCGAGTTTGGCGAACTTCTGGCATTCCTGACACCTTTGGACGTACTCGGTGGCATTGGTGGCTAACGTTGGCCAGTAGTACCCTTGCCTCAAGATTTTCTGGACGAATGTCTTGCCTTCATGGTGATTTCCGCCGATCCCCTCGTGTACCTCCCGGACGACGTAGTCAGCCTCCTGCGGCCCGAGGCACTTGAGGTAGGGAAGGATGTCCGTTTTTGTCCAGCTTCTTCTGTACAACGCTCCCTCATGGAGTACGTACCGGAGTTCCTTTCGCTCCAGTGATCGACGCTCGTCCAAGTCCGACGGAACTTCTCCACTGTAGAGATACCGAACGATCGGATCCATCCAAGTTGGCTCCTCGTCAATGGCCATAACTTCCTTTACCTCCGTCCTGGGGGACCGGAGGTTCTCTACATAGATGGCGTGACCCAACTCTGCGGGGGAGGAGGAGGCCAGCTTTGACAGGGCGTCCGCGTCGGCATTCTCCGATCGCGACAAGTGGAAGGTCTCGGCGTGTTTGAATTTGGACAACTCGGTTTTGTTTGAGGCTATGTAATGCTGCATTGCCTCTTCGCGAGCCTCATAGTCTCCCTGCAGCTGGTGGATGATGAGCTTGGAACCACTAAGGAGGCATACAGATTCTGCTCCGAGCGCTCCGGCTAGCCTCAGACCATTTATGGCGGCCTCGTACTCGACCATGTTATTGGTGCCCGAATACCCAAATCGAAGCGCGTACTCGAAGATGTTTCCGTCGGGCGATCGGATAACGATGCCAGCCCTGTTCCCCGCCCGGGTGGCTGATCCGTCTACATGGACTACCCATGTGTCATGGTCCCCTAGACGATCGGTAAGAGCGATGTCAGTCGACAGGAAAAACAAAGGTTGAGGAGTTACAATGGCCGGGGCTGTCTCCTCAGGGGGGCTTCCTCCATTCACAGTGCATTCGGCGATGAAGTCTGCCAGGGCTTGTCCCTTGATGGTTGTTCGTGGCTTAAATCGGAGGTTGAACTCGCTCAGCTCCACCCCCCAATTCAGCATCTTCCTCATCTGGTCGAACCTCTTGAGATTCTGCTCGATTGGGAATCAGTTAGTACCAAGATCGTGTGGGCTTGGAAGTAGGGTCGGAGTCTCCTTCCCGAGAGAACGAGGGCGTAGGTGAGCTTCTCCATGGGGTGTACTGCCCCTCTGCGTCCCTCAGGACTCGGCTGGTGTAGTACACCGTCCTCTGTTTCCCGTCGTCTTCTTTGATCAGCACCGAGCTCACCGCCTCCCCTGTGCAGGCCAAGTAGAGGCTCAGTGGTTCCCCTTCCCTCGGTTTGGAAAGGAGCGGAGGGCTGCGGAGGTACTCCTTCAGATCAGCGAACACTCGGGCACAGCTCTCGTCCCACTGCAAGGCCTTCCTCTTATCGACAGGCTCGGCGAGGGCTCTCCTCAGGGTCCTGAAGAAAGGAAGGGATCTCTCCGCCGACTTGGACAGGAAACGCCTCAGGGCGGTGATTCGTCCATTTAGCCTCTGCAGCTCCTTGATCGTCGTTGGCTCCCACATGTTAACCAAAGCCTCGACGTCACGATCTTGTCGGGGTTCGCCTTGATGCCGCGATTAGTGATCATGAAGCCCAGAAACTTACCGGATCTTATCCTGAACATGCACTTCGTGGGATTGAGTCTGATGTTATGTCTCCGCAGCCGCTCGAAAGTCTCCCGGATGTCTGTGATGTGGTCGGATGGGTCTCTAGATTTGACCAAAATATCGTCCACGTAGACTTCAAGGTTCATTCCTATCTGAGAATCGAACACCTTGTTGACCATCCTTTGGTAGGTCGCCCTCGCGTTCTTCAGGCCGAAGGACATCTTCTTGTAGCAGAAGGTCCCTCGGTCGGTGGTAAAGGACGTCTTCTCTTCATCCTGAGGGTCTATTTGGACCTGGTTATACCTGGAGTAGGCGTCCATGAAGCTGAGCATCTCGTAGCCAGAGGCGTTGTCCACGAGATGGTCAATGTGGGGTAGTGGGTAGCTATCTTTGGGACAGGCCTTATTGAGATCGCTGAAGTCCACGCACATCTGCCATTTGCCGCTGGACCTTTTCACCATCACGACGTTGGATATCCACTTCAGGTACCAAACCTCTCGGATGAATCCGGCGTCAAGCAGGCAACCCCACTTCCTCGGACGCATCCCTCCTCTTTTCACCACCTAGGTTTCTCTTCTTCTGCCTGACTGGTTTGAAATTGGGGTCGGCGTTTAGCTGGTGGGTGATCACTCGGGGGTCCATGCCTGGCATATCTTCGGGCGACCAGGCGAAGACGTTCAGGTTGGCCTCCAAGCACTCGATTAATTCACCTCTCAGGATCGGGTCTAGCCCAGACCCGATGGAGACGAATCTTCCGTCAACGTCCGTGACAGGAATTAGTTCCTGTTCTTCCCCATAAGTGGGCCTTGGGCCATATCTCTGGTCGAGTAGGTCCATCAGATTATCATGCTCATCGGCGCGTTCCGCGTCGACCAGCTGGTAGCAGATCTTCAATTTCGTCGGATCGCCTCTGACCTGCCCGATTCATCCCGGGGACTGGAACCTGACCGCCCGATGGAGTGTCGAGACCACAGCTCCAACCGCGTTGAGGAGCGGGCGACCGATGATCCCATTATATGCCGACCCAATCCTTAGCGCCACGAACTTTATCGTCAAAGTAATCGAGTTAGGTGGCTCCCCGAGCGTTACGGAGAGGCGAATCGCCCTCACGATGGACATGGAGTGACCCGTGAAGCCTATCACGGGCTCAGAATATGGCTCCAGGTCTTCGACCCGTAGCCCCATCCTTTCAAGAGTCGACATGAAGAGGATGGCGTACGAGTTGTCGGTATCGACGAGTAACCGTCTGACAACGGCGGTATCGATAACGACGGAGACAACTAGTGCTTCGTCGTGCGGCGGCTTGGCCTTCTCCGTGACCTCCCTGGAGAAATAAAGGGGCGGGGAGAGCTTCTGGAGTCCCCGTCATTTGCACCTGCAAGTCCAGACCGGGGCTTGCTCGGCCCCCCGGCATGGGGTGTGTGCCGAGTAGTTAAGGTTTTTCCCAGACGATCGCGGAACGGCCCCGGCACTGATATCGACAATGCAGATCTTCTGCGTCAAGGGGCGTGGACACGTCATCACTGGTGTGGTTGCTTAATGTGGGTGTTTGCTCGTTCCCATAGATGGTCCCAGATGTTTACGGGTGTTTTCTCACCGCTGAATTGTTGACCGAAGGACGGGTGGTCAACGTAGTCAAGGGGACACATGGGACCCCTTGTAACGACCTGTATTTTTCGTAAACATTTAAGCTAAATATTTGAAGTAATTTTCATTTTTAATTGTGTTTTGTAATGGTTGATCAGGAGTTTTAAACTAATTTCAAAAAATTCTTATAAAAATATTTTGAGACACTAAACTTAATATAAAGTATTTCAGCAATTTCAGATTTCCTCAAATACCCAAAACATTTCTGTTAAAATTCATTTTCAAAAATTACCGTTTTGATTCGACGAATTTATTTTCTATTCAAACGCCTTCAAAACGTTTTCAAACTTCTGCAGTAACATTCAATGATCATTTAGGGCTTCCCACATTTATTTCGTAATTTTCTGATATCATTTCAATAGAGAGCCCGCAAACCCGCTTCCTAAACGTTTTGGCCTAAAACTAGTATCCCCGTAGCCCAAACCCTGAAACGGACTTCGTATTCGCCATCCTCGCGACGATACGATCCCGTGGGTATGTTTTCGTAATTTTTCGGACACGTTTACTACTAGGGGCAAAATCGTAATTTCATATATATGGTATTTTCACTAATGACCATTTACCTAATACTAATTGTCTTATCAATGATGTAATCACTTACGACAACCCTCCCCACGTTTTCACGTGGAAAAGCTTAGCCTGTGATTTTCAACACCTACCCAACCAGCCATCTACCCCATTAATTACCCTTAATTAAGACCCTTGACTAAACCTTTTATTATATTAATTGTTAAGCCTATTTAACCCTACCCTAACCCTTCGTTCATCTGCAAAAAAAAATACCCTCACTCAACCTAGGCTTCCCAGCCTCTCTCTCTCTCTCAGATCAGTTCTCTCTTTCTCTCTCGATCTCATCCCACACCCCCCCTCAGTCGAAGTGATCCCCGAGCACAGCGAACCCATGCTCACGCTCTTCCCCTCCTCCGATGGTCGACCACTGCTCGACGCCTCCCTGCTGTGTCGACGAGCCACCTTGTCGCCGACGAGACCCCCAATAACGCCCGGGCGAGCTCCCCGTACCGCCTGCCACCCGACATCTCCGAGCGCCACACACACCGTCGCCCGCCCCGTGACACCCCGGAGCTCCGCCACAGCCCGACGAACACTCCCCAAGCTCTCAGCCCTCGCTCCGCCTCCAGTCACGCCGTGGCTGCAGCTCTCCTCCCTCGTTCGCTCGGAACCCACGCCCGTAGCTCCTCCGCCCTCCGAGCCTCAGAGCACCACCCCCCGCCTCGCCGAGCTTCGCTCCGACCGCTCCTTCACGGTGACGAGCAGCCGGCCGCTGCATCGAGCTTAGCCCTCCTCCGAGCAGCTCGAAGAAGCCGCCTCTGTGAAGCTCTGCCTGTCTCCGCTGCCTCGCCGCCCCCCGCCAAGCGCAGCTCCGGCGACACCCCTCCAAAGCTCCGCCCCGAGCTCCTTCTCTGACTGCAGCGCCGCCGTGTTCGCCGCCGTTAGCCTCCGCCCCGCCGCCAGTCACCACCTTCCCGCCACCTCGACGTCGCCCCGCCGCCTCCGCCGCTACACCCTCGCCGACGGCCACCCCCGCTGTCCCATGCACGAAGTAACGGCGGTTGTGTAAGTTTTATATGAATGGCAAACTCGTAAATACAACAAAAATTCGTATTTTCGTATTATTAAATAATTATTAATTGGGTTTTAGGGTTTTTAATCCATAACTAATTATATAAGGGCCAGAAAAATGTATGGATAGCTTTGGAAAATCAGAAATGACATTCTGGACCCAATGGCACTAGTTTCATCTCAATCCGACGCTTAGTTTTTCCAAAATTAATTTTTAAGCCTAAAAGTTAAATACGTTATTTTCGATTGAAAATCTGTAACTTGTTATTTTCATGTACAATTATATGTGAGAAAAATATATGTTAAAGTACTCTCTGAGACAACCATTTTGACAGTTCATTTGCAACATTCCGATGCAGATTGCATCCAGAATAAATGTTTGAATAATTACGTCACAAATTGAAAATTAGTTTTTAAATTGATTTTAAGCTTTTAAAAATTATAAAAATTAACAGAAGCATTTGAAAAATATTTCCTATTGCAGAAAAATTATTTTCATCATATCTAGGCTATAGAAAAATTTAGAACACTTTTTGACGACGTTTCAATCGATTATAAAAATCGAAACGATCAGATTAAATAAATAAAAATAGGGTAGTCTGTAGCTAATGATTTTCTTGTGCTTGCAGGTACCAATACTCGTACACCAGCATCTTTAAAGCTCTAGCTCCAAACTCTTCTTGCCACAACGAGCTCGAAAATGTAAGTCACGATTAATTCTAATGTTAGAAAATTAGATAAGTGTACCCGTATGAACTTAGGACACCACCATAGCCTCCGAACGGCTACTTGACTTGAACCGAACTAGAAACCTAATCTAACAGGAAAAGTAATCAACTATAGATTACTTTGACAACTTTCAACTTTGGTGGTTGTTAAACACAAACATCAACTTGGGTAAATTGTGTACTACCGAAACTACCACCCTTAAACCAACAGTTTTTGTATTCCATGTTTGTTGGACTTGTTTTTATCCTCAACTTTCTTAGCATCTGCTCTACTTTATTTTAAAACCAGTGGTCCTGGTTAACTATCATCGTGAACAAGGAATTGATAACATCTTGAAACAATACTAGACACCCCGAAATGTTGGACTTGTCTTTATCCCCACTTCGCTTGGCTAGCTTGCTTTGAAAAGAATGTCTGGCTTTCTGGTTTTCAATAAGAACGTCAACCAATTGACTTGGTTTGACTAGCAACATGTGGAACAGCTTGTATCTTGTGGAATATCGTGTGGAACATCTCGTGGAACATCATGAAAAGGAAATGTACATAGAACACTTGACACATCACTGGGGTTTGGGGTAACTCATAGTTTGAGAGAGTATGAGAGTGACTAGAGTTCAATCTTCCCGTCCCGCTGCCTGTGTTTCGGCATACCGTCCCACTGCCTGTGTTTCGGTAAAATACATGTCCCGCTGCCTGTGTTTCGGCATTCGTCTGGGTCGCACCCAGGCAAGAGATGGACTTGATGGTCACATATTGTACTCTCCAACTTGAGTCACGTAGTGTAGTTACTTTTGCACAGTCACCTTTACTTTACGCATCACAGTCACCTTTACTTTACGTATTGCATGCACTTCACCTACTACACTTGTGCAATCACAGTACTTTACTTACCTTTAGCTACAGCAGTAGCATGTTTCACTTACTTAGCCTGCTTTACACTCGCACCACCACAATACAGTAGTTCTCTCCTTACAGTTCAGTTTGCTTTTACTTTTCAGTTGTGTACAGTTGTTGCTCAATAATTTACTTTCACTCTGGTCTACTTGTACTTAGTTACTTTTGTCATACTTGTGCACTGCTTCTTTTCTATATTTAGAATTGTTGTGACTTACCTACGGTTCCATCTCCGTGGCACCGCAGACGACGTACAGATGAAGATAGATGCTCCTGAGCTAATAGCGCCAGAAATCGACCGCAGCTTCCAGAGTTATATTTCAGTGTTGTGTACTTTATTCTTTCATGTATATTGTTGGGACATCTTGTACGGTATGGAATGTAATAATTGGACACTATTTGAGTATTTTTGTACATCTCTGCATCGTGGCTATTTTGGTTTCACTGGTAACCTGCAGGATCTGCGCAAATATCAAATAAGTAACGGGCCCCCGAAAGCGGGTCGTTACAAGTTTGGTGGCCCACGCAGGTCCGCGCTAACTACCTCGTGAACAATATAGCAAGATCATGGTGTACAATATAAAATACTCAAATAAACTCTCGAGTATGGGACGTCTCGAGTGTTCACCTGTATTGGATATACGGGTGAAGTGTTCTTATTACCCAGATTCCTTGATCTTCCTTGATTCCCATCATCTTCCTTTGAACTCTTAACCCTTGCTTAGGAACTTGTGTTCCATTCTTAGTTATACCATTCCTAGTAACCACTTTTGCTAACCGTTATAGTTATTGGTTGAACTATCTACCCACTTCATCACCTTTCCTTCAGTTGATGATGGCACGCATATAAATGATAATCTTCCTTCAATGGACCATGATACCGGTCAATGTGCTTGGCTAAAGTCTGTTGGATCAACCTAGCTAGACTGGGCATAAGTGATCCTGGCTTAGTCACTTCCCTGGCCGTGTCCGCTCGACCGCAAGGACGTGAATCATGATTATGTGATGTCATCGATCTTATTCACTATCAACCTTCCTTTAAGCTTGATGAACTTTCACCTTCTTAGAATCTTTCAATTTCTAGTTTGCTTGAACTCTAGCTACGTCTATTTTAAGGAGGGTAGCGTTCGAGTTTTCAATCATCAGAAGTTCGGATTCCTTAGCAGATGCAGATCGAAGGACGTTCAGAAGTATTCGAGGATGATGCTGAAGATTTTGAGACGAGCAAAACGTGACGTGCACGTGTACGCTGTTGCACCCTTCTAGAGCTCGTATTTCTTTTCTACCATACTTTCATCTTGTACCCGATTTTTTTCATGTATTTGAATTTTCCCCGCCTACCACCTCCCCTCATTATTGCCTTTTGTCCTCATCCTTGCCTCGAGCCCCGTTTTCGCCTACCTACCTATGACTTTCGGCGTCCCCCTCTTTATTTCCGTTGTCTGCTTCCTCACCTCGATCCCCGTTCCCGCCTAACCGTCTACCCTACCAACGACTTTCGGTGCTTCCCTTTTCTTTTTAAGCCCTCCTCCCTTCCTCACCAAGCCACCCCGTGGCTTCCTCTACGCCTCAGCAACACCCACTCCTCCTCCCGGCCTCTTCCCCAAGCGAACTCGACCCACCTCACCCGAAGCTCCGCCAGCTTCCGCTCCACCCCACATCGGAAGCCCCTGCCATGGATCACCAACCAGCCGCAACCCTCGCCGCCATGGACCTGCAGCAGCCAATAGCCCGCCGACGACCTTGGGGATTGTTGGCCTTGGCCACAACCCTCGCCACCACCCTCGCTGTAGCCGTATGGTTGAAATCTTGGGAATCCGTGATCCTTGGGCTTCTCTTGAGCTCTCTGCCATGGCTCTCACCCAGATTGAGCTCCCGTCTAGGCTTCCTCTTGCTTTTACTCCTTTTGGTGTGCTGGAAAGCGTGTTTTTGGTTGTTCATTTGTTGGGTGATGTTGGGTGTTATGAATATCAAGTATTGGTCTACGGAAGGAGTGATGGCGATGATTATTGGCATGATATTGGCCTTAGGTGTTGAAGTTGGATGTAGGCCTTGTGCTTGGCTCTGGATGAGAGCTTGGATCTTGCCTTATTGTGGGATAGTATGGAGATTGACGGAAGGAATGCTAGCAGTGAGTACTGACTTAGAGTATTGGCCTTGTACTTACCTTTGGGCGGTGATTTGGACGTTAGCATGTGGTTGGGCCTTATGGAAATTGATGTTGTTGGTGGATTAGTCGATACATGCTATATTATGAACAACATCTGTGGCTAGACCCCGTTAGTCACCAGTAGCACGAATAAACTTTATAGTCTTTCGATTTATGTGGTTTAAATAGCTTGCTACTGGCTTATCACCTCAGGTTCCAAGTTCGAACAGATGTTGTCATCATAATAGCCCTCATTTTCATGTGATATTATCATCTCATGTTAATTTTGGGCTACTTGAGAAGTCAGAGTAATTATAGTGATGACACTGGTCTCAAGAATAGTTACGGAAACTATGATGATGTTAATACTTATTAGAACTATCTCTTGTTTTCTTGATGCCATTATATCACATTATATTTCATGCTATTAACAACTTATTTTCTAAATTGTAATCATTAAACTAGTTTTTCAATTTATCATTTATTTGCTTGAGCTTCTTCATAAAATCAATTATTTTCAACAGAAATTTTTAAATTCAGAGGACGGAATTATTTTAAGGAGGGTAGAATGTAACGACCTGTATTTTTCGTAAACATTTAAGCTAAATATTTGAAGTAATTTTCATTTTTAATTGTGTTTTGTAATGGTTGATCAGGAATTTTAAACTAGTTTCAAAAAATTCTTATAAAAATATTTTGAGACACTAAACTTAATATAAAGTATTTCAGCAATTTCAGATTTCCTCAAATACCCAAAACATTTCTGTTAAAATTCATTTTCAAAAATTACCGTTTTGATTCGACGAATTTATTTTCTATTCAAACGCCTTCAAAACGTTTTCAAACTTCTGTAGTAACATTCAATGATCATTTAGGGCTTCCCACATTTATTTCGTAATTTTCTGATATCATTTCAATAGAGAGCCCGCAAACCCGCTTCCTAAACGTTATGGCCTAAAACTAGTATCCCCGTAGCCCAAACCCTGAAACGGACTTCGTATTCGCCATCCTCGCGACGATACGATCCCGTGGGTATGTTTTCGTAATTTTTCGGACACGTTTACTACTAGGGGCAAAATCGTAATTTCATATATATGGTATTTTCACTAATGACCATTTACCTAATACTAATTGCCTTATCAATGATGTAATCACTTACGACAACCCTCCCCACGTTTTCACGTGGAAAAGCTTAGCCTGTGATTTTCAACACCTACCCAACCAGCCATCTACCCCATTAATTACCCTTAATTAAGACCCTTGACTAAACCTTTTATTATATTAATTGTTAAGCCTATTTAACCCTACCCTAACCCTTCGTTCATCTGCAAAAAAAAAATACCCTCACTCAACCTAGGCTTCCCAGCCTCTCTCTCTCTCAGATCAGTTCTCTCTTTCTCTCTCGATCTCATCCCACACCCCCCTCAGTCGAAGTGATCCCCGAGCACAGCGAACCCATGCTCACGCTCTTCCCCTCCTCCGATGGTCGACCACTGCTCGGCGCCTCCCTGCTGTGTCGACGAGCCACCTTGTCGCCGACGAGACCCCCACTAACGCCCGGGCTTGTAATGCCCTACCAGCTACTGCACAAGTACTAGAGGGGGGGGGTGAATAGTACTTTAAAATAATAAGGAGTATAATTCCAAATTAAATTGCAATCAACTACCAAATCAATTTGCGGAAGCTTAAATTGAACGACGACAACGAAATTGACAATGTTAACAAACGATGTTAATGGGTTCGGATCCACCCAAGTCTCCCCGACTTGTTCCCGGTGATCCTACGTCCCAACCACCCGGATCCCCTCCGGATACTTGAGTTAGAAACCCTAACTCAAGATTTCCACTATGAATATCTTGTGAAAAACCTTCACAAGATCAAATCATACATGCAATGGCAAAGTGAATCCCACAACCCGGGATCACAAACTTCTCTCACAACCGAGAGAACCAATAAGCAATATAAAAGAGTTTATATGAAATAAACAAGCTTACCACAAAATCCTATACCTTGATTTTTTCTTACCCAATAGGTGGAATGAAGGATTTGAGGAAGATGAAGTCACCAAGCCCTAGCACCAAGGAAATGAGCAGCAATGGGTGCCTAGGGAAGAGTTGGAGACTTGGATCAAGCAATAGCTTGAAGAGCTCACCAAGAACAACCTTCTCTCTAGATCTAGAAATGAGAGAGAATGGGTTTCTTGTGAGGAAGAGAGCTTTAGATTTGAGGGAGAATAGCTATCTCTTTAGAACTCAATGAATCTCTTAATGGCAGCTCTATTCAAGATAGAAATGACCTAGGTTCGTATTTATAGGGTCCCATAAAAACAAGTTAGGTCATTCACCAACGGATAGAAATCTGTGAGACTTAGTCGGTCAAAGAACAGTCACTGACCGACTAGATCATCAACTAGTCGGTCAGTCACAAAGCATGGACCGACTAAGAGCAGATCTGAGAAGAGATAGAATTTCAGACCTAGAAAACTAGTTGGTCCAAGAAGACTATCTGACCGACTAGTTTCACAACTAGTCGGTCATCCAATTAACGTAGACCGACTAAGAGGCAAAACAACTTAGTCTGAAGGCAAGTTGACTTAGTCGGTCCAAGAACAAAAGTTGACCGACTAGATTGTCAACTAGTCGGTCATCAAACGTTCTTAGACCGACTAAAGGTAAACAGTAGCTTAGGAGAAATTTAGAGTGAACAGTAAGTCACAACTAGTCGGTCAAAGAAGCATCACTGACCGACTAGTTCACAAACTAGTCGGTCGGTGAGTCAACGTAGACCGACTAACTGTAAACAGTAAAGTCCAAGAAATTAAGGAATCAAACTAGTCGGTCCAAGAACAGTTGCCGACCGACTAGATCACCATCTAGTCGGTCAGTACTTGTTCTTGTACCAACTAACATGCACAACAAAGTCCGAATCGAAGCGCGACGCTTCGAGGAAGTTAGAATGAACTTGTGCAAGAATCCTAGAGCTACGAAATGAGCGTAATGAAGATAGAAACGTAAGATATACTCAAGGCTTAACATTCTATCAATCGAAACTAAAAGACTATAAATAAAACCTTAATAAACGGTCTTAGAGAGCTTCGATTGAATCTTCATAACTTCCAAAGAGCTGCAGGAGCTTCAACGAAGCTTTAGGCTTGAATACGAGCTTTTGGAAGTGTTGAGATGTCGCTTTGAATATTCTCGTGAAATTGGCGACGATCTCCAATACTGCGCTCACAAATTGTTAGTTCATGAATTATTTATGTTTGCTCATCATCAAAACCAAATCCGGGGAGTCCAATATTCAACATTCTCCCCCTTTTTGGTGATGACAAACCAACATAAATAATAATCAAAAATAATAATTCAAATGTAAAATACTTACTCCCCCTGCATTGATGACACGTTAATTCCAAAATGAATATATATGAATTGCATCAATCAGACGAGTAAGATATATAATGAGAATTGATTTTTGAAATATCGGATTTTGAAAATCCTTATATGTATCTTAACTCCCCCTGAATCTAACATATCAAACTAGATTCTTGGAAATTGAGTTAAATTTTTCATTTGCACTATTTATTATCATTATCTCTCCCCCTTTGGCATTATCCCAAAAATGGGGGGCATACAACGACAACAATTAGGAAATGTAAAATCCAATCATCGGGAGTCGTAGACAATGACGATGGAGCTAATTGACACCAAAGGAAAAACGATTAAATCAATTCAAAGTGTGCCAATTGTCCATTATCACAAAGTGAAAATCAAAATCATCAAAAATACCAAATAATTATTCATTAATTGAATAAAGAAACATACTCTTCAATATTCAATATACTTGGTTAATTTTGTGCATGGAAAACAATTCTATACAATTATAGAATTTAAATCTATTTAACCAAGTTTTTATGCGTCGGGCGACGAAATCTCATTTCAAATACATTCAACGAATATTAAAATTTGCACGACGAATAAAAGACAAAGTGAATGACAATGAACATATATATATGCAGAGACAACATGAGTATATCCAAAAAGATATCACATCGAATATATGAGATACATCATATCAAGCGCTACATATCATCAAAAAGAAGAAATACATCAACATCATCGATACAATATACCCATCAAAATGAAATACACCATCATCATCATCATTCTCATCAAAATAAACACAGCAGCAGCGACGACATCCAAAATACATCAAAACATAATAACCCTCATACCCTATCCTAACCCATAATACTCTCGCTAAGATATATCATCCAAAGTGTATATGGAGAGTCCTCGGAACAACGATCACGAGGAGGAGGCAGGATCTGCAGCGTCCGTGGGTCCAGTCGACGGAGTGGACTCAGGCTCTGCAGGGAGAAGAGGCGTCTCAACAGATGGAATCGTCGGGGCAGGAGTCGAGATCTCAGGAACAGGCTCTACAGCAGCAAGGGTCTCGACAGCAGAAGTGTCAACTGGAATATCAGCAGGCTCAGCAACAGGGTCAACAGCAGGCTCTGAAGACTGAAGTGCTGAAGCAGAAGGCTCTGGAGCACCGGAATTGGTGCCAACTCCAGGAGCAGAAGTGGAAACACCAGCAGCAGCAGCAGTGGCCTCATCGCCACGGGCAAAAGAAGTGACAAGCTCGTCAAGCTCCTCATCGTCCATCTCCTCGGCCTCAGACACCGAAGGAGGAAGCTCAATCCCCATCATACGAGCCATACGACAGACGACCTCCTCAGTACGAGCCAAACGGGAGTCGTGCTGACGAAGTAGACGTACGACATCGTCCAAAGTAGCAGGGGAAGAGGAGGCTGCAGCGGCTGACGGAGTAGACTGAGAAGCAGATGCGGTAGACCTCTACACGTGACGAAGTGCCGCTAAAGATTTCTTCACGGCCGTCGCGTTCAGAGGCGTACCCAAAGGACGCTCATCATCAGGAGGGAGAGGAACTCGAAAATGACGGAATACGAGAGTCAACAAGCAGGGGTATGGAATGTGCGCAGACTTATTGGTCTTGCGTATACACTCGAAAGAATCCATCTTATCGAGTATCACGCGAGCCCAATTTATCTCGCACCCCAAGAAAAGAGCGTATATGAGCTTCAAAAACGGCTGAGAGGGAAGTGAAGAGGATCCATATTTCGGAAGAAGACATGATTTCAAAATCAGGTTAAGAACCCACGCATTCGGCTTAAAGGATTTCGAAGGAACACCAATGAATGCGGAGGGGATAACCTGGAAAATATCAGAAAGAATAGTCTGATCCAAGGAAGAGATATTGTCTACAGAAATGTCCGAGGGGAGGAGACCACACGACGCACAACCAAGGATCTCCCCCAAGATTTCTGCCGTGAGAACTATAGGAGTTCCCAAGACAGTCGTCTCAATGGAGTGGTTGGCGTCGTACTGGCCTCGAATACGGTTGGCATAGAACAATTTCACGAGGCGAGGGTATGGTTTGGGATTGGCCTTGGGGTCGTATCGGAGATAATCTAGAAGGCCACTATAAGACAGAAGATCAGCAAGGCCGAGGAAATCAGAGAACTGAACGTAATGCTCTAACAACAGTGGACAGTGCTCTATACGGTTGTACGCGGCGAGACACTGAGGGTCATCGCGGCACAACGATATGTCTACACCGCCAACTGGCATAGGAGCTTTACCCTTGGCCTTACGGGTCTTCGGAGGTGGGGTAGGTTCCCTAGTAGGCTCATCCTCAGGGATAAAATCAGTATCGGAATCGGAATCAGGAGGAGTAGCCGGAGTATGAAGAATAGGCTTTTTGGTCTTGGATTTGCGAGGCTTGACGGTGGCAGTCCTAGGCTTCTTAAGAGGAGGCGATGATGGAGAGGCTAGGGTAGACTTGGCACGACGCTTAGGCTTCGGGGGATTCCTAGGGTCGGAAGGCCCTACGGTCATAGGAGAGGCCCCGGAAGAGGCGATCGGAATGCGAGTCTTAGCCATAGTTCTAAGAGCACAAGCAACTGATAATAAGATCAAGTACAACCTAGAGATCATAAGCTAACAACCCTAGAGATCAAGAAAATTCGAAAATCACAAGCCCTAGGTTAGAAATTGAAACCCTAGGATCTAGAGCTTGAAATCAAGGAGAGACAACCCTAGAAAAGGAAATCGACCTAGGAGAGGGAGGGAGATACCTAGGAGGTGGAGTCGATGGCGGCGGATGGCGGCGATCGACGGAGAAACGGCCGGAAGACGAAGGGTTTCGAGTTGAGGGTTTTGGGTTTTCGGGCTGGAGCAAGAGAGAAGACCGACTAAATGAGAGTTTAGTCGGATGAAATCGAGTATAAGTCGGTCGGGATGCGAAAAGACACAGCTGCCCTAACACACTTAGTCGGTCACAGTTCAAGTACTGACCGACTAGATTACGATCTAGTCGGTCGGTCAATGAGCTTGAACCGACTAAGTCGAAACAGTAGCTCAGAAGAATTTCTAGGGCAAGAATTAGTCGGTCGCAGTATATTTACTGACCGACTAGTTTTCAATCTAGTCGGTCGGAAAGTATACTATGACCGACTAACGAAAGAAAAAGATAGGAGATGGATATTTGCATGATCTAGTCGGTCTGAGTTCATTTGCTGACCGACTAGATGAGCATCTAGTCGGTTGATAAGTGAACTGAAACCGACTAGAAGAGTCCAAAAGTAGAAATTTGATTTCTCTTCACAAACCACTTGGATGAAACATCCTAACTCACTCATTAGTCATCTAAATTACCCCATAAAACGTCGAAATCTTAAATACGACATTGAAATACGAATTCGAGCAATAAATTCAAATAAATCACATAAAATTCCCAAAAATTCAACTAATCTAGCATGAATGAAATATCGCGAAATATATTAGCATGCAAGATGATTGAATTAAAATATGAATCCTATATCTCGGATTCACCCATAATCCCCAATTCTCGACGCAACCGCACAAAGGAGTCCTCCTTCAGGGGTTTCGTGAAAATATCGGCGATTTGCTTTTGGGTTTCAACGTACACTAAAATGATGTCCTTTTTAGCAACATGATCATCTAAGAAATGGTGTCGGACATCTATGTGTTTCGATCGGGAATGGTGCACCGGATTCTTTGAAAGACAGATAGCACTTTGGTTATCCACCATGATAGGGCTAGTATCACAATGAATACCAAAATCCTTCAATGTGTGTCTCATCCAAAGAACCTGGGCACAAGCGGCACCGGCGGCAATATATTCCGCCTCGGTGGTTGAAAGTGAAACCGAATTTTGCTTCTTGGAAAACCAAGAGACAAGAGAATTTCCTAGAAAATGGCAAGTGCCACTAGTACTTTTCCTGTCGGATTTGCATCCCGCATAATCAGCGTCACTGTATGAGACTAACTCATACGTGCTAGATTTCGGATAAAGTAATCCAAAATCTAAAGTGTAACTTAGATAGCGAAAAATACGCTTTACCGCTACTAAGTGAGACTCCTTAGGTTGAGACTGATAACGAGCACATATACATACGGCAAACATAATATCGGGCCTACTTGCGGTAAGATAAAGCAAACTACCTATCATACCTCGATATAGACGAATGTCTACATCCTTACCGCCCGTATCCTTGTCAAGATGCGTAGTCGTGCTCATCGGAGTCTTTTTCCCGGAGGCATTCTCCATTCCAAATCTCTTTAGCAACTCCACCGTGTACTTCGTTTGGTGGATGAAGATTGCATCGTTCATTTGGCGAATTTGGAGACCTAAGAAATATTTGAGTTCGCCCATGTGGCTCATCTCAAATTGTTCCTTCATAACATTGGAAAACTCTTCGCAAAGAGCGAAGTTAGTAGCACCGAAAATGATATCATCAACATAAATTTGAACTAATAAAATATCATTATTCGCATGCTTAATAAAAAGTGTTGAATCGGCTTCGCCCATTTTAAAATTCAAATCCAAAAGAAAATTCTTTAGGCGATCATACCAAGCTCGAGGAGCTTGTCTCAAACCATAGAGAGCTTTCTTTAGTTTAAAAACGTGATTTGGAAATTTTTCATTTATGAAGCCCGGAGGTTGAGAAACGTAAACTTCCTCAACGACATCTCCGTTTAAAAATGCACTTTTAACATCCATTTGAAATAATTTAAAATTCTTATGGCATGCAAAAGACAAAAGTAATCTAATTGATTCTAATCTAGCTACCGGAGCGAAAGATTCTTCGAAATCGATACCTTCCTCTTGACGATAGCCTTGAGCTACTAACCGGGCTTTGTTCCGGACGACGACTTGGTTTTCGTCGGTTTTGTTCTTGAAGATCCACTTTGTCCCTATGACGGTGTGGTTCTTCGATGGCAATGGAACAAGCTCCCAAACTTCATTCCTCTCAAATTGAATGAGCTCCTCCTCCATGGCTAAGATCCAAGCGCTATCTTCGCATGCTTCATTAATATTCTTTGGCTCTATCGATGAGGCAAAGGCACAATTTGCGAAGTGGTGAACTTGCGATCTCGTCTTGACACTATCATAGATATTGCCAATGACTTGCTCATGGGGATGGTCACGAACCGAATGAAGCCGTTTGGGAATACCTTGATCACTTGGAACATTCTCAACAACTTCATTAGTTGGGTTAGTCTCAATAGAATCAATAGAATCATTAGACTTAGAATTATCAAACGAATCACATAAAACATCCATAGAATCATTATCATTTGAAATTCTAGTTGGAACAAATCCTTCATTAAATGAGACATGAAGCGACTCCTCGATCGTTGAGGTTCGTTTGTTGAATATCCGGTAGGCTTTGCTACGCGTAGAGTATCCAACAAAGATCCCCTCATCGGATCTTGGATCGAATTTGTCCAAACTACCATATGTGTTCTTAATAAAACATTTTGAACCGAAAACACGAAAATGTTTAACTTGAGGCAACCTACCAAACAACAATTCATAACAAGTTTGTTTAGTGCCGGGCCTCAAAAGTATTCTATTAAACACGTAGCAAGCGGTGTGTACCGCTTCCGCCCAAAATTGATGGCCAAGTTGGCTATCATCAAGCATAGTGCGAGCACACTCCACTAGCGTCCTATTCTTTCTCTCAACTACACCATTTTGAGGAGGTGCACGAGGGAAAGAGAAGGTGTGAGTAATACCAACTTCATCACAAAATGTCTCAAAAGACTCATTCTCAAATTCACCTCCATGATCACTACGAATAGTGACAATGGTGGTTCCTACGAGATTTTGTACTTTCTTAACAAAAATTGTGAAGTTTTCAAAAGCTTCATTTTTATTGCACAATGAAAATACCCAAGTAAATCTTGAATAGTCATCTACAATGACAAGTCCATACCTTGCATTTCCTAAGGAAGCTACTCTAATTGGCCCAAATAAATCTAGATGTAATAGCTCTAGTGGCCTTTTAGTAGAGATGCTTTTCTTAGGTTTAAATGAAGATTTAGGAAGCTTGCCGCGTTGACAACAATCACAAAAACTTTTCTTTTCAAAAAATAGCTTCGGAAAACCTTTAATAGAATTCAATTTTGAAAGCTTATATAGTGTTCCAAAGTTCACATGTCCAAAGCGTCGATGCCATAAGTGTTGTTCACTTGTGTTGGCAACGAGACATTGTTCATATGACTTAGGAAGATCCAAAATATAAATGTCTTTACGACGAGTTCCGGAAAATAATAATTTTTCATTATCCTTTCTTAAAATATGACACAATCCTTTCGCAAAGCTAACTTTGTAACCTTTGTCACAAAGTTGGCTTATTGAAATAAGATTATGATTTAAACCACTAACAAGATAAACATCACTAATTAATGGTTTAGAGGGGTTACCGACTTTACCAACACCTATGATGGTTCCGCTCTCGTTGCCTCCAAATACGACGCGGTTTCCATTCGCAATGGGAACCACTCCGGAGAGCAATCGAGCGTCACCCGTCATGTGTTTTGAACACCCGCTATCGAGTATCCAATTCCCTTTGGAGCTAAATTTAAATTTGTTGCTCCTTTCCTTTTTCTTTTCCTTGAGTACCTAAAGATAGAAACTTTCATATCATGGTACCCAAGGTCATTGGGTCCAAGGGATTAGACCTTTGGAAGCCAAGTCCAAGTGGACTTAGACTTCCCCACATAATTCTTACTATGTACAACATCCGAAAAATAAGCATTCATGTACATTTGTTTTTCGTCCATGCTTGTGTCCTTTGGGCTCCAAATAGTGAATATTTTGGGAGCCATCATCCTATTGGGTGCATGCATGCGACGTTGATTTCTACGTGATGCATGTTGTGGATAGGCATACGGGACATGATGGAATGGTGCACGACGAGAATTATTCATATGATGCGGTGGGTGAACATATGCATGTGTGGGAACACGTGCGTGAGGGTGTCTCACATGGTGTGCACGTGCCCGAGAATGTGTTGCATAAAAATCATCATATGTGTGAGATGGTGGAGTAGGACGTGTGTTCCTACGTGGCATGTGATTAGTGTACATGTAGGCATGCCCCTTCTTTGGAGGTCCACCCAAAGTGGGTTTCTTTCCGAAAGAGGGTGTGGACGAGGTGGAAGCACCATCGGTAGATGAACTACCAATAGAGTGTTTGCTCCCACTCGTTGAGGCTTCGGAAGTTGGCCTAACAAAAGTAGTGACCAACTTGGATGAATTTCCCATCATATACCCCAAGCCAATGTGGTGTTTGGCCGAAAGTAAATCTTTTAGGATATTATCCAAATGGCCCTTACC
Organism: Scilla litardierei; assembly: GCA_030789695.1. Lineage (NCBI taxonomy): Eukaryota > Viridiplantae > Streptophyta > Magnoliopsida > Asparagales > Asparagaceae > Scilla > Scilla litardierei. The sequence goes on along the minus strand of CM061137.1, from coordinate 107,608,367 downwards.
CTTGTTGAATTTGTTGATTCGGCCCAATGTGTCCTCATATTTCTCTTTGAGAGAACGCAAAGAAGTATCCAAAGCGGATATTTGCGATGTGAGCACATAAACACGAGATTTAAGATTCTCGTTCTCAATACTCAAAGTCGAGTTTTGAGAAGTTAAATCCGCTATCTCATGTTCTTCCGCATCCTCAATGCTAACATGTTCAAGTTTAGATTTGAGATTCACAATCTCATTTCTTAACTCTTCAACAACGGTGTCGTTGTTGGTGATGATATTCTTAGGCGATGTTTGAATGCTAGCTAGGTCATCTTTTACCTTAGTATATCTATTTACTAACTTAGTATATTTTGACCAAAGTTGAGAGTTAGCATTTCTAAGATCATCCATCGTTACCTCATCGCTTTCGTCATTACTATCATCGGAAGAGGAGGATCCTTGATCGTTCTCCTCTCTTGCCATGAAGCACATATGTGCTTGCTCCACTTTCTCATCATCCGACTCTCCGCTTGAGGAATCCTCGGAGTCGGTGAATGTTGCTCCGACAAGTCCTTTCTTGTACCCCTTTTTGTATTTCTTGGACTTATCGAATTTTGGCGCCTTCCACTTCTCCTTGTGCTTATTGAGGGGACACTCCGCTTTCATGTGTCCCGGCTTATTACACTTGAAACACAAAGGAGAGGAAGAGGCGTTAGTAGAACCAAATTTAGCTTTGTTCTTGAAGTTACCTTTTCGGAAGAAACGGTTGAACTTCTTGGCCATGAGTGCCATGGACTCCAAGTCCAACTCGTTTTCCGAGTCTTCATCATCGGAAGATGTGGATGAAGCCGCCTTGAATGCAATCGCCTTTTTCTTAGGCGCATCTAGGTTCAAATATGACTTCATCTTTTCTTGTAGCTTCACCTTGCTATCTTTGCGTACCTCGTATGACATCAAAGTACCCATTAGTTGAACTACGGTATATTTGTTCATGTCATTACCTTCCTCGATGGCGAAGGTACGTTTTTCCCAAGAAGAGGGAAGTCCTTCAATAAGCTTTAAGCACTTCTCCTTTTGAGTGTAGATCTTGCCGAGGGCCTCTAACTCGTTTATTATGTCAATGAAGCGAGCGTAATATTCTTTCATCTTCTCGCCCTGTTGCATATGAAACATTTCGTAATCTTTGGTTACGACTACGAGTTTAGAGTCTCTTACCCGACTCGTCCCTTCATGTAGTATGAGGAGAGAGTTCCAAATTTGATATGCACTCTTACATGTGCATATCTTATTGAAGTCCTCGGGCTCCAATGCGCATTGCAAGGCGTTCATTGCCTTGGCATTGCTTACCTCCGCGGCGACCTCCGCGGTAGTCCATTTCTCAAAATCTTCTTCTTCGGGCTCGATGTACTCCTTCATTGTAGTCCTCCATAAAGATGCACTCCGGAGGAAAGTCTCCATCCGGCACTTCCAGTACCCGTAGTTGGTACCGTTGAAGAATGGAGGCCTCGTAGAGGAATGTCCTTCCATCACCGATGACGCTCCTTCACGGTTCCTGAAGGTGTCATAGTTGGAAGGTGGAAGCACGGTCTTGTTGTCGTTGGCAGACATAGCTGTGTATCTGGCTCCGATACCAAATGTAATGCCCTACCAGCTACTGCACAAGTACTAGAGGGGGGGTGAATAGTACTTTAAAATAATAAGGAGTATAATTCCAAATTAAATTGCAATCAACTACCAAATCAATTTGCGGAAGCTTAAATTGAACGACGACAACGAAATTGACAATGCTAACAAACGATGTTAATGGGTTCGGATCCACCCAAGTCTCACCGACTTGTTCCCGGTGATCCTACGTCCCAACCACCCGGATCCCCTCCGGATACTTGAGTTAGAAACCCTAACTCAAGATTTCCACTATGAATATCTTGTGAAAAACCTTCACAAGATCAAATCATACATGCAATGGCAAAGTGAATCCCACAACCCGGGATCACAAACTTCTCTCACAACCGAGAGAACCAATAAGCAATATAAAAGAGTTTATATGAAATAAACAAGCTTACCACAAAATCCTATACCTTGAGTTTTTCTTACCCAATAGGTGGAATGAAGGATTTGAGGAAGATGAAGTCACCAAGCCCTAGCACCAAGGAAATGAGCAGCAATGGGTGCCTAGGGAAGAGTTGGAGACTTGGATCAAGCAATAGCTTGAAGAGCTCACCAAGAACAACCTTCTCTCTAGATCTAGAAATGAGAGAGAATGGGTTTCTTGTGAGGAAGAGAGCTTTAGATTTGAGGGAGAATAGCTATCTCTTTAGAACTCAATGAATCTCTTAATGGCAGCTCTATTCAAGATAGAAATGACCTAGGTTCGTATTTATAGGGTCCCATAAAAACAAGTTAGGTCATTCACCAACGGATAGAAATCTGTGAGACTTAGTCGGTCAAAGAACAGTCACTGACCGACTAGATCATCAACTAGTCGGTCAGTCACAAAGCATGGACCGACTAAGAGCAGATCTGAGAAGAGATAGAATTTCAGACCTAGAAAACTAGTCGGTCCAAGAAGACTATCTGACCGACTAGTTTCACAACTAGTCGGTCATCCAATGAACGTAGACCGACTAAGAGGCAAAACAACTTAGTCTGAAGGCAAGTTGACTTAGTCGGTCCAAGAACAAAAGTTGACCGACTAGATTGTCAACTAGTCGGTCATCAAACGTTCTTAGACCGACTAAAGGTAAACAGTAGCTTAGGAGAAATTTAGAGTGAACAGTAAGTCACAACTAGTCGGTCAAAGAAGCATCACTGACCGACTAGTTCACAAACTAGTCGGTCGGTGAGTCAACGTAGACCGACTAACTGTAAACAGTAAAGTCCAAGAAATTAAGGAATCAAACTAGTCGGTCCAAGAACAGTTGCCGACCGACTAGATCACCATCTAGTCGGTCAGTACTTGTTCTTGTACCAACTAACATGCACAACAAAGTCCGAATCGAAGCGCGGCGCTTCGAGGAAGTTAGAATGAACTTGTGCAAGAATCCTAGAGCTACGAAATGAGCGTAATGAAGATAGAAACGTAAGATATACTCAAGGCTTAACATTTTATCAATCGAAACTAAAAGACTATAAATAAAACCTTAATAAACGGTCTTAGAGAGCTTCGATTGAATCTTCATAACTTCCAAAGTGCTGCAGGAGCTTCAACGAAGATTTAGGCTTGAATACGAGCTTTTGGAAGTGTTAGATGTCGCTTTGAATATTCTCGTGAAATTGGCGACGATCTCCAATACTACGCTCACAAATTGTTAGTTCATGAATTATTTATGTTTGCTCATCATCAAAACCAAATCCGGGGAGTCCAATATTCAACAGGGCTCTCCTCTCTGTGATTGCACCGCCACCTCCGATGCCAAGCTCCGGCGAGCTCCCCGTACCGCCTGCCACCCGACATCTCCGAGCGCCACACACGCCGTCGCCCGCCCCGTGACACCCCGGAGCTCCGCCACAGCCCGACGAACACTCCCCAAGCTCTCAGCCCTCGCTCCGCCTCCAGTCACGCCGTGGCTGCAGCTCTCCTCCCTCGTTCGCTCGGAACCCACGCCCGTAGCTCCTCCGCCCTCCGAGCCTCAGAGCACCACCCCCCGCCTCGCCGAGCTTCGCTCCGACCGCTCCTTCACGGTGACGAGCAGCCGGCCGCTGCATCGAGCTCAGCCCTCCTCCGAGCAGCTCGAAGAAGCCGCCTCTGTGAAGCTCTGCCTGTCTCCGCTGCCTCGTCGCCCCCGCCAAGCGCAGCTCCGGCGACACCCCTCCAAAGCTCCGCCCCGAGCTCCTTCTCTGACTGCAGCGCCGCCGTGTTCGCCGCCGTTAGCCTCCGCCCCGCCGCCAGTCACCACCTTCCCGCCACCTCGACGTCGCCCCGCCGCCTCCGCCGCTACACCCTCGCCGACGGCCACCCCCGCTGTCCCATGCACGAAGTAACGGCGGTTGCGTAAGTTTTATATGAATGGCAAACTCGTAAATACAACAAAAATTCGTATTTTCGTATTATTAAATAATTATTAATTGGGTTTTAGGGGTTTTAATCCATAACTAATTATATAAGGGCCAGAAAAATGTATGGATAGCTTTGGAAAATCAGAAATGACATTCTGGACCCAATGGCACTAGTTTCATCTCAATCCGACGCTTAGTTTTTCCAAAATTAATTTTTAAGCCTAAAAGTTAAATACGTTATTTTCGATTGAAAATCTGTAACTTGTTATTTTCATGTACAATTATATGTGAGAAAAATATATGTTAAAGTACTCTCTGAGACGGCCATTTTGACAGTTCATTTGCAACATTCCGATGCAGATTGCATCCAGAATAAATGTTTGAATAATTACGTCACAAATTGAAAATTAGTTTTTAAATTGATTTTAAGCTTTTAAAAATTATAAAAATTAACAGAAGCATCTGAAAAATATTTCCTATTGCAGAAAAATTATTTTCATCATATCTAGGCTATAGAAAAATTTAGAACACTTTTTGACGACGTTTCAATCGATTATAAAAATCGAAACGATCAGATTAAATAAATAAAAATAGGGTAGTCTGTAGCTAATGATTTTCTTGTGCTTGCAGGTACCAATACTCGTACACCAGCATCTTTAAAGCTATAGCTCCAAACTCTTCTTGCCACAACGAGCTCGAAAATGTAAGTCACGATTAATTCTAATGTTAGAAAATTAGATAAGTGTACCCGTATGAACTTAGGACACCACCATAGCCTCCGAACGGCTACTTGACTTGAACCGAACTAGAAACCTAATCTAACAGGAAAAGTAATCAACTATAGATTACTTTGACAACTTTCAACTTTGGTGGTTGTTAAACACAAACATCAACTTGGGTAAATTGTGTACTACCGAAACTACCACCCTTAAACCAACAGTTTTTGTATTCCATGTTTGTTGGACTTGTTTTTATCCTCAACTTTCTTAGCATCTGCTCTACTTTATTTTAAAACCAGTGGTCCTGGTTAACTATCATCGTGAACAAGGAATTGATAACATCTTGAAACAATACTAGACACCCCGAAATGTTGGACTTGTCTTTATCCCCACTTCGCTTGGCTAGCTTGCTTTGAAAAGAATGTCTGGCTTTCTGGTTTTCAATAAGAACGTCAACCAATTGACTTGGTTTGACTAGCAACATGTGGAACAGCTTGTATCTTGTGGAATATCGTGTGGAACATCTCGTGGAACATCATGAAAAGGAAATGTACATAGAACACTTGACACATCACTGGGGTTTGGGGTAACTCATAGTTTGAGAGAGTATGGGAGTGACTGGAGTTCAATCTTCCCGTCCCGCTGCCTGTGTTTCGGCATACCGTCCCGCTGCCTGTGTTTCGGCAAAATACATGTCCCGCTGCCTGTGTTTCGGCATTCGTCTGGGTCGCGCTCAGGCAAGAGATGGACTTGATGATCACATATTGTACTCTCCAACTTGAGTCACGTAGTGTAGTTACTTTTGCACAGTCACCTTTACTTTACGCATCACAGTCACCTTTACTTTACGTATTGCATGCACTTCACCTACTACACTTGTGCAATCACAGTACTTTACTTACCTTTAGCTACAGCAGTAGCATGTCTCACTTACTTAGCCTGCTTTACACTCGCACCACCACAGTACAGTAGTTCTCTCCTTCCAGTTCAGTTTGCTTTTACTTTTCAGTTGTGTACAGTTGTTGCTCAATACTTTACTTTCACTCTGGTCTACTTGTACTTAGTTACTTTTGTCATACTTGTGCACTGCTTCTTTTCTATATTTAGAATTGTTGTGACTTACCTACGGTTCCATCGCCGTGGCACCGCAGACGACGTACAGATGAAGATAGATGCTCCTGAGCTAATAGCGCCAGAAATCGACCGCAGCTTCCAGAGTTATATTTCAGTGTTGTGTACTTTATTCTTTCATGTATATTGTTGGGACATCTTGTACGGTATGGAATGTAATAATTGGACACTATTTGAGTATTTTTGTACATCTCTGCATCGTGGCTATTTTGGTTTCACTGGTAACCTGCAGGATCTGTGCAAATATCAAATAAGTAACGGGCCCCCGAAAGCGGGTCGTTACACCCCTAAGTTCCATCGAGTGTATGATTGCCCGATGAGGGAAGCTCGGATCCTCACGATAGCTCACCAAAGGGTAGTCTCGGCGTGACGGAGGCGAGCGGGCTCGTTGCTGGGAGCGCTCGGCCTCGGTCGAAGGGGTGCTGAGGGGTAGCCTTGGCACCGTAGGACCTGCTTAGCATGGATAGACAAAGGAGTTGATCAAGGGCGAGCGTGCTCGTTGCTGGGAGCGCTCGGCCTTGGTCGAAGGGGTGCTGAGGGGAAGCCTCAGCACCACATGATCTGCTTAGCCTGGAGAGACGAAAAAGCTCGTCAGGGGGGCCGGACCTTGGTTCTGGCCAATTCCCCTCCGATGCCTAAGTCAGAACAGATCTGAAAGATACTCAGAGGGACCGATATGGCTCACAGGGTGGCCGATACGCGTGTCCTCGGACCGAGTTAAGGGAGGGAATGTAAAGTGGATAACAAGGTCTTTGTGTAGAATACCTCCGTCTATTGGTATCCGAGGCGAGGGCTTTTTCTTCGTTGCCTCCCGAGTCCCTTTATAGGGATCATCACACGATCGCTTCCTCTCCACATCTCCCTTTTCTGCCCCCATGATCCGCCTCCTTGAAGGCGCCTTCATGTGCCATGAAGGTGGGTTAATGGGGTCCCTTAAGGGGGAGTATTTTAGGGAGCGGTTAGCTCCCGCAGACGTGGGCATAGAGTCGCACGTCCCGATCGTGGCCGACCCGATTTCGAGTCCTCATGAGGGCCTCGACGGTCGGCCTGAGCTCCTTTTGGGGGCCTCCTGCTTCCAATGTGGGCTTGGGCCGCACGCTCTTGGGCCGTCTCAAGATGGCCGTATCAGTTCCCATTGGCATTGAACTGGATGCATGTATCGTCGAACTTGATGCAATGTATAGCAAAATGTTCTAGTAGCAAAATGTTCTCGTGTTCATATGATCTCTTACAGCCTGTTTTCATAGCCTTGGTATTATTCATTTGAACTTATGTATAGCTTTGCAAGTACAATCGGAACTTCTGTATAGTTTTGCAACTAATAGCTTACAGAACTTATGGGACATATAAGCAAAACTATATAGAAGAATTTGCTGCCGTATGCAATATGGGTTGTAATCCTTATAACTTTGTAAATAAAATAGCCCATTTAGTAACAGGAAAAGATCATAACTCTGGCAATATAGATTTACAAAATCAGGCAATAAAAAATCTAGAGCAGTTACGTATTAGAGGTTGGAATTATATTCGAGAATATATGCAAGATTATTATTATTAGATGGCAATTTCAGGAAATGCTTTTAATAAAGACTTAGGTGAAAAATTTCTAAGGAAGTTACCATGAGCATTAGGAGATGCAATAGTCGCTAGATGGAATAAACGTGTAGAATCTACATGAGATAAACAACAATGAATATATAGCATATGATGGAGAATTCAGTTTGTGTTAGATATCTTGAAAAAAAATGTACAGAAATTAATATACAAAAACAATTAAAGAAAAATGATTATAGTTTCTGCAAATATATTTATACTCATCAAATTTATTCAAAAAGAACTCCAAGGACGGTAAGAAAGCAAAAGCCTAAACAAAAGAAGAATATATGTAAGAAAAAGTTCTTCCTTAGAAAATCAAATGCTAAAAACCCCTATTTAGATAAAGAAAAACATGTTAGGAAATTTCAACCAACAAAGACTTATAAAAATAAACTTAGTTGTTATGCTTGTGGTCGATATGATCACTTAAGTACTACATGTCCTTCTAGACTTAATAAACATGACAAAAATAGTACTTTAGTTGAATGCACTAGAGAAGACATATTAATGTTCGATGTATATATGTCAGATTCTGAATCTATCTATAGCATAATAAGTATAGAAGATATGAATGCAGAATTAAATTCAGATAGTGACAGTGAAGAAGAAGGTAGTCTTATTGCTCAATTCTCAGAACAATTGGATCTACTAGACGCACTAGTAGAAATATCATGTGAACATAATTGGTTAGTAAATAAGGGGTCAGACAGTATTCCTTGTATACATTGTAATAATTTACCAAGTATAAAAAATAGATATCAATGTCAGATATGTTACAAAGAGGTCTATATAAAATGTATAACTCAATATGGAGTAATTCCTCAACAGCAAAATATAGTAGATAGACAAAAATCGGTTAACTATTTTAGAAAAACGTTTAGAAGCAGCTGACTTACGTATACAAAATCTAGAATTACGATTAAAGCAGTTACAAAAGGATAAAAATATAGATATCATAGCCACACTGATATTCATAACAATATCATAGCTATTAATAACTACAACTTTTCAGTAGATTTGTTTAATGAGATAACAACAATTACCCCAGTTCAATGTAATAAAGGAACGAAACTTAAAAGTATAAAAGTTTTAGTCAAAATTACTTGCAGGAGGGTTGAAGTCATCTGTACATCATTAATAGACACAGGTTGCACATCAAATTATTTAAAAGCCTCTTTAGTCCTAGAAGACGCTATAACAAACTCAAAGAAGGTTTTAATCGCTCAACAGGTGGATGGTACATGAAGTAAATGTACTACAGTCCTTCTTCTGGGGGAAGTACATATAAGCTTCCAAGACAATTGTTTCGACTTCTCACCTCCCTATGAAATAGACCCAGTCTATGTTTGACCACTTAATTTAGACTATGATTGTATCGTAGGCCTCGATTTCTTCCTTTCTAGCAAAAGTTTCCTTATGATATCCTTTGAATTTATTCAAATATTTAAACAAACTGTTCATTTCCCTATCCAAACTTTCCTTACTGAACCTCTCTTACCTACATTAGTGTTGCCTGCGAAGAGTGGTGTGCGACCACATAAAGTTCCTCCTTTACAGCCTAAACAAATAGGATAATCCTCTTACTCTGTTCCACCCAATTCTACGTACTCACCACCACCAGAGTCACATAAAAACGCAAGATAACCAATTCTTCAGACGAATGTAAGTGTCCTATTAAAGGATCTTACAAAACCAAAACACTAATCGACTTAATTGATGAAAATGAATTGATAGATACTGAATTGATAAATGACAAACTTCACTGTAACGAAGACTTCGAAGATTTTGAACTAGGCTCTAACTATTATAAAGACTTAGAGCATCTCCAAGGGGGCTCCCTAAATTTTAGCCAAATTTTAGCTATTATAGCAAAAAAGCTATTTTAGGGAGCCACATTTTGCATTCTCACTCCAACCATACTCCCCATTTTAGCTAATGTTGATTAATTTAATATTTTTAAAAAAAGTTAATTTGTTAATATAGATTAGTTTAAAATTTTAATTAATTATACTATTTCTTTTAAAAAATTATTAAACTAATCTATATTTAAAAATTAAATTATTAAACTAATCCATATCCAAATTAAATAGTTTAAAATTTTAAAATTTAAAAAATTAAATTAAATTTAAAAAATAGATTAATATAAATTAAATTTTAAATAGATTAATTATAATATTTCTAACAGCTATATTTCCAACGGCTCTATTTACAACGGTTATATTTCCAACGACTACTTTTTTCCTATCAATAAGCCTATTTCATATATCATATTTTTCCACCTACACTTCATCTACAAATATATTAGAAATAGTTATGACTAATCGATTAGCTAAAATGTTTTTTCAAGATGATAGTGATGATGATATTCTATTATTGACAATGGTGATGGCTGAAGAAGAAGAATTGGCAAATGAGAGTCGAGCACAACGTCGTCGTGGATCTATTGTAGGCCATACTGTTATTCAATGAGGTAGAGTTGAAGGTAATGAAAGACTTTATCGTGATTATTTTGGCAGAAACACCAACATTTGGTTCTCGTTTATTTCGGAGGAGGTGTCGAATGAATCGATCATTGTTTGTTCGAATTCAACATGTTATCGAAGCTTTTGATCCATACTTTGTCCAAAGGACGGATGCTTGTGGAATTGTAGGTCTATCATCACTTCAAAAAATTTGTGCTGCTTTTAGATTGCTTGCGTACGGAGTAGCAACAGATTCTGTGGAGGAATATGTGCGAATTGGTGAAAGCACTGCAATTGAAAGCTTGAGAAAATTTGTCAAAGCAATTATTGCAGTGTTTGGGGATACATATTTGAGATCACCAAATATTGATGATATTGCTAGATTGGTGCAGGTTAATACTGATTGTGGATTTGCTGGAATGCTTGGAAGTATTGATTGTATGCATTGGAAGTGGAAGAATTGTCCGGTTGCATGGAAAGATATGTATTCCGGTCACATTCATGAGCCAACAATCATTTTTGGAAGCCGTTGCATCTTATGATCTTTGGATATGACATGCCTTTTTTGGTTTACCTGGATCTCTTAATGATATCAATGTGCTTGGTCGATCTATCGTGTTTAATGATCTTGCGGAAGGGCATGCTCCACTAGTTAATTATTCCATTAATGGTCATGATTATACAATGTGATATTATCTGGCTGATGGGATATATCCTTCATGGTCAACATTTGTTAAAACAATAGCAGCTCCTCAAGGAAATAAGAAGAAACATTTTGCTGCATGTCAAGAGTCTGCCAGGAAAGATGTGGATTGAGCATTTGGGGTGCTTCAATCACGCTTTGCAATTGTGCATGGACCAGCTTGTTTTTGGGATCAAGAAACACTCAATGATATTATGAAGTCATGCATAATAATGCATACTATGATTATTGAAGACGAGAGAGATATTGTGCAATCTGACTTCAACTATGATGAGGTTGAAGAAACTGAATCATCTGAGTCACATGAGCGGACAAGTGAAATAAATGATTTTATTCAAACACATCGACAAATTAGAGACAAACATATCCATTCACAACTTCAAATGGATCTTGTAGAACATTTATGGGAACAACATGGAGCGAAATAGATAATATAACTGATTGTACTACCAAATGATTGCATTACTTCATTGTACTGCATTATTTAGACCTATCAAATCTTTTCTTTACGATCTCCATTGGAGACTTTCATAATATTGTACTTTAAATGCAGGCATGTTACTAGTATCAATTGCCATTATTCTCTCTTCTTCTTTTTGCTCTTCTAGGAAAAACTTTTGTTGATTAAGAATAAGTCTTTGTTGTTCGCGCTCGTGCCTTTCTTTTTCTCGATCATTCTTTTCTTGGTCTTGAGCAAATGTTCTTTCATACAGCTCCATTTTTTGCGATCCGTTTCTTTTTTTGACTCAAACTTTTCCCTACTTAGTAAAGGGGTTGGTGTTATTTGATTTTTTTCTTTGTCTTTTTTCAGCATAGCTTTTGATGCCTTTCTATCTATTGGTCGATCAAAGTTGACAGTTGTTGCATTTACCAAATCATCATCTTCTAAATTCATAGAAGATTGGTATGGAATGAGAAGACGTGGCTGGACTAGAACTCTTTGTAGATTTTGATTTCTTCTTTGCGCCTTCAGACATCCATTTTGGATGGATCTTCAATTCATTCCAGCAATGTAACAGTTGGAATGTTTGACCTTGACATTGTTGGTATAAATTTTTGGCTTGAATAATCTGAAAAATATAATCAAATGCTCAAAATATAATTATTACACAAAATAATATTAATACAAAAATATAAAGATAAATATATTAAATGATATAATTAATACCTTGTCTTGCTCGTTGACACCACTTTGTTGTCTTCCATCAATTTGAGCATAGTAGCCACAAAATTTATTCACCGAGAGTTGAATTCCCGACCACCGATGCATCAATGAGTTGGCGGTGCGTTTAGATTCAAAAGTTTTGTATTCATGAAAGTAATCACAAATTCTTTGCCAATATTTCACAAATTTTTGATTGTTGCCTTGTATAGCATCAATACTGATGTTAAGCCATGCAGAAACAAGAAGACTATCTTCTTCAACTGCAAAATTGCAAGACCTTGAAACTTTTTTCACTGAAGTATCAATTTGGATAGAAATTTGAGAAGGATGAGGTTGGCTAGAAAATTTTTGAACTTCTTCGAAAAGAAGATTTGTGTAGTAAGAAAAATCCTGAGAATCCATAATTAAAAAGCAAGCAAAAAAATTATATATAAATTTAAGGTTGTGTAAAAAATATGCTAACATTCATCAAGATATATATGCAAAAAAATAGAGCTGTTGGATATTGACCGTTGCAAAATAATAGCCGTTGCAAATAACAAATTTTGTTTCAATAAAATAATTAAAAAAATCCTTTTGAACCGATGGGGAGCTTGCCACATTTGGCGAGCTCCCAGCCTCTTCCCTGCTTTAGCGAGTGTGCTGAGCGAGTGGTTGGAGCTGCTATTGTTGACTTGGCTCCCTAAAATGACGAAGGAGCGGCTGTTTTATCAGCCCGTTGGAGATGCTCTTAGGAATACTTGATGTAGTGCCCTGTGGTAGCTACTGCACACGTACTAGAGGGGGGGGGGGGGTGAATAGTACTTAAAAATAACAAGGAGTATAATTCCTAACTATTGTGCAATGAACAAACGACTCTTACCTTACAAAATCCTATGCCTTGAGTATACTTACCAAATTAGGGCAATGATGGATTTTGTGGAAGAGGATGTCACCAAACCCTAGCTTCAAGAAGATGACCAGCAATGGAAGCCTAGGGTGGAGTATGGTGACTAGGATCAAGCTCTTGGCTTGAGATGCTCACAATGGAGAGAATCTCTCTTGAGGAAGATGGCTTAAAGAGTGAAGGGAGAGATTCTTGTGAGGGAGAGAGAGCTTTGAATTAGCTTGGGAGAGCTCTTCTCTTAGGTCTGAAATTACTTGTAAAATGGACCTTCAACTTTGCCTCAAATGAATCAAGTTTGTATTTATAGAGGCAAGGAAAATCGTGTTGGAAAAGTTCCCAACGGCTCTTTTCTGAACCCAACTAGTCGGTCAAAGAACAACCACCGACCGACTAGTTCATCAACTAGTCGGTCGGTCAATCAACGTAGACCGACTAATGGAAGAACAGCCAAAATTCGAAGTTCCAGGCAAAGACAACTAGTCGGTCTAAGAAGACTTGCCGACCGACTAGTTCCACAACTAGTCGGTCGATGAATGATCTTTGACCGACTAACAGTCGAAATAGAGTAGGTTGACTTCAAGATGAATTAGTTGGTTTAAGAACAAATGCTGACCGACTAGTTTCTCAACTAGTCGGTCGACAAACGTTCTTTGACCGACTAACTCGAAACAGTAACTCAGGCTGTACAGAGGCAAGCTCAACTAGTCGGTCCAAGAAGGATTCCTAACCGACTAGATCGTCATCTAGTCGGTCGGTGACTCTTCTTTGACCGACTAATTGATCAACCTGGGATGAGCTGAATTTAGCAAGGCATCTAGTCGGTTCATGTAGAGTTGCTGACCGACTAGATCGTCATCTAGTCGGTTGGTGACTCTTCTTGAACCAACTAACATGCACTCGAAGCCGAGGGAAGAAGCGATAGGCTTCAGGAAAGTTTCTAATGGCTTCTATGATAATCCTAGCTCTAAGATATGAGCGAAATGCAGTTTATAATGTAAGTCCTACTCAAGGCTTAACATTCTAATCTATGAAGCTAGAAGACTATAAAATAAACATTACGAGCCGTCTTCAAAGCTTCAATCTTCATTCTTCTAGACCTCAATATTGCTCCTTGAGCTTCAACGAAGCTTCAGACACTCGATCATGCGTATTGAGAAGTCTTGAGACGTCGCTTTAGATGTACGTAGTATTTTGGCGACGATCTTCATAACTGCGCTCACAAATAAGTTAGTATACATTATTTATGTTTGCTCATCATCCAAAACCAAATCCGGGGAATCATATCACAACATTCTCCCCCTTTTTGGTGATGACAAACCAACATAAATAATAAACAATAATAATGATTCAATTGAAATTTACTTACTCCCCATGCATTGATGACACATTAGTTCCATATTCAATAATATTCATATGCATCAAGCAGCGAGGGAAATATAAAATATGAATCCTATTATTGACATATAGGATCTAAATCCCTTTTATATCTTCACTCCCCCTGAATCTAACACATCAAATTAGATTCATGGTAAATTCCTTTGAATTATTAATTGGCACATTGTCATTATTATATCTCTCCCCCTTTGGCATTAGCAAAAAGAGCGGGAGGAGATCAACGACAAAACCAATGGCTAAAAATAACGCAAGGGAGTCGAAGAATACGACCACGGTCCAAAATGACACCAAAGCAAGATATCAAATGTAAAGTACCGAATGAAAGCAAAGCGTGCCAAAGAGACCAAAGTCGAAAATCGAAAACCGAAATCATAAACCATCGGCGAAAATCGAAAAACGAAATCACCAAGCCATAGGTGAAAATCGAAATATGAAATCATCAAGCCATAGGCGAAAATCGAAAAACGAACTCATCAAACCATAGGCGAAAATCGAAATACGAGATCATCAAGCCATAGGTGAAAATCGAAGTCCGAGATCATCAAAACTCAAAACAATTTCACTTATTGAGTTTTGGAACATACTCTCCAAAATCAATAGAATGCATGGAAAACAATTCTATGTTTCCATAGAAAGAATTCTATTAAATCCATAAAATCGTCGAACAACGAAATCAACATCAGAGACAAAAAATAATACGATGTGCATACCAAATGTAGCATGCAAGAATGTTATGCCAAAAATAGATAGTACATCATATAACAATGGCATACACTAATCTAGCATACCAAATGAAGCAAAATGATACCAATTGTAATATATTCTACCAATGGATACCAATATGAATCAAAAGTATGAACATACTTACAATATTAAGCTCCCCTTACTTTGGTGCATCACTCAAGCACCAACAACTCCAATCGAACGAAAATCCTTGCAAATCACGGAGTTGGTGGGGTTGGTATCTCGTGGTGGATTTAACCTAGAGAATATCATTTTGGTATCCAAAAATCTTTTTGGATCCTATGAGTTAGGCAATAAATTTAGCTAACTAAATTCAAATTAAATGTAACCCATACATACCACAATTGCTTTGGTACCCATAAAATGAAATTAAACTTATGGTACCAAGCAATGAAGGGTCAAAGGGAACTAACCCTTCGGAAACCAAGTCCAAGAGGAACTTGATTTCCCAACATAATCATCATTCAAAATAACATCATTTATAAATGATTTCACATACAAATTCTTAGCATGCATGCTTGTGTTCTTCGGACCCCAAATAGTGTATGTCTTGGGAGTCCTAATCCTATTGGGAACATGCATATGTTGTTGATTTCTATGTGATGCATGTCGTGGGTAAGCATATGGCATGCGATGCAATGGTGCATGATGATAATTATTCATATGAGAATGAGGATGAACATATGAATGTGGAGGAACACGTGCATGAGTGTGTCTCACCATGGTGTGCACGTGCTCGTGGATGCGGAGCATAGAAATCGGCATATGTGCTAACATGTGGGGTAGGATTTGTGTTCCTACGTGGCATGGTATACATGAAAGCATGACCCTTCTTTGGAGGTCCACCCAAAGTGGGTTTCTTTTCCAAATGGGGGCATGTTCCTAGCGGAAGCACCATTGGTAGAAGATCTACCCATGACGTGTTTACTTCCACTAGTAGAAGTATCGGAAGATGGCCTAACAAAGGTGGCGGACGATTTGGATGACTCTCCCATCTTATACCCCAAACCAATGTGATGATTGGCCGGAGGTAAGTCATTTAGGATATCATCCAACTTGCCCTTACCTTTGTTGAATTCATGAATTCGGCCTAATGTGCTCTCATGCTTCTCGGTGAGAGAATGCAAAGAAGCATCCAAAGTGGACACTTGCGATGCGAGTGCACCAACACGTGATTTGAGATTTTTATTCTCAATACTCAAAGTTGAGATTTGAGACGTCAAATCTGCTATCACATGTTCATCCGAATCCTCGATATGAACATGCTCAAGTTGAGACTTGAGATTTTCAATCTCATTTCTCAACCCATCAACAACGGTGTCGTTGTTGACGATGAAAGACTTAGGCGAGTTTTTAAGACTATCTAATTCATTTTTAGTCTTCATAAACTTAGTAGCCATATTAGAAAACTTATTCCATAGTTGTTCATTGGCTATTCTAAGTTCATCATTGGTTACCTCTTCGCCTTCATCCTCGCTTCCATCCTCGCTTTCATCGGAGGAAGTCTCTTCATCACGATCCTCTTTTCCCATGAAGCACGTGTGTGCTTTCTCCACTCTTTCATCGTCCGACTCTCCACTTGAGGAATCGGAGTCGGTGAAAGTGCCGACAAGCCCTTTCTTGTGATTTCTTGACTTGTCGTGCTTGGATCCCTTCCATTTTCCCTTGTGTTTGTAGAGAGGACAATCCGGCTTGATATGTCCTGGCTTATTGCATTTGTAACACACGGGAGTAGAAACATTAGTCGAAATAAATTTAGATTTACGATTCAACTTACCTTGTCGGAAGAATCGGATGAACTTCTTTGCCATATCGGCCAAAGCTTCCATGTCCAACTCATCGTCCGCTTCTTCTTCCGAATCTTCATCATCGGTAGATGGAGCGGCCTTGAATGCAATCGCCTTTTTCTTTGGCTCGTCTTGCTTCAAGTACGCCTTCATCTTTTCCCTCATCCGGATCTTACTATCCTTGTGTACCTCATAAGACAATAAGGTACCCATTAGTTGTACGACGGTATATTTATTCATGTCATTACCTTCCTCGATGGCGAAGGTACGCTTTTCCCAACATGATGGAAGATCGTCGATAATCTTTGAGCATTTCTCCTTTTGGGTGTAGGTTTTCCCAAGAGCTTCCAAGTCGTTTGGATATATCCACGAAGCGAGCATAGTACTCCTTCATGGTTTCACCCTGCTCCATATGAAACAACTCAAATTCTTTGTTAGCAACGACGAGTTTAGAGTCTTTTACCGTACTCGATCCTTCGTGCAAAATGAGGAGTTGGTTCCATATTTGATATGCACTCTTACATGTGCATATCTTGTTGAAGTCCTCGGGCTCCAACGCACAATTCAAGGCATTCATTGCCTTGGCATTGGCTACTTCCGCGGCGACCTCCGCGGGTGTCCACTTCGCGAAATCTTCTTCGGAAGGCTCGACATACTCCGTCATGGTGGCTCTCCATAGTGAAGCGCTCCGGAGGAAAATTTGCATCCGGCATTTCCAGTACCCGTAGTTGGTACCGTTGAAGTGTGGAGGCCTGACGGAGGATAGTCCTTCCATAACTGAAGAAGCTCCATCGCGGTTCTTGAAGACGTTGTAGTCGTTGTTCGTCATAGCTCTCAACTTTGGCTATGTGTAGCTTTGAACTTGGCTCTGATACCAATTGTAGTGTCCTGTGGTAGCTACTGCACATGTACTAGAGGGGGGGGGGGGGTGAATAGTACTTAAAAATAACAAGGAGTATAATTCCTAACTATTGTGCAATGAACAAACGACAATGCGGAATTAAACGACGAATCAACAAGAATAAAACATACGCAGACAAAGTATGTTACTGGGTTCGGATCCACCCAAGTCTCCCTGACTTGTTCCCGGTGATCCTACGTCCCAACCACCCGGATCCCCTCCGGATACTTGAGTTAGCAACCCTAACTCAAGATTTCCACTATGAAATACTTGTGAAAAACCTTCACAAGTCAAATCATACAAAAGACATGTGACTCCCACAAACCGGGATCACACCCTCTCTCACAACCGAGAGACACAATTCAAATACGATAGAAATGAAATAAACTCTTACCTTACAAAATCCTATGCCTTGAGTATACTTACCAAATTAGGGCAATGATGGATTTTGTGGAAGAGGATGTCACCAAACCCTAGCTTCAAGAAGATGACCAGCAATGGAAGCCTAGGGTGGAGTATGGTGACTAGGATCAAGCTCTTGGCTTGAGATGCTCACAATGGAGAGAATCTCTCTTGAGGAAGATGGCTCAAAGAGTGAAGGGAGAGATTCTTGTGAGGGAGAGAGAGCTTTGAATTAGCTTGGGAGAGCTCTTCTCTTAGGTCTGAAATTACTTGTAAAATGGACCTTCAACTTTGCCTCAAACGAATCAAGTTTGTATTTATAGAGGCAAGGAAAATCGTGTTGGAAAAGTTCCCAACGGCTCTTTTCTGAACCCAACTAGTCGGTCAAAGAACAACCACCGACCGACTAGTTCATCAACTAGTCGGTCGGTCAATCAACGTAGACCGACTAATGGAAGAACAGCCAAAATTCGAAGTTCCAGGCAAAGACAACTAGTCGGTCTAAGAAGACTTGCCGACCGACTAGTTCCACAACTAGTCGGTCGGTGAATGATCTTTGACCGACTAACAGTCGAAATAGAGTAGGTTGACTTCAAGATGAATTAGTCGGTTTAAGAACAAATGCTGACCGACTAGTTTCTCAACTAGTCGGTCGACAAACGTTCTTTGACCGACTAACTCGAAACAGTAACTCAGGCTGTACAGAGGCAAGCTCAACTAGTCGGTCCAAGAAGGATTCCTAACCGACTAGATCGTCATCTAGTCGGTCGGTGACTCTTCTTTGACCGACTAATTGATCAACCTGGGATGAGCTGAATTTAGCAAGGCATCTAGTCGGTTCATGTAGAGTTGCTGACCGACTAGATCGTCATCTAGTCGGTTGGTGACTCTTCTTGAACCAACTAACATGCACTCGAAGCCGAGGGAAGAAGCGATAGGCTTCATGAAAGTTTCTAATGGCTTCTATGATAATCCTAGCTCTAAGATATGAGCGAAATGCAGTTTATAATGTAAGTCCTACTCAAGGCTTAACATTCTAATCTATGAAGCTAGAAGACTATAAAATAAACCTTACGAGCCGTCTTCAAAGCTTCAATCTTCATTCTTCTAGACCTCAATATTGCTCCTTGAGCTTCAACGAAGCTTCAGACACTCGATCATGCGTATTGAGAAGTCTTGAGACGTCGCTTTAGATGTACGTAGTATTTTGGCGACGATCTTCATAACTGCGCTCACAAATAAGTTAGTATACATTATTTATGTTTGCTCATCATCCAAAACCAAATCCGGGGAATCATATCACAACACTTGATGCCAAATATTTAATAGAAGACTATCCAATAAACTATATTAATATAACAAAAATATACAATTTAATTTCTATCGTAACCCAAGTTGAGCTTGATCAGTTAATTTGTAAATTAGAAAAGGAAGAAATAATCGGCAAAAATCCAGTTAAGTTTTGGGAAAAAGATAAGACGTACTATAGATTATGTTGGATCCTGTGGATGGCAAACAACACTATAAGGGGGGGGGGGTTGAATAGTGTTGTGCAAATAGTATACTTTTTTCGATTGTTAAGATTAGCACAAATAAAATCCTTCTAATGTTGCCTAAGAAGCCAAGTAGAGTGATCTACGCTTGGTTCTTAATCAACAAAGTAATCTTACAAATATGATAGAGAAAAGATTACAATCAGATATAGATCTTTACAAAGAGATCTTTACACAGCGAAATTAAATAAACAATCTTTGCAATAATAAATAGACAGGGAATTATAAAGATATAAGATTAGAAAATGAAAAATGCTTGTACAAGAAATATAAACAATCACAGAAAAACAAACTCAGAGACAAGCGATTTTATCCTGGTTCCCCGCAACCCGGGTACGTCCAGTCCCCGACCAATCCGGTACGAGATTTCCACTATCTGCCTTGGCAAATACAAGTACCTAACTTCACTCGTTAGGATTTCCAACGACCTAGTCTCAACCAGGATTTCAGACTGGCAACACCTAGACTTGTCTAGTGTTCCAACAACAACACAATGAAACTTATATCCAATACACCACAATAAATTGATGGAGATTGGTTTTGACACCCGATTCTATAGCCAATCAATGATAGACAAAATTGTGTAGTGGCTTGATAGAATAAGAGTCTAGATCACACAAAGATACGAGAGAATTCTTTGTGATCTAGATCTAATGCTTTTCAAAAAAAATACTTTAAACAAAAATAAAGAGAATAGCAATAAGGATTTTGAAAAACGTTTAGCCAATAAAACAAGAGTATGATCTTTAAAAAAGTAATAACAGAATTTTGCAAGATCACAATAAAAATAGAATTGGCTAGAGAGAATGAGAGCTTTGAATTAAAGAGCGTTTGCACGAGAGATTTGATTTTCAATAGTTGTGTTTTCTCAAATGAAATTAGCTCTTATTTATAGGGAAAATCCTGAGATTTGAAATTCAAATTTTCTTTGACTTTTGTCCCAAAAATCACGGAGAAAATCACTCAACGAATTTTCAAAATTCAAATCAAAACGTCAGAATTTTACAGCTGGTAGTTGACTCCCTACTGTTGGTAGTCGACTCCCAGAGTGTTTCAGGAAATCTTGAATCTCAGCTGGTAGTCGACTCCCTACTGTTGGTAGTCGACTCCCAGAGGAGTTTTTCCTGCAACACTTCTAGTCAGACAGGTAGTTAACTCCAGGGTGTGTGGAGTTTCACTACGGAAGTTATAGGATGACTAGAGAAAGCTCTTAAAACATTTTTTTGAAGATATAAAAAGATTTTCAAAAGATTTTTTCAAATTGTTTGTGTGCGTGTGTTTTGTCTATATGATTTGGCTTTAACAAATACCCTAAAGAGACACGACACACTCACTATAGACTTAGGACACATCTTCGGAAGCTTGATCAATTTGATGAAGTGGATGCGAGCTTCACTTGAGCTTCTTGTTCTATTTGAGCTTTGAACTTCATCATTTGACTTAGCCACGTTTGTCCTTGTCTTTGAGCGTGGATTTGTGCTCCTTTGAGTATGAGTAAAGCTTCGCATATTCTGCACACTTCAGTGTAGTGTAGTTAGTACACTTAAGCTTTCATTTGGTGTGCTCATCATCAAAATCACTTGGGGTGGAATTCAATTTCCATCACTCTCCCCCCTTTTGATGATGACACCCAAATGAAAAAATGAAGTAAGTAAGTTTGAAAAATGAAGATTCATGAAAGTATACTTACTCCCCCTGCTTTGATGCGGTTCTCCCCCTGCATCGAAGCTGTTAGCAATACAATTCATATAATTTCATTTTTGCATTTCATAACTTTTTCTCCCCCTTGTCATCAACAAAAAAAATTTCAAAAGATCATAATATAATTAGGAGAGGAATTCAATTTCATATGCCTGCATGAGAAATGTTAGTTTATATGAACAACTAAAGTGTTGCATAGAAGATAAGTTCATGATAGCTAGCACCATACGATAAAAGTTATTACAAGCCATAAGTCTTAAGGACATAGTTTTAGAGAATCATTGTTTTGAAAGAGAACCATTGTTTTTGAGAGAAGCTAAGGATGACAGCTGTTCTTCTTCAGTTCCTTGATCTCTTCAAGGATCATAACAAGCGTATCCTCAGTCATCTTGTTGCTTTTCACGACGATCTCCTTGAGGTCGTCCACCTTTTGATTGAGATCTTCAAATCCTTTCTCTTGTGAGATCTTCAATTTTCCAATCTTCTTTAGAAGCATTTCTTGGAGCTCAAGAATATACGCCGGTGCTGCTTCTTCTTCTTCGCTTCCTTTTTCTTCGTCTCCTTCTTCTTCTTCAGAATCTGAAACCACAATTTTCTTACCTTTACTAGAGGATGAGGATCCTCCTTCAGCTGCAAGTTTTTCTTCAGGGATGTTCTCATCAAGGTCATGGTGAAGATTCATTCTCCCAAGTGCATGAACATCAAAAACACGAGCCGGTTCTAGAATAGAGGTTTCATGATCCAAAGGCACATTATAGCTAATAAACAATATAGTGAGATAGTGCCCATGAGCTAAAGTGGAAGAGGGTTTATTTGAAGAAGCTGAAGCAAGTATGGAATCCATGATAACTTTGGCCCAATTGATGCGAATGTTACCTAGTATAGCATAGATGCATTTGGCTTGTTTTTTGATAAGATCGAATGACTTCCAGATCTTTGAGTGATATTATAGGATAATATATTTGCCAAAATTCTTCCCGGATAGCGAAGATCGCTACATGGCAGTTTAGTCTGAAAATGTCGTCCTGGCAAATACATTCTCTCTAGAATATTTCCTTCAGTCATTTGTACTTTATCAAGAAGCATGCCAGAATATGGGATTCCTAGGGCTTCTCCTAGAGATTTGACAGTAATGGAAAGCTTGGTGTCAAGGACTTTGGTTATAAAACGGCTTTTAGCAAGATCGTAGTCCATGTTGGCATAGAACAAGTGTACAAGCCTAGGGTAGCAAAGATAAGTATTTTCAGAAGAAAATAGGTTGGCCAAGTTCTGGAAATCAAGCAAGCTATCAATGCCATAATTTATAACATCATTAAGCTTAACAAAACGTTCATTCAAGATGGGTCTCTTAGTGATCTTAACGAATTGTTCATAAGTGGTGGTCTTGAAAAGATAGGGTAGAATGGTTTCTTTTTCAGAATCAATTTCAGATGATGTTTTTCTCTTCTTGGTGAAAATTCCTTTGATAGGCATCCAGAAAGAGTAAAAACAGTATTTTTACAATGCTAGATAAGCAAGAGAAAAAGAAATAATGAAATAAAGAGCATGAAGTAAAAATTTTTTTTTACCTTGGGTGAAGTTTGGAAGAGATGAAGTTTGGAGGAGCTTCAAATGAACCAAGCACCAAGAGAATTCTCAAGAGAGGAGGAACAAATGGGGTAGTCGGCTACCTAGGGTTTTTCTTGGGGGTTTTAATCTTTGGATGAAAGATGGAAAGGAATGAGGGCCTTAGGATCAAGAGATGAAGGGTTAGGATGAAGTTTTAGCTTATTGGGTATAAGTTGCCTTGAGGATATGAACCCATTTACTCAATAGAACCCATTAGGAGTTAGTCAAAAATAAACCCAGATTTTCGCATATACTCTGGTAGTCGACTCCCTCATGGAGGTAGTCGACTCCCTACTGGGTTGAGTCGTTTTCTCATCCCGAGGGGTTTTTGATCCAGGTCGAGTGCAATTTCTGAACACAAAATGTTTTTAGGAGTATAACACAAATTCATAAGATCAAAAAAAAATAAAATAAAAAATATTTATTTAATTAAATTTAATCATATATATTTTAGCAAAGAGAAAAGTTTTAGTCGCGCAAGAAAGTTGTTGATGTTGATCCTTTACAGAGCGTTTGATCTTGTTTTCTTCTTTTCATTTCTTTGGAGTACCTGAAAAAAAATAAAACGTTTATGGTACTCTCCTTTTTTTAAGTCCGAGAAGTTAGTTTTTAGGAAGCCAAACCCAGTATGGTTTAGTTCCCTTATGAACAATATATTTGTAATTTTTGTTTAAATGAACTTGCTGAACAAAGTCAATAGCGTACCTTTTCCTTCGTTGATCAGATAGTTTCTTTGGTATCCAGATGCTCAAAACATTATTGTTAGAATGATGCATCCGAGTATGCTTAACCCGTTTCTTGGTATGATGTGAATCATAACCGAGTCCGGTTTTGCTAGATGAGGCTTTTTGATTATCTATTAGACTGTCTAGCTTCCCTTTTCCTTTGTTGAAATTCTCAATAATTTTCATCGTAGCTTCGTATTTGTCTTTGACAGATACGAGAAGATTATTCAGATTCTCAACCTTTTCATTTACTAAGGAAATATCTTTTCGCAAAAAATCATTCTTTTCTTTAAGGAGACTATTTTCTTTAATGATTTCTTCTTTTTCTTTAGTATCCTTTTTAATATTTCTAAGTGTTCTTCTATGTTCTTTTATGAGCTTTTCATGCATTTTGCATAGCGCCTTATATGCTCCCCTATAATCCATGTCTTCATCATCACTTGATGACGAATCATTGTCGCTAGATGAATCATGATGCGTGCTTACCTTGGAGGATGTGGATGCCATGAAGCACATGTGTGATGTTTCTCTTCTTTCATCATTATCTTCCTCTGAGGATTCATCGGACGAGGAATCATCGCTCTGGTCGAAGGCTGCGTAAGCTTCTTTCATTGGTCGTCGGAATTTGTTTCTTCCGTTGTTTCGCTTTTCATTATTATCTTTGTTCTTTCCACGATCTCTGGAATCATGATTTCTTTCCAATGGACAGTCTCTCTTGACATGCCCTGGTTTGTTGCAACCAAAACAAATAATACCGTTAGTGGGTCTAAAAGATCGTTTTCCATACTTACTTGTGATGAGCTCTTTAATGTTCTTTGAGATGAACACGATATGATCTTCTTTGTCCGTGTAATCGGAATATTCCTCTTGGGCTTTGAACGCGAGATTCTTCTTCTTTGGTTTTTCTTCGATCTTCTTGTCTTCTTCAAGCTCAATCTCATATGCCATGAGATTTCCCATTAGTTCTTCAATGGTGAGGTCTTTCACATTATGAGCTTCTCGGATGGCGGTTGTCTTTCCCTTCCATTCGGGCCGGAGGGATCTTAGTATTTTCATTACCTGCTCATATTCGAAAAGTTTCTTTCCTAATCCTGCGAGCTCATTTGTAATATTAGTAAAACGAGTATTCACATCAGTGATACTCTCTCCTTCTTCCATTTTAAAGGATTCGAATTTAGAATGTAAAACATTTATGCGGGATTCTTTTACCTTTTCGGTTCCTTCGTGACTTACCTGAAGAGTATGCCATATTTGGTGTGCTGTCTCACATTGGGAGACTCGATTGAACTCATTTCCTGTAACGGCGCAAAATAGTGCATTCATTGCTTTTGCATTTAGATTAGCTCTCTTCTTGTCATCGACAGACCATTTTCCAAACTCAACGTCGGTGGGTGCGATGTACGGGACTTTAGTAACGGTCCAAGCTTCAATGTCTAATGACTCTAGGTGAGTCTTCATTCGGATCTTCCAGCTAGCATAGTTGGTTCCATTGAACAGTGGTGGTCACATGGTATTCAGTCCTTCAGAGTGAAAGGATGTTGACGCCATCACCTTTGTAGCCTTGCTCTGATACCAAGTGTTGGATCCTGTGGATGGCAAACAACACTAGAAGGGGGGGGGGGGGGGGTTGAATAGTGTTGTGCAAATAGTATACTTTTTCGATTGTTAAGATTAGCACAAATAAAATCCTTCTAATGTTTCCTAAGAAGCCAAGTAGAGTGATCTACACTTGGTTCTTAATCAACAAAGTAATCTTACAAATATGATAGAGAAAAGATTACAATCAGATATAGATCTTTACAAAGAGATCTTTACACAGCGAAATTAAATAAACAATCTTTGCAATAATAAATAGACAGGGAATTACAAAGATATAAGATTAGAAAATGAAAAATGCTTGTACAAGAAATATAAACAATCACAGAAAAACAAACTCAGAGACACGCGATTTTATCCTGGTTCCCCGCAACCCGGGTACGTCCAGTCCCCGACCAATCCGGTACGAGATTTCCACTATCTACCTCAGCAAATACAAGTACCTAACTTCACTCGTTAGGATTTCCAACGACCTAGTCTCAACCAGGATTTCCGACTGGCAACACCTAGACTTGTCTAGTGTTCCAACAACAACACAATGAAACTTATATCCAATACACCACAATAAATTGATGGAGATTGGTTTTGACACCCGATTCTATAGCCAATCAATGATAGACAAAATTGTGTAGTGGCTTGATAGAATAAGAGTCTAGATCACACAAAGATACGAGAGAATTCTTTGTGATCTAGATCTAATGCTTTTCAAAAAAAAATCCTTTAAACAAAAATAAAGAGAATAGCAATAAGGATTTTGAAAAACGTTTAGCCAATAAAACAAGAGTATGATCTTTAAAAAAGTAATAACAGAATTTTGCAAGATCACAATAAAAATAGAATTGGCTAGAGAGAATGAGAGCTTTGAATTAAAGAGCGTTTGCACGAGAGATTTGATTTTCAATAGTTGTGTTTTCTCAAATGAAATTAGCTCTTATTTATAGGGAAAATCCTGAGATTTGAAATTCAAATTTTCTTTGACTTTTGTCCCAAAAATCACGGAGAAAATCACTCAACGAATTTTCAAAATTCAAATCAAAACGTCAGAATTTTACAGCTGGTAGTCGACTCCCTACTGTTGGTAGTCGACTCCCAGAGTGTTTCAGGGAATCTTGAATCTCAGCTGGTAGTCGACTCCCTACTGTTGGTAGTCGACTCCCAGAGGAGTTTTTCCTGCAACACTTCTAGTCAGACAGGTAGTTAACTCCAGGGTGTGTAGAGTTTCACTACGGAAGTTATAGGATGACTAGAGAAAGCTCTTAAAACATTTTTTGAAGATATAAAAAGATTTTCAAAAGAATTTTTCAAATTGTTTGTGTGCGTGTATTTTGTCTATATGATTTGGCTTTAACAAATACCCAAATACCCTAAAGAGACACGACACACTCACTATAGACTTAGGACACATCTTCGGAAGCTTGATCAATTTGATGAAGTGGATGCGAGCTTCACTTGAGCTTCTTGTTCTATTTGAGCTTTGAACTTCATCATTTGACTTAGCCACGTTTGTCCTTGTCTTTGAGCGTGGATTTGTGCTCCTTTGAGTATGAGTAAAACTTCGCATATTCTGCACACTTCAGTGTAGTGTAGTTAGTACACTTAAGCTTTCATTTGGTGTGCTCATCATCAAAATCACTTGGGGGTGGAATTCAATTTCCATCAGATTAGCCATTAAAAAACCTGAATATAGAATAACAACGGCTCCAATAGAAGTTACCAATAAAGATTTAGTAGATTTTCAAATGCATATTGTTAAGGCCAAAGATGGCGAGAAACAATATTTGGGCTGACGTCGACTTTTCTACTGAGTTGGAGCCTCGTCAGCAGGTTAGGCGGGACCTCGCTTGGTAGAATCTATAGTTGTTGATCACTTGGGATGAGATTGAAGGTCGTTCAACCAGCTGGATGGGCCAAACCTCGTACAGTTAGTGTCGAGGGCTCCTGTTTGAGCCTCCTGTTGAGTTGATCTTTGACTATCTGCACCAAAAATGATCGTCCGGGGGTCGGATATGGGTTCCGACCCAAATCCACTCCGACGCTTAAGTTAGAACGGGAACTTCAAAGTGAGCTTGGAGCTGTCGAGATCGATCCACAGAGGTTTGCCTCGAATCAGTTGTACAAGCTATTTGGAGGAAGAAATATGAAGTAAGAGACATAGTTATAAGTGTTAGGTCTCTCGTACATTGGGAGTCTCACCTTTCTTTCGTTGTTGTCCTTTCTATTTATAGCTGAGGTTGTCTGTCGATAGTGCATAACAGCTCCTCATTGATTAGGGCGAGAAGCGGGGCGCCGGTCTTCTCTGGGATTGCAGATAATGGCTGCCCATTTACTTGGTCCCCATTAACCACCCATCAAAGTTAGCGAAGCTCTAATGGTCGCCTAAGCTGCTCTATCGAAGGATATTAAATCATCCTCGCTAACGGGTTTCGGGTCACCGGGCCTAGGCTCAAGCCTTCTAAATGGGCAATATTGTTTTGTTCCTGTTTCGTGGGCCGTACGCAGGCATCAACAATGGCTCCCATCATTTGTGCTCAGGAGAAGTTTGACCGAGGGAGAATGATGTGAAACTACATTAAATGCACACGGAAGTTGAAGCAAGATTATTTGATTTATACCACCAAAACTCCTTATCTTCTGATTCGATCTTCATCGTAGTTTCAAAAATTCGGACACATGTCGCTCATCGAGCGTTTAACTCTTGATCCGGCGTAAACCCTTTCTAAATAAATGGAAAGAATAAACAAGCAGGGAGGCTTACTTGCTTTGCTCCAGGATTGTTTAAAATTTGCTTTTGCTCCGGCATCCTTTGAAGATTAATCACCTTTGTTAAGGTAGTTCTCTTCTTCCATATAGATTTATAATGGAAATTTGGCCACCTGTACTGAACAAAGAACCGACTTATGAGAGGATAATGGCACGTCTCCGGCCCTCTCAAACATCTTGGTTCCTGGAAAAGGGAAGGGGCTTCGGATGGAACCATGCCTCCATGTTCTCCGAAAGGATCCTGCTTCAAAAGTTCCATAAATGATATTGGACAAGGTCCCAGGGCTTTCTTACGATCTGACCGCCAAGATCTGGTCGGATTATTTATTTCCTCCTTATAGGGATAGGTTTCCAGAGTTCAATGAGAGAATTTGTTTCCCTCGGAGGAACGAAATCGGAGTGTACCTTAAATCCTTCCAATTTGGCCTTCGTTTCACTCTCCATCATTTTCTAGTAGAAATTTTGGATTATTTGGAGCTTTCATTCTGCCAAATTGCACCCCAGGCTATTTATCCCATGGTTTGTTTTACCATGCTTTGTGAACTTTGTGAGGTCTGACCATCTATTCGTCTATTTAGATACTTCTTTCGAGTGGTGGCTGATCCTTACAATGTATGGTACCACATCGTGGCTCGACCGAACAGAATGCTTGTTTGGGATCTTGCTATCCCCGACCCTTGTTAGGAAGATACTTTTGCATTTATCTCTCTTCCAAGCCTAGGGTTGCTCCTCATGTGTTTGAACCCTCCCAACACTGATGTTTTCGAGGAATATGTGTTATCATCTAGCGAGTCCGAAGCAGCTCAACGCTTGTTGAGTCGACTGCTGGTGGAGAGCTCAACTTCCCTTTTGCTGGACAACCATCGGTTGAAGACCGTTTCATGGAATCAGGATAACGCGCACTGCTCGTGTGCTTTTATTATATCCACTTACGGTAATTATACTCTTCATTTGCAGATATGGCTGGAGGAGATCATAAAAGTGTAGACCCCGTTCTGGGCCGGATCTGGGTAGAGCAGCGCAAGAAGAAGCAGAACACCGAAGGATCAAGTGCTCAGTCTCATCTTTCCCTCAATCAGAGCTCCTCTTCTGAGGGAGGTGGTGCCAGGGGGACCTCCAGGTCGTCCTCTTGTGTCTCGTCGAGGGGGACGACAAGTCAGTCTGGCTCTCGCTTAGTCCCGCCCGTCGCTTCTGTTATCGTTTCAGCAGCTTGATTGGTCCATATTTTACACCTTTTTTCTCCATGTTTGCATGCCATTTCGATTACTCATATTGCGATTTTCATGATTATTCGATGATATTACGTTGCTTTTCATTATTTCTTGTTTTGTAGGATTTCAGGAAATATGGAGCGATCGGGAGCATAAATGAGATTAAGGGACTTGCACGCATACCAGAGTGTCACCCATGGCCTTATCGAGGAGCTAACAGCGCTGGGTGATGAGCGAAAGAAGAAGCAGATCGATAGAATCGACCAAGAGGCAAGAAGGAGAAGAGTCGCTTTCAGAAACATGCCCCTCGGCCGAGTACGCAGTCCACTCGGCCGAGTGAAGAAGCGTACTCGACTGAGTATGACTGATACGAAAA
Organism: Scilla litardierei; assembly: GCA_030789695.1. Classification (NCBI taxonomy): domain Eukaryota; kingdom Viridiplantae; phylum Streptophyta; class Magnoliopsida; order Asparagales; family Asparagaceae; genus Scilla; species Scilla litardierei. Next base: position 107,578,977 of record CM061137.1, on the reverse strand, counting down.
TGCCCTGTGCCATAATGCACTCGGCCGAGTGGTTACTTTCACTCGACCGAGTAGAGATCGCCACTCGCCCGAGTGAGTCAGGACTTCTGAAGGTGCTCGAAGCCACCTCTCTGAAATTTTAGGGAGCACAACAGAAGACCCACTCGACAGAGTAGGAAGTCCACTCGACCAAGTGATGAATTCTACTCGGCCGAGTGACGCAGAGTGCCAGAGTGCCCAAATCCCAACTTCAAAGCAGACTCTCTGGAATTTTGGGAGTACAGTAGAAGACCTCGCCCGAGTGAGGAATTCTGCTCGGCCGAGTGACACGAGCGCCCAGATTTTCAGACAGCCTCTCACTCTTTTGAAATCTGCTATCATTCCAGAGTGCAAATTATTTTTCTCATATTTTGTATGGATAGTAGACTTCATAACGGTTCCAACGTCACCAAGAATGCACCAATCAGAGGTTAGATGAAATCTGGATAATTTCTGCAAGGTGATACTGCAGTGCTGAAACTACTACTCGGCCAGAGTGAGAATCTCACTCAGCCGTGTCAGCGCGGGCCCAGAACTTAAGTTGCGGCCAGAGCTGACTTTGGGTACAAATTTTAGAGGGTTTCTAGGGTTATTTGCTAGGGTTTTGAGGGGACTATATATAGGATTTGTAGCCATCATTAGAGGAGAGTTTAATTTTATTTTCTAAGAGACCTTTTTAGAGGTTAGGCCATGCCCTAAGGCCCCTCTTAGATCTAAAATCTTGTAATTGGATTGAAGTTCTTCATCAAAGCTAAGTATCTTTGTTCTTGCTATTTGAATCATCGATTTGTTATCTTTTTTATATGCAAGCAATGTTTTTATTGATTCTTATATTGTTATTGCTATGCATGGTTGATCGTTGTTCTAGGAAAGGGGATGAACCCTATGGATCTCATGTCAGATTTGTGATGAATGAATTTCTGTGTTGCTAGCATTGTTAGAAGGTTAGATTGTGATTGATTTATTACTGGTAGCTAGGAATTTCCATTGATCCAAAGTTTACAAGAGATTGGGCTCTTATCAATAGGAAGGTCTAGATATTCCATTTAGATTTATAATCGAGATCCACTAGACTTGGTTTGCAAGAGATTGAACCAAAGCTAGCATTTTTATTATAAATCTATACCCATATTTGTTTGCAAGAGATTGGATGAATACGAGCTATCACATTCTAGATCGTAACTCGAGTTTGCACTAGAGTGGGCTCGAGTTGCGATTGGAAGATGCTGTTGATCTTAATGCTAGTGGTTTAGATTAGGATTTGCACGAGAGTGGACCCTAATCTAGGTTGCTATAGACCGGTAATAGCGCGAGAGCGAGAGCGTGAGCTTGGTTCTCTATTTAGTTACGACTAGTTCACCTCAATCCAAGTCTTGCAACATTGAGATTCGCGATTCATAAAGATGCATGACGATCCGTAGCGGGGATTCCCTAGCCCTAGGCATTTTTATTGTATTGAATTTGAATCGATATTTATCCAACATCTTTATCACCGACACCGACATCCATCACCATTGTCATTACATCACACCACTACTACTTCCACCAATAAACCTTAGTAGTCGAGCCAACCTAGGATAGATTAGAGCCAACACCACCTCCTCGTGTTCGATACCCACTCGCCACTACACCGTGTGCTTGCGATAAAACTGCGACTGTCTCCCGGGTGTGTATCTGGGGGCTGATAAAGGTTTTGGCACCGTTGTCGGGGAGGTGTTTCCCGTTGGGTGCCAATTTGTCATAATTAGGTTGATTAGACTACGAAAAAAAATTAACAAAAGGAAATTTTCACCATCGCCACTATTATTATCATTTCTATATTCTTTTGTGCCACTGATATTTTTCTTTTATCTTTGTTGATCTGGTGTTATGGATTATACTATCTGGACCACAGATTTTGATCAGAATGCTCAGAGTAGAGAATACTTTCTTGATGAGTTGCTTGCGCAGCTGGTTGAAATACAAGCCAGGATTGAAAAGAGCAACCTCCAATTGGAATGGGTGAAAAGAGACCTTGAAATGAATGTGCTCATGCTTAAGGTTGCAGGGATTTCTAAAGATATCAGTTCTGCTTCTTCATCTTATGGGCAAAAAGCATCGCCAGTCATATTACCAGAGCCAGAATTTGCCTCCGTCGATCCCACATCCTACGATACAGCTATTGCATATGAAGAGTGGATGGATGAAGAGGCAGTGGAGGAAGCAGAAATTGAGTCATATGCGCTGCCAGAGGAGGACACATTTCGAAACTTATTGGAGGGCCTCTTCGAGTCAATGAGGTTCACCGGTTCAGTTAGCATTACAGCCGGTGATGCATTTGAGCTACGATTTGCAGATTTTGTTATGAACCGTGTTTCAGCTGCAGGAACAATTGAGGAGGACATCCATATCGGTCTTGAGGGGGATAGACTAAATTTTTGGATTGCTTGCAGGCATTCCCCTCTACATGATGCATCCCCACAAGTTAACACACATGAGCAGTCAGCATCACCATTCCAGAGAGAGCCTACATTGATAGTTGATGAGAAGGCAAAAGAGCACCCTGTCGATCCAGAGCATATTGATGAGGATGCCTCACATGCAGAGCCAGAGCATTACATTGAGGAGGCATCACTTTGGGACGAGGATAACTTCATTCAAATAAATCTAGAGTCTTGCCCACCTGCAGTTGAGCTTCTGCAGCCACCTCTACCTTCTACTGAGGCTGTGATCATATGGACCATACATTTTAATGCGTACCTATATGAGATTCTTGCACGGCAGGCTGAGGATATTGATACTTCCACCTCTGAGGAGACAACGGTACCAGGCATGGATGCATCCACTTCTGATGAGAGAACTGCAATTAGACACTCAGGACGTGTTGCTGCAGAGCCAGGTTGCACCGTCGTCACTCCCCCACCCACCGATACAGCTAGTTCATACGATGAGTGGATGGATGGAGATGATTCAGATGGAGAAGACATTAAGGTTATTTACCTCGCAGAGCTGGAGCATGCTTTTGAAGAGGCCTTACACACAGAGCCAGATCTTATCGATGAGGAGGTCGTGCATCAAGATGAGGACACAACCATTCATGAGGATACCGAGCATTACCATCCTCCATTAGAGCTTCCGCAGCCACCTCATCATTCCACTGACGCCGAGGACTATCCCACAGAGCTTACTGCTCCCACTCAGGGAGATATTTTTACTCATTCCATTTCTGAATCCTGCATTCCATTTGATATTTATTTTGATTCAGATATTTTTGACACGTCGTACCTTTTACAGCACACGTACGATTATGGACCGGAGGTATGCTTGGACGTGTCATATCTAAACGAACCTGTCAAGGAGGTCCACACCAATGATCCAGAGTTACCTGAGTAGCTGAGAGAGGACATCACAGAGATAGCTATCACATCACAAGAGGATATTGAATTATTTCCAGGGAAGTATTGTTGGAAGCAACGATCAAGGAACTTGGTTTGATGATGACAAACGTGTCGGTATATCTAATGTATGTGCTCAGTGTATGTTGGATAATGATTAAGAGGAGCAATAAATTCATTTTTATAGCTCCTTCGTATGATTTTTTAATGCCTTATTAAATCCTCTTACAATTTCTAAGGGATATCAAAGGTGGAGAATTCAGTAATGGCTTATTTTTGTCGAAGATTTATCGGTACACACCCTTCGACACACAGGGTTGAAAGGACGTGGAGGTGTGCCTATTTTACAACAAATTTAAGTGCAAGCCCCTTGTTCTATGCGTTGCAAGGGATCCATGGCCCAGATGTTGAAGCTCACCTTTTAACCAAAGCTCCTTGATAGCACACGCCGCAGGGGCCAAAATTCCAAAAGTGAAGTTTTTTTTTGGTGTGTGCAGGAGAAACACAAAAATAAGGAACGATGGCCACTTTATCTGGAGAGAGAGAAAGACACAGGCCCAAAAGAACAGCAGGCCGACATTTACGAACGATCTGTGGAACAAGACGGCACACCATCACCTTTAACTGCGTGTGATTTCTCGTGGGTTGCACGAGAATTTTTTATTAGCCTATTCACCCCCCCTCTAGGCTAGGATCCAGATCCAACAGTATCGTCCACCACTATTTATTTCATATATTTCTATAGACGATCCTCTTTGGAATAGTTTTATTATGAGGGTGATTTTCGCAGCGAATTGATGCATCCTATTCTCTGCAGGGTACAGGTGGAGTCCTTGTAGGAATGCTGGAGGATGCATTGCTGGAGTTCATTGGTGTTCGTGGACACACGCGTCTGGCGGAGCCACGGAAGGAGCAGTTGGAGCAGTTGCCTGCATCAGCAAAGATACTGGATCCGCCTTTTGTTATAGGTGATACTAATCCAGTAGTGTAGTAATAGCGTAAAATTTTATACTTTCAATAAACACGAATCCTCTCGACAGCGAGAGGACCATATAGATTTGCTTGAATAAATATCACCTCATATGACGGCAAAAAAAATCTTTTACACCCCAAACCCATTATATATATTAATTGCCCTCTTCATATTTTGTACGCCACATCCTTTTGCTCACCACCATCGAGCATTTCTTTCAAGTGAAACCTTACTTTCTTATTCGTTTGACTTGATCTCGCTTAGTGAAGCCGTGACATTTTTGATTAAGTAATTTGAATAGGATTGTTTGGTATAAGCTTGGGAGAAGGTGCTCTCATGCATCATTGCATGTGTATGTAGTTGCATTAGGATTCCATGTCATTCATACCATCATTTTTTTCATTCACCCCCTCATATTATCATTGTTCCTCATAAATGCCTTTTATGTCACATTGAGGACAATGTGAAGTTTAAGCTTAGGGGAGTGCATTTCCGTGCCATTTAGATGATTTAGTTGTATTTTTATTTTATTTAAGGGTTTTAAGAATTTTTCAAAATTTTTTGCATCATCTTTTTGATTTTTCCATCTTATTTTCCTTTTATGTGTGTTCATGCATCATATTGTATGCTTGTTTTTGTTTTCTTTCCTCTCTTTTATTTTTATTTCTTTATTTTCTTTTCCTCCTTTTGCTAGATATGTTCCTTATCATGATATCTCTTATTGCTTTAGTAGCCATTACGATGCTTACTACTCTTGCCATGCTATTTGGAGTATTTCAGTATCCAGCTATCCATGTTCTTGCTTATATATTCTTTTGATGATTCCTCTATATGAATGCATGATACTAATTGAAGTTGAATGTTTGAATTAGTGTTTAGTATGCTTTTGTTGGAAGTGCACCAAGATTCACACATCAATTGTATAACGGAAGCATCTGCCTTATTGTCTTATTCACCTTTTGTTGCATGCTTGATATGATTGTACTCTTTACTGCTTGACTTCACTGTTTATTGAAATGATTGAGAATATCCATGCTTACATATGAGTTTAGTTGATTTATTATCTTATTGAACCATTTGTGCACATCTTAGAGTGAACCGAGCGTTACACCATTTCCTTCTCTACATATATCTTTTTATTCTCTATATGTCACTTGAGTTCACCTCCTAAAGCTACTTATATCGCATCTATTTTTCAAAAATCCCTACAAAAGAAAAAGTTAGCTAAAAAAAGTCCAAAAAGCTAAAAAGAAGCCAAAAACCAAAAATACAAATCAAATAGCTCCTACAAAAATCCAAAAAGAAAGATGAGAAACAAAAAATTCGAAAAGAAAAAGAAAAATATTTCTCTATCTCATTATTGGAGCCACAAACTACTTGGGAAAACCAATGCAAAAATCCCATTTTCCACTATCATATTTCTTTAAATGCGATGCCTCAAGCTAAGCTGGGGGGGGGAGGGGTAATTCACTTGACCATATGAGTGAGTGCGACATTAAAGTGGAGAGGTGCACGAATGGGGAAGTTTGATAATGCTGAAACTTAGCAAAATACTTTAGTTATGGAGATTTCTTATGAATCGATATAATTATGTGAATGCCATGATTTATTCCATTCTCCATTGCATGCTTGGTGTGATTCTGATATGCTTCTGTTATAACTCTTGATTGAAAAGTGCATCACCAACATTTGTATATTAAATTCTATGAAATGCGTGATGTGGATATGAATTGATTGTATGAATTTAGAGAGTCCCTTTTGTTGTTCTTAAAAGCTTGCAAGTACCGTGTTTAAGTAAGAAATGAAATCTTTATAGCACATGATTTTTATTTTCCGAGTTATCGTGATGTGTAGCTTATGGCTTGAGATCTGAGAGAATAATCTCCCTTCCACTTCGTATTCTTTTTCTTTCATTTCATTTCCTTCGTTTTCATTTCCCGAGTGCGTCTCTCTACTTATCTTCCTCGAGGACGAGTAAGAGGTAAGTTTGGGGGATTTTGATCGGTCCATATTTTACACCTTTTTTCTGCATGTTTGCATGCCATTTCAATTGCTCATATTTTGATTTTCACGATTATTCGACGATATTGCGTTGCTTTTCACTATTTCTTGTTTTTGTCGGATTTCAGGAAATATGGAGCGACCGGGAGCATAAATGAGATTAAGGGACTTGTACGCATACCAGAGTGTCGCCCATGACCTTATCGAGGAGCTAACAGTGCTGGGTGATGAGCGGAAGAAGAAGAAGATCGATAGAATCGACGAAGAGGTGAGGAGGAGAAGAGTCGATTTCATAAACAGGCCACTCGGCCGAGTACTAATTGACCGCGAGACGTGCACAATCCAAGTAGGATGCACACGCTCGCCTCTCAAGGATAGGAGTGTCAAAGCAATATAATCCCGGTAAGTACGGGGTCGAATCCACAGAGACAATTCGTTTCACATTCACAATCTCGATTAGTTAAGGAAATGCTAATGATGTTGGTACGACCAACTAAACTAACAAGTGTAGTGAGGAGTGTGGTGGTAAGACGGTCGAGCCAAACCCAAGGTTGGTAGGGTGGAGACCAAAGTGTGGGGCTAATCAAGCAAGGAGAAGTGTGTGGAATGGGCTGTCATTAGGGTTGTGAGTTGATTAGCAATGGGTTCACTCCAAATGAATTAACCAACGCATCCACTTCAAGGTATGCGGGGTTGTGCACATAGGTAATGCCCTTAAGGCACACCACCGTTCTACGATCCCACCAAGGGTAATGCACGATTCATTCGTGTGTTGATTAGTGGGTTGGAATTCCCTAACTTAAGATCGTGAGTCAATCCTTGCATCCGTGTCAATAGAATGCAAGGATGGTGCACGTAGGTGTGACCCTTAGGGTACACCACCGTTTTACGGCCCCGCCAAGAGTGGTGCACGACTCAATGAAATCTAGGGCATAACCCATCAATCAACACTATTAGCATCCATTTCAAGGTATGCTAATCCAATTAAATGCAAGGAATGAATCATCACAATCAACTTCACAAACCCTAGCTAATCTCAATTCCACACACAAATGGCTCTAGGCCTTCATAATGAAAACAAGATGATAATCATTTAACATGAGCACACAAATCTTCATTACAAGCTAATAATCAAATAACTATTTAATGATTCTCACATTCATTGAATAATCATTCAAAAATACATTCAATTCATTTAGAAACCAAATGTTTACAAGAGAGGAGAGAGATCACCAAGTAGAACCCTAGAAAACCAAGCTTTCCACTCTCTTGCTCCTCCTCTAAGCTTCCCTAGCCTCCAATGGCCTCCAAGCCCTTGCCCTAGCTCTTGGGGAAGAAGATGGGGGTCTAAACCCCCAATGGAACAGTAAAAACAAGGCGGACCGAATTCCCCTCATTACATCAGAGTTTAAGGGTTTTAAATCCCTAGGGCATTGCATCCTAACCCTCCAATGAAGCATCCAACGGCCCACATCGACTAGGGAGAAATCGAGTTAAGAAAAACCTGTTTCTCGTAACCCAAATCTGCCTGGAAAAACCCGCGACAGGCGATTGCTGAACAAACATCAATCGCCTGTCATTGGGCAGGCAGCGTTGCTTCCAAAGAAGGGGCAGGTGACTGTCTTGAAAATCACAATCGACTGTGAATGACACAGGCGACTGTCTTTTATGCCTCAGTCGCCTGCTGCAGAAACTTCAAATCGACAGAGAGTTGGATTTCCTTCGCCCTTCGTGAGGAGATGAAACAGTCGACTACTGAAGAACTAGCCGTCGACTGTACAGTGGTACAGTCGACTGTAAATCCTTCTACAGGCGACTGTGTTGCACTTTGGCTTACTCTAGGCGACTGTCGAGATAACAGGCGACTTTCGTTGTAAGGACAGTCGACTGTCCTGGCCCCATGTTCACTTATCAAATTACTTGATTTTGTCCCATTCGGGACTCCTGAAAAATCCAGAAAAATATGTGAAAATACAATTCATGTTTATGAAGCTTTGGAGAGTGAAATTGTGCTGAAATAAAATCATATGCTCAAAAGATGATGCATTGGTGTAAATATAGTTAAGTGAGCATGATTCAATGAGTTACAAGCACAAGATTAGTGTAGTTAGGGGGTTTAAATATACCCTTTTCACTACGAATCACACCCCCAACTAGCATTTTGCTAGTCCCTAGCAAAAGAAGCGATAATTTCGGATTAAAGTGAAAAACATGCACCAAATTCAAAATATCATCATGGCATCCTTCATATGTTATTTCCAAGTGATTTTAAAGCCAATATACACAATGTATGAAATGAAATAACAAATGACACTCTCCTCAATCCAATTCTAAGAAAATTAAGGAAATACACACCGTATCGAATTCTTTGGGAAGATGCGTACATGGCAAAATTTTCAAAATTCAAGGAAGTGGCCAAATACATGAAATTCCTTCTAAGTTGTGGGAGATGAGATTGCATCATTCATGTTGCTTATTCATTCATTTATTCATTCATTTATTCATTTTCTTTTCATTTTCTCTCTTTTTTGTATTCTTTTTGTTTTAGTATGTTTATGTTTTGCATTCATGTAATAATGCTATGAAATGCAAACACGACCACATTTGCATACACATGATAACGCTATATAGGCAAAGGGATGGAATGATATCCTAAATCTCATCTTTGGCGTCCTCCCCAATGTTTCGTGGGGGCACCGGCTACTCAATTTGATTAGAAAAACCATTCACTTATGTTAATTCTCTTTCTCATTCTAAAATGAATTATCAACTCATCCACCCACTCCTTAAGAGGAAAACAAAACATACACCATTGGCCACATCCAATCTAATCAAAAACTAAGCCATTCATCCCAATTTATGCAATCACTTGCACCAAACTATTCCCGAATTATTTCAAAGAGAGTATCAAAACATATAAAATCGTTTCATACATGGCATATTAGTATTTGACTCCAAAATGAAAAAGAAATTAAAACACGTCAATCAAATATCCACAAATTTGATACTAAAGTAATAATCCGAAAAAATTGCATAGCATTAAGTATGTAGGGACTAAGCAAAGGAAATGTGATGGAAGCAAGGATGGAGGCATCAAAATGATATTCTCAAAATGAATGAATGATGATGATGAATGAGAAAATTTTTAGGAACGTCAAATTTTTTTTCAAAACTACCCAAAACTAGCATCCAACTTCATAGTTCACTCCTCCCAACTAGAAATGAGCATTGTCCCCAATGGTTGAAATGAAACTAGATATTATTCAATGATGCTAGAGGAAAAAACACACATACTAAGGCAAACTAAACTAAAAAGTTTATTTTTTCTTTTATTTACACTAAAGAAAGGAAGGAATACACCTTAGCAAAAGGCGGATCCCGAATGTGTAATGGTGGAGGCAGCTGCTCTATCATATCCTTGCGTTCCTCAGCCAGCTGCTTTGGAAATGCCGCTCATCTAACTTCCGTGGATCCTAGCAACACAGCTCCCAGCATCTCCCTAGAATGTGCTACCGTGTCCTGTGGGAGACAAGCTGTGTCAATCCAAGGAAAATAAGTTAGACTTCCAATGAAGGAAGTCCAAATAGGGTCTTCATAATAAAAATAAGGAGACGAATATGTATGACGACTATCTGAATCTAAGATATATGGAGATGCAGATTGAGATTCAGAAATGAAGGGAAAAGTCTGATGAGAACTTTCCTGAATGGCGATGTTATCGCCTGGCTGATGCGACTCCTCAGGAGGAGGGTGAAATGGCTGCAAGGGCAAGTGTGGAGGAGAAGGCAGCACAGGCTCAATGTATATCATCTCGCAGTCACTGTCGCTTGCCGAATCCTCACCATCGAAGGTAATGGCCTCTGCAGTCATCTCTGGACTCTTTGGTCCACCCTGAATATCCTCATCCTGGATGATGAACTGATGTGTGTCCCGATGTGTCTGAAGTGATGGCTGTCGAACTGAATCTAATGGGATGGAGGGCTCAGGCTCCAAAGTAGTCTGTAGGCTGTGTCCCGTGCACTCGTCCTCCTCAATACCACCGTAGTAAACCATCTCAGTAGTACACCCAAGATGCTCGCACACCTCCAGCTATGGTAGTGAATCAGACAAGCAATGTGACTCAGGCACTCTAATGTCATCTATCTCACTCTCGCCTGGACACATCTCCATCTCATCACCACCACCAACCCAACGAAAATGCATCTTGTCTCCAACGTGGGTGACACACACTCCATCATCCGTCTCCTCCTGATTCTCAATATGTAATCTCTCAACGTCCTCTACCTGGCTCTCCTGCAACCTAACATCCTGCTCTGCTTGGTATCCCATGGGGTCACAAGAGAAAGAGCCTATAGATGGCTCCTCAGACTGGCACTGGACATGCAGCTCTTCATCCTGAAGTGGAACCAGGGACTGGCCATCATCCTCATATCCAAGTGATGGCTCTCCAGATGGCACAGTCTGCTCCCACTCTGCAAGGTCTCTCAGGCACAAACATGCATCTTCTGTAGTATATGTAAAGAAATCTCCACTACTGCTCATCTGCACAAATTCACGCGTCGACGGCTGCAACCCTGTATAGAAAATCCGAAGTAGATCCTCTGCACTGAAAGCATGGCATGGACACCCAAGCACTAAATCATCGAACCTCTCCAAAACCTGACAGTAAGTCTCACCGTCAAACTGGACAAAGCTCTCCATGTGTTCCTGAAATGCCTGGCGCATCTGTACATGATTCCTGTAATAAATAGGAAAGAAAGCTCGAAGGAAATCAGTCTGAAAAGAAAGCCATGTAGAAAAAGAATCTCGAGGATAAGCATCAAACCAGATTTTAGCATCATCTCTCAATGTATATTGGAACAATTTAAATAAATAAAATCTGCACAAGTGTTCTCATCAAACAAATCCGAAAACTCTTTTCTACACCATTTTTCAAACTTTTGCATAAATGAACTAGGATTTTCCAACCCCATACCGTGAAAGAACGGTCGGAGTTGGGAATCCTCCACATAAGCATCGCTAAAGTTTGAAAATGAATCCATAAGAAAAAAATTTATACAAAATTTTTTTAAAATAAAAGAAAGAAAGAAAGAAAAATGAATCAAAAAAGTATAAAATAAACAACCAAAAAGACTCAACACTAAGCTGGAAGTACTACACCTAAAGTGTCTAAAACCAACCAAAAATGTGAGTGTGAAAACCGTTGTCCCCGGCAACGACGCCAAAATGATTGACAGCAAGACGTGCACAATCCAAGTAGGATGCACACGCTTGCCACCCAAGGGTGGGAGTGTCAAAGCAAAATAATCCCGGTAAGTACGGGGTCGAATCCACAGAGACAATTCGTTTCACATTCATAATCTCGATTGGTTAAGGAAATGCTAAAGATGTTGGTACGACCAACTAAACTAACAAGTGTGTGTGGAGTGTGATGGTAAGACGGTCGAGCCAAACCCAAGGTAAGTAGGGTGGAGACCAAAGTGTGGGGCTAGTCAAGCAAGGAGAAGTGTGTGAAATGTGGTGTCATTAGGGTTGTGAGTTGATTAGCAATGGGTTCACTCGAAATGAATTAACCCACGTATCCATTTCAAGGTATGCGAGGTTGTGCACATAGGTAATGCCCTTAAGGCACACCACCGTTCTACGACCCCACCAAGGGTAATGCACGATTCATTCGTGTGTTGATTAGTGGGTTGGAATTCCCTAACTTAAGCTCGTGAGTCAATCCTTGCATCCGTGTTAATAGAATGCAAGGATGGTGCACGTAGGTGTGACCCTTAGGGTACACCACCGTTCTACGGCCCCGCCAAGAGTGGTGCAGGACTCAATGAAATCTAGTGCACAACCCATCAATCAACACTATTAGCATCCATTTCAATGTATGCTAATCCAATTAAATGCAAGGAATGAATCATCATAATCAACTTCACAAACCCTAGCTAATCCCAATTCCACACACAAATGGCTTTAGGCCTTCATAATGAAAACAAGATGATAATCATTTAACATGAGCACACAAATCTTCATTACAAGCTAATAATCAAATACCTATTTAATGATTCTCACATTCATTGAATAATCATTCAAAAATACATTCAATTCATTTAGAAACGAAATGTTTACAAGAGAGGAGAGAGATCACCAAGTAGAACCCTAGAAAACCAAGCTTTCCCCTCTCTTACTCCTCCTCCAAGCTTCCCTAGCCTCCAATGGCCTCCAAGCCCTTGCCCTAGCTCTTGGGGAAGAAGATGGGGGTCTAAACCCCCAATGGAACAGTAAAAATGAGGCCGACCGAATTCCACTCCTTACATCAGAGTTTAAGGGTTTTAAATCCCAAGGGCATTGCATCCTAACCCTCCAATGAAGCATCCAATGGCCCACATCGACTAGGGAGAAATCGGGTTAAGGAAAACCTGTTTCTTATAACCCAAATCCGCCAGGAAAAACCCGCGACAGGCGACTACTGAACAAACATCAGTCGCCTGTCATTGGTCAGGCAGCGTAGCTTCCAAAGGAGGGGTATGCGACTGTCTTGAAAATCACAATCGACTGTGAATGACACAGGCGACTGTCTTTTATGACTCAGGCGCCTGCTGCAGAAACTTCAAATCGACAGAGAGTTGGATTTCCTTCGCCCTTCGGGAGGAGATGAAACAGTCGACTGCTGAAGAACTAGCCGTCGACTGTACAGTGGTACAGTCGACTGTAAATCCTTTTGCAGACGACTGTGTTGCACTTTGGCTTGCTCCAGGCGATTGTCGAGATAATAGGCGACTTTCATTATAAGGACAGTCGACTGTCCTGGCCCCATGTTCACTTCTCAAATTACTTGATTTTGTCCCCTTCGGGACTCCTGAAAAATCCAGAAAAATATGTGAAAATACAATTCGTGTTTATGAAGCTTTGGAGAGTGAAATCGTGCTGAAATAAAATCATATGCCCAAAAGATGATGCATTGGTGTAAATATAGTTAAGTTAGCATAAATCAATGCGTTACAAGATGGGTGTAGTTAGGGGGTTTAAATATACACTTTTCACTACAAATCAAGTACGCAGTCCACTCCGCCGAGTGAAGACGCGTACTCGGTCAAGTATGATTGATACGAAAATGCCCTGTGCCGTAATGCACTTGGCCGAGTGGTTACTTTCACTCGGCCGAGTAGAGATCGCCACTCACCCGAGTGAGTCAGGACTTCTGAAGGTGCTCAAAGCCGACTCTGTGGAATTTTGCGGGGCACAGCAGAAGACCCACTCGGCCGAGTAGGAAGTCCACTCGAATGAGTGACGAATTCCACTAGGCCGAGTGACACAGAGTGCCAGAGTGCCCAAACCCCAACTTCGAAGCAGACTCTCTGGAATTTTGGGATTACAGCATAAGACCCTACTCGGCCGAGTAGAGAACTCCACTCCCCCGAGTTAGGAATTCTGCTCGGCCGAGTAACACGAGCGCCCAGATTTTCAAACAGGCTCTGACTCTTTTGAAATCTGCTATCATTCCAGTGGGCAAAGTATTTTTCTCATATTTCGTATGGATAGTAGACTTTATAACGGTTCTAATGCCACCAAGAACGTGCCAATCGGAGGTTGGATGAAATCTGGAGAATTTCTGCAAGTTGATGCTGCAGTGCTGAAACTGCTACTCGGCTAGAGTGAGAATCTTACTCGGCCGAGTCAGCACGGGCTCGGAACTTAAGTTGCGACCAGAGCTAAATTTGGACACGAAGTTTAGAGGGTTTCTAGGGTTATTTGCTAGGGTTTTGAGGGGACTATATATAGGGTTTGTAGCCGTCATTAGAGGATAGTTCCATTTTATTTTCTAAGAGACCTTTTTATAGGTTAGGCCATGCCCTAGGCCCCCTCTTAGATCTAAATGCTTGTAATTGGATTGAAGTTCTTCATCAAAGATAAGTATCTTTGTTCTTGCTGTTTGAATCATCGATTTGATATCTTTTTATATGCAAGCAATGTTTTTTATTGATTCCTATATCATTATTGCTATGCTTGGTTGATCGTTGTTCTAGGGAAGGGGATGAACCCTATGGATCTCTTGTCAGATTTGTGATGAATGAAGTGTTGCTAGAATTATTAGAAGGTTAGATTGTGATTGATTTATTACGGATAGCTAGGAATTTCCATTGATCCAGAGTTTGTAAGAGATTGGGCTCTGATCAATGGGATGGTCTAGATATTCGATTTAGATTTATAATCGAGATCCACTAGACTTGGTTTGCAAGAGATTGGACCAAAGCTAGAATTTTTATTATAAATATATAGCCATATTTGTTTGCAAGAGATTGGACTTATACGAGCTATCACAATCTAGATCGTATCTCGAGTTTACATGAGAGTGGGCTCGAGTTGCAATTGGACGATGATGTCGATCTTAATGCTAGTGGTTTAGGTTAGGGTTTGCATGAGAGTGGGCCCTAATCTAGGTTGCTATAGACTGACAATAGCGAGAGAGCGTGAGCTTGGTTCTCTATTTAGTTATGACTAGTTCACCTCAATCCAAGTCTTGCAACATTGAGATTCGCGATTCACAGAGATGCATGATGATCCGTAGCGGGGATTCCCTTGCCCTAGGCATTTTTATTATATTGAATTTGAATCGATATTTATCCAACATCTTTATCACCGACACCGACATCCATCACCATTGTCATTACATCACACCACAACCACTTCCACCAATAAACCTTAGTAGTCGAGCCAACCTAGGATAGATTGGAGCCAACACCACCTCCTCGTGTTCGATACCCGCTCTCCACTACAATGTCGCTTGCGGTAAAACTATGACTATCTCCCAGTTGTGTATCCGGGGGCCGATCATAGCTCTTGTAGCAGAGCTGACGATGTTGATGCTATTCCCGGGCCTGCCGAGCCTGTTATCAAGAAGAGGGGTCCTCCCTCTTGTGAGAGGGAGGATTTCGAAAAGAAAAGGAGGGTCATGGAATTGTCCCGTCCCATTTTGCCTATTTCGATAGGTAGCAGCTCTTTGCTTCAAGCTCTGGTGGATCAGACGGTGGCTCCCCATACTTCACTTAGGACGGTCGAGCCTTCTGCGAGTCGTCCTCGGGACAAGTGGCCGTCGGGAAGTATCGACCCTTTGGCTCCTTTGGTTAGCCCCATCCCCTTGGAGTTCGATCGAGCTCTGATATTGAATCAGCTCCCGAATGACTCCTCGAGGGTGGTTCGAGGCGAACCTCTGATGTATCCATATCTTCCATATTTTCTCACACATTTTCATGTCATGTTTCACCCTCCAAATCCCAATTTTATACGCTTTTTTTTCCATTATTTGGAACTATTTGACTTTGAGAGCATTTCTATATATTTCAGGAAATTTGGAGCATTTCAGAACAAATTGGAGTCAAGGACACGAACAATAATGTTAGAGCAGCAAGCATGCCACTGAAGATGAGCTCTGCTGTTTGAGAGGATCAAGAAGAGAAAGAAGAGGCAAATAAAAGAAGAGAGGAAGAGTACTAAAGAAAAACCCATGGACTTCGCAGGTCGCTCGTTCGAGCGAGTCACACACTCGACCGAGCTGACCTCCCATGAAGAAGCAGAGTCCACGGCCAAATCGAGCTTCAGGCACTTGGGCACTCGGTCGAGGTCGCTCGGTCAAGTGATGTGAGTCGCTCGATCGAGCGACCCACCTCGCTCGACCGAGCTAACCCATTAGGAAACTCCAATTTGGCCTTGAAACTCTGTGTTTCATTTCGCGTTAATTCGCTCGGTCGAGCGGCCATCCTTTCGACCAAGCAGCCTCTCTTCCCGACCGAGCGACATCAATTCCATTGAAGCAAAAACTGAAGCCCCAAGAGGCGCTCGACCGAGCGCTAGGGCATGATCGACCGCGCGACCAAGGCCGCTCGGCCGAGTGGAGTAGAGATGGCCAAAAGTACAGATTTCAAGATAGCCCTTCACTCTTTGAAGATCTGCTATCACCTGAGATTTTAGAGTATTTATCTCACATTTTTCCCAGATAGTACTTTCCCAACTCATTAAAAATGAGTTCAAAGTACCACACCCCAAAAGCATAGCCTATAAGGACTCTTAGATGTGGGGGTGGCATTGCTTGACAAGTATAATACACCAACGTTAAAGATTACCCATAAAGCATTTTATGTTGGATACTCGTGGGTAGTATACTTGCCATGAATCGTATCCATTTTACATATGGAGCAATATTCATTCCTTTTCATTTTCTTGTTTCATTTTTAATTCTTTTGTGCTCAATTTTTATCCAGGGCAAATACACATCATATCCCTTAGAATCAGATTTATCAGTTAATTTCAACCTACATTCACTTTCTAACATTTCATAAAAGGATCTCCAATTGTGCACCAATATTCAATACTACTGGAAGTGAAGGTGTAGGTGTAGAAATTAAGTTTATTCAATTCATTAAACATGTCATAGCTATTTAAGAATTCTAACATGCACATGTAGCTATAACAATAATACAGTGATTTCTACAAGGAGGTGAATGACATTCAATAATACTACTTGAATGATACAAAGAGAAAAGATATTCATTAAGCACACAGTTTTTTGATTTTTGTCTTTTTCAATTTTTTTGATTTTTTTTACAAAAAATGATTCAAGCAAACTAGCACACAAATAAAAAATAGTTCAAGCAGGCAAAATCTATGAAGGTATGCATTAATTTCAAAGAGGGAAAAAATATACATTCGCATCATCGTTTGGCTAAGAAGCTTAAATAATGAAAACATTCAATCCAAAGCTCCTCACTAAATCTCCATCGTACCTACACGGTAGATGATATGCGTGACTTTGGAATCCAACAAGGTCCACTCATGTTAGTCACCAAAGATTTAGGAACCCACACTTGTTTAAACTTTATTTTCGTTCCTAAACATGCAATAATAAGATGTATGACTAACACTATCACAAGTAAAGCACTTTGCACGCATATTTTTGATAATAGTAGGCACATTGTGAATTTTCTTAAATTTTGGCTTTTCAACATTTTTCAAACCAAATCCAAGCCCTCGTCTATTATTGCCATATAATTGATTTTCAAGTATAGCATCCAATGAATGTTTACCAATTGAAAACTTCCTTAATGACAATTCTAGACTAGTTACTTTAGATTTCAATAACACATTTTCATTCACAATCAAAGTGCATTTACTTATATAAGCTTTCTTGTTTTCCTCTTCCTTCTTTTCAAATTCAACCATTTTTCTTTTAAGCTCGTTATTTAGCATGCACAATTTTTCATTAAGCTCTCTAATCACATAATCTTTTTCAGTTTCAAGCTTAATTAAATCTTGCTTAAGCATGCTAATATTATTCAATAAGGAAGGACAAGAAAGACAATTAGCTTTTTCATGCAACCTATAGTTTTCTTTTTCCAACAAGCAATAATGGAATCTCTTGCAACAATTTTTCCTTTTAGTTCATTAATTTCTAATATCATGTTGTAAGGGTCTTGTTGCATTTCATCGTTGGAATTTCTATAGTCTTCTAATGTGGATTCTAACTCTTCAATTTCCTTTTGCATGCCTTTACAAATAATTAGAAGCTCAGCTTTACTACCAGATTTTACCTGATCATCTTGTGCAATGAGGCAGAGGAAAGAATGTGCGCAATCCTCATTCTCGTCCTCGATATCTATGTCCCACGTTTGCACCACAGCTTTTCCTTTCTTCTCTGCGACATTATCTGTGTCTTGTGGGAATCCTTTATAACGTGACCCTGCTTTTTTACATTTAAAATATTTAACTGTATTAATAGCAGTCTGTTCAGATAAATTTCTAGAATGATTGTAATGGTTCAAACGATTAAACCTTTGTTACATGTCAGCTCTTCCTTGAGGAGTCTTGATGTATCTTCTGAAGCCTCTGACCATCAATGCTATTCCTCATCCTCATCGTCATCTTCACTAGCTTGAAGAGCTAGTGGCTTTGGATCCTTTTCCTTCTCCTCTAGTTTCTCTCTAGCCTCTATATTCTGCAGCTCAAGCTCGTGAGACATTAAGTTGCCTATCAAGTCCTCCACTCTCATCTGTGATAGATCTTTCGCTTCTTGGATGGCGGTGACTTTAGGCCTGAAAGAGCTTGGCAGCGCCCTTAAGATTTTCTGTACCGGTTCAAGGCTAGAATATGGCTTACTGAGGGAGCTAGACTTGTAGACGATGTTGGTGAACCTCGCAAAACATCTCTGATATGGACTCTAACGGTAGCATGCGAAAGCTCTCGTAATCTGTGCTCAGAAGTGCAAGTCTAGACTCCTTCACCTGTAACGTTCCCTCGTGCGTCACCTCCAGTGTATGCCATATTTCCTGCGCAGTTTGACAATGTGAGAGACGATTAAATTCAAATTTATCAAGAGAGCATATAAGAGCATTCATAGCTTTTCCATTTAAAGAATATAATCTCCAATCATTATCATCCCACTTGTCTTCAGGTTTAAGCATATCAATATTTTCACTTTTAATAATAGGTGGCTTATAACCTTTTTCGACAATGTGCCAAACTTTATAATCAACAGATATCAAGTAGATTTTCATCCTAGATTTCCAATATGCATAATCTACTCCATTAAATTTAGGGGGGTTGTGATATGGACTGACCTTCAAAAAAGCACAATCAATAGCGTTATTCATGGTCAGTCTAGGCTAGATCCTATAATCTGCTCTGATACCACTTGTTGGATCTGGATATAAGCCTAAGAGGGAGGGGGTGAACAGGATAATAAAAAATTCTCGTGCAACCCACGAGATAACACACATAGTTATAATCACAAGCAGTGTAAATAATAATCAGACTCAGATGCATAGAAGATTTACCCTGGTTCGGTCGATCACCACGACCTACGTCCAACCCCCGAAAGCAAATATTTTATTAATAGTGTACAGGCACAACCTTAATAGCTAGAGAAACAATGTCTCTACACTCATCGGGCTCAGTAACCCAGTCACCATGTTCAATACTATCAATCCTAATATAAGCTCTCACTTGACGACACCCGTCAAGTTCCTCTTGTCTAGACCACCACTAGACAAGATCCCAAATAGTCACAAGTAAATGGTGAAGTTTCCCATACGGAGATCAAACAATACTACAAAAAAATAATAACAAGATTTTAGAAACCTCTGTTTTATGTAGCCGTCGTCATCTCCGTCAATTAGCACAGGGCCAGCTCTCGTTTGTCAAGATGTAGTCGTCTCATCTCTCGTCTCCTCAACAACTCAAGTTGCGACAATGAACTTGTGCACTTGAATATTGCGGCTAGGGCTTGTGCACTTGAATATTGCGACAGTGGCTTGGCAATTGCTTGAGTTATTACGGAATTAGCTTGTGTGGATGGCTCCCTTGATGGCATGCACTTCCCTCTCTCATGTGATGGCAGCCTTGGTCCACCTCTTTCAAGTTACGACAAGGGTGAGCACTTTGTCAATTCTTGCACATGGGGTCTTCAAACTTTGCGGCTTGCAAATTGGTGCGACTGCCACATGCTCCCTTGGATGAAGTTTGAAGTTTAGCACATGTGGTAGTCAAGGAGATTGTGACTCTTGTAGATTGCATTGATTGGAGGCCTGCAAACATGAAACAAAAGCACAAGTCAAAGTTTGCGGCTGCACATGGGCACTTCAAAACTTGCGGCAGCTGGACCTCCCTTCAATAAAAAATGCGGCTTGCTCATGGGATCTCAAAAGTTGCGGCAGGTCCCTTGAGAATTGCGGCTGCTTGGTGTGGTTGTAGGCTTGCCCACATTTGCTTGGCCCATGGAGGCTTGCACAAGTTGTAATATCTTGTTGATGGCTCCAAGTTTGAGATTCCTCCTTCTTAGCAACACGTAGATCTCTCCAAGTTGTGTAGATGGTTGTGGCAAGGCTATTTGGACTTGGAGATGCTATGGGGATGTGGTGTTACTTGCGGCTATGGGGGATGAGCAATAGAGATCTTTTGGCTTGAGAGGCTTTGAGACATGAGGAGATCTCTAGTTGATTTTGGCTTGAGGATGATGCTAGGGTATAGGCTTGGCTGAACTTTTGATGCTCTCCTTCTTTACGTGATGTGTTGTTTTGGCCGCTATTTTCTCCTCTTTAGGAATATGGTTTATATTGGAGAGGGTAATGGAGAATTTGTGGTTAAGGAGGAATCCTAACGGAGATAGGAGTAGGAGATTTGGAGGGATTCTTTTTGATCTCATTGCAATGCTAATGTGATTAGGATTAGAATAGAATCTTTAATTGATTTGAATCAATCCAAATTGATTTGTTCCAATCCCCATTAGATTGATCTTTGAATAAGTCTCAATCTCTTTCCATGTTTGTCACGACCCGCTTCCCTAAAATGGAGGCGAGACGTGAAAAGGTCCGCACGAGAGTGGAGCTGTGAAGCCCCAAACCCGATAAGCGTCCACAAATACATAAACAGGTCCCTGTAACCACAACAGAATAACAATAATAACACAAGGAGAGACTGAAATAAAATTCCACATCTCACAAAATGTCCAACATCAAAAATAAGTCCAACATCCAGAAAAGCCACCAGGCTAAAAGAAAAGAGTCTAAAGGCCCAGAACAAGGCCAACAAAAGAATACGACATAACAAAGTATAGGTGCTACGCACCGATAACAAAACAACTGTCTAAACAAAAGTAAAACACAGCGAAGACACTAGGACTGGTCCCCAGTGTCCACGTACTCCCCGTCAAACACAAGCTCGGGCTCGGCGTCGGCAAACACCTCGTCCTCAACGAGGTACTCGGGCTCAGGATCTAACATGTGTCACCCAAAAGAGTAAAGGGGCACATGTCAGCAAGTCTAAAAGACTTGGGCAAGGAAACTGAAGGTGGGGCAACTAGCAACCTAGCAGTTATAGTATTAAGTAATGACATGGCAGTTAAGCATGATGCAACAGTTTAAAAAGAGAGACAAGCATACACAATGTAGCAAAAGCTACCAAATCACTAATCACTTATCATTTAACACTTATCACTTATCACTTATCACTTATCACTTATCACTTATCACTTATCACTTATCACTTATCACTTAGTGCATAGAGAGTCCACCTGCTGGCCAGCTCGTGGCTCAGGCCGCTTATCTCTACCACTATTAATCACTTGTCACTGGTAAACACTTAGTGCATAGAGAGTCCACCTGTTGGCCAGCTCGTGGCTCAGGCCGCTTATCTCTATCACTATTAATCACTTGTGCACTAGAGAGTCCACCTGCTGGCCGGAGTGGCGGATCAGGCCAACTCGGGGCTCAGGCCGCTTATCTCTTACCCCACCCATATGTGTCGAGCGTTGGGGTTTCCAACTCACTAAGCTCGCTTCTGGAACACGAGCCAGGAATATAATATTGTAGCGTGCGCTACGCAATCACGATGAATAATCACTATGCAAAGACATGAACAGATATTTGCGTACCGTTAATTTAAATTAAACGTGACAGGCAAAATGCAATGACATGGCAATTAAATTGCGTACCGTTAATGGAAGGTAAACATGACATGGTAATTGTGCAACATGCTAAATGTCGGAACTAGCTTCGTTGTCAAGCTAGTTCCCCAATTTGTGCCTAGGCGAGTATCATTTCGTCGCCTAGCCTCTTTTACGCCTACAACAAGCAAATGGCCTAAAACATGGCCTAAACCCTAAGTGGCAAGTTTCACTTGCCTAGCACCGGGGATGGCGACTACTTCGTCACACGGATGCTATCTACGGGGGAAATCGCTGTCAAGGGGGAAACAAACATCAAACACATGGAATTAATTAGGGCTTTTATAAAAATATAAATAGGTTGAGAAAACAACGATAGATCGATTTCTTACCGAGAGGAGATGGAAGAAACACTCCGGGGAACCCTAGGATCAGATCTGGAAGCGAATGGAGAAGTTTGGGGAAACTAGGGTTTTGGGGGATTTGGGGATTTTGATGGGTTTTGATGGAGATTTGGGGAAGATGAGGGGTAGATGGAGTGAATGGATGGATTGGATGATGATTCTAGGGCTTGGAATGGAGAAATGGAGCTTGGAGGAAGATGTGGGCTGAAGGGGGAAGTTTTTTAGGGTTTTGGGTCGTGTTGGAGAAGAAGAAGTCGAATGGGTTGGGTTTAAATAGGCTAGGCTGGCGGCTGCCCAGAAATTAGGGTTTTAACACTGGTTAGTCGGTCAAAGAGCAACCACTGACCGACTAGTTTGGCAACTAGTCGGTCGGTCGACCAACGCAGACCGACTAAGTGCAAACAGTAACTCCTGAACGAAATTAAGATTCTAGAGTTAGTCGGTCCATGAACAAGTACTGACCGACTAGTTTGGCATCTAGTCGGTTGATGAACGTTCTTAGACCGACTAAGGGTAAACAGTAACTGATACAAAAATAATTTGATGAGTTAGTCGGTTCAAGAAGCATTGCTGACCGACTAGTTTGCAACCTAGTCGGTCAACCAACGTTCTTAGACCGACTAACGATAAACAGTAACTCCTGAGAAATTTAGAAAGCTAACTAGTCGGTCCAAGAAGGATTGCCGACCGACTGGATCGTCATCTAGTCGGTCGGTGGCCCTTCTTAGTCCGGCTAATGAGCACAGAAAAGTATCGATACGGAGCGCGGGGCCCCGGGATCGATTTCTAAGACTCCTAGGCTTGATCTAACAGTAAGATACGACCGTTATGAAGTCCGTCACGAATGACTTACTTCGAAATCGACAATCCTAAGGAAGAAGCGAGAAAATACGACGAATCGATCGAAAATGAAACCTACGGAGACGAAAACCACACAAGAGGAGAAAATCCACCAAAACATATATTATATTATATTATAATCAGATACAAGAAAAGCAGTCGTTAAATCCTCCCCAACTTAAGAAAAATTCCGTCCTCGGAATTTCCAAAAACTCACGAGTCCGGAAACAAAAGTGGGAAACGTTCTCGCATCTCATCCCCATTCTCCTAAGTAGACTCTCCAGGTGAACCGTGTCGCCACATCACCCTCACAAGATTGACAATCTTGTTTCGAAGCGATTTCTGACGCCTGTCCAAAATTTGCACTGGATGCTGGTCATACGTCATATCGGGGCGAACGGTAATCTCCGAAAAATCCACCGCATGAGACGGATCGCTAATGTATCGACGAAGCTGCGACACATGGAAAACATTGTGAACTCCTTCCAAAGATGGTGGCAAGGCCAAGCGATACGCTACCTCGCCAACCCTCTCCAAAACGTCAAACGGTCCAATGTATCGCGGGCTCAACTTTCCACGCTTCCCAAAACGAATCACACCACGATTCGGGGAAATCTTCAAGAACACATGGTCGCCCGGCTGAAACTCCAAAGGACGACGTTTAGCATCCGCCCAATGCTTAAAACGGTCCTGAGCAATTCTCAACCTCTCCCGAATATTCCTGACGATCTCCACGGCCTCCACGATCATCTCAGGTCCCAACAACTCCCGATCACCAACGTCATCCCAACTCAATGGCGATCGACATTTCCTCCCATAAAGAGCGGCGAATGGCGCCATGCCAATACTCGCCTGGAAGCTGTTGTTGTAGGAAAACTCTACCAGATGTAGATGGTCCTCCCACGAACCCTTGAAATCCAACATGCACGCCCTCAACATGTCTTCCAAAATCTGAATCGTCCTCTCGGACTGGCCATCCGTCTGCGGATGGTACGCCGTGCTGAAACTCAGACGCGTACCCAAGCTCTTCTGCAAACTCTGCCAGAACTGAGATGTGAACCTCGTGTCTCTGTCAGACACGATACTCACGGGGACTCCATGAAGTCGCACAACCTCCTGCATGATTCACGTTACATCACTATCCAAACTAGGAAAAGGAAATAAAACGGAGAGTAAAAGAATTTTACCTCCATATATCTCCTCGCTAGCGCCTCAGTGGACTGTCCCACTCGGAACGGAATAAAGTGCGCAGATTTGGTCAATCGATCTACGATCACCCAAATCGCGTCATTCTGCTTCGGACTCCGAGGTAGTCCAGTCACAAAATCCATAGTGATGTGCTGCCACTTCCACTCCGGAATCGGAAGCGGTTGTAGCAACCCGGCCGAACGCTGATGCTCCGCCTTCACTTGCTGGCAAACCAAGCACTTGGCTACACTCCGAGCCATGCTCCTCTTCATACCATGCCACCAATAATTCAGACGAAGATCCTGGTACATCTTGGTGCCACCAGGATGCACAGAATACGGCGAACTGTGTGCCTCCACCATCAGCTCCTCTCTGATATCCCCAGCAGGCACACACAACCTGGCTCCAAACCTCAGCGAGCCATCCTCATGAATCAAAAAGTCAGTCCGCAGACCGGCTTCCACCTGCTCTCGAATCCTTACCAGCTTCGGATCCTCGGCCTGGCCAGCCTTGATCCGATCCACGATCGTCGACTGTACCTGCATGTACATCAACGAAGAAGCCACCCCAGGAAGAACAATCTCCACACCAGACTCGCAAAAATCCTGCTGCAATCTCCACTGCGAGGTCAAAATCATCACCGATGGCAGCCTACTCAAAGCATCCGGAACCACATTCACCTTGCCAGGGTGAAACTGCAAATCAATATCATAATCCGCCATAAGCTCCAACCATCGACGCTGTCGCATGTTGAGCTCCTTCTGAGTGAAAATATACTTCAAGCTTTTGTGATCGGTGAAAATCTTCACTTTCTCACTCAGCAAGAAGTGCCTCCAAATCTTAAGAGCAAACACAACGGCAGCCAACTCCAAATCATGCGTCGGGTAATTCTTCTCATGAACCTTAAGCTGATGAGACGCATACGCCACAACATGCCCGTGCTGATGCAACACACAACCGAGACCCTTGCCAGAAGCATCGCAAAAGATCTCAAATCCACCGCTGCGATCAGGCACAACAAGAATAGGGGCAGTCGTCAACCTCTCCTTCAGAACACCAAAAGCACCCTCACAATCACCTGAACAAACAAAAGCAACATCCTTCCGCGTCAACCTGGTCATCGGCTCAGCAATACGGGAAAAGTCCTTAATGAATCGCCGATAATAACCAGCAAGTCCAAGAAAACTCCGAATCTCAGACGCTGACGACGGAACAGGCCACTCCCTGATGGCCCGAATCTTCTCAGGATCCACTGAAATACCATCTCCAGTCACCACATGCCCGAGAAAAGCAACTCTATCCAGCCAAAACTCGCACTTCGAAAACTTAGCATACAAACGATGCTTCCTCAAGATCTCCAACACCGTCCTTAAGTGCGAGGCATGCTCTTCCTCCGACTTCGAATAGATTAGAATGTCGTCAATGAAGATAACGACAAACTTATCCAAAAAGTCGTAGAAAATCAGGTTCATCAGATTCATGAAAACTGCAGGCGCGTTAGTTACGCCAAAAGGCATAACCACGAACTCATAGTGTCCATACTTCGTCCTGAACGCTGTCTTCGGAACATCTCCCTTCTTCACCTTCAACTGATGGTAACCACTCCTCAAATCCAATTTAGAAAACACCCTCGAACCTCCAAGCTGATCAAAAATATCATCGATGCGAGGCAACGGGTATTTATTCTTAATGGTTACCGCATTCAACTCCCGATAGTCCACGCACATGCGACGCGAACCATCCTTCTTCTTAACCAACAACACCGGTGCTCCCCACGGAGACACACTAGGATTAATATAACCCTTCTGCAAAAGCTCATCCAACTGCTTCCGCAACTCTTCCAACTCTGCAGGTGCCATACGATACGGCGCCTTCGAAATCGGCTGCGCACCTGGAACAAGATCGATAGAAAATTCCAAAGCTCGATCAGGCGGCAAACCAGACATCTCCTCGGGGAAGACGTCGCCAAAATCACGCACCACAGCTGGCCACTCCAGCTCTATCTGCATAGCCACAGCCTCCACCGGCCTGGCCCGAAATCTGACAGGACCAAGCGAACTGCTACCACGACTGAACTCAAACACTGGATGTCCGGGAATCTCGAACACCACCTTCTTCCTCCTGCAGTCAATCGTAGCATAGAAGCTCGCCAGCCAATCCATCCCAAGAACTGCATCATAGTTGATGATGTCGTGGACAATGAAATCAGTGAAAAGCTCATGTCCACAGACCACCAACGAGCAAGAATTGCAACCACGATGCACCGAGACCACACCATTCCCTGTAACGATATTCCAACTCTTGGGGAGAGGGGACGTCAACAAGGAATGCCTCTCCACGAAGCTCCGAGAAATAATGCACATCGATGCACCAGAGTCAAAGAGGACTCGTGCAGGAAATGTGCACACCAAAATCACACCTAATCAATCAATTAACAATCAAACCCTAGTCTAGCAAACAAGCAAGTTCAAGCAAACAACATAATCTAGCAATCAAGACCAAATAGGAAAGTAATAGCTAGAATGAGGATTACCTGCGATAACCTCATCCACAGCCTCGCTCTCCGCAGCGGTCATCAGAAAAGCCTGCCTCCTCGGCGGAGCAGCCTGCTGAAAAGCCTGCCTCTGCGGAACAAGAGCTGCTCCACGCCCAGCAGGAACAGACGCTCGCTGCTGCAACGGCTGGGCAGCAATAGGTGCCTTCCAAGGCTGCTTCAACCTCGGGCACTCCCTGAGAGCATGGGCGTGATCTCCGTAGGCGATACATTGCCCCAAGAACCTCCTGCACGATTCCTTGACATGGCCCTCCTTGCCACAAAAATGGCAAGTCCTCCGAGCATGCCCTACTGGCCTCTTAAACTGAACATGCTGGTTCGGCCTGAATCCAGGCCTAACCACAGCTCTCGCCTGTTCCACAGGCCTCTTCCCAGCACCAACCACAGACCCTCTCCTCTGGTTCACGAGCAGCTCCTGCCTCTTGGCAGCTACTAGAACCTTCTGATAAGATTCCCGGTCAGAGGAGGTCACGAAACTCTGGAGCTCCGAAGCAAGCCCCTGCAGGAACCTCTGAGCTCTCTCCTCAGCGTCCTGCACCATCTTCGGCGCAAACCGACTCAGCCTCATGAACTCTTGGTGATACATGTCCACCGACGAGTTCCCCTGCTTCAAATCGATAAAACGCTGCAGCATCTCCTCCTTGGCAGCCTTCGGGAAGAACTCACCCTCAAATCTGGCTTTGAAGGTAGCCCAAGCTATCGGCTCCACCAACAACTTCTCTTCCGCATCCCACCAATTCCTGGCGTTATCATTCAGCTGCCTCTTCGCCAAATCAACCCATCCAGCCGGGGTGATCTTGGCCATCTTCAGATTGTCCTCGACGTTCCGAATCCACTCATCGGCAGCCAGAGGACCCTCAGAACCATCAAAATATGCGGGACCCAGCTCCCGAAATTGCTTCGCTCCTGGCTCAGAGCGAGGAACATTCGGAAGAGCCCGGGCAGCTCGAGCAGGTGGAGCATTCTGGACTTGCAGAAGCACGCCCTGCTGCACTTGCATCATCTGGATCATCATCCGCATCATCTCACCGCTGGTGGGTTCCCGCTCAGGCTCCTCATCATGAGGGAGCGCACCACTGCCCCCACCACGGGTGAAACGCCTTCCTGCCATCTAATGACACATAGAACGAATCAGATTAGACTCATAGCTTATGACTCGGACGTCGAACTTAATTTATTGGACATTCTAATATTATTATCGCTATTCCAAAAAATCGCAGTTACAGAAGGTGACCTGCATGGGCCACCACTAAAACCTGTCACGACCCGCTTCCCTAAAATGGAGGCGAGACGTGAAAAGGTCCGCACGAGAGTGGAGCTGTGAAGCCCCAAACCCGATAAGCGTCCACAAATACATAAACAGGTCCCTGTAACCACAACAGAATAACAATAATAACACAAGGAGAGACTGAAATAAAATTCCACATCTCACAAAATGTCCAACATCAAAAATAAGTCCAACATCCAGAAAAGCCACCAGGCTAAAAGAAAAGAGTCTAAAGGCCCAGAACAAGGCCAACAAAAGAATACGACATAACAAAGTATAGGTGCTACGCACCGATAACAAAACAACTGTCTAAACAAAAGTAAAACACAGCGAAGACACTAGGACTGGTCCCCAGTGTCCACGTACTCCCCGTCAAACACAAGCTCGGGCTCGGCGTCGGCAAACACCTCGTCCTCAACGAGGTACTCGGGCTCAGGATCTAACATGTGTCACCCAAAAGAGTAAAGGGGCACATGTCAGCAAGTCTAAAAGACTTGGGCAAGGAAACTGAAGGTGGGGCAACTAGCAACCTAGCAGTTATAGTATTAAGTAATGACATGGCAGTTAAGCATGATGCAACAGTTTAAAAAGAGAGACAAGCATACACAATGTAGCAAAAGCTACCAAATCACTAATCACTTATCATTTAACACTTATCACTTATCACTTATCACTTATCACTTATCACTTATCACTTATCACTTATCACTTATCACTTAGTGCATAGAGAGTCCACCTGCTGGCCAGCTCGTGGCTCAGGCCGCTTATCTCTACCACTATTAATCACTTGTCACTGGTAAACACTTAGTGCATAGAGAGTCCACCTGCTGGCCAGCTCGTGGCTCAGGCCGCTTATCTCTATCACTATTAATCACTTGTGCACTAGAGAGTCCACCTGCTGGCCGGAGTGGCGGATCAGGCCAACTCGGGGCTCAGGCCGCTTATCTCTTACCCCACCCATATGTGTCGAGCGTTGGGGTTTCCAACTCACTAAGCTCGCTTCTGGAACACGAGCCAGGAATATAATATTGTAGCGTGCGCTACGCAATCACGATGAATAATCACTATGCAAAGACATGAACAGATATTTGCGTACCGTTAATTTAAATTAAACGTGACAGGCAAAATGCAATGACATGGCAATTAAATTGCATACCGTTAATGGAAGGTAAACATGACATGGTAATTGTGCAACATGCTAAATGTCGGAACTAGCTTCGTTGTCAAGCTAGTTCCCCAATTTGCGCCTAGGCGAGTATCATTTCGTCGCCTAGCCTCTTTTACGCCTACAACAAGCAAATGGCCTAAAACATGGCCTAAACCCTAAGTGGCAAGTTTCACTTGCCTAGCACCGGGGATGGCGACTACTTCGTCACACGGATGTTATCTACGGGGGAAATCGCTGTCAAGGGGGAAACAAACATCAAACACATGAAATTAATTAGGGCTTTTATAAAAATATAAATAGGTTGAGAAAACAACGGTAGATCGATTTCTTACCGAGAGGAGATGGAAGAAACACTCCGGGGAACCCTAGGATCAGATCTGGAAGCGAATGGAGAAGTTTGGGGAAACTAGGGTTTTGGGGGATTTGGGGATTTTGATGGGTTTTGATGGAGATTTGGGGAAGATGAGGGGTAGATGGAGTGAATGGATGGATTGGATGATGATTCTAGGGCTTGGAATGGAGAAATGGAGCTTGGAGGAAGATGGGGGCTGAAGGGGGAAGTTTTTTAGGGTTTTGGGTCGTGTTGGAGAAGAAGAAGTCGAATGGGTTGGGTTTAAATAGGCTAGGCTGGCGGCTGCCCAGAAATTAGGGTTTTAACACTGGTTAGTCGGTCAAAGAGCAACCACTGACCGACTAGTTTGGCAACTAGTCGGTCGGTCGACCAACGCAGACCGACTAAGTGCAAACAGTAACTCCTGAACGAAATTAGGATTCTAGAGTTAGTCGGTCCATGAACAAGTACTGACCGACTAGTTTGGCATCTAGTCGGTTGATGAACGTTCTTAGACCGACTAAGGGTAAACAGTAACTGATACAAAAATAATTTGATGAGTTAGTCGGTTCAAGAAGCATTGCTGACCGACTAGTTTGCAACCTAGTCGGTCAACCAACGTTCTTAGACCGACTAACGATAAACAGTAACTCCTGAGAAATTTAGAAAGCTAACTAGTCAGTCCAAGAAGGATTGCCGACCGACTGGATCGTCATCTAGTCGGTCGGTGGCCCTTCTTAGTCCGGCTAATGAGCACAGAAAAGTACCGATACGGAGCGCGGGGCCCCGGGATCGATTTCTAAGACTCCTAGGCTTGATCTAACAGTAAGATACGACCGTTATGAAGTCCGTCACGAATGACTTACTTCAAAATCGACAATCCTAAGGAAGAAGCGAGAAAATACGACGAATCGATCGAAAATGAAACCTACGGAGACGAAAACCACACAAGAGGAGAAAATCCACCAAAACATATATTATATTATATTATAATCAGATACAAGAAAAGCAGTCGTTACAATGTTGGAATAGGATTTGAATGGCAATGGGGATATGAATCAATCTTTAATTGATTTGAATAAGATACTATCCAATTTGACTTGGTCCAATTCTTATAGCTATAGTCACCATCTCTTTGACCAATCCAAGTTGCTATATGAATAGCAATTTCTCCATCTTCTAATTTGCTATATGAATAGTAATTTCTCCATCAATTGACTTATTCATCACTTTGAAGATTTACAAGTGTGCCACTCCTGAAAACACTTAGCACACACATTAGAACGTTCACACATGTTTGTTATCATCAAACACGAAGTCATCGATTGTTGAATCCAACACACGTTGTATCCAAATGTCGAGGCACCAGTCTCGCTTAGATCTCGCCACGTAGCCCACATCCGACGGCTGAGATCGACTGACTCTCCTTATAAGTAGAGATGGAGGGGCGGTAGAGGGAGTTTTCTCCCGAATTTTCACAATTTCAGCTTCCCCCGTCGTTGCAGAGACCTCTCGTCGTCGACCGTCGTTGTCCGCTCGCAACCGTCGGAGATCCGTTCATCCTCTTCCTAGGTACTCTCTTGATCCGTCGATGCCTTCGTCTGCTTCTTCCACTTCCAATTCGTTCGTCGACCAGTGGTTCGGCAAACTTGATGAAGGTGGCACCGTCAAATCGGAGCCGATGGTGTCGGAAGAGCTGTTGATGTCTTAGCCAGAGTTGTGGGAGGTTGATCTAGGGGTCGGGCATGCTGCTGCCTCGTCAGTGGTGATCAGAAGGGACCCCAAGAAATGAAAGGGGCCTAGGTCGGCTGCCAAGGTTTCGAGCGACGGTAGAGTCACGACTGCGGTCCCTGCTGAAATCATGGCCCAAATGTCCCAACTGCAGTCCTCCTCCATCCTCGAAATCTGCTTCAAGTTCATCTGGCCACCCTACACAGTTCACCTCCCCGAATTCCACGAGTGGGTTTTCTCTCCCAGGGACAATGAGGTCAGCGTCTACTATCCAACCTTTGCCCTGGGGCTCCGCTTCCTGCTCCATCCCTTCCTCCTCATCGTCCTTCATTTCCTCGAACTCACCCTATTCCAATTGATGCCGAACTCCATCAGCTTGATGCTCAGCTTTCTCGTCCTCTGCTCCGCTAGCTACGTAAGTCTGACGTTGCCGTTGTTCCAATACTTCTTTGAGGCGAAGAGGAAGGGGGTGTATTACTACGTCTGTACGAGGCGGGGTCGGCCTCTCGTCCTTGGTCTGCCGGGCAAAGTGTGCGACTGGAAGGAGAAATTCGTCTTCATCTCGATACCGATAGACTTGGCTTTGAGGTCGAATTGGGGGACATTGAATCACTCAGTGAACGCTGAGGTAGTCCTAGAGAGGACCGACCTAGAGAGCGCCAAGATCCTGGAGGAGATCCCCAGGTAGATCAGAGACTTGAAGGGCCTGGTCGTGGACGAGCAGATCGCCCAGCACATCTGGCTCGAAGGTACTTTGAACTTAGCGATCAACTTTTGATATGCTCACCCTGATCTGTCTTCTTTTTGCAGGTGCGACCATTTGTCTTTCGATAGAGGAGATCATGAAGATGGTGATGGATGCGGTGTCCAAGGAGCCAACGACCAAGGGCAAGGGCAAGTAGCACGAGCTTAGGAGCTCGAGCAGGTTGGGCAGAAGCAGAGTCAGGAGGCGGCGGCCACTGCTCAGGCCAAGAAGGAGGAGCGGAGTAAGAAACTGAGGAAGGAGGTTGCGACAACCGCTCACACTTCTCGTACGAGTGAGTCGACATTGGGCTAACTCATCAACCTCGACCCAATCGAGCTGGTGGCTGACCCTGTGGACACTACGTCCTAGGGCCCACCGATCGGTGCCATTGCCTCCGTCCCCATCAGTTTGACCGCCCTTTCGAAACCTTCGGCTGGGTCGGCCAAAACAAGTCAGGCCGTAGTCGTGTTGGCCCTTCGGGTGTCCGCCGTCTGGGCTGGGGAAGTCGGGCCACCCGAGCTACAAGGCGGTGCTTACAACTTTCAAGTCGCAGAAGGAGGAGATCCTCGCCCTTTCGTCGAAGAAGATCGTAGAGCCACGCTACTCGGTGGGCGCCCATAAGTCAATTTTCAATGAGGCCGGGGTAGCGGCCCGTCTGGCAGAGAACAACACTCTGCCGAGGGACCAAGAGTCCCAGGCAAATGTTGACGCCGAGCGGCTCTGTGATATGGCTGTTTGGCTCAGAATGCAGGTTCGTCATTCTCATCGAAAATACCGAACTTCTACCTTTTCTTCGTTGACGCGCTTACAAATTTGGTTCTTTCTGTAGTCGTTTGTCGCACTGGTGTCCCTCTAGTGACACACGTCGGTGGAGAACATGGCTGAGGCCACACTAGGGAGGAAGGCAGCCGAGCTCAAGGTGACTGAGGCAAATCTGAAGACCATCAGCGACAAGTTGGAGAAGGTCTGGGGGTATTATGTGATCCAGAAGGAGAAATTCGCCGAGCTGGAGAAGGTCTCTTTGGAGACAGAGATGAGGGCCAGCGATGAGGAGGCCCGGAGGGTCGCTGTCGAGAACATCATAGCCTCGAAGAGGGAGGTAGCCATGAAGAAGACCACCGACCTTGATCGGCGGGTCGCTGAGCTGACGAAGGTCGACCTGGACAAGGTCAGGGATGAGGCCATCCGCTAGTATCAAGTCAAGGAGTTTGTCCCCCTGATGGCTATGAGGGCCGAGGGCTTCAACGAGGGCCTAGAGGCCGGCCTGGAGAGGGTTAAGAAAGGCTTGGGGAAGCATTACCCCAACCAGGAGGTTGACTTCTTGCTTTTGTCGACGGCCTCCAACGATGAAGGTGAGGCTTCCCTCACTACCGATGTCGAAGGGATGGAGGCTCCGGCCAGTGGTGACCAGGTGGACACTCAAGCTCCAGAAGGGGGTGACCAAGAAGGTGGCGACCGAGTCGAGGCGCCGTAGTCTGGGGGTGTCAATGTATGGCCGACCTTGTGGTTGGGCTCAAAATTTTTAATGTAACTCTGTAGTGTATATATAATGAATGAAATTTGAAATTTTCTTTGCTTACTCTCGTTGTTATTTGTATGCCTTGTTTGCTTGCTGTTGTTGTTGTTTGCTTTGTATCTTTGTGTATGCCCCCAGCATTTGGCATGTACGAGCTTAAGGTCGAGGAGAAGTGGAATGTTGTAGAGTCTGAGGGAAATATTACGAAGGACCATTGCGGGTCAGTTGACGAAGTTCCATTGTAGCTTACCTGTGCCTTTGGATTCTTTTCGGGTCAGTGGACGAAGTTGATGAATGACCTTGGATCTTCACTCTAGAGGTATTCGAGAGGGCGGGTTTGGGCTATAGCCCTTTCTGCACACCCCCAGGGTGTCCTGCGCCCTTCACTCCGGTTTGGATAGTGAGGTCTGACCTGTAGCTAGGCCGCGATCAGCCCCGGAGGTCTTTGGACCGGTATTTGGCCGTAGCCGACCCCGCATCTTTGGACAGATATTGGGCCATAGCCAACCTTGCATCTTCGCTCTGGTTTGGGTGGCGAGATCCGATCTGTAGCTGGGCCGCGATCTACCCCGGAGGTCTTCGGGCAGGTATTGGGCCGTAGCCGACCCCGCATCTTTGGGCGGGTATTGGGCCGTAGCCGACCCTGCATCTTCGGGCCGGTATTGGACCGTAGCTGACCCAGCATCTTCGGGCGGGTATTGGGCCGTAGCCGACCCCGCTTCTTTGGGCAGGTATTGGGCCGTAGCCGACCCCGCATTTTTGCTTGCGGCGAGGTGGATCGCTCCCAATGTGACTTTATCTACAGGTCATCCCACGAGAGCTTGGGTTTTGGGCGTATAGCCGACCTATGACATGTGATTTTCTCGCACAAGAAAGGGGGCAAAGAATAGATAAGTCGGAATATAACGACGAGTCGGAGATAGAGCAACATGTGATTTTCTTTTGGGTCGTCTCGTGAGAGCTAGGGCTCTCGAAAGTTTAGTAGACCTTCAAGAAGGTGCTCTTAATTTCGAAGCAAAGTTGAAATTTACATTCAGATAACTCATTGAGTGTACAAACATAGAAATATTTATTGAATGTGCAAACATAAAAACTTATTGGAAATATTTGAGCAAATGCTTAGCGTTCCATGGATGGGTTAGTTCCTCGCCCTCCATGGTTGCCAGAATATAGGTCGCTGGTCCCACGACGTCTGTTATTGTGTAGGGGCCTTCCCATTTGGCAGAGAGCTTTCCTTGGTGACTGATCTCTGGTCTAAAGGTCGCGTCTCTGAGGACGAGATTGCCGACTCTGAAGCTCCGCTTTCTCATACCGGAGTTGTATTACCTTGCCATCCTTTGGATGTGCTTGATAAGGTTTGTTAGCGCACGATCCCTTACCTCGTCGACGAGCTCAATGTTGATGTCAAGGCCCTCTTCATTTGCTTCTTCGTTGAAATACTGGAGCCGGATGGATTCCTCGTCGACATCCATTAGGACGACGACCTCCGTCCCATAGGCTAGCATGAAGGAGCTTTCGCTGGTTGAAGCTTTATATATGGTATGGTAGGACCAAAGGATGTCGGGTAGCTCGTCGGGCCAAGATCCAGGGGCACTATCGACCTTCTTCTTCAAAGGCTCGAGGATACACTTGTTTGCTGCTTCGGCCAGGCCATTGCACTGTGGATGCGCCATGTAGGTGAAGTGGATGTTAATGCCCTAATCCGAGCAGAAACTTCTGAAGTCTGCAGAGTCAAAATGCTTCCTGTTGTCCGTCACTATGGAGCGGGTTACCCCAAAGTAGCATATAATTGACTTCTAGACGAAGTTCTTCATGTCCTTCCAGGTGATGCGTGCCAGTGGCTCTGCCTCGATCCATTTGGTGAAGTAGTCGACGGTGACGACGAGAAACTTCCTTTCCCTCATTGCCATGGGGAACGTACCGAGAAAGTCGAAGCCCTACTTGGCGAAGGGGACCGGGATGAGGATTAGAATCAGGTCGACGGGCAGGGCGGTTGTATGTTTGAAGAATCTTTGCCACTCCTCGCATCGCTTGACATAGTTGGTCGCATCCTTTAGCATGGTCGGCCAGTAGTTGCCCTGCCAGATAGCCTTGTGCGCAAGGGTGTGGCCATCGTAGTGATTCCTGCAGAGCCCTTTGTGTATCTCGCAGACGATCTCCTTCTCTCTTCTTGGCCCAAGGCACTTCAAATAGGGCAAGATGGTGTACCTCGCGCAACGCTTTCGGTAGAGCATGTTGCCGAAGATCACAAATGTCAAGGCCCGCCTTTCAATGTTCTGTGCCTCTAGCCTGTTTTCTGGTAGGGCTCTGGTCTCCAGGTAGATGATGTTCGGGCTCATCTTTGATTACTCCAGGTTGGCACACAACAGTTTGCCCTCTTCGGTGCTTGGTGTCAATAAGTTCTCGTTGTAGATAACTTTCCCGATCTCAGCTAGAGAAGAGGATGCCAACTTTAAGAGGGCGTCGACCCGAAGGTTGTTCGACCTTGGCAGATGCTGGACCATCGCTTTTTTGAATTTGAGGAGCTCGGCCCGAGCGCACTTCAGGTACAGCTTCATCAGATCCTCCATCGCTTCGAAACTACCTTCAATTTTTTGGAGACGAGCCTCGAGTCGCTGATCAACATCGCATTCGTCGCCCCCAGCGCCCGACAGAGCTTTAGCCTGTTGATGGTAGCCTCGTACTCTGCCACATTATTGGTCGTCGGGAAACTGAAATGGAGTGCACACTCCAGTAGGCTTCCCTCCAGGGTCTCTAGTACAATGCCGGCTCCGCTCTTAGACCCCGTGGCCGATCCATCGACGTAGAAAACCCACAGCTCGCCTTTGGACTGGGTGGATGTTGATGGGGGGTTCTCATTGGCGAGCTGCTGCTGTTGTGTGTCTGGCCAGTCGTCGGGTGAAGCTTCGTCAACTTCTTTCATAGTGCACTCCGCGACGAAGTCCGCCAGCACCTGACCCTTGATAGCCACCCTGGGCTTGTAGATGATGTCAAGCTCGCAGAGCTCGACACTCCAATTCAGCATTCGGCCTGATCTCTCCAGCCTTCTCAGATTCTTTTCAAGTAGCGATTTGGTGTAGACAATGATGGAGTGCACCTGGAAGTACTGCCGGAGCATCCTTGCCGTCAGAGTCAGATAGTAGGAGAACTTCTCGATGGGCTGTAGTAGGTCTCTGCCTCCCAGAGCACCTGACTTGCATAGTAGATCAGCCTCTGGATGCCCCTTCCTCCTTGACAAGACCGAGCTGACTACTTCCTCTATGGTGGCAAGATAGAGGCTGAGCTGCTCTCTTTCCTTCGGTTTTGCGAGCAGCGGTGGGCTTTGCAGATAGGCTTTGAGCTCACCAAAGGCTTGGGCACAGGAGTCATCACACTCAACCTCCTTCCTTATCCCCTTTTTCTCGCCGAGGGCCTTCTGCAGCATCTTGAAGAACGTGAGAGACCTTTCGGCGAACTTCGACAGGAATCTCCCCAGTGCGGCGATTCGGCCATTCAGCTTTTGCAAGTCTCTGATGGTTCTTGGCTCGCCTATGTTGATGAGAGATGATATCATGTCGGGGTTGGCCTCGATCTCGCTTGGTGATCATGAAGCCGAGGAACTTCCCAGACCAGACACCGAATATGCACTTAGCTGGGTTGAGCCGCAGGTTGTAGCGCCACACTTTCTAGAAGGTCTCCTCAAGGTCGGTGAGATGATCCTCGGCCTTCTTGGACTTGACCAATATGTCATCGATGTAGACTTTAAGATTCCTGCCGACCTAAGGGTGAAAGATTTTGTTTACCATTTGTTGATAGGTATCCCATGCGTTCTTCAGTCTGAATGGCATCTTTGTGTAGCAGAACGTCCCCCGGTCAGTGATGAACGACATCTTCTCATCGTCATAGGCTGCCATCTGGATTTGATTATAGACTGAGAGGGTGTCCTTGAAGGTCAGCAGCTCGTACCCTGAGGCGTTGTCCACCAGGTGGTCAATCCTCGGCAGCGGGAAGCTATATTTTGGGCAGGCCTTGTTGAGGTCGGTGAAGTCTATTCACATTCTCCATTTTCCACTGGGCTTCTTCACTATCACCACATTAGCGAGCTAATCAGGGTAGCTCACTTCTCTAATGAACTTAGCCTCGAGGAGCCGTTGGACCCCCTTGCCTGCATCCCATATTTTCTCTTCCCCTGCACTCCGCTTCTTCTGTCGGACTGGGCGAGCTTCTGGGTTGACGTGTAGTTCATGGGCGACCATCGCTAGGTCGACTCCAGGCATGTTTGAGGGCGATCATGCAAAAATGACTGCATTTTTCCTAAGGAGGTTGACTAGCACTGCCTTCAGCTCTGCGGGCAGCTTCGTGCCAATAGACACTGTCTTCTCCGCTTCCTCCGCCACTGGTTCCTCCTCTACGTTCTCCACCAGAGCTGGTAATTGATGAGGGAAGTCCTCCTAACCATTGAGGAGGTCGATCGACATGGCTTGCTTGGACTTCTTGTGTTTGGTGGAGCCGACATAGCAACTTTATGAGAGCTTCTGGCATCCCTGCACCTGTCCCACCCCATGCGGAGTCTGGAATTTCACGATCTAATGCAGCAGCGAGGGGAGAGCTTCAACTGCGGTCATGTAAGGCTACACAATGATGTCGTTGTATACTGAGATGATGACGATGACAAACTGCATCATTCGAGTGACGACCTTCGGCCTACCCCCCAGGGTGACAGGCAGTGTGATCACTCCAACTATAGGCACCAAATGGCCGATGAAGCCAATAATCTGGCCCAAGCACGGCTTCAGATCCGCCTCGTTCAGTCCCATATTCTGGATCATGGACAAGAACAGGATGTCGTACGAGCTGCCTGTGTCGACCAGGAGTCTGCTCACGATAGCTGGCACTATGAGAGCTTCGA
Organism: Scilla litardierei; assembly: GCA_030789695.1. Lineage (NCBI taxonomy): Eukaryota > Viridiplantae > Streptophyta > Magnoliopsida > Asparagales > Asparagaceae > Scilla > Scilla litardierei. Next base: position 107,540,552 of record CM061137.1, on the reverse strand, counting down.
TGATGATGGTGTCCTCATGTGACAGCTCGAACCCCTCCAGGTTGTCATCAGAGAAGGAGATGGGGGGTGAGCTACCCTTCTCCGCTTTGCCCCTGTGTCGGTGCCCAACGTCATAACCTGTCAGGCATAAGTTTTCCTTACCGAAGCCGATGTGCCGCCCTGGGCCGGCCCGCCACAGATTACATCCATATGCATAATCGTCTCCAGCCTATGGTGTGCCACTTGCTCGGTGCCATGTGTCTGTCGAACATCTCCTATGGTCGCCCCTCCATCGCGGCCCGGTCTTCCCTGATCGACGAATATCCAGAGATGTCTGTCCTGGATCAACTGCTCTATATCCTTCTTCAGGGCGTAGTACTTGTCAGTATCATGGCCATGGTCACGATGATACCGACAGTACTTCTGTACATTCCTCGCGCCTCGCGGTGGGACTTGTCCTCATCTCCGGGGGAACGTCTTTGAGAAGCCTGCCTGTCATGGCTGCCACCATCACTTCTGCCAGGGGGCATTGAGCCTCGTATAGATGGCCTCCTGCGCTCTTTTGAGGCCACCTCTCAGAGCGGGGTTCCTGGGGGCGAGGAACCCCCTCAGCGGTTCGGGGAGATCTTTCCCTCGGGGGCCTCTCTGGTCGCGCCCTCGGGGGTGGTCTTGATCACACCCTCTGGGGCAGTTCTGGTCACGCCCTTAGGGGCGATCATCCGATCTAGGCCGTTCACTGGGCATTGCTTCAATACGTGGGGCTTTGGCTAGTGCTGCCTCCTTCATCGTCCCTAATGCCTCCTCGCTTAGCATATAATTCTCTGCCTGGGCAAAGAGTGCATCGAGATCGGCTGGCAGATAGTGACTTCAGCAGGCTGCTGTTTGCCAGACCCTTCTTGAAGGCCTCCATGACGATCTCATCCCCGCAGCTCGTCATATTGAGCCTCTCCTCATTGAAGTGCTGTAGAACTTGCAGATGGTCTACCCCTCCTTCTGGACCACCATAAATAGATAGTCCGACGCCTTCCTCCTCATTCACCCCATGAAGAACTACTGAAAGAACTTGCGAAAAAGGTCGTCGAACGTATCAATGGAGCGGTTGGACAGGCCATTGTATCGCTCCACTGCCGACTTCTTCAAGGTCATCTAAAAAGCTCGGAAGAAGAGGGCGTCATCTGCACCATGGATCTCCATCACTCACTGGTACCACTGCACGTGCTCCAGGGGATCGCCCGAACCGTCATTGATCACTCCTTATTTTACACCTTTTTCCCGCATGTTTGCATGCCATTTAGATCGCCCAAATCATGTTTTTCACGATATATCGACGATATTGCGATGCTTTTCACGATTTGCTGTTTTTGTCGCATTTTAGGTGATTTGGCGCGATTTGGAGTGATCTCGAGACGCGCTTACTCCAGAGGGTCACCGACGACCTCCCCGAGGGGTATTTTGCTGTTGGAGAGGAGCGGAAGAAGAACGGATGTCGCAGGAGCGACGAGGAGGCCAAAACAAGCAATCTGGGCATTTTTAGTGTCCCACTCGGCCGAGTGGAGGAGTCACTCGGCCGACCAGTGAGACACCGCTCGGCCGACCAGATCAGACACGATTCATACGTGCACTCGGCCGAGCGACGGATACCACATCGGCCGAGTGACGAGACCCCGTCCGCCCGAGTGGCGCCCAGACGAAGCCCTTCAAAAATCGCCAAGTTACTGTTTTTCGGCTGCCTGAGCTTCAGAAGACCCACTCGGCCGAGTGGATAATCCCGACCGCCCGAGTACCATGAAGCCATCGGCCGAGTGACGACAACTCACTCGGCCGAGCAGCCCCCGAAGTGAAGACCCCTGAAGATCGAGACTTACTGGAAATTTACAGGGTTTTCACTCGGCCGAGCGACTTTTGTCACTCGGCCGAGTGCGACGCGCTGCCTATAGCGAAAATTGCGGAAAACAGGCTGCGCAGGGGTATTTTGGTCACAGTTTTTGGACGATTTTGGGGGGTATTTAACCCCTGTTTTTACCCTAGTTTCGAAGAGAGTTTTCTCTTAGATTTTTTGTAGCCTTTTAGATTAACTTTTTAGCTTTATTCTTGAGATTGGAGAGGAGACAAAAGTTGATTTTTGTAGAATTATTTGAAGAACTCCATTGGTTTGTGTTTTCTCTTCTCTAAAAATTCTATTTTTATTGCATATCTCAATATTGTGATGAATTCTATTGCTTATTTCATTGATTATTTTTGTGATCTTGCTATGAATTGTGAGTAGTCGCCACGTCTTGGGGCGTGGGGATGAACCCTACAAGCCCTATTTCATGATTGTGATGAATTGGTAGGAATTTTGCTAGAATTGCTATTAGGGATTAGATTGGGATCAATTTACTACGGATGGATAGGAGTTCATACCGATTGGGATTTGCAAGAGATTGGATCCCAATTCGATAGGAAACCCTAGAAATCCGAATTGGGTTGGAATCGAATTTCCGTAGTATCGGTTTGCAAGAGATTGGACCGATACTAGGGTTTCCGGTTCCAATTCCGCGCCAATACCCATTTGCAAGAGATTGGACGGGTAGGAACTATCCCAAACTAGGTCGTGGGCCGAGTTTGCAAGAGATTGGGCTCGGTGCGCGATTGAACGATGATGTTGATCCTAATGCTAGCTTCCCTAGGCTAGGGTTTGCAAGAGATTGGGCCCGAACCTAGGATAGCTATAGACCGGCAACATCGCGAGAGCGTGAGCTTGGTTCTACATTCAGTTGCAATTAGTTCATCCAAAATCTTATTCTAGCGATTTTGATGCCGATGAACCACTTTTACGAAATATGGTGAGTAGCGGGAATTCCCCATTCCCTAGACGTTCTTTATTTGATTTGATATTTCCGTACTTTGTCTGACGATTGTGACAGGATCGCCATAGGCAAATTTCTCTCTTCTTAAATAGCCAGGTTGATTGGAACAAGCACGGTCATTCGTCCTCCCTGTGTTCGATAACCCGCTCGCTGCTACACCGTGCACTTGCGGTAAAACTACAACCGTTCTTTGGGGTTACGTCCCGGAGCGATCAAGTTTTTGGTGCCGTTGCCGTTGAGGCGATTGCGTTTGATCTTACCACCCTAGCTATTTATTATTATTATTATTATTATTTCCATTTCTTTATTTTTACCTAACCCTTCCACGGTACTAATCATTTCTTTGAAACTCTGTTTTCCCTGTGCATGTACACGAGATCTACGGCGGATCCTGAAGCTATATTATTTGATCCCGAGATCGAACGTACCGCGCGGAGACTTAGAGCGGAAAGGAGACAAAATCCGGAAGGGAGGTTTATGACCAACCCGGAAACTGCGGACCAATTAGCGGTAAGGATGGCGAGGATAATTTCTATTCGAGATAGGCTTCGGCCTAAGACCTCTTCTACGACCTCATCCATTGCCATGCCGGAGTTGGCGGCTGACAAGAACTTCGAGCTAAAGACTGGACTAGTGGTTCTGATGCAGCAGGATCCATTTCATGGGAATGCCCATGAAAATCCTCACTACCACATCCAATTATTCTTGTCGAAGTGCGCCACATTCCAAATGCCGGGGGTCTCCATCGATGCCATCAGACTGTGTCTCTTCCCCTTCACGCTAAAAGACAAGGCACTCTATTGGTTGAGGACGCAGGCTGAGGGAGTCTTCACCTCTTGGGACGAGTTGGCGAGTGCATTCATTGACAAGTTCTATCCGCCCTCCAAGACGGTGAAGATCCGGAGCGCTCTCATGTCCTTCAAGCAAGGACCCCAAGAGACGCTCTATGAGGCTTGGGAGCGTTTTAAGGATCTACAGCATCAATGCCCGCACCATAGCATTGAAGATTGGGAGCTAGTTCATAGCTTCTACAACGGTCTCCAACCGGGGACCAAACAAATTATTGATGCCGCGGAGAATGGTGCTATCTTGTCAAAGACTCCCGAGGAAGCTACGGCCCTAATTGAGGAGATGGCCTCAAACAACCAACAATGGGGCGATGAGCAAGGACACTCTATGTCCTCCTTAAAGCCAACTAGTATCTATGAGGCGAAGGCCGTAGCGGAGCTTACAAGCAAGTTTGATTCTCTCCACAAGGTAGTGGAGAGACTGGAGAAGTTTATCACGGAGCCCCAAGGAATCCCTTCCACCTCCGCTCCAACGAACCAAATGAGTGATTGGCAAGACCAATCTCAAGCCATGTATGTGGGAGGAGAGCAAGGAGAAGGATCCTTGGAGCAAGTACAATATGTCGTGGGGAACCAAGGATATTGGGCCAATCCGGCCACAAGAAATCATCCCGGATTCTCTTACGCCAACAATGAAGGAGCTTTGAACCCGCCACAACAACCACCTCAACAAGCTCGACCACCACCACCCTAACAACAACACTATCCGCCGAGGGGGCCTCCACAACAAAATTTCCAACCGAAGCAACAAGTTCCACCATATAGGCCGCCCGGATACAATCAAGGGTGGAGGAATCAAAATCAAAACCCTCCACAAGCTCAACAACGATCCGACTTCGAAGCTAGAGTGGAGGCATTTATGGTCGAGCAAAATAAGGTCAATGCTACCTTGAAGGCGGGGCAAGACTCCCTTAATACCGTTGTGGCTCAAATATCGGAGCAATTGGCGTTGCTCAATCGGAACACTCAACGATTTCCGGCGCAACCCGAGCAAAACCCACGGGGCAACACCGGCCACATCAATGCCGTAGTTGCCGTTACTACTAGAGGCGGGAAGGATACCACCCCCGCCATGATTCCTACCGAGGAGCCCGTGGAGTAAAGTTTGGAGCCAATTGAGCCGGTAGTTGAAGTTGATAAGGAGAAAGAGCCACAAGAAAAGGAGAAATCTAGAGCGGAGAAATTGATTGAGGAAAGGCGCTTCATGCCACCGGTCCCATTTCCCCAAAGGCTCGCTAGAGCGAAAATGGAGAAAAGGCTAGCAAAGTTTCTCGAGTATCTGAGAGGGGTTAGCCTCAACATTCCCTTCCTCGACGCCATCGTGGAGATCCCCACATATGCTAAATTCTTAAAGGATTTGATTTCGGGGAGAAAGAGGAAGGAGAAGATTATGCTAGCCGAGGAGGGCTCTTGGTTCACCAAGAGAGAGAAGGAGCCGGCCAAATTTAAAGACCCGGGGAGTTTTCGGATTCCTTGCACCTTGGGCGGCGTCCCTCTTCAAAAGACGTTGGTAGATCTAGGGGCTAGTGTGAGCCTCATGCCTCTCTCCATGTTCTTAAGGCTAAACACCGGGACGAAGTTGAAACCTACCGACATGCAGATACAATTGGCCGATGGGCGAATAACAAGGCCGGTAGGGATCGCCGAAGACATCCCGCTACAAGTCCCGGGGGGAATATGCTTGCCATGTGACTTCGTGATCATGGACGTTAAGGAGGAGGGAGATACTTCATTGATACTTGGACGCCCGTTCCTCACCACCGCCGGAGTCATTGTTGACGTGCGCAAAGGTACCCTAACTTTAAACGTCGGCAACATCGAGGTGGAGCTTCACATTCCTAAGGCTATGAAACACATGCCTTACCACGAGGAACTTGACTACATGGACCTCCTTGATGAGGTAATTGAGGAGGCGACCCCCCACTCGATTGGCGCTCTTTTCGATGGGGATTTCGAGGAAGGCCCGGATTTAGGCCAAGATGAGAAGATAGACGATTCCCCCGACCTCTCCGCTGAAAATGATGAAGGCGACGCTGATGTCGCAAGGATTCGAGAGCTCTGCAAGCTCTCGAAATTAAAGTCTCCAAAGAAAGCTCCGCCGATACGGAAATCGGCGTCACCGGTGAAGCCGTCGACCGGAGCAAACTCTAGCTTAGGGGAGCCTCCCCCCAACACAATTCGAGACGAGAGACCACCGCGGGAGAACACGCAGCCGCAACTTCCGAATCCAAGCGTTCTCCCCGGAAAGTTTGATGGGTGCATCTCATATGCACCAAACATCCCGCATTAATTGAAAATCATAGGGGGTCGAGCTCACGACCTTAAACGATCGCTTGTCGGGAGGCAACCCGACGGTTATTGCTTTATTTTTACTTTTTCTTTATTTTTGTTTTAGAAATTTTTAGTGTTTTGAGTCGTTCGCCCAAAAATTTTGTGATAACGGGTCCTATTTTTCTTGACAGGAGAGGAGATAGGTAAATCCATCATGAGGAGGATGAACGAGACGACGAGGAGCGCCCCAGGAAGACGCTCGATGCTTAGGAGTAAGATGAAATCGACTGGAGGAAGAAAGACGGAGTTTAGAGCCCAAACGAAGACAAACAGCAGAAGACAAGGCTCACTCGGCCGAGTATACTAGTCACTCGGCCGAGTACACAAGTTCGTCCGGCCGAGCCGCTCACGAACGAGGGAAGTCTGCTGTACCCAACTCTCTGTTTATTTTCCTGATTTCAGTACAACTGCTACTCGGCCGAGTATATATTTTCACTCGGCCGAGTAAAACGGATACGCTCCTAGGGCGAGTCTTGCCGAGTAGCTTGAGCCACTCGGCCAAATGGACTTACTCCACTCGGCCGAGGCTGGCAAAGCCACTCGGCCGAAGCGTAAGCGGGGAGGATTTTCCATTGATCCCACTCGGCCGAGTGACCTAGTCACTCGGCCGAGTCGTAACTTTTACTATATAAGTGGCCGGGGGCACGTTTTTCGAAACGCAAATAAAAACCCAAATCGCCCGACCCTTCAGCTCCCCTCGTCCGCTCGCCTCGCTCGCGCCCTCACTCGCCCGACCACCGGTCGCCGTGCCGCCGCTCGGCCAGCCATCGCCGGCCGAGCACCGCCGCGCCTCGCCCGAGTCGCCGCCGGCGGCCACCACACCGGCCACCTCCGGTATCGCCTATTTCGCCTTTTTCGCCTCTTTCTGTGTATTTTTCGAGGATCCACGCGTTAAACGAACCCCAAACCCAAATTGATTTCTATATCTATCTATTATACCCCTAATTCCCCATACGTTTTGAATATTACTCACTGATATCTCCATTTCATGCGCAGGTTGTTTCTGGGAGCTTAGGGGAGCCCAGGGGAGCTTCTACGGACTGATTTGGGCTTCGCGGAGATGCTGTCTTCGCACGCTTCCATTGCTTAGCACTCGCGGCGTGTCGGGGTATACTCTTTCCTTTATTTTGCACACGCCGCACTTTTTACACTTTTCGGCGCGCGCTCGGGGCCCATATGCCGCCCCAGACACGGCCGCGGTCGAGGAGAGCTTCCGCCAAGCGGAAGCGGTCGGATGACGCCGGCCCCTCCCACGAGTTGGAGGACTCTCCTCCGCCTTCTCCCACACACCCCATCCACCCAGCACAGCCTGCAGGCCCCGCACACCCCGCACAGCCTGCAGCGCCCACACAGCCCGCACAGCCACTCCCTGCCGCTCCACAGCCACCACCTCCGGCTCCACTGGTCGGGCCGCTCGGGATTACGTTCCGAGACGACGCACACCGCGCCGTCTTCGAGCGTATCTCCCAGCGCTCGATCGTACCCTCCAGGTTTGCACACCTTACCGACCTAGGACGCCTGGGGGTACTAGAGGGGATGCTCACGTTGTACGACAACGTGGGCTGGCGAGATTTCTTTCAGGTGTCGGCGGACACGTTTACCCGTCCGACACTTGAGGTACTTAGTTCGATCGCCCGGACCGACGAGGGATGCTCGTTTCGGTTCATGGACCGGGAGTGCCAGGTCACTCTCGGTATGATGAGAGCATTTTTCTCGTGGCCCAATGTCCCCGGAGCCGATCGCGGTTACGGCCCCACCCATATCCCCCCACCTTCCTTCGACGCCGGTGCCTTCTGGGCCCGGATTACGGGTCGTCACGCTGCCTTTGACCCTAGTAGGGCCAAAGCCTCGGCCATTGTCCATCCCTGCCTCCGTATTGCTCAGCGCCTTATGGCGACGACCTTTTTGGCTAGATATGAGCCGGGCACGATGTCTACGCCAGAGCTCTACATGCTCTACGCGATGACACGGCCCAGAGCTCTATCTAGGGATGGCGATGAGCTGGTCCCCACCGTCGTGATTGATGTCGCGGCTTGGTTTTTGGACCGCATCATTGTATCGGTGGGCGCTCGCTCACCGATATGCTGCGGCGGCCTGATCACCTTGCTTGCCCTTATGACCGGCGAGGACTTCCCTGACGACCTGCGACGAGTACCAGGCCCCACTTCTTTGTCGATTGATGTTATGGCCCGGATGAAGATGCTTCGTCCGCACGGTGAACATCACTGGGTCTGGTTGCACGGCCCTTACGGTGCCGATTACATGATTCTTCCGAGCCCAGCTCGGACTCAGATTGCACCAGCCCACGTGGACTGGCTCCCTGCGATGGATGTTCTCATCCCCGCTGCTTACGTGCTCGAGGCCGAGGAGGCCGAGCAGGCCCACACTGCCCACGCTGCCCCTGCAGACCCTGTTGCACCTGCCAAGCCTGCTGCCCCTGTTGACCGCGTGGCCCCTCAGCCTATACCTGATGTTTCCGCTGCTCCTGACACCTCTGTCCCCACCTCTGTCGGTGTCGAGAGTACCTTAGCTGAGCCCACCTCCACTGCTTCCGAGGTTGTCACCACCACCACTGGCCCTCTGTCTGCTGAGCCTGTTTCTTTTGCCCCACCCGAGCGCCCACCGACCGTAGTTGAGTGCGGAGAGCCCTCTGTCTCCACTGCTGCTGTATTTTCTGAGAGTGTCGTGGCGTCTGTCCACACTTCTATGCCACTGACCTCTCTGGCCACCTCGCTACCTCTTTTGTATTCTTCTTTCGTTGCTGCTGCCTCCACTTCTCACCAGCCGGTGCCCCGGCCTCACACTGAGGCCAGGCCCACATTTGCGAGCGCAGCGCCTTTCGTTCCCTTCCCCGCTGAGCCCGTCACATACGCGACCCGAGTACGCCAGCCCCGCCCTGCACAGCCCTGACCGGTGCGTCCCTCTGCACCACCTCCCCCTGACACTGTACTTCAGAGCATTCGTGCTCTAGAGGGGGCAGTGAGTGGCCTCAGAGGCGACCTTAGGACCCTGTCCTCCACCGTCTCTGCGATGGCTGGCCGCTTTGACCTGCTCCCGCAGATTCACTACTGTCTTACCCAGGTCCTGGAGCGTCTCCCCCGCGTACCCCCACCCACCCAGCAGGTTCCCACCCACACTTCCACACACACTCAGCCTGCTACCACTTCCACACCCACACCCGCCCAGCGGCCTGTCCAGCCACCACCACCACCTCCGCCTCAGGACGGAGACAGTGCTGCACCACCTTCTTAGGCACCCTTGATGCCATCGATTATTCCTACCGTTGTGCTGCCCGTTTCTGCTGGGTCCTGTTGCATTTTTGTCCACCCCCATCCCCTCACTTATTTTGGGTTTCTCATTCAGATCGTATCCTTATATATCTTTTTTGGGAGAGAGGGAGAGTTTTTGGTGCCACATCTATATATCTGTATTGCTCCTATCTGTGCATGCATCATGTCCGCATCATATTTTTCGTTTCTTTATTTTTCGTTTATTTTCCTTTTTTTCCCCATCATGCATGCCCCCTCACTTTCCCCTCCCTTTACTTGTCTCTTGGTGTGCCCCACTTTGCACATTGAGGACACTGTGCCATTTAGCTTGGGGGAGTGAGTTCTCACGTTCTTTTTCGGTTTGCCACCTTTATTTTTAGTTTTTCACACCATTCTCCGCTTTTGCACTTATTTTCATCATTTTTTCTCATTTTACCATGCATCACGTTTTTCTTATTTTTCTGCGTGCCGCATTGTAAATAGTTCTATTTTCCCTTTATCTTTATTTATTTCTATTTCATCTCATGCTAGAGATGACTTTTCTGTGATGACGACGACGTGGAGTTAGCTTATTCTATATGCATGCTTTATTTGTCATGTCTTAGATTTTATTTCTGATATCATATGCTATGACTTGCCTTGCATCTAGAGATAGTAACCCACACTTTTCCCACATGAAAATGGATGAAATTTTATTATTAGCTGAGTCTGAATATTCATATGTATGCTATCATAGAAAACACACCAAGATTCACGCATTGAATGCCTATATCTGGAGTACCGATTTCTTTTCCTATATCACTTCTATATGCATGAACTGTACATTTCACTTCAGGATGATTGAATGATGTTAGCTATGATAAATCTGGATTAGTTAGCTTTTTTGTGATCGAAACTGAGTAGATTAGATTACCCTGCTGAAGTTGTCGTGCATGTCTTATAGAGTGAACCGAGAGATATATTCATCTCTTTCTCCAGCTGTTAATGCCTAGCTAGGGGTATTTTACTGTTGGAGAGGAGCGGAAGAAGAACGGATGTCGCAGGAGCGACGAGGAGACCAAAACAAGCAATCTGGGCGAGTCATACGTGCACTCCTTAAATCGCCAGGTTGATTGGAACAAGCACGGTCATTCGTCCTCCTTGTGTTCGATAACCCGCTCGCTGCTACACCGTGCACTTGCGGTAAAACTACAACCGTTCTTTGGGGTTACGTCCCGGAGCGATCAAGTTTTTGCAGCGCCTCTGTCATACAGTTCAAACTGAGGTAGTTTGAACTGACGGGGTACCGGGGTTGAGATCACCCTTCGGGTCAGCGGGTCGGCTTCTTCAAGGTTGGGGGAGGCATTGGCAACCTTCAGGAGATGTCCCTGCCCCTGCGATGCTCTTGCCTCTGGTTGGAATCGCTGGATGAGCCACCTCGGTGCTTCGAGGCATCTCTCCCTCGTCCCCGGGGGTCGGGCTCCGGTCGTGGCTCCTTCGCCATCGGTCATGATGCCTAGGGGAGTGGCGATCTAGCCGGGGGAATTTTACTATGGTGGGCACACCCTTCTCGTCTCGGGCTTGGTGATCTCCTGCGATGATGGCTTTTGACAGCATGATCCAGTATGTAGATCTCTCGAACTATCAAGGCCGATGCCCGGGGGACTCCTCGCTCCCCTCCTGAAGCCTCTCCCTCTCGATGAGGAGGAATCGATGCTTTCGGACGGCCGCTTCCTCATCCAGTCGCCTCTGATAAGCGGCCTTATCCTCCTCGTCGAACTGCTTTTACAGAGCGACCGATTCTTCATCTATGAACCGCCTTCTCTGTTCAACCGCCTCTTTGTCAAGTTGGGGGAGGAGGTCTCGCTTCATATTGCGGGGTCCGGAGTGGCCTTCTGATGGAGGCAGCCTAGCTTGCCTGATGGTGACCCAGTCCTCTATCATTTTGGTAAAGTTCTCGAAGCTCGTGTAGACACAACGGGCCGTGTCATGAATGACAGCGGCCGAACACTGACGCGTGTTCATATTTCATATTTTGTACACGCTTTTCATCGTGTTTTCATATGCATTTCATCTCATCCCATGTTGTATATATCACATTTTGGTTCATATTGACTATTGGGTGTATTGCTTGTATTTCAGGTAAATGTCGACGTTTCAGAGTCTTCTGGAGTCAACCTTGCATGTCGGGACCAAGGCGTGCTTATACACAAAAGATTTGATGGCCAAAGACGAGGATTTGATGATTTGGAGCTTCAATCGATCGGGTGGACAGACCCACCTGATCGGTTCGTGCACATGTATCCGACCCGAGGAGAAGCAATGAAGAGCAGACCCCACCCGATCGGTTCAGTGATCGGGTGGTCATGACAGTGCTATATTTTTAAGAGAGCTTCCCAACCGATCGGTTCATCCCACTGGGGTCATCTTGGGGAAGAACCCACCCGATCGGTTGACACTTCAACTGATCGGGTGGCCTTTTCTTCCCCTTTTGTGTACTGCTGCTCATTCATTGCAGATCTGCTATCATTCCAGTGGGAGTTTGGGTGATCTCTTATTTTTCTAGCGTCGGCATTGTCGTTAGCTTTCCAACGGTAGGTCGCATGCCCAAATCCGATTTTTCTACATTTTTCTGGAATTTTCTGAGCGCAGCTGGGTGCTGAAATTGGGAGCTGTCTGGAATTTCAACTTCAACCAATCGGGTGAACCTTCACCCGATCGGTTCTGATCATTTTCAGAAGCTTTGAGTCTCTGTTTGCTTCCACCTGATCGGTTGAACTTCCAACCGATCGGATGGCCCTGTTTTAGCAGTTTTAGTGGGTTTTTTGGACCCGAACAGTTAGGGGTTTGTGGGGGCTTATTAATATGATATTGTGCACGACTTGTGGGGGTTCCTCCTGATATTTCCAGTGTTTTTCAGCCCCTTTCATGGGAGCTTTAGGTTAGATTAGATTAGGTTTCTATTGGAATAAATCTTGTAATGGATTGATGGGTTCAAATGCAAGATAAGCATTTCTTTCTCTTATTTCCATTGTTTTGTGTTATTTTCATTTTTCTTGATGATGAATGTTTGTTTGGATTAATTGATTTCTATCATGTTCTTCATCATTGAGTAGTTCTTGATGAACACTAATATGGGTTAGAGTAGGATTGATGCTTGGAATTTTACATTTGACTTGATTGCACGGCAAGTGTTTGATGAAATGTGTCAATGGGGATTTCTAGCAATCTGAGTCCAATTCATATGACAACACACTAGATGTGTTGGGGGTTGGGGTCCGGATGCTTTTCCTGTCAAGATCCGCTTTGATGTATTGCTAGAAATCACATTCGACCTATTTGGCCCTTAGGGTTACGCGGGGGTGTTTTATTGTCATTGGCGAGAGAAAGACCGCCTCTGACCGTCGGGCCAAGGGGAAATAAAACTGGCATTTGATCCCCTAGCCACACCTCACACCCCTAGCATTGACATGGGTCCTCACGCGTGGAAACGGCTTGGACGAAATGTTGGGAGTTGTCATTGTGGTCTTAATGCTCCTGGTTGCGGTTGGTGTTAATGGACATGGGAATGCCCACCGTCTGAAACCGGGTAGACCTGGCGTATCATCCTGGTCATCGACTGGAATATCGGGCCCATGGGGCAGTATGTACCACCTTTTGGGGTAATGTCTCACACTGGGTCAAGTCGAATGCCAAGTGTCATGAGTGCTCTAGCCCGTGTTAGCGGGGATTCATTTCTTTCTTTTATTTCTACACTTCCACTTATATAATCCGCGTAGCTCACACACAACCTAGGCGAGGCTAGTAGCCATTCAAGCCATCCACCTCCTTGTGTTCGATATACCCGCACCCTACACTAACCGTGCATTTGCAGTAAAATGACACCGCGCCCAAACCGTAAACGAGGCGCCGGTCAAGATTTTGGCGCCGTTGCCGGGGAGGTGTTTGGTTTGATATTAGCTTGGCTTGGGTTCGTTAGACTACGCATAAAAACATTAAAAAAACAAATACAATAACCGAGAAATTTTTTTCCCACCATTATATTATCTTTTTGTTATTCTCTTGTACTATTGACGCTCCTTTCTAGTTTTCTTATTTTTGTTGTCCAGGTATCTTTGATATTACCATGTGGAGACCCAATTTCGATGCTCAGATGGGAGAATATTATTTTGATCAGAGTGCTCAGATAGGACAGTACTACCTTGATGAGAGTGCTCAGACGATCGATGAGATGCTTGCACATCAGATTGAAATGCAAGCCAGAATTGAAAGGGGTGATTTTCTGTTGGAATCGGTGAAAAGTGACCTTAAAACCAATGCGCTCACGCCTATGGCTGCAATGATTTCCAAGGATATCAGTTCTGCTTCTTCATCTTATGGGCAAGAATCATCGCCCGTCATATTACCAGAGCCACCATGTGCCATCGTCGATCCTGTATCCTACAATACAACTATTGCATATGAAGGTTGGATGGACGAAGGGGCACTGGAGGAAGCGGAAATTGAATCATATGTGCCGCTAGAGGAGGACACATTTCGGAGCATATTAGTGGGCCTCTTGGAGTCAGTGAGGTTCACTGGTTCTGTCTGCGTCACGGTAGGCGATGCGTTTGAGCTACACTTTGCAGATTTTGTTATGAAACGTGTTTCGGCTGCATGAAAAATTGGGAGAGACGTCCGTGTCAGTTTTGATTTTTTAAGGTGTAGACTACTTTTTTGGATTGCTTGCTGGCATTCTCCCCCATTTTATACATCCCCACAAGTTGACACACATGAGCAACCGGCATCGCCATTCCAGAGAGAGCCAGCATTGATAGTTCTTGAGGAGGCCTTACATGCAGAGCCAGAGCTTATCGACGAGGAGGTCATGCATCGAGACGGGGACACAACCATTCATGAGGATACCGAGCACTGCACTCCTCTATTAGAGCTTCCGTAGCCACCTCATTCTTCCACTGATGCCGAGGAGACTACAGAGCTTATGCATACCGACGAGGAGGATGTGCATGAGGACGAGGATGCCACGACCACATGCACGTGATCCACTCCACATCCACCTCCACATCCATCTTTGTTACAGCTTCTTCCTTGGTCTGTGGTCAAGCACGATGATGTCATTCAGGACATCGGGCAGATGGTGGAGCATGAGCATATCGTCGAGGATAATGTGCATGAGGGCTTGGATACGATGGTCCACTTCATAGAGTCCGAGTCACATCTACCTCTACCGTCACTCTCCACTTCTTCTGCGGCTAAGCATCTACTTGAGCATATTGCCCATATTCAGGGAGATTTTCATACCCACTCTCACTCCACATTTAAGTCTAGCTTTTCACGTCCTATTTCTTTAAACTTATATGTTTTTGACACACCATATCTCTCGCAGGACACAGGATCAACTTCCCCTGAGGTATGCTGTGGTGTGTCACCACCTAGAGAGCCACTTCTCTTGGAGAGCGAGGATTTGGTCGTCACTAGTACAGAGGATAGCGACCCATTCTCAGGGAGTCTTCGTCACCCCTTTATTATTTTTCCATCTTATGTTGATGACTATCTCTGGGATACATTTATTTTGGGAAATAATTTCTTGCCATGGACTAATGCACCTCGTCCTTTGCAGGTCACAGGTGGACACCTACTAAGGATGCTTGGAGGTGCGTTACTTGGATCCATTGGCACACGTGACACAACGCTTCTGACGAAGCCACAGCAGGAGCAGTTAGATCAGCTACCTGCCCCACTCGAGATTCTGGATCCGCCTATGCTCAGGTGTATCCTAATCAGTAGTGTAGAAATTTACAGCTTTCTAGTTTAGATTAGAATAATCTCGTCTTCTCTCATTAGCGAGGGGAGCGTATCTAGGGTTTGATTTTGCATCATAATAACCCATCATGTGGTGCCCTTCTATCATTTCACCCCCATCATCCTATCCTTGTTCTTTTGGCACTTTTCTTGGCCCCGTTGTCATTTTTTGTCCATGAGACCACTACTACCTTCAAAGGGTGGTGATGCCTATTTCGCCTATTGTTCACTCTCCCCTTTATCTTTTTGTCCCGTTTTGGATTTTCATATCTTTTGGGGATATCTTATATTAGCTTGGGGGAGAGTATCACCCATAGTCATTTTTGTTATTTTTGATGCATTTCTCCTCCCATTTTATCTTTGCCCTTTCATGAGTAATTTTATTGCATTGAGGGCAATGCAAGATTTAGCTTGGGAAAGTTGCTTTTGATGCATTTTTCCTTTATTTTCTTCCATTTTTCACCTTTTTCATGCATCAAAAATTTTTCTTTTCATTTTTATGCATCATTGCCATCATGCATTTTTCTTTCTATATTTCATACTTGCCTCTTTCTAGAGATGAACCCTCAATGATATTTTGCCACTCATGCTTCACTTTTTGCATTCGAGCACCTTTTTCCATCACGCTATTTCTTTGATTATTCAGTGCTCATATACGTGTTTTGCCATCTTTTGGGTTTATTTGCTATATTTCGAGATTGTTGGTTGTGATTGTGTTTGAGGCATGCTTCTAGCTATTTATCGTATTTTAATATGCCCCTCTATTTGAAGTTCCTAGATTTTCACGCTTCATTGCCAAGAAACGGTTATTTTACCATCCTACCGCCGTGCTTCTAACTCTTGCATGAAATACTATATGTGCTCTTATCGCATGTGTTAGCTACCTTTCAACGGGATTAGGATATCCACACCTTTGTCCCGTGCTTGAATTCATGGAGGATTTTCTTGCCATGCTTGGATTTCTCAAAAATTCTCTTTTGTTTTACTTTGTACATTCTCCCTTGTCGTGCATCATTCTCCCATTTGGGGGAGTGCACATTTTTCATATTTTTCTATAATGGTCCTTCGGGGTTCTTCGTAACCCGACGCCCTAAATCCATCTGGCTTGGGATGCGTAGGTCGCCCTTGCATTCCATTGCGATTCCGCAAGTTTGCAAGACAAAAATATTAAAATCAAATCAAAAACAACAAAAACAAACCAAAAACAAAAAATATGTATATATGCCACATTCTCCCCTTTTCCTTCGCTCTCCACATCTCCTATATTTGACAGAAATAATGTATATAGGGAAGGTGAGAGTTTGAACAAAGTGATCTTTCCACATCTTCTCCATCTCCTCTTTGAAAATACAAGCAAGGCAAGAAAGTGTTCCAAAAATAAAAAACGACAAGCGTGTGTGGTGATTCCTTTCATCCTAGATATTTATAATTATTCATATGATTCATATCTATTCTTGCTTACTTTTTCATATTTTGTACACGCTTTTCATTGTGTTTTCAAATGCATTTCATCTCATTCCATGTTGTATATATCACATTTTGGTTCATATTGACTATTGGGTGTATTGCTTGTATTTCAAGTAAATGTCGGCGTTTCGGAGTCTTCTGGAGTCAACCTTGCATGTCGGGACCAAGGCGCGCTTATACAATGAAGATCCGATGGCCAAATATGAGGATTTGATGATGTGGAGCTTCAACCGATTGGGTGGACAGACCCACCCGATCGGTTCGTGCACATGTATCCGACCCGAGGAGAAGCAATGAAGAGCAGACCCCACCCGATCGGTTCAGTGATCGGGTGGTCATGAAAGTGCTCTCTGTTTTTGAGAGAGCTTCCCAACTGATCGGTTCGTCCCCCCGGGTCATCTTGGGGAAGAATCCACCCGATCGGTTGACACTTCAACAGATCGGGTGGCCTTTTCTTCCCCTTTCGTGTACTGCTTCTCATTCATTGAAGATCTGCTATCATTCCAGTGAGAGTTTGGGTGATCTCTTATTTTTCTAACGTCGGCATCATCGTTAGCTTTCCAACGATAGGTCGCAAGCCCAAATCCGATTTTTCTACATTTTTCTGGAATTTTCTGAGCGCAGCTGGGTGCTGAAGTTGGGAGATGTCTGGAATTTCAACTTCAACCGATCGGGTGAACCTTCACCCGATCGGTTCTGATCATTTTCAGAAGCTTTGAGTCTCTGTTTGCTTCCACCCGATTGGTTGAACTTCCAACCGATCGGGTGGCCCTGTTTTAGCAGTTTTAGTGGGGTTTTTTTGGACCCGAACAGTTAGGGGTTTGTGGGGGCTTATTAATATGAGATTGTGCACGACTTGTGGGGGTTCCTCCCTATATTTCCAGTGTTTTTCAGCCCCTTTCATGGGAGCTTTAGGTTAGGTTAGATTAGGTTTCTATTGGAATAAATCTTGTAATGGATTGATGGGTTCAAATGCAAGATAAGTATTTCTTTCTCTTATTTCCATTGTTTTGTGTTATTTTCATTTTGCTTGATGATGAATGTTTGTTTGGATTTATTGATTGCTATCATGTTCTTCATCATTGAGTAGTTCTTGATGAACACTAATATGGGTTAGAGTAGGATTGATGCTTGGAATTTTACATTTGACTTGATTGCACGGCAAGTGTTTGATGAAATGTGTCTATGGGGATTTCTAGCAATCTGAGTCCAATTCGTATGGCAACACACTAGATGTGTTGGGGGTTGGGGTCCGTATGCTTGTCCTGTCAAGATCCGATTTGATGTATTGCTAGAAATCACATTCGACCTATTTGGCCAGTAGGGTTACACGGTGGTGTTTTATTGTCATTGGCGGGAGAAAGACCGCCTCTAACCGTCGGGCCAAGGGGAAATAAAACTGACGTTTGATCCCTTAGCCACAGCTCACACTCCTAGCACTGACATCGAGTCCTCGCGCGTGGCAACGGCTTGGACGAAATGTTGGGAGTTATCATTGTGGCCTAAATGCTTCCGGTTGCGGTCGGTGTTAATGGACATGGGAATGCCCACCGTCCGAAACCGGGTAGACCTGGTGTATTATCCTGGGCATCGACCAGAATATCGGGCCCATGTGGCACTAGGTACCACCTTTTGGGGGAATGTCTCACCCTGGGTCAAGTCGAATGCCAAGTGTCATGAGTGCTCTAGCCCGTGTTAGCAGGGAGTCATTTCTTATCTTTTTCATTTCTTTCTTTTATTTCTACACTTCCACTCATATAATCCACGTAGCTCTGACACAACATAGGCGAGGCTAGTAGCCATTCAAGCCATCCACCTCCCTGTGTTCGATATACCCGCACCCTACACTAACCGTGCACTTGCGGTAAAATGACACCGCGCCCAGACCGTAAACGGGGCGCCGGTCAAACACTCAAGGGGTAGATTCATAAGGGGAGTCCTTCGGGGAGAGGGGTTCCCCTCGGCTACTGGCTGCTTGTCGTGATGGTGACTGCCGTGGCTGCGTGCGGTGTCTGACATGGATGTAACCATAGTTCCCACAGAGGGTGCCAATTGTTACGGGTCAAGTCTGCCCAACAATGAAATTTGTATTAAATGGAAATCATGGGTACAATGATTACAAGTATGGGGTTAATGGAGAGGCTAGCACGGCTTGGAGCCTGCTTTGGAGGCGAAGAATCCAAGGTCGCCTGATGGTCACTGAAGGTCGTCGACTCCCGGTAGCTGAGGTGAGCTTCCTGCGAGAATAACAACTCGTCAGAAAGGTGGGGTTGGCTGTCAACCTGTAGCCTCTCTGATGCTCAAGTCAGAGAATTACTTGTATGGGTATGTCGAACACGCTAGGCGATCTTAAGGCAGATCGTCGTTGCGTGGCGAGCTTATGAGGAAGGTACGAATATAGGGGGGATATCCGACCTTGAATACTGGATAGAAGTTATGTATTTCAACTAACCAACTCCCTCCTTGGTGGCTGGAGGGGGGTATTTATAGGGTTGAGAGTCGGTTGTTCACCGTCCAATCACTTGTCGAGTCTGCTTAGTTGGAGCTCAAGTGGAGAAGTGATGGGTCGGCGGAGGTGTCAGAGATATTTACACATTAATGGGTGTCAGACGGTGTCAGACAGATTAATGCATTAATGGAAGACGCGATGGGCAGCCATCAGCTCTCGCTCTTAACTCCTGGCATTAATGGGGGTGTAGGTGGCCCTACGTCACCCTGTCAGAGATATTTTACATAGGCCGCCCTTGGTTATAGCCAAGCTCGGCGTCCGAGCTCGATGTCTATGGACCGTATGGCCGTGCTTCCTGTAAGGAGATTAGGTGACCTTCTTTTGTTGACCCTGAAGGCAAGCTTGTCGCACGACGAGGCGAGCTTCCCAGTGTCGCAGCGACCTTCCGTTTGGGTTTCGAATAAATGGGCCTTCATTATCTGGGCCAACCTTAAGGCCGTACCACATCTTATTTATTCTTATATCATTTATTATTTTTTTCAACATGAAAAGCAAGTCAAATGACAACACCTCAGTACTAAATAGAACATGTTGCTATCCAATTCTGTTTAGATCAGCAACCATTCCATTCAATTAAGACTACCATGATCCATGCATCACATAGATTTATAAGAGAACAACCTAATTGATGTTGTTTCGAGAATACATATCATGGACACAATGAGCATGTTTTATAAAAGCATATCAACGTATCATTCCACGTGAAAAACACACTCAAAGTCATGACTTAGCCAATATCATGATTTTGAAAAAAGGTAATAATCCGAAAAGGCCATAACAATATGCACAAGGGATAAGGCAAACAAGCAAGTGGGTTATGTTGAAGGAAGAGATAATATGCTTGTATAGTGATTGGATGATGTTTCTAAAAAAATTCTAAGCAAAATAAACTAACAACTAAAAATCCTAAAACTGCTTAATCCTGTCCCCCAACTAAGGACAAACATTTTCATCAATGTCGAAAGAGTATATGATTATTGAAAAGAAAGTAACCTAGAAAGCATAAAGAATGCATAAATAAAAATCTACACTACTAAAAAGAACACACAGATGTCAAAAGGCGGATAACAGATCTTTATTGGTCAAGGAAGCTGCTCAAATAGCTCCTTACGCTCCTCAACGAGCGTCTTCCCTCCACTGAAAGCATTGGATCCCAGCAACACAACCATGAGAGCTCTCTCCTTAAAATTTTCTACTGTGACCTGTAAGAGAGAGGTTGTGTTAATCCAACGTTGGCACCGTTGCCTCTCAATGAAGTTTCACCAAATAGGATCATTAAAATAAATTAAATAATTTAAAGCATAGTGACAAAAACTTCTTAAAAAGATTAAGCCATTCTCGGTATGATGGTCAACCAAGGGGAAAAGGAACGAAGGATGTTGGGAAAAACTGGAGGAAGGAATGGCTTGGGCTTCATCAAGAAGATATCTGTGCTCGTGTCATTACTTGTCTCCTCCTCCTGTTCATCTAAAATTTCTCGGTCGTCCTCTCCCTCTTTGCACACATCTCCTGCTAGAGAAGAAGACTCCAAATCACATATTTGAACTTATAGTGTAGGTGGATTACCTTCTTCCAAGCTAGAGGCCAGCAATGCAAGACTCGCTAAGATTTGTTGAATGTGCTGGACTAGAGTCTGCATGCTTCGTCGAGATTATTTTGATTAAGCCTCATGTGTCTAAATTAGCACTTGAAGCTACTCTTTCCTGGGTTGTAAGGATACATCTACACTTTGCTCTCCTTGATCAAGGCATGCGTCAGTGTCATCGCAATAAGAAGATAAAGGGATCACTCATTGAAGTCCCATACAATGGTCGTGAAATAGCCTCTATGGACTCAGGTACTCACAAGTATCTTCGGGTGTCATGTTAAGGAAAGCTCCATCATCCAACATCGTTATGGAATCCTGCATTGCCTTATGCAGTCTCTCATACAAGAATTGGATGAAATGGACCATAGTGAACCCATGATGGGGATAATCACCCAATAAAACCGTGAACCTTCCCCAGTCCTGATATAAGGATTCAATGTCCTTTTGAGCAAAGATATGAAGATTGGCATGTGTCACGGGTTCATCTAGGGTTAATGCTAATCATGATTTCAATGTCCCTAAATATAACTCAGTGGTGGATCCCTTTTATGGCTTGCACCACCGAAAGATAACATTTTGGGTGTTAAGCTCAAAGTATAACTCAATTGCGGATTCCTCTTGGGCTTGCGCAATCGGATGATAAAGAAATTAAACTAATACGAGGTTATCTTTAGTGATTTATCATATCATTAATTCCATGGCATAAAAAAAATCAAGAGGGGCCTCTATGTTTAATCCTTTTGGATTAAAACCCTTTCGGGTGATCAAACATCCAACCAAAAGTGTGAATTAATAATGCAATAAATCTAAACATTAAAGTGTGCAAGAAATCAAAGGAATCATAACATCATAAAAGCCCTAAATTATCTATAACACATGCAAAGATAGATCTAGCTGATAATAATAAAGGAAGCATTTTTATTCAAAAACATCTTCCAATACATCGTTACAAGCAACTAGAAACAAATTCACAAGATAAAGAGAGAAAGATCAAATCTTGCAATCTCTTGAAGAAGATGAAGTCTTCAAACCCTCTCTTGAGCTCCTCTAAACCCTAGCCTCCAATGGCATCCCCAAGCTTTAGATCCTCCAAAGATTCGTAAAATAATCCATATGGATTCCTATTTATAATACCCAAAACCTATCTAAATTATGGCTCTTGATTACAAGATCAGGCGGTTAAAAACATAATGGGTTCGACTGGAAAATCGCCAGAATTATGCCTGAGAAGAGTCTGCTAGCCGTTTGGTGCAATAGTTCCAATTGGCTAGAGTATCAGATGCATCAGCTGGCTGGGCAGTCAGACGCTTGGTTGAGCTCCATTAGTCGCCTGGGTATTTTACATAATTTCTACCAACTCTTTGTTTTGTGCGCTGACAAGTTCAACCATCTGGCTGGGAATCAGGTGTCTGGAATAGTGCTTCCATCTGCCTGGCTGGGGATCTGTATTCCAAAAATTGTAGAAAATGGCTCCGAGCTTAGAAAAATCTGTAAAAATAGTTGTTGGACTCAGAAAATTACCATCTTCACCTGAAAAATAAGAGAAAACAGAAACTAGCAATAAAAATTGTATTTTGTGCATAAATAAATGATATGCTCTAATATTTCATGATAGTAAGAAAATGCATGTATCGGAGCCAAAATGAACACAATATATACACAAAATGCAACTAGAACAAGATGGAATTATAATTTCTCACTAGAATCACTCCCTTTAAAGAGGTTTGTGTTGGATCCCTGTAGATGTCAAACAATACTAGAGGAGGAGGGGGTGAATAGTATTGTCCAAAAATTAATGAACTAATAAAAATTTAATATCCTAAGTATGCTTAAGTCTCCTAAACGTGTTACCTCCTTGGGTACTTAATCAACAACTCTAACTACTTGCTATCAAAGTAAGATGCACAACAAAAATCAACACAAATGCAAGTAATAAGATATTAAAGATGAGAGACAATGAGCACACGCAAACAAGAGAAATTTACATTGGTTCGACATACCCTTGGCCTACATCCAACATCAACTAAACCACTCTTCAAGAGAGAAAAGTGCATCAAACTAGGGGACTTCTACAACCAACTCCCTTTCTCCACTAGAAGGTTACACCGCACACTTTGCAGCCTCTAGTAAGTGTTTCCAATACAATTTCCATTATCCACTAAGTGGTCTTCCAATACAACAAACCTCACCAAGTGAGGACCTCAACACTTGAGGCTTCTTAAACAAATACAACAATAATATAACCACTTACCACCACACCCTTATGTGGGTTTACAAACCTCTTTTCTCTTTTGATGAAGTTACAACTTGCTCCTATAACCACCAGTTGAAGCCTTTGTGTATATGTGAATGTGACTAAAGAAAACCTTTTTAATCTCAAAATGAAAGGAAAATTGAAACAATGGAGATCAAAACGACCTTGATTCAATATCAAGAATATAGAGATGAAGCTCTATAAGATTGCAATCAAATGATGCAAAGAGTGCTTAAAAGCTTTGTGAGAAATTTAAAATCAATGGCCAAGAAGAAAAATTTAAAGAGCTGAAAGAGCTTAAAATCACTTAAAAAACTTAATATTTTATTGATAATTTTATACCAAAACTCTGCAGCACTTCCTCTATTGATGGGGGTGATATCTGGTCAAAACAGATTACCAAAATGCCCCTCCAACGGGCAAATTCTATACACTTATGTAAATCACGAAGTTGGTCAAATTTTACCATTATGCCTATATTAGTCAACTCCTATATAAGAAGTAGTCGACTCCTTGAACAACAATAGTTGGCTGCTTTTAAATTACAGTAAGTACTCAGAACTTCGTAGTTCAAAGTAGTCTACCGCTATAGTAATAAGAGTCGACTCCTTTATAGATACATAGAAACGTATTCTTAAAGAGTTCTTTACTATATATAAATGATTTTAAAAACCATTTAAAATATTTTAAAATATTTTTTTATGTGTTTCTAAGTATGTGATGCTTCAATCTAAGGCTTTACATTGAATCTAAATACATGAATAAAAAACATCAAACAATTACAAATCTTTTGTAGTCTTGATGTTGTCGTGATGCGCATCTCCATGTCTTTGATTTTTCTTGAGCCTTGGGGTTCCTTGATTAATCTTCATTACTTGAACTTGGGCTCCATGTGTCTTTATAATCTTAGATCTTCATTTGGTGAGCTCCACAAGTTCTTGATCCAAATATTCATCATGACTAAGTTCTCTCCTCTTGAATATCTTCATGACCTTTGGTGAGCGTCACTAGTCTTGATGTGAGTCACACCTTCATATCCTTGGACACATTATTTTGTACTTCCACACTCATAAACATCATTAGCACACTTCATTTGTTTAATCATCATCAAAGTCACACTTGGGGTGGCTCAATATCCAACAGTTTGAACTTCACCACACATAGAGATTTTAGTTTGCAAGAGTTTCATTCTCTTCCTTAAGGAGTTGTCTCCAAAACTTGGAGTTTCTTTTGTGTGTATTGTGAGAACACGAGTAGCTCTCTATTTAAGTCTTGGCATGAAACACATAGGGGTGTGGCCCAAAGACTTGGCGTGAAACACATTGGGTGCCCAAATCCTTCTCATGAAAAATTGGTGAGCCCAAAGCCTTGGCATGATGATTAGTTGATTAGGGAAACCCTCTGGTCGACTAATCACTTGATTAGTTGACTAGTGGCCAGCCTCTAGTTGACTAATTAGTGGATTAGTTTTCCATCTTCTTTTTTAGTTGAGATGCTCGTAACTCTTTATGACCATTTCATTTCAAGCACTCTTAATTCATTGTGATGTGTTTATGTTATCTCTAACGATCATAACTCTTGTGATCGATCCCTTGTATATCACATATACACAAGGTTTATTCCTTCACTTTTTGTAACGAGCCATTACGGTATGAGACTCTAAAAGCTTGATTTCTATTTAAGCAGTGACTCAATCACATCATGTCATAGGTGTTAGGATCCCTGAACACTAAGTAACACACTGGGGGGAAGGGAATAGTGGAGTGCAATTAAAAAATGCTAATTAAAAATAATTGATCAAATGCAAAAATATAATTACAACACAAACAATAAAGAGACAAATGTAGTCACAAATACAGGATGTATTCTGGTTCGGCTACGACTACTCCGGTCCCACCCCGTCACCCGAGCTGTTGATTTCTACTAATCTCACACAAACTGGGTACCAAAACTCAAACAAGAGTTACAATCCCTAACCAGGATACACCGGAGTAAACCTCCAAGGTTGGAGTAAACCCTCCAATTGGAGTAAACACTCCAAAATGATTTCACAACCCGAGAGCTAGGTTACAACGAAATGTAAATAAATACACTCTTACCTAGGCCTTGTAGGTGATCTTACGTACCATATGCAATGAAGGCTAGGATGAGTGTGAAACCAAGTGCATGAATGTTCTTGACACTTGGAAGAAAAACTATCTTTGATGAAGATTCAAAACTTAACTCTTTTTATGAGAAAGAGAGAAAGAGAGAACTTTAAAAACCTTGAAAAACTTAAAAATATGCTTAATAATAGTTGCAAAATCTCCTAGCAAACTTAGCTTAATTAGGGCTAAAAATCCGTTGATAACGATTCTATAAAATGCACTCCCAAAGGAAAATCGACAGCTTTCTATAAAACACGGAGTTGCGTTTTTCCAGCCATTGGGGTCAAACTATTCGACTGTTGTTCTATTGGTAGTCGACTATCTCCATGACAGTAGTCGAATATCTATATAGTTGTAGTCGGCTATTTTGAGCAACAGAGAAAACATCTATTTTTTCCATACAAACGAGTCGACTACTATATAAAAAGTAGTCGTCTATTTATATGATACATGTAAAAATAGCTCAAATGACTACAAAAATATTTTAAATCTTTTCAAAGCATTTTCAAAATATTTTTAGGAGTTTAAAAAGTGATTTAAGGTAAGAATGAATGGATCTACAAGGCATACAAAGCATCTAAGAAAAAAGTGTAAATTTCAAAAAGAAAAGCATAAAAATATTTCTTCATGCTAGTCTTTACTTCATGCATGCTTTGCCATTGCCTAGAGCCAATATTCTCCCCATTGATTCATCATCCCAAGCATCCCATTATCTCTATGAAGATTTCAATACCATTTACATCCAAATTTCACTCTTACGTCAGAATCATCAAGAACCCTTTTAGATGAATATGTGACTTAAACAAGTAGAGTCATTAGAAACAACATAATATGGTGATCATCATAAAAGCCATATTGGATTTAATGGTCAATATCCAACAATAGGTACAGTATCAATGCTAGATGCTCGTGCCAACCCCCGTTTCAAAATCATCATTATCTGGTTGGGGCAAGTCTAGAATCACTCTATCAAAAATGGGCATGTCAATGACCACTACCATGCAGTACGGTCCCTTCATCAAGACTATATCGCTAAGGTGTCTAGGGTACGGATATTGCCAAACTCCATTACACCTTAAAGCCTGGAGTCATGTGTGATCCCTAATTTACTGTAGGATAAGACTTGTTAACTCTTAACAAGTTCATGCCTTACTCTGGCAAGGGATTTACTATGGGTCCATTAACTCCATACGACACTAACTTCTCATACGGAGGAGACGAATCCCATCTAGATGGATGATGTGTCCATATTTTCCATGTTTTTA
This sequence comes from Scilla litardierei, assembly GCA_030789695.1. Taxonomy (NCBI): domain Eukaryota; kingdom Viridiplantae; phylum Streptophyta; class Magnoliopsida; order Asparagales; family Asparagaceae; genus Scilla; species Scilla litardierei. The sequence goes on along the minus strand of CM061137.1, from coordinate 107,514,265 downwards.
CGACATGTTTTTATTCATTTCAATCGACTGAAGTTCACTTTTCTATATTTTATCGCACTTTTCACGATATATTTGATTCTCATAGTGTTTTGTGGATTTTCAGTAATTTTGACGCGATTCGGAGCAGATTGGATGATGGACATGAGTATCGAAGCCAGAGCATCTATGACTTTGCGTATGACAAGCTGAGGCTGTTGGGGAAACAAAGGAGCAAAGAAGAAAGAAAGAAAAGAAGAGGAAGGAAAGGAAGAAGAGAGAGCAAAGAGGTTGACCATGGCTGAATTCCAGGTCACTCGGCCGAGCTCATGACATGCTCGGCCAAGCTGATGCCATAGAGAGGGCAAGAAGAGGCCTACATGCAGATGGTCGCTCGGCTGAGCGACCCATCTCGCTCGATCGAGTAACCCTCCACAGACGACCCCTGAGTTTTGCCTAAAATTCTCTGTTAAGTTAGCTCGGCCGAGCGGCTACCCTGCTCGACCGTACGACCCTTTCTCCTGACAGATTGAAGATTGACCTAGAATTCTCTGTTGACTTAGCTCGGCTGAGCGGCTATCCTGCTCGACCGAGCGGCATCTTCTGCCAAGACCAAAGGAATGGAGCCCCAGATGGAGCTCGGCCGAGTTCTAGGGCATGATCGGCCGAGCTGCCCCTTTTGCCAAGACTCGAGAGCTATAGTCACAAGAGAGAGCTCGGCCGAGCGACTACCTCGCTCGACCGAGCACCTTGCTGACAACCCTTTAATTTTTGGGTTTTGCGTAATGGGTGTTGGTTTAGTTTCTGGGTATCCGCGAATTTTGTTGAACTTGTATAAAAGTGAATGAAGAATTAGGTTTGGATTATGCTTTGTTTATGCTGAGATTTTGAGAGCCGTCGCCCTTAGAGAATAGAACTTTTGTTTTATATTCCTTGATTCGATCATTTGTGAACGGTTAGAATTTTGTTCTTTTAATATATTCTCGTATTGGTTGCGATTCTCTATCATTTGATATTGCTTCCATTATGTTCGCGATGTCTGGAATTACTCTTTATATTGTTTTTGTTATTGTTGCTATCGCAATGTCTGAGTAGTGCCTTTCAAGGGTTTAGTGATGAACCATAGGATCCTTGGGATTGATTATTAGGTTACCCTTAGTTGAATGAACCTAGCGTTGCATTATGATAGTTTAACCATGGATTTTGGAGGATTAGCTCTAGAATTGGAGGACCGTGTGAACGACTCCATATTCTAGTGAAAATCCCCACGAATCTGATTAGGGCTTAGCGGTCGCTTTCTAGGGCTCGTGATCATGAGAGTGACTTGTGCACTAGGGGTGATTTCTAATCCCCGATCTGTTAGTCGGTGATTATGAGAATAGCCTGACTGCTAGAACCAATCATAGTGTAGTATCCTAACAGTAGATCATGAGAGTGGATATGGATTGTGATACGTGAATTGTGTCAAGCGTAATGCACGTATCCCTATGCGAAGCTGATCTCGAGAGCAGAGCTGAGTATAGAGATACGTTAGATAAGTAGGACAACGAGCGTTGACTACTAGTTCACATTCTTAGATGTGACACTCTCACCCTCATTTATAATTCAACGAAAGGATCCTTAACATGATATCCAAACCCGAAAGACCTAGTGGGGATTCCTGATTATCCTAGAATTATTAAAATCTTGTTAAACAATCATTCATGACAACCAATCATTCGTGAAAACCCCCTTGACCACGTATTATCCTACTAACAACAAGCTAAACTTTAAACAACTGCCTCCCCGGAGTTCGACATTCTTTCCATACTGCACAACCGTACACTTGCGGTGATTCGCACCTGCGGGTGTAAATCCAGAGCCGAACAAGTTTTTGGCAACGTTGCTGGGAAGGCAACTGTTTATTTTAGCTTGGAGGGGAGAGTGCTGGTTCCATCCACACTCTACCTTCCATCGTTCTTTTTATTTTTTATTTTCTCGTTACTATATTTCTCTTTTTGCTGACGAGTTCCACAGTTTTCTTGAGTTCTTCTGTTTCGCTTGCTAACACGTTCACAGGGAATAGAGAATCTTTTACCCTACGATCCAAAAATAGAAGCAACCGCTCGGTGACTTGCAGCAAAAAGAAGGAAACATGAATCCATGGCGGAGATTCTCGAAGGAAATGATCCACCTCCACCCCCAAATCCATGGGCAGTCTGGGATTACATGAGGCCTCACACCATCTCGTCTTCCTTCGTGGCCGTGTCGTCAATCTGTGAAGGAAACTTCGAGTTGAAGTCGGGGCTTATCTTGTTGGTGAAGCAAGACTTCTTTCATGGGTTTCCACACGAGAACCCCAGTCATCATGTCGAAGCATTCTTGGCGAAGAGTGCCACATTCCAGATGTACGGGATCAGCGATGACACGATCAGGCTTCGACTCTTCCCCTTCACTCTGGAGGAGAAAGTGCATTATTGGTTAAAGTCTAAGGGGTCCAACACTTTCACGACTTGGGAGCAGCTGGTGAAAGCCTTTGTCACCAAGTATTTCCCCCCTCCAAAGATGATCTATCTTCGAAATAAGATCACGTCCATAACACAGGGAGGACAGGAGACACTGTATGAAACCTGGGAATGCTTCAAGGACCTCCTACACCAATGCCCGAACCATCGTATAAAACCATGGGACTTGGTCTTGGCATTCTATAATGGGATGCGTCCGATACTAGAATGATCGTCGATGCGACAGAGAACGGTGCCTTCTTGGAGAAGGAGCTAGCAGAAGCATTGAGGATTCTGGAGGGTATGTCAGTAAACAATCAGCACTGGGGAGACGATATGTCTGCCTTTACCACTGCCAAACCCTTAGAAGGAGGCAAATTTGATGTCAGCGAGGCAGTAAACATTGATGGCCGTCTCGACTCTCTCACCCAGAGATGGCCCGAATGGAGCACAAGCTCAGTGCTAGGCCTAGTTCACCCCCGCCGCAATATATGCCACTTGTGAGAAGTGCGTTGAACAAGGGTTCCATGTCAGAAATTGCTCCTACAACACGCCTCCTGCACCAACTAAGGAGGTCAATTAAACATCTGATGATATAGGATGCAATATGGGTGCATAGGGAAACTCAGCTTAGAGAAATCATCCCGGTTTTCAGTACATGAATAGTAGTGAGTTCAACAACAATCGTAATAGAAATACCCTCAGCAACAGGAATAGAAAGGTGGGTAGAGACCATTTGTCCCTTACAAACCACCAGGATATCAGCAGTGCCAGTAGCCACTGCCTCCACCACAGCCCACTCAGCAGAAGTCCTCGTTGGAATCCACTTTGGAGAGGTTCATAGAGGGGCAAGCAAAGATCAACAGTGAAAACACAGCTAACCATAAGGAACTCTGTGCCACGGTGGAGCAGCTGAAAGAGTAAGTGAGCCAACTTGTAAGGCTCAGGGCAAGCTTCCCGCCCAACCAGAAAAGAACCCAATGGAAAGCGCATGTGCCATCACCACAGATAGTGGTTTATCGACGAATGACCCAGAGCCTCCAGTGATGACTCCAGCCCCTCCAATACAAGAGGAGAGGATAGATGAGCAGCCAATAACTGCCAGTGATGGTGATGACAAGGTTGAAAAGCAGCCTGTGGATTTTGAGAAGAGTAGCCCTCCAGTAGAGAAGGAGGCAGTTAAAGAGAAGGAGAAGCTAGTTGAGAAGGAGAAGGCTCACCCGCTACAGTTCCCTTCTCAGGAAGATTGGCGAAGGCTAAAATGACAGAGAAGTATGATAAGTTCATCGAGTTATTAAAGGGAGTGGAGCTTAACATCCCCTTCATGGATGCATTGATCGAGATACCTACTTATGCCAAGTTCCTAAAGGAACTAATAGAAGGGAAGAAGAAGGCTGAGCAAGTGAGGCTTGCGAAGGAGCCGTCGTCATTCCTGAGAAGCAATACATTATTGAAGAAGCTCCCAGATCCAGGTAGTTTCATTGTTCCTTGCTCCATTGGTGGTGTCCCCATCAGACGAGCATTGATAGACATGGGAGCCATCATCAGCCTGATGCCATTGTCCATTTTTGAGTGCCTCAACACTGGCACGGAGCTAGAGCCGATGGTGATGACGGTCCAGCTGGTAGATAAATCGGTGACACGACCAGTCGGAGTGGCTAGGGACGTTATACTATAGATTCCTAGCGAGATAAGCATGCCAGTGGATTTTGTCATAATGGACATGTCAGAAGATGGAAGATCTCAGAGTATACTCGGTCGCCCATTCATGGCGACAGCTGGGGTGTTGATAGATGTTCGAGAGGGCACTCTCTCCCTCAATGTGGGAAACCTTGAGATGGAATTTCAGATTCCTAAGCCGATGAGGGAGATAGCACCCATGGAAGATGTCCGCTATATATAACTGGTGGAGGACGAGCTCATCGAGGAGTTCACAGCTGAGGAGATTTTTCTGACCATTTGTAGCAGAGCGAGGCTGGAGGAATAGACCTGTGGCATGCCAAAGCAGTGGTGGCCTATTTACAGGTGCTGGACGAGACCGCAACTGCTGGTTTGATCATGCACGAGCATGCCATGCTCACTTTGGAGGATCATGACCCGGATGTCATGAAGATCAATGAATTTGTTTTTGCGGCATCTTCACACCACATAGAGAGGAGGCGATCAAAGATGAGAGGAGAGGAGAGGACCACTGAGGGTCTGACAGAGGCGATTGACCAACCGGCTCCACACTGATTGGTCGAAAAAAACAACGGGCGTATCGCGTGTGCGCCCAATTTTCAACCTCACTGAGTATCAGGGGTTGAGCTTACGACCGCAAACAAGCTCATGGTGGGAGGCAACCCAACCTGTTTTCACGTTCTTTGTTTCTAATCGAATTTTTTATCTTTTTTCTCAAAAAAATATTTATAACTAAAAAATATCTAATAAGCTTAAATATCTGTAGGTATTCATCAATTAAGACGTCTCGAAAAGGATAGCAGAGAATCAGAGATGTTCATCATAAGTTTGAGGACCGAAGTGAAGCACAAAAGAAGCAAATCCGCTCAAGCAAGCTGCTATCTTGCTCAGTCAAGCGCAACACCCATCTGGAGGCTAACTTGCTCCAAAAGTGGGTGAATTTTCAGGTCGCTCGATCGAGCGCTAATTCGCTCGACCAAGCGACTAACCGACATGGCCAGTATAATTAGGGCTGGGCACCCGATCGTTTCCCCCCCAAAATCCCAATCGAGCACCAAGCTTGACTTTCCTTCCCTCGATTGAGCACCGCCTTGTCCCCTCTCTCTCCCTTCAATTCCGATGGCCTGTAACCCTTCTCCACCCCTACTCCATCTCCCTACCCCCATCTCCACCCTCAATCCCCCTCCCCCTTCTTCTCTATTTCCACCAAACCCTTAAAAACCCTTATTTTCCCTAAATTCAAAAATACCAAAGTCTAACCCTAAATTTGATGTTTATCATTGTTTAAGGTTTGCTCGAACCCTTTGAAGGAGATCAAGGAGCAATCTTCGATAGCCTCAAAGAATTTGCACACTTGGGCGCATGGAGCTCTTGGTTTTTGGACTCGGCTCATCGCTTTCTTGGGTATATTCTGTCCACGTCCTACGCTTTCTTTTTCATATCATTATTGCTTGTGGTTGTATTATTTGGTTGATTGAGCACTCACACCATGCCACCCCACAAGGGTACCAGGGCATGCATTCGCACACCCACACCAACTCCACCACCACCATATCCACAACCACCACCCCCTCTGCAATCACCCTCCTAAGAAGAAGCAAAAGTCTTCTACTTCCTCCTCTAGGACACGTATCCCCATAGAGCCCACACCACCACTTCCTTCACCCCCACAGCCTGAGGACACCACTATTAAGACGTCCGGCATCACATTTATCGACGACGCACATCGTCACAAATTTGCAGAACTCCCTAAATGCCTAATCATCGCCACAAAGTTTGCTGACTTAGGAGCACTAGAGCAGCTAGGTCTATTGCCAGGGGTTCGACAACTTTATTGCAACTTAAGCTGGGAGTACTTTTTAGGGTTGACAGCGAAGACCTACACTCGCCTCACCTTGGAAGCCCTCAATTCTATCCATAGGACCGACAGAGGGATATCGTTCTGCATACTGGACGAAGAATTAGAGTTCACTTACAAAGAAATCCGTAAACTTTTCTAGTGGCCCATTGTCCCCGATGTCGAGTCTGTCTACTCCCCTAGCAAGGATCCTCCCCCTGCCATACACTCCACTCGCTTTTGGGAGAGGATCTATGGCCTACCTATTTTTAGAACTAGCCACTCCAAGTCATCCTCCATTATACATCTCTGTCTGTGCTTTGCTCAGTGACATTTAGCCACCATAATAATATGCATGCCTGAGCCCGGGACCATGTCTCTACCATCCAGCTTATCCTCTTGTGGGCCCGTACACTCCCCCTCGAGGAGGAGTACGATGACACTCTAGAACTCACTACACATCCCGCATTTTCCATGGACCCTGCTCAGATTTTCTGCGATCGTTTGATCTTCGCCTCTCCCTTACAGAAGGGCCCTATCTGTTGTGGTGGTTTCTTCACCCTCATAGCCCAGCGTACCAAACTAGTTATTCCTGATGATTTGGCAGAGGCACCAGGCCCTACCACCCGATCACTTGATGTGCTTTCTCACTTGCACATTATTGGTAGAGGCACCAGGCCTCTACACCATATTTTTCCTCCACGTGGGCCTCCTGCGAGAGGTCAGTCCAGCGGCTCTCACGCTCTTGATTTTTCTGCTCGCTTACATAGAGTGGAGCACGTTATTGTTGAGCTGCGTCGGGATATCGAGGCAATTCAACAGTTTGAGCAGCAGAACATCAAGAAGCTCGATGCCATTCTTCAGCATCTTCAAATACCACCACCCCCCACCGGGTGGTGGTGCTACCTGATCTCTCTTCTCGTTGTATCCGCTCTCCCCCTATTATTTTTGGTGCCCATCTATCCACACGGGGCCCAGCTTCATATAGCTTGGGGGAGCCTCATTTTGACGTGTCATCATCATCATATTTTGCATGCTTTGCATTTAGATACATTAGGATCATGCATTTGTATTCTTTTCTTATTTTTAGGATTTTTCTTCTATTTTACGTTATATCCCACCCATCCCACCCTTAGCATCATTCTCCAATGCTACACGTGTGTTCTCAGCAGCGAGGACATTGCTGTGTTTAGCTTAGGGGATGAGCGCTATTGCTTTATATTTCATTTTATTTCACTTTTTACTTCTACTTATTTCCATTTTCAATCTCATGTTTCTTTTCTTCTAGAACCATCATGTTTTTCTTACTTTTGTATGCTTGCATGTTGTTTTTGCTTTTATTTTTGTTTTTTTTTCATTTCCTTTCTTCTGCTAGGTGAATACTCTGTGATGATATATCTCGTTCTTTCACCGTCGTCACAACACTTTCTCCATGCCACACTATTATAGAAATCTCATGTTATTAATCTGTCATAAGTGCTTAAGCAACATTCTTTTGATATCTCTATAGTGAATGCTTAAAAATTATTGAACCTAACTATATGAATTAGTACGTAGTATGCTTTCAATGGAAACACACCAAGATTCACGCTTCATTAGTATAACTGAAGCTGTGCTTTGATATCTTATTCATATTTCTGATTGCATGTTTGTTGTGATATTCGTAGCTTGACTGCTTAACTTATTGATATGATTAGGAATAATCTATCCCATGATAGAGTGCAGTTGATGGACTGTCATTCTGAACCGTTCGTGCACATATATGAAAATATGAGTGAACCGACTATTATTCAAACATTCTTTCTCCACTAAATCTTTAATTCTCTACCACGTCTCTAGATTTTCCCCTAATATTGTATTCGCTATATCTTATTCCCAAAATGCCTTACACTCTACTATTTTCTCCAAAAATTCAAAAGAAAACCAATTCAAAGTTGAATGACTCAAAAGCCAAAGTGCCAAAGAGCCAAAAATCCAAAAAATTGCAAAGTGCAAAAAATCAAAAGCTCCGACAAAAAGCAAAGTCAAATTTCAATTCCAAAAACTTTCAAAATTTGACTTCTTGGAGCATATAAATTCTTTTGGGAAAACCAAGCAAAACTTCCACTTCAAAAATGTAGCTACACAGAGCTAAACAAGCTTGGGGGGAAATCCATTGACTAAAAGAGTGAGTTTGACACATTAGAGTGGATATTGTGCATTAAAGACTAAGTTCGATAATCCTGAAACTTAACGATAAATTGGGATATGGTGACTTCCTATGACTTGATATGAGCTTGTGCATGTCTGGGCACCATTCCATTCTATATTCCTTGCCTTGCATGAGAATTCTATGCTTCAGTTATTAAATTTTGACTGAAAATTGTGCGTCCATCCTCTTGTATATTATGATACTTTGAAGTATATGAAGGGGAAATAAATTGATTGCATGAAAACCTTAGAGATCTCCATTTTCATATCTAAATCTTAAGCACTTCGTTTTTATATAAAAATATGAAATCTCTGTGATAGCGTGTGATAATTTTTCTGAGTTGTTGTGACATATGGTGATTGATACGAGATCTGAGAGAATAGCTTAGCACCCCCTCTACTTCGCTTCCTTTTTCATTTTATTGTTTTTACTCCTCGGTGAACTTCTTTTTTGTCTTCCTCGAGGACGAGTAAGAGATAATCTTTGGGGATTTTGATGTGTGCATATTTTCCATGTTTTTACTGCAGGTTTTCATATCATTTCAATCGGTCGAAGTTCACTTTTCTATATGTTATCGCACTTTTCGTGATATATTTGATTCTCGTAGTATTTTGTGGATTTTCAGGAACTTTGGCGTGATTCGAAGTAGAACTGGATGATGGACACGAGTATCGAAGCCGGATCATCTATGACATCGCGTATGACGAGATGAAGCTGCTGGAGAAACAAAGGAGCAAAGTGTTGGATCTGGATCTTAGCCTAGAGGGGGGGGGGGGGGTGAATAGGCTAATAAAAATAATTCGTGCAACCCACGAATAAGCACACACAGTTATAGCAGCAACAGGGTAAATAAAATGCAGACACAGAGTACATCGCAGATTTACCCTGGTTCGGTCGTCCCAACGACCTACTCTAGCCCCCAAAGCAGAACTAGTATTGAATAGCGAAATAGGTACAAAACCACAAGTTAGAGCACACTCAGAGCACCCTCTACATCTCTACACTCGCCAGGCTCTCAGTACCCCACACACAGTGTTTTCTCTCACTATCAATCCTAGTAAAGCTTTCTACCAGCTAGTCCTAAACTAGCTGGGTCCCACTTGTCTAGTCCCAACTAGACAAGTCCCAAAATAGTCACAGAAAAAAAGGTAAAGTTTCCCCTACAGAGAACGTTACACCAAAACACGAATAAAAGAGTTTAAGAGTTTAGAAATGCTCAGTTCGTGTCCGTGTAGGCATCTCTGTCAATCAGCACGTCGTCAGCTCCAATCTGACGCAAACGGTGTCTCAATCTGACTCCTGGATGTCAAGTTGTGCACTGGTCTGTGCGTAAAGCAATTCCAGTTCAAATCTCAAATAATGTCGGTCTGTGCACACAGCAATTCACTTAATAACCCCTACCACGTCAGCAGCTTTTGGTTTACTTCGTTTTCGATCATGCGGCCGCCACGTCAGCGAACGATATTCTTTTGATTTAATGCATGGCTCTCTTCGTCTTCACGTAGGGTATTCAGCGGCGATCTCTCGTTTCTCCGGGCGATGGCGGCGGCTTCTGCACACAGTGATGACGACGGCGAAGCGAGCTCCTCGTGACGACGGCCGCGACATCTTCTCTTCACGGTGACGGCGTCGTGCTGCGAGACGTGCAGGCAGCAGCGTGGATCTCGTGGCAGCAGCTACTCGAAGGAGACGGCGACGGTGAACTCCTCCGACGATGACTTTGAGGACGGCGACGGCGGCTTCTCCACGTGCTCGACGGTCTTCTTCTTTGCTGAGACGTTGTGAACGGTGTTGCTCCTCTCCGGTGATCTGAGTTCATGGACTTTGGCTTCTCCGACGTCTGTGAGCGCTTAACTCCGACGGCGTGGAGATTTCAGCAGTTGTCGCCGATGATCACTCGACTCCGAGTCGACTTTGGCAGCAGCAGATCCTTTTCTCCATCGTGCAGGCAGTTCGACGGCAGCAGCACTCCATGAGCAGCAGCGGTGATGGCTTCACAGAGTGCTTCGACTGCTCCGACGGCGTCGCTTCGACTGCAGCAGCGCTCTTGGAGCAGCGGGGTTTCGAACGGCGGCGTGCTACAACTTCGTCGACTCGATGACAGCAGGAACGTGGCGACGGCCTCGAGTTCATGGCGGCAACCCTTCGATGGCAGTACGAGCGTGGACGTCGTTCTCCGATGGTACATCGACGGCGAGGAGATAGCGACAGGCGACGATGTAGGTGCGATGGCTCGGAGATCTTCTCGACGTGGATGTTGGCGGATTCGTTGGCACAGGGAGGAGTTGTTCGGAGGTGTTGATAAAAGAAAGAGGATAAAGCTCTCTTTTTTTTGATTTCGTACATCTCCTCTTTTTTTGTGGCCGCCTTTCTTAGCTTTTTTTGTGTAGCCCCCATTTCACCAAAAATTTTATTGCCGCTTCCCTTCTTTTTGTATATGGCCGTATACTTTAGTTGATGCTAGGGTTTCTTTAGCCGCCCACTTTTAACCCTAGAAGAGATGGGTTTTTATAGGAACTAGGGTCCCTTTCCAATATGGATAGGAATAGGAGATATCTTGATGAGGATTTTGTGGGATTTTTGATTCGATTTGAATAGGGATAGGAATATTCAAATGATTGCACATCTAGCTAAAAGATTTAATCAAATCTCTTTTGAATTCAAATTTGGCTCCATCTCCTTTACTCTTTGGACCAAGTCCACCATGCTATAGATTTTTGACCAAGTTAAATCTCAAATTGGACTACGTCCACTTTGCTTAGGCCAAAGTTCTTTATATCACCCAAATGGCTATACAACTAGTAATTTCTCCAAATAGCAAAAGACGTATCGTTTCTCCAATTCTGAAACACACTAAGCACACAAGTTAAATATAACAACACGTTTGTCATCATCAAACCAAGAGCCTAGATCGTTGCTTCCAACAATCTCCCCCTTTTGGTGATGACAAACCCATAAACGATTTGAGCAATAAGTATGGGTGTGTGAAGTGGTGTGTGAAGGGTGTAATGCAATATGATGTATGGATGGTTCATTCAAGCATTACAAAGCATGCACAATAAATAGTAAATATGAAAGCATGCTCCCCCTTCTCTCAAGCTCCCCCTTCAATATTTATTCAAGTATTTTTCTCAAGCTCCCCCTTCAACAAATAATACCGACAACAAACAACACACAAATCTTTCTTCCTCTTTCTCCCCCTTTGTAATCACCAAAAGTGGATTAATGAAGTCACAAAAATATTCCATGCAAAAATAAACCATTATTAAATGTAGCGTGCAATTTGCATGAGTTTTCCACAAAATAGACAATCCAAGCTCATACGATTTCATAACAAGACTTCTCCACCTTTATGTAAGTGTAGTGATATAGACAATAAAGTACAAGAGGAGATTCAATTTCAGAAAATCAACCAAATCAATCCACATTTTCCAATTTTCATGAATATCACTAGGATTGATTTTTCCCACCTCATCAAAGATGAGTTCAAGTTATCGAACCCCAAAACATAGCCTTAAAGGACTTTTAAATGTGGGGTGGCATTGCTTGACGAGTTATATACACCAACACTAATGATTACCCATGTAGCATAAGTTGGATACTCGTGGGTTGTGTATTAGCCATGAAGTGTATCCATTTTTCATACGGAGCAATTTTAATATTTTTTTCATATGCAATTCTTTTGTGCTCAATTTTTATTCATGGCTAAACACTTCTTATCTCGTAGAAAATTCAGAAATTAATCATTTCTACATTCACTTTCAATATTCTTCAAAAGAATCTCCAAAAGAACTAAAAACTCAATTATCGTGAAAGTGCAAATGTAGGTGTAGAAGTCAAGTTTAAAACTTATGAGACATGTCATGGCTACTAAAAAGAATAACATCATGTTCATGTAGCTACAACAATAATGAATTGAATTCTACAAGGGATAGATTTGATCATTCATACAATACCACTTAAAGAAAATCATAAAGGGTATTCTTTTAAACATATTTTTTTTATTTTTGGTTTTTCCAATTTTTTTTGTTTTTGTTTTTTTTCAGAAATAAAAAAATTAAAAAAAACATGCAAGCAAGCACACAAGAAAAAATAAATCAAGCACACAAAACAATTTATGAAGGTATGCAATGAAATGCAAAGAGGGATAAAAATTATACCTTCGCGTCGCTATTTGGCTAAGGAGCTAGAAATAGAATGAGAGTTTAAAAAATTTGCTCCTCGCCAAGCCTCCATCACACCTACATGAAAGGTGTTAAGTGTGACCTTGGAATCCAGCAAGGTCCACGAGTGTTAGCCATTAAAGATTTAGGAACCCAAACTTGTTTAAAATTGATATTTGTGTTCCTAAATTTACAATAATATGAAGTGTGGCCTACACTATCACAAGTAAAGAACTTTGCATATTTGTTCTTTGCAATAGATGGTACATTGTGGAATTTCTTGAATTTTTGCTTTTCAACGTTTTTCAGACCAAAACCAAGTCCTCTTCTATTATTGCCATATAATTGATTCTCTAAAATAGTGTCCAACGATTGTTTTCCCATAGAGAATTTCTTAATGGCCACTTCAAGATGAGAGACTTTGGTTTTTAATTGTTTATTTTCTTCCACAAGCATCGTGCATTTACTAACAAAAGCTCTCTTGTTTTCTTCTTCATTCTTTTCAAATTCAATCATTTTTCTTTTAAAGTCATTATCCAACATGCAGAATTTATCATTAAGCTCTCTAATCACATAGTCTTTTTCAGTTTCGAGCTTAATCAAATCAAGTTTAAGCATGCAAATTTTGTTTAATAATGAGGGACAAGAAATACAAGGAGCAGTTTGATCACTCCCTATTTTACACCTTTTTCCCGCATTTTTGCATGCCATTTAGATCGCCCAAATCATGTTTTTCACGATATATCGACGATATTGCGATGCTTTTCACGATTTGTTGTTTTTGTCGCATTTCAGGTGATTTGGCGCGATTTGGAGTGATCTCGAGATGCGCTTACTCCAGAGGGTCACCGACGACCTCCCCAAGGGGTATTTTGCTGTTGGAGAGGAGCAGAAGAAGACCGGACGTCGTAGGAGCGACGAGGAGGCCAAAATAAGCAGATTGGGCATGTTTAGTGTCCCACTCGGCCGAGTGGAGGACCCACTCGGCCGAGTGGAGGACCCACTCGGCCGACCAGAGAGACACCGCTCGACCGACCAGAGCAGACACGATTCCTATGTGCACTCGGCCGAGCGACGGAGACCACATCGGCCGAGTGAATAGACCACATCCGCCCGAGTGGCGCCCAGACGAAGCCCTTCAAAAATCTCCAAGTTTCTGTTTTTTCGGCTGCCGGAGCTTCAGAAGACCCACTCGGCCGAGTGGATAATCCCGACCGCCCGAGTACCGTGAAGCCATCGGCTGAGTGACTACAACTCACTCGGCCGAGCCGCCCCCGAAGTAGAGACCCCTGAAGGCCCCAACTTACTGGAAAATTACAGGGTTTCTCACTCGGCCGAGCGACTTTTGTCACTCGGCCGAGTGCGATGCGCTGCCTGTAGCGAAAATTGCGGAAAACAGGCTGCGCAGGGGTATTTTGGTCACAGTTTTTGGACGATTTTGGGGGCTATTTAACCCCTGTTTTTACCCTAGTTTTAGGGAGCTTCTCCTTAGATTTTTTGCAGCTTTTTAGATTAGCTTTTGAGTTTTATTCTTGAGATTGGAGAGGAGAAAAAGTTTGATTTTTGTTGGATTAATTGAAGAACTCCATTGGTTTGACTTTCTCTTCCCCAAAAATTCTATTTTTATTGCATATCTCAATATTGTGATGAATTCTATTGCTTATTTCATTGATTATTTTTGTGATCTTGCTATGAATTGTAAGTAGTCTCCACGTCTTGGGGCGTGGGGATGAACCCTACAAGCCCAACTTCATATTTGTGATGAATTAGTTGAAATTTTGCTAGAATCGATATCTAGGGATTAGATTGGGATCAATTTACTACGGCTAGCTAGGAGTTCATACCGATCGGGATTTGCAAGTGATTGGATCCCGATTCGATAGGAAACCCTAGAAATCCGAATTGGGTTGGAATCGAATTTCCGTAGTATCGGTTTGCAAGAGATTGGACTGATACTAGGGTTTTCGGTTGCAATTCCGTGCCAATACCCGTTTGCAAGAGATTGGACGGGTAGGAACTATCCCAATCTAGATCGCGAGCCGAGTTTGCAAGAGATTGGGCTCGGTGCGCGATTGGACGATGATGTTGACCCTAATGCTAGTTTTCCTAGGCTAGGGTTTGCAAGAGATTGGACCCAAACCTAGGATAGCTATAGACCGGCAACAGCGCGAGAGCGTGAGCTTGGTTCTACATTCAGTTGCAACTAGTCCATCCAAAATCTCAATCTAGTAATTTCGAAACCGACGAACCACATTTATGAGATACGGTGAGTAGCGGGGATTCCCCATTCCCTAGACGTTCTTTATTTGATTTGATATTTCCGCACTTTGTCTGACGATTGTGACAGGATCGCCAAAGGCAAATCTTTCTTCTTGAATAGCCAGGGTGATTGGAACAAGCACGGTCATTCGTCCTCCCTGTGTTCGATATCCCGCTCGCTGCTACACCGTGCACTTGCGGTAAAACTACAACCGTTCTTTAGGGTTACGTCCCGGAGCGATCAAGTTTTTGGCGCCGTTGCCGGGGAAAGCGTTTAGACGGCGTTCGTCATCGACCACCCGTTTACTTCTTCTTTCTCTCTTTCTTTACTTTCTTCTGTTCGCACATTCTCCTTGTATTTTGCATAAGGCCTTTGCAGGAAGAATGGAGAATGCAATGTCAACAATAGAACTCAGTCAGGAAGACTATGCCTCCTTCACAGACCTCCTTAAGGAGCTTGTCGATAAGGTCCACGCTACCGGAGCTTTTGCTATCGACGTCAAGGACCCCGACGAACAACTGTTTGCTAGTTTCGTGATGGACCAGATCTCCCCGGAGGGGACTATCGGGGGCAATGTCAGAGTTGACGTGATCGACGACAAATTACTTTTCGAAAACGGTGGAACAAGTGTCGAGGATCGCCATACTCCGGGAGGATCTTCAGAGCAAACCAGCTTTCAGGGAGTTACACCCCATGACACTTACTCTTGCTTCTATGAATCGTCTGATGTGTTTCATGATTCCAGGGATGAACCGGAGCCGAGTGGAAGCTCTAACGAAGCTAGTGTAATGCCCTACCAGCTACTGCACAAGTACTAGAGGGGGGTGAATAGTACTTTAAAATAATAAGGCGTATAATTCCAAATTAAATTGCACACAACTACCAAATCAATTTGCGGAAGCTTAAATTGAATGACAACAATGAAATTAACAATGCAAACAAACGATGTTAATGGGTTCAGATCCACCCAAGTCTCCCCGACTTGTTCCCGGTGATCCTACGTCCCAACCACCCGGATCCCCTCCGGATACTTGAGTTAGAAACCCTAACTCAAGATTTCCACTATGAATATCTTGTGAAAAACCTTCACAAGATCAAATCATACAAGCAATGGCAAAGTGAATCCCACAACCCGGGATCACAAACTTCTCTCACAACCGAGAGAGCCAATAAGCAATATAAAGAGTTTAAATGAAATAAATACTCTTACCACAAAATCCTATACCTTGAGTTTTTCTTACCCAATAGGTGGAATGAAGGATTTGAGGAAGATGAAGTTACCAAACCCTAGCACCAAGGAAATGAGCAGCAATGGGTGCCTAGGGATGATTTGGAAACTTGAATCAAGCAATAGCTTGAAGAGCTCACCAAGAACAAGCTTCTCTCTAGATCTAGAAATGAGAGAGAATGGGTTTCTTGTGAGGAAGAGAGCTTTAGATTTGAGGGAGAATAGCTATCTCTTTTGAACTCAATGAATCTCTTAATGGCAGCTCTATTGAAGATAGAAATGACCTAGGTTCGTATTTATAGGAACCCAAAAACATAAGTTAGGTCAATCTCCAACGGAAAGAAATCTGAGAGAATTAGTCGGTCAAAGAACAATCACTGACCGACTAGTTCATCAACTAGTCGGTCAGTCACAAAGCATGGACCGACTAAGAGCAGATCTGAGAAGAGATAGAATTTCAGACCTAGAAAACTAGTCGGTCCAAGAACACTGTCTGACCGACTAGTTTCACAACTAGTCGGTCATCCAATGAACGTAGACCGACTAAGAGGCAAAACAACATAGTCTGAAGGCAAGTTGACTTAGTCGGTCCAAGAACAAAAGTTGACCGACTAGATTGTCAACTAGTCGGTCATCAAACGTTCTTAGACCGACTAACGGTAAACAGTAGCTTAGGAGAAATTTGGCATGTACAGTAAATCACAACTAGTCGGTCAAAGCAGCATCACTGACCGACTAATTCACAAACTAGTCGGTCGGTGAGTCAACGTAGACCGACTAACTGTAAACAGTAAAGAACAAAGATTTAACTGACTGAAACTAGTCGGTCCAAGAACAGTGGCCGACCGACTAGATCACAATCTAGTCGGTCAGTACTTGTTCTTGTACCAACTAACATGCACAACAAAGTCCGAATCGAAGCGCGACGCTTCGAGGAAGTTAGAGTGAACTTGTGCAAGAATCCTAGAGCTACGAAATGAGCGAAATGAAGATAGAAACGTAAGATATACTCAAGGCTTAACATTCTATCAATCGAAACTAAAAGACTATAAATAAAACCTTAATAAACGGTCTTTGAGAGCTTCGATTGAATCTTCATTACTTCCAAAGCGTTGTAAGAGCTTCAACGAAGCTTTAGGCTTGAATACGAGCTTTTGGAAGTGTTGAGATGTCGCTTTGAATATTCTCGTGAAATTGGCGACGATCTCCAATACTGCGCTCACAAATTGTTAGTTCATGAATTATTTATGTTTGCTCATCATCCAAAACCAAATCCGGGGAGTCCAATATTCAACATTCTCCCCCTTTTTGGTGATGACAAACCAACATAAATAATAATCAAAGATAATAATTCAAATGTAAAATACTTACTCCCCCTGCATTGATGACACGTTAATTCCAAAATGAATACAAATGAATTGCATCAAGCAGACGAGTAAGATAAATAAAATGAATTGATTTTTGAAATATCGGATTTTGAAAATCCTTATATGTATCTTAACTCCCCCTGAATCTAACATATCAAACTAGATTCTTGGAAATTGAGTTAAATTTTTCATTTGCGCTATTTATTATCATTATCTCTCCCCCTTTGGCATTATCCCAAAAATGGGGGGCATACAACGACAACAATTAGGAAATGTAAAATCCAACATCGGGAGTCGTAGACAAAGACAATGGACCAACTTGACACCAAGGGAAAAATGTGGAAATCAAAACAAGGTGTGTCAAATTTTCCATTATCAATAACAATCAACGATAATCAAAATCATCAAAAATACCAAATGTTTATTCATTTCTTGAATAAAGAAACATACTCTTCAATATTCAATATTCTTGGTTAATTTTGTGCATGGAAAACAATTCTATACAATTATAGAATTTAAATCTATTTAACCAAGTTTTCATGCGTCGAGCGACGAAATCTCATTTCAAATATATTCAACGAATATTAAAATTTGCACGACGAATAAAAGACAAAGTGAACGATGATGAGCATATATATATGCAGAGACAACATGAGTAAATCCAAAAAGATATCACATCGAATATATGAGATACATCATATCAAGCGCTACATATCATCAAAAAAAAGGAATACATCAACATCATCGATACAATATACCCATCAAAAGGAAATACATCATCATCATCATCATTCTCATCAAAATAAATACAACAGCAGCGACGTCATCCAAAATACATCAAAACATAATAACCCTCATACCCTATCCTAACCCAAAATACTCTCGCAGAGATATATCATCCAAAGCGTATATGGAGAGTCCTCGGAACAACGATCACGAGGAGGAGGCAGGATCTGCAGCGTCCGTGGGTCCAGTCGACGGAGTGGACTCAGGATCTGCAGGGAGTAGAGGCGTCTCAACAGATGGAATCGTCGGGGCAGGAGTCGAGATCTCAGCAACAGGCTCAACAGCAGCATGAGTCTCGACAGAAGCAGCAGCAGCAGATACATGAGCAGGCTCGGAAACTGGGTCAGCAGCAGGCTCAGAAGGCTGAAGAGCTGCAGCAGATGGCTCTGGAACACCGGAAGAGGTGGCAACTCCAGGAGCAGAAGAGGAAGTACCAGCAGCAGCAGAAGTGCCCTTGGGGGCACGAGTCGAAGCACGACAGATCTCCTCAACGTCCTCCTCATCCATCTCATCCAACTCCTCTCCCTCAGACACGGAAGGAGGAAGCTCAACACCCATCTGACGGGCCATACAGCAGACCACCTCCTCGGTACGAGCCAAGCGGGACTCGTGACGAAGAAGTATCCGGACGACGTCATCAAGGGTGGCAACGGGAGTAGCAGATGCACCGGCAGAGGCAGGGACAGACGCTGAAGGTGTCATCCTCTGAACGTGACGAAGCGCCGCAAGAGATTTCTTGACGGCCGTCGCATTCAGGGGAGGACCAATGGGACGCTCATCGTCACGAGGCAATGTGACACGAAAATGACTAAACACGAGGGTCAACATGCAAGGAAATGGGATATGAGCCGATTTATTGGACTTTCGAATACACTCGAAAGAGTCAATCTTATCGAGTATAATTCGAGCCCAATTAATCGAGCTCCCCATGAAGATCGCATAGATGAGCTTCAAAAATGGCTGGGATGGTAAAGATGAGGAGCCGTACTTGGGAAGCAAGCACGACTTCAGAATCAGATTAAGGACCCATGCATTTGGCTTGAAAGATTTAGATGGCACGCCAATCATGGCAGGAGGAATCTGATGGAAAATCTCTGAAAGGATGGTCTGATCAAGAGAAGAAATATCATCTACCGAGATATCAGAAGGAAGAAGGCCAGACGAAGAGATACCCAAAATCTCTCCTAAGATTTCCGCAGTGAGGACTATAGGAGTCCCCAAAACGGTCGTCTCAACAGAGTGGGTCTGATCGTACTGACCCCGGATCCTATTAGCATAGAAAAGCTTCACTAATCTAGGGTAGGGGTGAGGATTCGCCTTCGGGTCATATCGAAGGTAATCGAGAAGACCCGACGACGACAGAAGATCAGCTAACCCTATGAAGTCGCTAAACTGGACGAAATGCTCCAGAAGCAGCGGGCAATGTTCGATACGGTTATATGCCGCGAGACACAAAGGGTCATCGCGACATAAGGAAATATCGACACCGCCCACCGGCATCGGACCCTTTCCCTTAGGTTTTCGAGTAGACGTACGAGGGTGGGTGCTAGACTCGGGATGAATAGGAGGAGTGGGTTCCCTATGAGTCTCGGTCTCGGGGTTATACTCCGTATCGGAATCGGTAGGAGTATGGAACGAAGATTGAGAAGCGAGAATTTTGGCCTTTGGCTTAGGCTTGGGTTTGGGTTTCGGTTGACCTCTAGGTTTAGCGGTCGTCGTCCTCTTCTTCTTGAGAGGAGGCGAAGACGACGAAGGATGGGTGGTCTTGGCTCTACGCTTCGGAGGGGTTGGATGCTCGGGATCCGAAGAGATTGGATCAACGGTCATCGGAGAGGGGCTAGAGGGAGTGATCGGAATGCGTGTTCTTGCCATAGTCGAAGCAAGACACGGGACAAAGAGATCAAACGAAGAAGCCCTAGCCGAAACAAAAGATAAACCCTAAGAACCCTAGAAACCGAGCAAGCCCTAGCTCTAGGAAATGAAATCTAACCCTAGGAGGAGAGGAGATCACCTAGAACGAGGGGCCGACGGAGGAGATCGACGGAAATGGCCGGAAAAATGGCCGGAGAACGATCGGAAGTCGAAGGGTTTCGAGGGAGGTCGGGGTTTTGAGCGGAGAGAGAAGAAATATCGATCGATTAGAATGAAAATCGATCGACTAAACTGAGTTTAAGTCGGTCGATTTCCCAAATGACCAAACAGCCCCTGGCACAACTAGTCGGTCACAGTTCAAGCACTGACCGACTAGATCACGATCTAGTCGGTCGGTCAATGAGCTTGAACCGACTAGGTGCAAACAGTGGCTGAATCCAAGAATTACTGACAAGATTTAGTCGGTCTGCGTTCAAGTACTGACCGACTAGATCACGATCTAGTCGGTCGGTCACTGAACATGAACCGACTAAAGAGTCAAAAACTTGAAAATCAAGTTCTCTCCATAATACGCTTGGACGATAAATCTCAAAACTCTCAATAAACATCTAAACTACCCCATTAATCATCGAAAAACAGAAATTTGACGATTACGCACAAATCGAACGAAAAATTAAGATATCACATAAAATTCCCGAAAAATCCAATAATTCTAGTATGAATGAGATATTGTCAAGAATAATAGCATGCAAAATTATTGAATGAAACATGAATCCTATATCTCGGATTCACCCATAATCCCCAATTCTCGACGCAACCGCACAAAGGAGTCCTCCTTTAGGGGTTTCGTGAAAATATCGGCGATTTGCTTTTGGGTTTCAACGTACACTAGAATGATGTCCTTTTTAGCAACATGGTCATCTAAAAAGTGGTGTCGGACATCTATGTGTTTCGAACGGGAATGATGTACCGGGTTCTTGGAAAGACATATTGCACTTTGGTTGTCAACCATGATAGGGCAAGTATCACAATTTATACCAAAGTCTTTAAGTGTGTGTCTCATCCAAAGAACTTGAGCACACGCGGCACCGGCGGCAATATATTCCGCCTCGGTGGTTGAAAGTGATACGGAATTTTGCTTCTTGGAAAACCAAGAGACAAGAGAATTTCCTATAAAATGGCAAGTGCCACTAGTACTTTTCCTGTCGGATTTGCATCCCGCATAATCTGCATCACTATATGAGATTAACTCATATGTGCTAGATTTCGGATAAAGTAATCCAAAATCTAAAGTGTAACTTAGATAGCGAAAAATACGCTTTACCGCTACTAAGTGAGACTCCTTAGGTTGAGACTGATAACGAGCACATATACATACGGAAAACATAATATCGGGCCTACTTGCGGTAAGATAAAGCAAACTACCTATCATACCTCGATATAAACGAATGTCTACATCCTTACCGCCCGTATCCTTGTCAAGATGCGTAGTCGTGCTCATTGGAGTCTTTTTCCCGGAGGCATTCTCCATTCCAAATCGCTTTAGCAACTCCACCGTGTACTTCGTTTGGTGGATGAAGATTGCATCGTTCATTTGGCGAATTTGGAGACCTAAGAAATATTTGAGTTCGCCCATGTGGCTCATCTCAAATTGTTCCTTCATAACATTAGAAAACTCTTCGCAAAGAGCGAAGTTAGTAGCACCGAAAATGATATCATCAACATAAATTTGAACTAATAAAATATCATTATTCGCATGCTTAATAAAAAGTGTTGAATCGGCTTCGCCCATTTTAAAATTCAAATCCAAAAGAAAATTCTTTAGGCGATCATACCAAGCTCGAGGAGCTTGTCTCAAACCATAAAGAGCTTTCTTTAGTTTAAAAACGTGATTTGGAAATTTTTCATTTACGAAGCCCGGAGGTTGAGAAACGTAAACTTCCTCAACGACATCTCCGTTTAAAAATGCACTTTTAACATCCATTTGAAATAATTTAAAATTCTTATGGCATGCAAAAGACAAAAGTAATCTAATTGATTCTAATCTAGCTACCGGAGCGAAGGATTCTTCGAAATCAATACCTTCCTCTTGTCGATAGCCTTGAGCTACTAACCGAGCTTTGTTCCGGACGACGACTTGGTTTTCGTCGGTTTTGTTCTTGAAGATCCACTTTGTCCCTATGACGGTGTGGTTCTTCGATGGCAATGGAACAAGCTCCCACACTTCATTCCTCTCGAATTGAATGAGCTCCTCCTCCATGGCTAAGATCCAAGCGCTATCTTCGCATGCTTCATTAATATTCTTTGGCTCTATCGATGAGGCAAAGGCACAATTTGCGAAGCGGTGAACTTGGGATCTTGTCTTGACACTATCATAGATATTGCCAATGACTTGCTCATGGGGATGGTCACGAACCGAATGAAGCCGTTTGGGAATACCTTGATCACTTGGAACATTCTCAACAACTTCATTAGTTGGGTTAGTCTCAATAGAATCAATAGAATCATTAGACTTAGAATTATCAAACGAATCACATAAAACATCCATAGAATCATTATCATTTGAAATTCTAGTTGGAACAAATCCTTCATTAAATGAGACATGAAGCGATTCCTCGATCGTTGAGGTTCGTTTGTTGAATATCCGGTAGGCTTTGCTACGCGTAGAATATCCAACAAAAATCCCCTCATCGGATCTCGGATCGAATTTGTCCAAGCTACCATATGTGTTCTTAATAAAACATTTCGAACCAAAAACACGGAAATGTTTAACTTGAGGCAACCTACCAAACAACAATTCATAACAAGTTTGTTTAGTGCCGGGCCTCAAAAGTATTCTATTAAACACATAGCAAGCGGTGTGTACCGCTTCCGCCCAAAATTGATGGCCAAGTTGGCTATCATCAAGCATAGTGCGAGCACACTCCACTAGCGTCCTGTTCTTTCTCTCAACTACACCATTTTGAGGAGGTGCACGAGGGAAAGAGAAGGTGTGAGTAATACCAACTTCATCACAAAATGTCTCAAAAGACTCATTCTCAAATTCACCTCCATGATCACTACGAATAGTGACAATGGTGGTTCCTAAGAGATTTTGTACTTTCTTAACAAAAATTGTGAAGTTTTCAAAAGCTTCATTTTTATTGCACAATGAAAATACCCAAGTAAATCTTGAATAGTCATCTACGATGACAAGTCCATACCTTGCATTTCCTAAGGAAGCAACTCTAGTTGGCCCAAATAAGTCTAGATGTAATAGCTCTAGTGGCCGTTTAGTAGAGATGCTTTTCTTAGGTTTAAATGAAGATTTAGGAAGCTTGCCGCGTTGACAACAATCACAAAAACTTTTCTTTTCAAAAACAAGCTTCGGAAAACCTTTAATAGAATTCAATTTTGAAAGCTTATATAGTGTTCCAAAGTTCACATGTCCAAAGCGTCGATGCCATAAGTGTTGTTCACTTGTGTTGGCAACGAGACATTGTTCATATGACTTAGGAAGATCCAAAATATAGATGTCTTTACGACGAGTTCCGGAAAATAATAATTTTTCATTATCCTTTCTTAAAATATGACACAATCCTTTCGCAAAGCTAACTTTGTAACCTTTGTCACAAAGTTGACTTATTGAAATAAGATTATGATTTAAACCACTAACAAGATACACATCACTAATTAATGGTTTAGAAGGGTTACCGACATTACCAACACCTATGATGGTTCCGCTCTCGTTGCCCCCAAATACGACGCGGTTTCCATTCGCAATGGGAACCACTCCGGAGAGCAAACGAGCGTCACCCGTCATGTGTTTGGAGCACCCGCTATCGAGTATCCAATTCCCTTTGGAGCTAAATTTAAATTTGTTGCTCCTTCCCTTTTTCTTTTCCTTGAGTACCTAAAGATAGACAATTTCATATCATGGTACCCAAGGTCATTGGGTCCAAGGGATTAGACCTTTGGAAGCCAAGTCCAAGTGGACTTAGACTTCCCCACATAATTCTTACTATGCACAACATCCGAAAAATAAGCATTCATATATATTTGTTTTTCGTCCATGCTTGTGTCCTTTGGGCTCCAAATAGTGAAAATTTTGGGAGCCATCATCCTATTGGGTGCATGCATGCTACGTTGATTTCTACGTGATGCATGTTGTGGATAGGCATACGGGACATGATGGAATGGTGCATGACGAGAATTATTCATATGATGATGTGGGTGTACATATGCATGTGTGGGAACACGTGCGTGAGGGTGTCTCACTTGGTGTGCACGTGCCCGGGAATGTGTTGCATAAAAATCATCATAAGTGTGAGACGGTGGAGTAGGACGTGTGTTCCTACGTGGCATGGTATTGGTGTACATGTAAGCATGCCCCTTCTTTGGAGGTCCACCCAAAGTGGGTTTCTTTCCGAAAGAGGGTGTGGACGAGGTGGAAGCACCATTGGAAGATGAACTTCCAATAGAGTGTTTGCTCCTACTCGTTGAGGCTTCGGAAGTTGGCCTAACAAAAGTAGTGACCGACTTGGATGAATTTCCCATCATATACCCCAAGCCAATGTGGTGTTTGGCCGGAAGTAAGTCTTTTAGGATATTATCCAAATGGCCCTTACCTTTGTTGAATTCGTTGATTCGGCCCAATGTGTTCTCATATTTCTCTTTAAGAGAACGCAAAGAAGTATCCAAAGTGGATATTTGCAAAGTGAGCACATAAACACGAGATTTAAGATTCTCGTTCTCAATACTCAAAGTCGAGTTTTGAGAAGTTAAATCCGCTATCTCATGTTCTTCCGTATCCTCAATTCTAGCATGTTCAAGTTTAGATTTGAGATTCACAATCTCATTTCTTAACTCTTCAACAACGGTGTCGTTGTTGGTGATGATAGTCTTAGGCGATGTTTGAATGCTAGCAAGGTCATCTTTTACCTTAGTATATCTATTTACTAACTTAGTATATTTTGACCAAAGTTGAGTGTTAGCATCCCTAAGATCATCCATCGTTACCTCATCGCTTTCTTCATCACTATCATCGGAAGAGGAGGATCCTTGATCGTGCTCCTCTCTTGCCATGAAGCACATATGTGCTTGCTCCACTTTCTCATCATCCGACTCTCCGCTTGAGGAATCCTCGGAGTCGGTGAATGTTGCTCTGACAAGTCCTTTCTTGTACCCCTTCTTGTATTTCTTGGACTTATCGAATTTTGGCGCCTTCCACTTTCTCCTTTTGTTTGTTGAGAGGACACTCCGCTTTCATGTGTCCTGGCTTATTGCACTTGAAACACAAAGGAGAGGAAGAGGCGTTAGAAGAACCAAATTTACCTTTGGTCTTGAAGTTACCTTTCCGAAAGAAACGGTTGAACTTCTTGGCCATGAGTGCCATGGACTCCAAGTCCAACTCGTTTTCCGAGTCTTCATCATCGGAAGATGTGGATGAAGCCGCCTTGAATGCAATCGCCTTTTTCTTAGGCGCATCTAGGTTCAAATATGACTTCATCTTTTCTTGTAGCTTCACCTTGCTATCTTTGCGTACCTCGTATGACATCAAGGTACCCATTAGTTGAACTACGGTATATTTGTCCATGTCATTACCTTCCTCGATGGCGAAGGTACGTTTTTCCCAAGAAGAGGGAAGTCCTTCAATAAGCTTTAAGCACTTCTCCTTTTGAGTGTAGATCTTGCCGAGGGCCTCTAACTCGTTTATTATGTCAACGAAACGAGCGTAATATTCTTTCATCTTCTCGCCCTGTTGCATGTGAAACATTTCGTAATCTTTGGTTACGACAACGAGTTTAGAGTCTCTTACCCTACTTGTCCCTTCATGTAGTATGAGGAGAGAGTTCCAAATTTGATATGCACTCTTACATGTGCATATCTTATTGAAATCCTCGGGCTCCAATGCGCATTGCAAGGCGTTCATTGCCTTGGCATTGCTTACCTCCGCGGCGACTTCCGCGGTAGTCCATTTCTCAAAATCTTCTTCTTCGGGTTCAATATACTCCTTCATTGTAGTTCTCCATAAAGATGCACTTCGGAGGAAGGTTTCCATCCGACACTTCCAGTACCCGTAGTTGGTACCGTTGAAGAATGGAGGCCTCGTAGAGGAATGTCCTTCCATCACGGAAGATGCTCCTTCACGGTTCCTGAAGGTGTCATAGTTGGAAGGTGGACGCACGGTCTTGTTGTCGTTGGCAGACATAGCTGAGTATCTGGCTCCGATACCAAATGTAATGCCCTACCAGCTACTGCACAAGTACTAGAGGGGGGGTGAATAGTACTTTAAAATAATAAGGCGTATAATTCCAAATTAAATTGCACACAACTACCAAATCAATTTGCGGAAGCTTAAATTGAATGACAACAATGAAATTAACAATGCAAACAAACGATGTTAATGGGTTCGGATCCACCCAAGTCTCCCCGACTTGTTCCCGGTGATCCTACGTCCCAACCACCCGGATCCCCTCCGGATACTTGAGTTAGAAACCCTAACTCAAGATTTCCACTATGAATATCTTGTGAAAAACCTTCACAAGATCAAATCATACAAGCAATGGCAAAGTGAATCCCACAACCCGGGATCACAAACTTCTCTCACAACCGAGAGAGCCAATAAGCAATATAAAGAGTTTAAATGAAATAAATACTCTTACCACAAAATTGATGGGGTTTTTGCGGACCCCCAGAGCTCGGATCCGTATCCGTCCTAAGTCGGACGGACCACGGAGGCACATAGGCGCAGCGGAAAAACCAGAAATCTTAATTTCTACACTAGCTAAACTATTTAGCTAGGCTCTGGGGAACCAGAACCCAGCCCGATCTATGCCGACTTGGAGTGGGTCTGACCACTCCAAGAAGGATCTACACTAAGCGACTAATTAAAATTACGCTAAAAAACACTTAACCACATACCCGGAATCTTGGCCCTGGAGCAGGCAAGATGTACCGCACCGTCTTGAGAAGCTCCTCGTACCCGAGCCGCGTTGACCCGATCTCCCTGAGCCGCCTCGCACCCTCGCACCGATCCGCCCGAGCCGCTTTCGCCTCCGAGCCGATCACACGCGGTAGAAAGTTTCACTTGAGAAGAAACCCGCGTCTTAGACGTCCGGATCGGATCCAAACCCCCTTCGTAGTCGTGCTAGGACTACTCCGGAGAATAGGAAAGTAGAGAGAGAGATTTAGTCGCGGACCGAGCTTGCTCAATAATTTGGAGCTACCCGATCGTTGACTGGTGTGTTTTTTTAACGAGGAGAGTGCACCCCTATTTATATAGGGAGTGAGCACTCACCCTCTTGTTGCGGGCAATGTGGGACAATCCACATGAAGAGAAAAGCCAATTAAGCCATTTGGCTTAATTTCAATTTTTAAAGTTAGCCTTTCACAAAGTCAAACTTTAACGAATTAATTCTCCTCACACACTAAACTTCAGACACCAAACAAGCTATCAATCAGAAGAGCTTGGAATGGTGAACGCGTAGGAACTGACGGTGTCGAATTTCGACTTCGTTTGACCCCTCAAACAATTGCTCAAAGTTTAGCAATTTCCACAAAATTCGTAGCCGTCATTTGGGTTTCAAAAACCCTAATTTTAACTTAAGTTGCGGGCGCGCCCGCTAGGCTTAGCGGGCGCGCCCGCCCAAGGAAGCTAGGACGGGCCGCCCGCCCGCTGCTGCAGCGGGCGGGCGCCCACTGCCGCAGCGGGCCGTGCCCGCTGCAACAGCGGGCCGCGCCCGCTTGCAGCGGGCGCTGGCCCGCTGCATCAGCGGGCCACGCCCGCTGATGCAGCGGGCCGCGCCCGCTGTGCAGCGGGCGTGCGCCCGTTGCAACCAGCGGGCGTCGCCCGTTTTGCCCTTGCACACGGGCCTCTTGTCCCGGTGGGTCTAACCCACTTCCCCTTGAACTCTTTCTGCGTTTCTGGGCTCGTTTGAGCTCCGATTTGGACGCGGTTTGAACCTGTGTTTAGACCGAGACGATCCCGTCATCCAGGTAACCCTTTCCAACAAGTTTGTTCCTACAAAATTCGTCGTAACTAATTTACAACACGTTTAGTTAACGTTAGCATCTAATGCAACGTTGTGTCCCTATTGCTATTGCGACTAACTTTCACAACTCAACTTGTGAATATCATCAAATGATATTTCTCTCTATTCTATATTCCTATTACTAAGACACGAGTACTACTCGGTGTGAGACCCTACAGCCTGACCTTACTACAGGTTGGGGCTCGAAACCCCTAGACGACGGTCACTACGAGCAGTAGCTGTCGTCCCTGTTTCAGAGTCATCATAACGTGATCGACCCTTTGACAAAAGTATCATAGGGTTTGCATTGGCTGTGTCAGTGATGAATTCCGTTAGATAAAATCCCTTCGTCAAGACTGTGTTTGATGTTGGCCTAGGGTATGGTTTTCTGTCAACCCTATCAGACAACATTGGTCAGTATACGGCGGTCTTTATTGTGTACACGTTGTACTACTTGCAACGTACCCCGGCCGAGGATTAACATAAAGACCGTACTGAGCCTATAACACTAACTTCCCTTTAATGGAAGTGACGAATCCCATCTTAGTCACTTACTCACCTAGAGAGCTTCTGGTGCAACCCAACCTAAGATCTTTCATCAGGACTGGTCCTCGAAGCTAGATCATGGGTCTAAGCTACATCGTCCGTTCATAGGTTTATACAGATGACTTCAGGTCTAAAGGATCAACTAACCTATCATCACCCTAGAGTTATTAAAGACAGATCATTAAAGTTAACCATTTAATAACTCTATCTTGGTCGTTCAGTGAACTCATTCTCTAATGAGCACCTGTGTCTCGTCTCCGACTTCGCCAAGTCGAATGACTATGAGATCATCATTACCCGAAGGCAAGACGAAGACACAGTGATCTATCCGATGTGTCGATATCCAGTTCTCGACACATCTATGATCACGAACCGTTTAAGACTTACGTTTCTATTCGGTCGCTTACTTACTCATAATCGAGATCTCATCTAGATATGTAAGGACCTAACTATAAGTCTATGGATATTTCTAAGTATATTAATACAAATGATTTTATACTTAGAGTAATACGTACCATATACGGTATGAACAAGACGCATAATCAAGATAAATTGCCTTATGGGCATATATCTTCCTACATCTCCCACTTGCACTTAGGCTATTTATCTCGATATCTCATACCGTTATAGCATATCAGTCACTTTGACATTTGATATGACAAACCTAAGAATGGTTCTACTAATAAGTATCTACAACGAATTTTAATGGATTGAAATTACATCTCTTGATCACACAGGGTTGATCCTTTGGAAAAATGATCTGGATCAATTTTCCTAACCTTGTATAGCTAACAGTTAGCTTATACGATTTAGATGTGAGGTCTAACATTTTCGTAAGTCAGTTCTAGCTCACTCCACTTTATTGTGTCAATATGTCAAGTACATATTTGACACCCTAAGTCTCTATATATATACTATTAAATCAAAACAATTTTGACTTAATGATTTATATAGAAGATTCATTAAAGTGAAAAATCCTTTTTACTTAGTCCGGAAAAACGGAACTAAGCATACTTACTTGCTCCCACTGACTTTGAGAATTACCTGGTTAAATTACTTCAACATAATAACTAAATCATATTTAGATTTATGTGCAAAAATAACCTTTTGGTAAGTGCCTTAGATGGAATGTACAAGTGTCAGATTCGGTTTGACGAATGGGTCAAGTCAAGATCGTTTTAAGGAATCTTGACATTGACTCGTTCAATCAAAACGTTCTACACTGTACTAATTCCTTTAACCACATTTAGTATTAACTCTTTTAATAACTAAATGCAGATAATCACGAGTTAAACTTGATATGCGAATTTACTGTGATTGCACACAATTTATACGTCCCCTGGAACCTATACTTAACTACTGATTGACTTCAGACATTTAGTCAGCTTCAAAATCAATATTATCGAAGCTCAACACCATTATTCGAAAATATACGCAACCATTACAGAAAAGCCACATCCACAGAATTTTAAGCCAATTCAATTTCAATTGCAACAACCGAGACATCCATTCCAAAACAACGGGTTCATAAAAGGAACCTTAATTTGTTTATCAAAAATAAACTTTGAGTGCAAAGCACTCATTCATTGTTTTCGATCCTTAAAGATGATACATTTTATTCAAATAAGAAAAATATCATCTCCATCATGATCATTGTCTCCAGAAGTCTTTGAGCGGTCCCAGCAGCAACTGTTGCTTTGATTGCCGACCGATCTCCGTACTTCTCCAATCTCCAGTTCTTATTAGCCACCTGTATACAGTACACAGATGTCTATAAGTTTCTCATACTTATATGAATGGAAATAATTGCATTTAATTGAATTTTAATTTGTACCTGAGGTAGGGGCATCAGTATGCCCCTTCTTCTTCTCTGCAAGATAGATCTTGCAGTTCCTCTTCCAGTGGCCAATCTTGTGGCAATGAAAGCACTCAGATTTCGACGGGGCCCCTTTGTTCTTTTTCTTCCCATTCTTAGCCTTCGCAGGTTGTGGGACCTGCCTCTTCTTCCCTTTGCCTTTCGGCTGGTCGGAAGTAGCAGAGCCAACAACCAGTGCAGCCGGCTTCTTATGAATCTCCTCAAACTGCCGGAGCATATTGAGGAGACCCGGAAGATCCGTCTCAAGGCTGTTCATTATAAAACCAGTTATAAAAGGCTTGAAATCGGGAGTCAAAGACTTTAGGATAATGTCCGTGGACATCTCATTGTCCAAGACAAAACCTAACTGGGCCGCATCCTCCACGTACCCGATCATCTTGATAACATGATCCTGTACGGGTTCCGTCCCCATCTTGGTGCCCCAGAGGTTGCTAGTGGCCTCGAACTTGGCAGCACGAGATCGCTTGCCGTACAACTCTTGTGCGTTGAGGAGCATGCTTTGAACATCCATATGTTCATGCTTCCTCTGCAACTCGTTGGTCATCGAAGCCAGAGTAAGGCACCTGGCCTTCTCTGTATCCCTCTGGTACAATTTGTAGGCTTCCTTCTCTTCGTGGGTCGAATCTTCATCGGGCTTATCTGGAGCGTCCTCGAACAGTACGTATCCTATTCCGGCTAGGGAAAGGACCAACTTGATGTTCCTAAGCCAGTCTTTGTAGTTCGTTCCATCCAGCACGTTCTTCTCAACCATGTATCTAAGTCCCGAATCCATTCTGTATTTTATAGATACTATAGTTAGTAAATGTTCGTAGTATAGTTTTAATGGTTTTAATAAAACTATATTCTCCCACTAAATTTATTTAAAGCCATAATAATAAACAATTTATTATAAAATAATATTTGTGAGAGAGGGATCCGACTACCCTGAGTCTGACAACCTTGAGTGTATCTCAACAAGTTGTCCGACTCTGCAGTCGGTAGACGAACTCGTCGTCAATCATATTTACTATGATTCCCTATCGATTTTTACCCCTAGTCATTTGTGATCATGAGTGTGCTCAACCGGATCACAATGGCTAGCCTAGTCGGACCCTTGTTTTCGTGTCTAGCCTGACTTGCCCCTTTGCTCGGTGTATGCACGACGCGCCGGTTTGGGTCAGGTCTTAGACTACATTCTTGGTTAGACTTACGCCGAAGCTCGAGGGATGAGAAAACGGTTTTAGTCAGGTTAAGATGTCAATCAAGAAATCGGTTTCTATAAGATTGACATGTCACGGCTTGAGTGTAGCTCAACAACCGGAACATGTTTCTTACAGTTGCCAACTCCTAAAACAAGGAGGGCTACGATTTATCTTGAACAAGATTATTATCGTATTGACTTAGGTATAGTCGATGGACTTACATAGTCATGAATCGACTCCTTGCGGTCCAGCGGACGCGGCCAGGGAATTGACTAAGCCAGGACCACTTGTTACCCAGTCTAGCTAGGTTGGTCCAAAAACTTTAGCCAAGCACATTGACCGACATCATGATCCATTGAAGGAGTTGTCATCAATCTTATGTTTTCCAAACAACTAAATGGCTTTTAATA
This sequence comes from Scilla litardierei, assembly GCA_030789695.1. Classification (NCBI taxonomy): domain Eukaryota; kingdom Viridiplantae; phylum Streptophyta; class Magnoliopsida; order Asparagales; family Asparagaceae; genus Scilla; species Scilla litardierei. The sequence goes on along the minus strand of CM061137.1, from coordinate 107,482,397 downwards.
AAAAACAACTAGTTAATCCTTATCAACTAGTGGATCCTAAAATTCAAAATTTTTCAGATTGGTTGAACATCTTTTATTAAGTCCTTATCAACTATAAGGTTCTATGTTCAACTTACTACCCCAATCTAATTAGGATTTATAAAACAATTCAACATTTTTGTCTCTTATGAAAATCATTATTTAAACATTTTAATGAAATGATTTACAAACAAAGGGACTATCCTAATCAGGTATTAGGTTCGCTTGTTGTTTTGTTTTATCAAACATAGCATGTCACTATCATGTTTTAATGGCTAACCTAACAAGGTTTGTGAATACATTATTCAACATGAAATGAAGCAACTAACTTTATCCACATAAAAGAGAGTTTCATTTTTAGTGACATATAAAATGTATTTGCAAGTTTAAAATTATCTATATATAATACAAACATGCAAATCTAAATTTTAACACTTTAAAATTAAAGATTAAAATTTTTAAAGTCTCCCAAAAATTTTATCGCATAAAACTAGGTCGTTCAAAATTATCTAATAATTTTAAACCTAGGCCTTTTTAAAAATTTTTTAACCTTATTTCTAAAATTAAAATATCACATAAAAATTTTAGAAACATCTATGTAGTAAAAGAAATTAATTTTATATTACATCTCATGAAATAAAATTATTTCTATTTAAAACAATTTTAAAAACTCTTTTAAAATCTTTTAGAAATCCTTTTTAGAAGCTTTCAAATAAAGTTTAAAGATTTCTAACTTTATGTAACTAAAGAAAAATTCTTAATTTTCCAAAAATAAAATTTTCTAAAGTTTACATAAACTTTAAACACCTTTTGAAATTTTTTTAAATGTCTCATAAAAATTTACAAAGTGTTTAAAACATAGTAGACTACTTTTAGATTTATCGCATAAAAATAATTGTCCCAAAATTAAACAAATTTCCGTGTTGCAAAATTAATTTTTGAAACACAAAATTATTTTCAAAACCAAAAAAAAGTTTTGAACATGCAAGCTAAGCATTTTAATAATTTAAAAAATCGCTATAGTAGATCTATAGCATAACCGTGGCTCTGATACCACTGATGGGGTTTTTGCGGACCCCCAGAGCTCGGATCCGTATCCGTCCTAAGTCGGACGGACCACGGAGGCACATAGGCGCAGCGGAAAAAACCAGAAATCTTAATTTCTACACTAGCTAAACTATTTAGCTAGGCTCTGGGGAACCAGAACCCAGCCCGATCTATGCCGACTTGGAGTGGGTCTGACCACTCCAAGAAGGATCTACACTAAGCGACTAATTAAAATTACGCTAAAAAACACTTAACCACATACCCGGAATCTTGGCCCTGGAGCAGGCAAGATGTACCGCACCGTCTTGAGAAGCTCCTCGTACCCGAGCCGCGTTGACCCGATCTCCCTGAGCCGCCTCGCACCCTCGCACCGATCCGCCCGAGCCGCTTTCGCCTCCGAGCCGATCACACGCGGTAGAAAGTTTCACTTGAGAAGAAACCCGCGTCTTAGACGTCCGGATCGGATCCAAACCCCCTTCGTAGTCGTGCTAGGACTACTCCGGAGAATAGGAAAGTAGAGAGAGAGATTTAGTCGCGGACCGAGCTTGCTCAATAATTTGGAGCTACCCGATCGTTGACTGGTGTGTTTTTTTTAACGAGGAGAGTGCACCCCTATTTATATAGGGAGTGAGCACTCACCCTCTTGTTGCGGGCAATGTGGGACAATCCACATGAAGAGAAAAGCCAATTAAGCCATTTGGCTTAATTTCAATTTTTAAAGTTAGCCTTTCACAAAGTCAAACTTTAACGAATTAATTCTCCTCACACACTAAACTTCAGACACCAAACAAGCTATCAATCAGAAGAGCTTGGAATGGTGAACGCGTAGGAACTGACGGTGTCGAATTTCGACTTCGTTTGACCCCTCAAACAATTGCTCAAAGTTTAGCAATTTCCACAAAATTCGTAGCCGTCATTTGGGTTTCAAAAACCCTAATTTTAACTTAAGTTGCGGGCGCGCCCGCTAGGCTTAGCGGGCGCGCCCGCCCAAGGAAGCTAGGGCGGGCCGCCCGCCCGCTGCTGCAGCGGGCGGGCGCCCGCTGCAACAGCGGGCCGCGCCCGCTTGCAGCGGGCGCTGGCCCGCTGCATGCAGCGGGCCGTGCCCGCTGCATCAGCGGGCGCTGGCCCGCTGTGCAGCGGGCCACGCCCGCTGATGCAGCGGGCCGCGCCCGCTGTGCAGCGGGCGTGCGCCCGTTGCAACCAGCGGGCGTCGCCCGTTTTGCCCTTGCACACGGGCCTCTTGGCCCGGTGGGTCTAACCCACTTCCCCTTGAACTCTTTCTGCGTTTCTGGGCTCGTTTGAGCTCCGATTTGGACGCGGTTTGAACCTGTGTTTAGACCGAGACGATCCCGTCATCCAGGTAACCCTTTCCAACAAGTTTGTTCCTACAAAATTCGTCGTAACTAATTTACAACACGTTTAGTTAACGTTAGCATCTAATGCAACGTTGTGTCCCTATTGCTATTGCGACTAACTTTCACAACTCAACTTGTGAATATCATCAAATGATATTTCTCTCTATTCTATATTCCTATTACTAAGACACGAGTACTACTCGGTGTGAGACCCTACAGCCTGACCTTACTACAGGTTGGGGCTCGAAACCCCTAGACGACGGTCACTACGAGCAGTAGCTGTCGTCCCTGTTTCAGAGTCATCATAACGTGATCGACCCTTTGACAAAAGTATCATAGGGTTTGCATTGGCTGTGTCAGTGATGAATTCCGTTAGATAAAATCCCTTCGTCAAGACTGTGTTTGATGTTGGCCTAGGGTATGGTTTTCTGTCAACCCTATCAGACAACATTGGTCAGTATACGGCGGTCTTTATTGTGTACACGTTGTACTACTTGCAACGTACCCCGGCCGAGGATTAACATAAAGACCGTACTGAGCCTATAACACTAACTTCCCTTTAATGGAAGTGACGAATCCCATCTTAGTCACTTACTCACCTAGAGAGCTTCTGGTGCAACCCAACCTAAGATCTTTCATCAGGACTGGTCCTCGAAGCTAGATCATGGGTCTAAGCTACATCGTCCGTTCATAGGTTTATACAGATGACTTCAGGTCTAAAGGATCAACTAACCTATCATCACCCTAGAGTTATTAAAGACAGATCATTAAAGTTAACCATTTAATAACTCTATCTTGGTCGTTCAGTGAACTCATTCTCTAATGAGCACCTGTGTCTCGTCTCCGACTTCGCCAAGTCGAATGACTATGAGATCATCATTACCCGAAGGCAAGACGAAGACACAGTGATCTATCCGATGTGTCGATATCCAGTTCTCGACACATCTATGATCACGAACCGTTTAAGACTTACGTTTCTATTCGGTCGCTTACTTACTCATAATCGAGATCTCATCTAGATATGTAAGGACCTAACTATAAGTCTATGGATATTTCTAAGTATATTAATACAAATGATTTTATACTTAGAGTAATACGTACCATATACGGTATGAACAAGACGCATAATCAAGATAAATTGCCTTATGGGCATATATCTTCCTACAAAAATCCTATACCTTGAGTTTTTCTTACCCAATAGGTGGAATGAAGGATTTGAGGAAGATGAAGTTACCAAACCCTAGCACCAAGGAAATGAGCAGCAATGGGTGCCTAGGGATGATTTGGAAACTTGAATCAAGCAATAGCTTGAAGAGCTCACCAAGAACAAGCTTCTCTCTAGATCTAGAAATGAGAGAGAATGGGTTTCTTGTGAGGAAGAGAGCTTTAGATTTGAGGGAGAATAGCTATCTCTTTTGAACTCAATGAATCTCTTAATGGCAGCTCTATTGAAGATAGAAATGACCTAGGTTCGTATTTATAGGAACCCAAAAACATAAGTTAGGTCAATCTCCAACGGAAAGAAATCTGAGAGAATTAGTCGGTCAAAGAACAATCACTGACCGACTAGTTCATCAACTAGTCGGTCAGTCACAAAGCATGGACCGACTAAGAGCAGATCTGAGAAGAGATAGAATTTCAGACCTAGAAAACTAGTCGGTCCAAGAACACTGTCTGACCGACTAGTTTCACAACTAGTCGGTCATCCAATGAACGTAGACCGACTAAGAGGCAAAACAACATAGTCTGAAGGCAAGTTGACTTAGTCGGTCCAAGAACAAAAGTTGACCGACTAGATTGTCAACTAGTCGGTCATCAAACGTTCTTAGACTGACTAACGGTAAACAGTAGCTTAGGAGAAATTTGGCATGTACAGTAAATCACAACTAGTCGGTCAAAGCAGCATCACTGACCGACTAATTCACAAACTAGTCGGTCGGTGAGTCAACGTAGACCGACTAACTGTAAACAGTAAAGAACAAAGATTTAACTGACTGAAACTAGTCGGTCCAAGAACAGTGGCCGACCGACTAGATCACAATCTAGTCGGTCAGTACTTGTTCTTGTACCAACTAACATGCACAACAAAGTCCGAATCGAAGCGCGACGCTTCGAGGAAGTTAGAGTGAACTTGTGCAAGAATCCTAGAGCTACGAAATGAGCGAAATGAAGATAGAAACGTAAGATATACTCAAGGCTTAACATTCTATCAATCGAAACTAAAAGACTATAAATAAAACCTTAATAAACGGTCTTTGAGAGCTTCGATTGAATCTTCATTACTTCCAAAGCGTTGTAAGAGCTTCAACGAAGCTTTAGGCTTGAATACGAGCTTTTGGAAGTGTTGAGATGTCGCTTTGAATATTCTCGTGAAATTGGCGACGATCTCCAATACTGCGCTCACAAATTGTTAGTTCATGAATTATTTATGTTTGCTCATCATCCAAAACCAAATCCGGGGAGTCCAATATTCAACAGCTAGCGCAGAATCGGAGAGCGCTTATTTCGATGCATCATCCTCACTAAGTAGTGAGTCTGACTCTTCACAAGAGGGCGCGCCACCTGAGCACGAGCTAGACCCGGATGGCAAGGAAGGAGCGAAACTCATGCGAGCCGATGAAGTAGAAGGAGAGGCGCCTCTTCAGGTAGAACTTAAACAATTACCTCCGAATCTAAGGTACGCCTTTTTGGGTAACAAATTAACTTTCCCGGTGATAGTAAACTCCCACCTCGCGCCAGACCAACTTGAAAAACTCCTAGACGTTCTTAGGAGCCATAAAGATGTCCTGGGATACACTATCTCCGATCTAAAAGGGATAAGCCCTAGGCTTTGCACGCATAGGATCCATTTGGAGGATACCGACGCCACCTCCATAGAGCCTCAAAGGCGGTTAAACCTGAACATGAAGGAGGTGGTTAAAAAGGAAATCCTAAAATTGCTAGAAGCCGGTATAATCTATCCTATCTCAGACAGTAGATGGGTTAGCCCAGTTCACGTCGTCCCCAAGAAAGGGGGGATGACTGTCATAAAAAATGAGAAAGGCGAGCCCATATCTACGCGCACCGTCACGGGATGGCGAATGTGCATTGACTATAGGAAACTCAATAAAGCCACCCGAAAGGACCATTACCCATTGCCCTTCATTGATCAAATGCTTGAACGCCTCGCAAAACATAAATACTTTTGCTATCTAGACGGGTATTCGGGATTCTTCCAAATCCCTTTGCACGAAGATGACCAAGAGAAGACAACTTTCACTTGCCCCAATGGCACCTATGCCTACCGTAGGATGCCGTTTGGCCTTTGTAATGCTCCCGCCACCTTTCAGAGGTGTATGACATCCATATTTTCCGATTACATTGAAAACATTATGGAAGTCTTTATGGATGATTTCTCGGTTTATGGAAGTGAGTTTGACTCTTGTTTGGAAAATCTTACTAAAGTCCTAAAAAGGTGCCAACAAAACAATCTCACTCTCAATTGGGAGAAGTGTCACTTCATGGTCACGGAAGGTATAGTTCTCGGACACCTAGTCTCTTCGAGAGGGATTGAGGTAGATAAAGAAAAGATTGAGGTAATCGAGAAACTCCCTCCTCCTATTAATGTCAAGGGCATTAGAGGCTTTCTTGGTCACGCGGGGTTTTACCGCCGCTTCATCAAGGATTTCGCCTCGATTGCCCGACCACTTACCTCTTTGCTCGCTAAAGATATTCCTTTTATTTTTTCAGGTGAATGCTTACAAGCCTTCAACGCCTTGAACGAAGCACTAGTCTCCGCGCCCATCATACAACCGCCGGATTGGAGCCTTCCTTTTGAGCTAATGTGCGATGCTAGCGACCAAGCCATTGGAGCGGTATTGGGACAAAGAAAAGATAAGAAGCTTCATGCGATATACTATGCGAGCAAGACATTGGATGACGCGCAGAAAAACTACACAACTACCGAAAAGGAGCTTCTAGCGGTCGTCTATTCCATAGAGAAATTTCGCTCCTACCTCCTCGGTTCCAAGGTGATTGTCCACACCGACCATGCGGCATTGAAGTATCTTTTAAACAAGAAGGAGGCCAAACCTCGGTTGATTAGGTGGATACTCTTGTTGCAAGAATTCGACTTAGAGATTAGAGATAAGAAGGGTACGGACAATGTCGTGGCGGATCATTTATCTAGGCTCATACGCGACAAGGAGGACGAGAGTTTGCCTATCGACGACACGTTCGTGGATGAGAGGCTATATGCCTTGAGGACCGGTGAAGTACCTTGGTACGCGGACTTCGTCAACTACTTGGCTTGTGGAATCAAACCGCATGGGATGTCTACGCAACAAAAGAGGAGATTTCTGCATGAGGTCCGTAGCTATTTTTGGGAAGATCCCTACCTTTTCAAGATATGCAAAGATAGTGTCATTCGTAGGTGTGTTTCTAAAGAGGAGGCGACATCCATCATTTTGCATTGCCACGGTCTACCATGCGGAGGACATCATGCCGCCTCTAAAACAACCGCTAAGATCTTGCAGAGCGGATTCTTCTGGCCAGCAATGTTTAGGGACACCCACGCTTTTGTGAAGGGGTGCGATAGATGCCAACGGACCGGGAATATCTCCAAGCGCAATGAGATGCCGATGAGACCCATCCAAGAAATCGAGCTTTTTGATTGTTGGGGAGTAGACTTCATGGGGCCATTTCCGTCGAGCAATGGTAACAAATACATCCTATTGGCCGTCGACTATGTCTCCAAATGGGTGGAAGTAATTGCCACCCCTACTAATGATGCAAGGGTCGTCTCCAAGTTCTTTAAGAAAAATATCTTCCCACGCTTCGGAGTGCCTCGTACCTTGATAAGCGACGGGGGAAGCCACTTCATAGAGAACAAGTTTGAAGCTATGCTAAAGAAGTACGGGGTAAATCATAGAGTTGGCATGGCATATCACCCCCAGACAAGCGGCCAAGTGGAAGTCTCAAATAGAGAAATTAAGCAAATTCTCAAAAAGACGGTGGATCGATCTAGAAAGGATTGGTCAATGAAGCTAAACGATGCTCTATGGGCATATCGCACGGCCTTTCGCACTCCCATAGGCACCACACCGTTCCGGCTCGTTTATGGGAAAGCTTGCCACTTACCCGTAGAGTTGGAGCACCGCACGTATTGGGCCATCAAAACCTTTAATTATGATTACAAGAGTGCGGCAGTGAGGCGACTCTTGGACATCAACGAGCTTGATGAGATAAGAAGAGACGCCTACGAAAGCTCAAGAATTTACAAAGAAAGGACCAAGATTCTCCACGATGCCCGCATAACCGTCACAGACTTCAAAGTAGGAGACAAGGTCTTGCTCTATAATTCCCGGCTCCGACTATTTCCCGGTAAGTTGAGGTCACGTTGGTCCGGACCTTTCACCATCAAGCATATACAACCGGGAGGAGCTTTCGAGTTAGAGAGCAAGGACGGTTCCACGTTCAAAGTAAATGGTCAGAGGCTCAAACACTATTCCGAGGGAGTCCCGACGGGCGAAACCAATAGAATATATTTGCTTAAGGGACGACCGGATGATCTTTCATACCTCCTTGATGAGGTAATTAAGGAGGCGATCCCCCACTCTATTGGCGCTCTATTCAATGAAGATTTCGAGGAAGGCCCGGATTTAGGCCAAAATGAGAAGAAAGATGATTCCTCTGACCTCTCCGCTGAAGATGATGAAGGCGATGCTGATGTCGCAAGGATTCGAGAGCTCTGTAAGCTCTCGAAATTAAAGTCTCCAAAGAAAGCTCCTCCGGTACGGAAATCGACATCACCGGTGAAGCCGTTGACCGGAGCAAATGCTAGCTTGGGGGAGCCTCCCCCAACACTATTCGAGATGGGAGACCACCGAGGGAGAACACGCCGCAACTTCCCAATCCAAGCGTCCTCCCCGGAAAGTTTGATGGGTGCATCTCATATGCACCAAACATCCCGCATTGATTGAAAATTATAGGGGGTCGAGCTCACGACCTTAAACGAGCGCTTGCCGGGAGGCAACCCGACGGTTTTCGCTTTATTTTTACTTTTTCTTTATTTTCGTTTTAGAAATTTTTAGTGTTTTGAGTCGTTCGCCCAAAAATTTTGTGATAACGGGTCCTATTTTTCTTGACAGGAGAGGAGATAGGTAAATCCATCATGAGGAGGATGAACGAGACAACGAGGAGCGCCCCAAGAAGGCGCTCGACGCTTAGGAGGAAGATGGAATCGACTGGAGGAAGAAAGGCGGAGTTTAGAGCCCAAACGAAGACAAACAGCAGAACATAAGGCTCACTCGGCCGAGCATACTAGTCACTCGGCCGAGTACACAAGTTCGTCCGGCCGAGCCGCTCACGAACGAGGGAAGTCTGCTGTACCCAACTCTCTGTTTATTTTCCTGATTTCAGTATAACTGCTGCTCGGCCAAGTATATATTCCCACTCGGCCGAGTAAAACGGATACCCTCCTAGGGCGAGTCTTGCCGAGTAGCTTGAGTCACTCGGCCGAATGGACTTACTCCACTCGGCCAAGGCTGGCAAAGCCACTCGGCCGAAGCGTAAGCGAGGAGAAATTTTTCATTGATCTCGCTCGGCCGAGTAGCTTAGTCACTCAGCCGAGTCGTAACTTTTATTATATAAGGGGCGAGGGGGGGGGCACATTTTCAAAACGCGAAAACCCCCAAACAGCCCGACCCTTCAGCTCCCCTCACCCGATAACCCTCGCTCACGCCCCCACTCGCCCGACCAGCCCACTCGCACCGCCGCTCGGCCCGCCAACCACCGGCCGAGCACCTCCGGCGCCTCGCCCGAGTCGCCGCCGGCGGCCGCCGCCCCTACCACCTCCGGTATCGCCTTTATTGCCTTTTTCTCCTCTTTTTGAGTATTTTTTGAGGATCCATGTGTTAAACGACCCTCAAACCCAAATCAATTCCTATATCTATATATGATACCCCTAATGCTCCATACGTTTTGATTATTACCCGTTGATATCTCCATTTCACGCGCAGGTTGTTTTTGGGAGCTTAGGGGAGCCCAGGGGAGCTTCTCGGGACTGATTTGAGCTTTGTGGAGGCACTGACTTCGCACGCCTCCATTGCTGAGCACTCGCAGCGTGTCTGGGTATACTCCTTCCACTCTTTTACACACACCGCACTTTTTACACTTTTCGGAGCGCGCTCGGGGCCGAAATGCCGCCCCGGACACGGCCGCGGTCGAAGAGAGCTTCCGCTAAGCGGAAGCGGTCGGATGATGCCGGCCCCTCCCACGAGTTGGAGGACTCTCCTCCATCGTCTCCCACACACGCCGTCCACCCAGCACAGCCTACAGGCCCCGCACACCCCGCACAGCCTGCAGTGCACCCACAGCCCGCACAGCCTCTCCCTGCCGCTCCACAGCCACCACCACCGGCTCCACTGGTCGGGCCGCTTGGGATTACGTTCCGAGACGACGCACACCGCGCCGTCTTCGACCGTATCTCCCAGCGCTCGATCGTACCCTCCAGGTTTGCACACCTCGCTGACCTAGGACGCCTGGGGGTACTAGAGGGGATGCTCACGTTGTACGACAACGTGGGCTGGCGAGATTTCTTCCAGGTGTCGGCGGACACGTTCACCCGCCCGACACTTGAGGTTCTGAGTTCGATCGCCCGGACCGACGAGGGATGCTCGTTTTGGTTCATGGATCGAGAGTGCCAGGTCACTCTCGATATGATGAGAGCGTTTTTCTCGTGGCCCGCTGTCCCCGGAGCCGATCGCGGTTACGGCCCCACCCATATCCCCCACCTTCCTTCGACGCCGGTGCCTTCTGGGCCCGGATTACGGCTCTTCACGCTGCCTTTGACCCTAGTAGGGCCAAGGCCTCGGCCATTGTCCATCCCTGCCTCCGCATTGCTCAGCGCCTTATGGCGACGACATTTTTGGCCAGATATGAGCCGGGCACGATGTCTACGCCGGAGCTCTACATGCTCTATGCGATGACACGTCCCAGAGCTCTATCTAGGGATGGCGATGAGCTGGTCCCCGCCGTCGTGATTGATGTCGCGGCTTGGTTTTTGGACCGCATCATCGTATCGGTGGGCGCTTGCTCACCGATATGCTGCGGCGGCCTGATCACCTTGCTTGCCCTTATGACCGACGAGGACTTCCCTGACGACTTGCGACGAGTCCCGGGCCCCACTTCTCTGTCGATAGATGTTATGGCCCGGATGAAGATGCTTCGTCCGCACGGTGAGCGTCACTGGGTCTGGTTGCACGGCCCTTACGGGGCCGATTACATGATTCTTCCGAGCCCAGCTCGGACTCAGATTGCACCAGCCCACGTCGACTGGCTCCCTGCGATGGATGTTCTCATCCCCGCTGCTTATGTGCTCGAGGCCGAGGAGGCCGAGCAGGCCCACGCTGCCCCTGTAGACCCTGTTGCACACCCTGCCGAGCCTGCTGCCCCTGTTGACCCTGTGGCCCCTCAGCCTATACCTGACGTTCCCGCTGCTCCTGACACCTTTGTCGGTGTCGAGAGTACCTCAGCTGAGCCCACTTCCACCACCTCCACCACTTCCGAGGCTGTCACCACCACTCCCACCACCACCACTGGCCCTCTGTCCGTCGAGCCTCTTTGCTCCGCACTCCCTGAGCGCCCCCCGACCTTTGTTGAGAGTGGAGAGCCCTCGTTTTCCGCGGTCGTGGAGACCATGGCTAGCATGATCTCCGCTGGGGTTGCGCCTTTTGGTCCACACACTTCCACCCCAGTGGTAGTCACCTCTGTCTCCACCCCTGCTGTATTTTCCGAGAGCGTCGTGGCGTCTGTCCACACTTCTGTGCCACTGACCTCTCTGGCCACCTCGCTGCCACTTTTGCACTCTTCTTTCGCTGCTACTGCCTCCACTTCTCACCAGCCGGTGCCCCGGCCTCACACTGAGGCCAAGCCCACATTTGCGAGCGCAGCACCTTTCGTACCCTTCCCCGCTGAGCCCGTCACATACGCGACTCGAGTACGCCAGCCACGCCCTGCACAGCCCCGACCGGTGCGTCCCTCTGCACCACCTCCCCCTGACACTGTACTTCAGAGCATTCGTGCTCTAGAGGGGGCGGTGAGTGGCCTCAGAGGCGACCTTAGGACCCTGTCCTCCACCGTCGCTGCGATGGCTGGCCGCTTCGAGCTGCTACCGCAGATTCACTACTGTCTCACCCAGGTTCTAGAGCGTCTCCCGCGCGTACCCCCACCCACCCAGTAGGTTACTGCTTACACTTCCACACCCACACCCGCTCAGCGGCCTAGCCAGCCACCACCACCACCTCCGTCTCAGGACGGAGACGGTGCAGCACCACCTTCCTAGGCACCCTTGATGCCATCGATTCCTTTTGCCGTTGTGCTGCCCGTTTCTGCTGGGTCCTGATGCCTTTTTGTCCACCCCCCTCCCCTCACTTATTTTGGGATTCTCATGTCGACCGTATATTTATATATCTTTTCTGGGAGAGAGGGAGCGTTTTTGGTGACACTCTTATATATCTATATGACTCCTATCTGTGCATGCATCATTTCCGCATCATATTTTCATTTCTTTATTTTTCTTTTTATTTTCATTTTTCATGCATGCATCCTCACTTGCCGCTCACATTTCTTGTCTCTCGGTGTGCCACACTTTGCACATTGAGGACACTGTGCCATTTAGCTTGGGGGAGTGAGTTCTCACGTTCTTTTTCGATTTGCCACCTTTATTTTTAGTTTTTCACACCATTTTTAGCTTTTGCACTTATTGCGATATCATTTCTCTTTTATTTTGCCATGCATCACGTTTTTCTTATTTTGTCTGTGTGCCGCATTGTAAATAGTTCTTTTTTTCCCTTTAACTTTATTTCTTTTTTCATCTCATGCTAGAGATGACTTTTCTGTGATGATGATGACGTTGGATTTAGCTTACTCTATATGCATGCTATATTTGTCATGTCTTAGACTTTATTTCTGATATCATATGCTATGACTTGCCTTGCATCTAGAGATAGTAACCCACACTTTTGCCACATGAAAATGGATGAAGTTCTATTATTAGCTGAGTCTGAATATTTATATGTATTCTATCACAGAAAACACACCAAGATTCACGCATTGAATGCTTATATCTGGAGTACTGATTTCTTTTTCCTATATCACTTCTATATGCATGAATTGTACACTTCACTTCAGGATGATTGCATGATGTTAGCTATGATAAATCTGGATTAGTTAGCTTTTTTGTGATCAAAACTGAGTAGATTAGATTACCCTGCTGAAGTTGTCGTGCATGTCTTATAGAGTGAACCGAGAGTTATATCTATTTCTTTCTCCACAAATCTTGAACATCATTTCTCTACTTTTACAATCATTGGTGAATCTCCCCTTAGCGATTCTATTTTATGGCATTTCCCCCGCTACTAATTCCTAGCTCCAAATCTCTTATTCTCTGAAAAAAAAAGAGAGAAGAACATTCTTGTATATCATTATCTCTCTTTGAGTTGGGATCGTTGTGTATATATGCTATATGGAAAAAAAAGAGAGAAAAGAGGAAAAATCCTCAATAAAAGATCCCATCTCACTTTCTTTCTTTCTTCTTTCTTCTTATTACATTTGGAGCTATACAAAAATGGGGATGTGAATATTTATTATGTCACCACGCTTATAGATAAGCTTGGGGGAGGGGATCCATTGATGTGTGAGAGAGTGACTACTTGACGTTGCACGACAACCTAGGCTAAGTAATATTCTATACTCGGTGAGATTATTTCTAGCTTTACGAAATCCAGAAATCTAAGCCTAGCGTTCATTTCATGAAATCCATACTTTTCTATTCTCTCTATTCTATTGTGTGATACTCTTATACTCCTGATAGAAAGCATTCAATTGAAAAGTGTGTGATCTGTGATTTGTATACCGCTTTAAATGATTCAGACGATGTTAATTTTAGAATTATTCCGTTTTTCATGATTATATCGTTGTTCGTGGGTTTTCCATTTCTATTTGCACTATTATACTATGATATCAAAATAAAATCTTTTGACATGAGTTTTTCATTCGGTGCATGCTATATGAGTAAGTGAAACCCCCGTCCTGAGGAAATGATCTAGTAGCTTACCTCTTCGCTTCTTTCTCTCTTCTTTATTTTCATTTCATTTTCCATTCTTCTCCGTTTTTCATTTTTCATTTTTTCGCCATTTTCGTTTTCCAAATTCCACCGGGTTCGCCATATACTTATCTTCCTTGAGGACGAGTAAGAGGCAAGCTTGGGGGATTTTGATCACTCCCTATTTTACACCTTTTTCCCGCATTTTTGCATGCCATTTAGATCGCCCAAATCATGTTTTTCACGATATATCGACGATATTGCGATGCTTTTCACGATTTGTTGTTTTTGTCGCATTTCAGGTGATTTGGCGCGATTTGGAGTGATCTCGAGATGCGCTTACTCCAGAGGGTCACCGACGACCTCCCCAAGGGGTATTTTGCTGTTGGAGAGGAGCGGAAGAAGAACGGACGTCGCAGGAGCGACGAGGAGGCCAAAATAAGCAGATTGGGCATGTTTAGTGTCCCACTCGGCCGAGTGGAGGACCCACTCGGCCGACCAGAGAGACACCGCTCGGCTGACCAGAGTAGACACGATTCCTATGTGCACTCGGCCGAGCGACGGAGACCACATCGGCCGAGTGAATAGACCACGTCCGCCCGAGTGGCGCCCAGATGAAGCCCTTCAAAAATCTCCAAGTTTCTGTTTTTTCGGCTGCCGGAGCTTCAGAAGACCCACTCGGCCGAGTGGATAATCCCGACCGCCCGAGTACCGTGAAGCAATCGGCCGAGTGACTACAACTCACTCGACCGAGCCACCCCCGAAGTAGAGACCCCTGAAGGCCCCGACTTACTGGAAAATTACAGGGCTTCTCACTCGGCCGAGCGACTTTTGTCACTCGGCCGAGTGCGACGCGCTGCCTGTAGCGAAAATTGCGGAAAACAGGCTGCGCAGGGGTATTTTGGTCACAGTTTTTGGACGATTTTGGGGGCTATTTAACCCCTGTTTTTACCCTAGTTTTAGGGAGCTTCTCCTTAGATTTTTTGCAGCTTTTTAGATTAGCTTTTGAGTTTTATTCTTGAGATTGGAGAGGAGAAAAAGTTTGATTTTTGTTGGATTAATTGAAGAACTCCATTGGTTTGACTTTCTCTTCCCCAAAAATTCTATTTTTATTGCATATCTCAATATTGTGATGAATTCTATTGCTTATTTCATTGATTATTTTTGTGATCTTGCTATGAATTGTGAGTAGTCTCCACGTCTTGGGGTGTGGGGATGAACCCTATAAGCCCAACTTCATATTTGTGATGAATTAGTAGAAATTTTGCTAGAATCGATATCTAGGGATTAGATTGGGATCAATTTACTACGGCTAGCTAGGAGTTCATACCGATCGGGATTTGCAATAGATTGGATCCCGATTCGATAGGAAACCCTAGAAATCCGAATTGGGTTGGAATCGAATTTCCGTAGTATCGGTTTGCAAGAGATTGGACCAATACTAGGGTTTTCGGTTGCAATTCCGTACCAATACCCGTTTGCAAGAGATTGGACGGGTAGGAACTATCCCAATCTAGATCGCGAGCCGAGTTTGCAAGAGATTGGGCTCGGTGCGTGATTGGACGATGATGTTGACCCTAATGCTAGTTTTCCTAGGCTAGGGTTTGCAAGAGATTGGACCCAAACCTAGGATAGCTATAGACCGGCAACAGCGCGAGAGCGTGAGCTTGGTTCTACATTCAGTTGCAACTAGTCCATCCAAAATCTCAATCTAGCAATTTCGAAACCGACGAACCACATTTATGAGATACGGTGAGTAGCGGGGATTCCCCATTCCCTAGACGTTCTTTATTTGATTTGATATTTCCGCACTTTGTCTGACGATTGTGACAGGATCGCCAAAGGCAAATCTTTCTTCTTGAATAGCCAGGGTGATTGGAACAAGCACGGTCATTCGTCCTCCCTGTGTTTGATATCCCGCTCGCTGCTACACCGTGCACTTGCGGTAAAACTACAACCGTTCTTTAGGGTTACGTCCCGGAGCGATCACAGTTTCATCAAAGCTAGCTTTTTCCTTCTTCATGATTTTAATAGTAGACTTACATGCATTAAGTTCAATTTTAAGCTTTTCATTCTCTTTAAACACCTTATCATCTCTAACTTGCATGTCATAGTTCTGATTTTGGAGAAATTCAATAGTGAACTCATGATCTACTATTTGATTTTGCATTTCTTCACAAATTTTAAGAAGTTCAGCTTTGCTACCTGACGGTGTCTCATCATGGATCCCCATCAAAGCCATGCAAGAATGGGCTTCATTTTCTTCCTCGCTTTCAGCTTCGCTATCCATATCCCATGTTAATACCTTCGCTTTTCCTTTTCCTTTAGCGATCTGAGCAGTTTCATTTGGGCAATCCTTCATCAGATGTCCTCTTCCCTTGCATTTAAAACATTGCATTCTATCAGTAGATTTCTGATCATTAAATTGCTTGGAAGAATTATTAAAGTTAGAACGATTAAACCTGGGTGCCATTTCATTTCTCCCATGCTTGGTCTTGATGAACTTTTTGAAGTTTCTCACCATTAGCGCTATGTCGTCATCATCATCTTCACTTTCATCAGCTTTCAGAGCAAGGGGCTTTATGGCTTTCTCTTTCTCCTCAGGTTTCTCTCTTGCTTCAACATTTTGCAGTTCCAACTCATGGGACATCAAATTACCAATAAGGTCCTCCACCTTCAATTGAGACGATACCTTTGCTTCCTGGATGGCGGTGACCTTTTGTCTGAAAGAGCTTGGCAATGCTCTTAGGATCTTCCTCACTTGATCGAGGCTATCATATGGCTTTCCAAGCGAGCTAGACTTGTAGACTATGTCGGTGAACCTCGCATACATCTCTGATATGCTCTCTGATGATAGCATGCGAAATCCCTCGAACTCTGCACTCAAAAGTGACAGTCTAGACTCCTTTACCTGTGACGTTCCCTCGTGTGTCACCTCCAAAGTATGCCATATTTCTTGCGCAGTTAAACAATGTGAGATTCTATTATATTCAGATTTATCAAGTGCACAAATGAGAGCATTCATAGCTTTAGCATTTAAAGAATAAGATTTCCAATCATTATCATCACATTTGTCATTTGGTTTTTCAATCTCAACATTTTCTACTTTAATAGCAGGCAGTTTATATCCTTTTTCAATTATTTGCCAAGCTTTATAATCAACAGAAATAAGGTAGATTTTCATACGATTTTTCCAATAAGCATAATCACCTCCATTAAATCTAGGGGGACGGGACACAGACTGACCCTCAGCAAAAGCACTATCCATATGGTTATTCATGGTCAAATAATATAATATATGTTTTGGTGGATTTTCCTAGGCTAGATCCAAAAACCTGCTCTGATACCACTAGGAGTCTTAGTGGGATCTGGATCCTAGCCTAGAGGGCCACCGACCAACTAGATGACGATCCAGTCGGTCGACAATCCTTCTTGAACCGACTAGTTGTCTTTCTAAATTGTTCAGGAGTTACTGTTTATCGTTAGTCGGTCTAAGAACGTTGGTTGACCGACTAGGTTGCAAACTAGTCGGTCGGCAATGCTTCTTTAACCGACTAACTCATCAACTATTTTTGACACTAGTTACTGTTTACTCTTAGTCGGTCTAAGTTCATCTTTCGACCGACTAGTTATCAAACTAGTCGGTCAAGTTTTGTACTCAGACCGACTAACTCTTAGTTCAGGTTTTCGACTGGAGTTACTGTTTACACTTAGTCGGTCTACGTTGTTCA
Source organism: Scilla litardierei (assembly GCA_030789695.1). NCBI lineage: Eukaryota > Viridiplantae > Streptophyta > Magnoliopsida > Asparagales > Asparagaceae > Scilla > Scilla litardierei. The sequence goes on along the minus strand of CM061137.1, from coordinate 107,465,163 downwards.
ACTGACCGACTAGTTCTCAAACTAGTCGGTCAACAGTTGGTCTTTGACCGACTAAGCAGTGCAGGAAACCCTAGTTTTGCCCAAACCGACATCAAACCCTATAAATACCCCTCCAAACGTTTTCTTCTCCTCCCTCACGACCCAAAACCCTAATTTCTCCCCCCTTTGAGCCCCCATCTCCCTCAAACCCTATTTCCTTCATCCAAGCTCATCCTCCATCATCCAAACCCTCCCTCCACTCTTTCCACCTCTCATCTTCCCCAAATCTCCATCAAACCCCCAAAATCCCCCAAAACCCTATTTCTCCAAACTCCTCCAATCATTTCCAGATCTGAACCTTAGGTTCCCCGGAGCGTTTCTTCCGTCGCCGTGGTTGCTCGGCGTTATTCTTCCGCTCCTTACGCGGTAATACTCGATTCCTTTAATTTTAGCATAACCCACATTGACATTGTGAAACCCTAATAAAATGGATTGATTAGATGATTAGGGTTCTAATAAGAAACTTATTTAGGATCATTGTGCTAATAATTGTTTTGCCATAACAGCGAATCTTTCCGTAGTTAGCTTGTGTGACGATCTTCATTGCTCGTCAATCCCGGTATCAGGCAAGTGAAACTTGCATCTCTTGATTTGGGCCATGTCTTAGGCCATTTACCTTGCTTTAGCGTAAAAGAGACTAGACGGTGAAAGGATAGCCGTCTAGACGCCATTGACCTAGCTTGACAACGAAGCTTGGTCCGTCACTATCATCATACTTGTATGTCACGTTTACTTTCCCTTAACGGTACGCGTATTAACTGTTCATGTCATCCATGCATCCTTAACTGCTATTGCATTTTAACTGCCATGTTTAATTTCAATTAACGGTACACGAATATGTTCATGTCATTGCATTTTAACTGCCATGTTTAATTTAATTAACGGTACGCGAATATGTTCATGTCATTGCATTTTAACTGCCATGTTTAATTTCAATTAACGGTACGCGAATATGTTCATGTCATTGCATTTTAACTGCCATGTTTAATTTAATTAACGGTACGCGAATATGTTCATGTCATTGCATTTTAACTGCCATGTTTAATTGAATTAACGGTACGCGAATATGTTCATGTCATTGCATTTTAACTGCCATGTTTAATTCAATTAACGGTACGCGAATATGTTCATGTCATTGCATTTTGCCTGCCATGTTTAATTTAATTAACGGTACGCGAATAATCTGCTCATGTCATTGCATGCTTGAAAACTCATCGTGATTGCGTAGCATCGCTACATACTAGTGCTACTTGTTCCGGCTAGGTGCACCCCTACGCCATACTTGTTAAATACACTTTCTGGCTCGTGTTCCAGAAGACGAGCTCAACACAGCCTGCGGGCAATAGGGCACTCGTTGAGTGATCCCTTGTACTTGACACTTGAATACAGCCTGCGGGCAATAGGGTATCCATGTGTGGGTGATCCCTTGTACTTGTTACTTGACAATACTTGTCACACTTGCCACTTGTACTTGTCCGTGTTTTACTTGTAAAACTTGTTATCCATGACATACTTGTTACTTGCTACTTGTACCTTACTTGTCACTTCCATACTATACTTGCCTTGCCATGCATCATACTATAACTGCTAGGTTGTTAGTTTACCCTTCTTTCAGTTTCCTTGCACAAGTCTTTCGACTTGCTGACATGTGCCCCTTTTCTCTTTTGGGTGACACATGTTAGAGCCCGAGCCCGAGTTACTTGCTGAGGACGTGGTGTTTGCTGACGCTGAGTCAGGACCCGCGTTGATCGAGGACCACGTTGACACTGGGGATCAGTCTTAGTGTCGTCGTTTAGCTACTTTTGTTGAACTGTTTAGTTGTCGGTGCGTGGCACCTAGTTTGATACTCTGTTATGTTTGTGTTGTTTCGTTGGCCTTGTTCTGGGCCTTAGACTCTTTTCTGTTAGCCTGGTGGCTTTTCTGTGATGTTGAATGTTTTTGTGGACGAACTTTGGGATTGGTATTTTATATCCGTCTTATTATTATTATTATTGTTGTTGTTCCTTTTGCGATTACAGGGACCTGCTTATACTAAATTGACGCTTATCGGGTTTGGGGCTTCGCAGCTCCACTCTCGTGCGGACCTTCTCACGTCTCGCCTCCATTTTAGGGAAGCGGGGCGTGACAGTTATTCATGGTCAAACCTAGGCTAGATCCTAAAACATGCTCTGATACCACTTGTGGGATCTGGATCCTAGCCTAGAGAGGGGGTGAATAGGCTAATAAAAATAATTCGTGCAACCCACGAATAAGCACACACAGTTATAGCAGCAACATGGTAAATAAAATGCAGACACAAAGTACACAACAGATTTACCCTGGTTCGGTCGTCCTAACGACCTACTCCAGCCCCCAAAGCAGAACTAGTATTGAATAGCGAAACATGTACAAAACCACAAGTTAGAGCACGCTCAAAGCACCCTCTACGTCTCTACACTCGCCAGGCTCTCAGTACCCCACACACAGTGTTTTCTCTCACTATCAATCCTAGTAAAGCTTTCTACCAGCTAGTCCCAAACTAGCTGGGTCCCACTTGTCTAGTCCCAACTAGACAAGTCCCAAAATAGTCATAGAAAAAAGGTAAAGTTTTTCCTACAGAGAACGTTACACTAAAACACGAATAAAAGATTTTAAGGGTTTAGAAATGCTTAGTTCATGTCCGTGTAGGCGTCTCTGTCAATCAACACGTCGTCAGCTCCAATCTGACGCAAACGGTGTCTCAATCCGACTCCTGGATGTCAAGTTGTGCACTGGTCTGTGCGTAAAGCAATTCCAGTTCAAATCTCAAATAATGTCGGTCTGTGCACACAACAATTCACTTAATAACCCCTGCCATGTCAGCAGCTTTTGGTTTACTTCGTTTTCGATCATGCGGCCGCCACGTCAGCAAACGATATTCTTTTGATTTAATGCATGGCTCTCTCCGTCTTCATGTAGGGTATTCAGTGGCGATCTCTCGTTTCTCCGGGCGATGGCGGCGGCTTCTGCACACAGTGATGACGACGGCGAAGCGAGCTCCTCGTGACGACGGCCGCGACGTCTTCTCTTCATGGTGACGGCATCGTGCTGTGAGACGTGCATGTAGCAGCGTGGATCTCGTGGCAGCAGCTACTCGAAGGAGACGGCGACGGCGAACTCCTCCGGTGATGACTTTGAGGATGGCGACGACGACTTCTCCACGTGCTCGACGGTCTTCTTCTTCGCTGAGACGTTGCGAAAGGCGCTGCTCCTCTCCGGAGATCTGAGTTCATGGACTTTGGCTTCTCCGACGTCTGTAAGCGCTTAACTCCGACGGCAAGGAGATTTCAGCAGTTGTCGCCGATGATCGCTCGACTCCGAGTCGACTTTGGCAGCAGCAGATCCTTTTCTCCGTCATGCAGGCAGTTCGACGGCAGCAGCACTCCACGAGCAGCAGCGGTGATGGCTTCACAGAGTACTTCGACTGCTCCGACGGTGTCGCTTCGACTGCAGCAGCGCTCTTGGAGCAGCGGGGTTTCAAACGGCGGCGTGCTGCAGCTTCGGCGACTCGATGACAGCAGGAACGTGGCGACAGCCTCGAGTTCACGGCGGTAACCCTTCGACGGCAGTATGAGCGTGGACGTCGTTCTCTGATGGTACATCGACGGCGAGGAGATAGCGACAGGCGACGATGTCGACGCGATGGCTCGGAGATCTTCTCGACGTGGATGTTGGCGGCTTCGTTGGCACGGGGAGGAGTTGTTCGGAGGTGTTGATAAAAGAAAGAGGATAAAGCTCTCTTTTTTTTTGATTTCGTACCTCTCCTCTTTTTTTTGTGGCTGCCTTTCTTAGCTTTTTTTTGTGTAACCCCCCTTTCACCAAAAATTTTATTGCCGCTTTCCTTCTTTTTGTATATGGCCGTATACTTTAGTTGATGCTAGGGTTTCTTTAGCCGCCCACTTTTAACCCTAGAAGAGATGGGGTTTTATAGGAACTAGGGTCCCTTTCCAATATGGAGAGGAATAGGAGATATCTTGATGAGGATTTTGTGGGATTTTTGATTCGATTTGAATAGGGATAGGAATATTCAAATGATTGCACATCTAGCTAAAAGATTTAATCAAATCTCTTTTGAATTCAAATTTGGCTCCATCTCCTTTCCTCTTTGGACCAAGTCCACCATGCTTTAGATTTTTGACCAAGTCAAATCTCAAATTGGACTACGTCCACTTTGCTTAGGCCAAAGTTCTCTATATCACCCAAATGGCTATAAGACTATTAATTTCTCCAAATAGCGAAAGACGTATCGTTTCGCCAATCCTGAAACATACTAAGCACAAACGTTAAATATAACAACACGTTTGTCATCATCAAACCAAGAGCCTAGATCGTTGCTTCCAACACAAAGAAGAAAGAAAGAACAGAAGAGGAAGGAAATGAAGAAGAGAGAGCAAAGAGGCGGACCATGGTTGAATTCCAGGTCACTCGATCGAGCGCAGGACATGCTAGGCCGCTCTGATGCCGCAGAAGAGAAGGGAAAAAGAGGGCAAGAAGAGGCCTACATGCAGATGGTCGCTTGGTCGAGCGGCCTATCTCGCTCGACCAAGCGACCCGCCACAGACGACCCCCAAATTTTGCCTAAAGTTCTTTGTTGAGTTAGCTCGGCCAAGCGGCTACCTTGCTCGACCGAGCGACCCTTCCTTTGGATAGACTGATGATTGGCCTAGAATTCTCTGTTGACTTAGCTCAGTCTGCTCGACCGAGGGGCATCTTCTGCCAAGACCAAAGGAATGGAGCCCCAGATGGAGCTCGGTCGAGATCTAGGGTGTGCTCGACCTAGCTGCCCCTTTTGACATGACTCGAGAGCTCGAGCCACATGAGAGAGCTTAGTTGAGCGACTACCTCGCTCGACCGAGCACTTTGCCGACAACCCTTAAATTTTTGGGGTTTTCTTAATGGGTTTTGGTTTAGTTTCTGGGTATCCGCAAATTTTGTTGAACTTGTATAAAAGTGAATGAAAAATTAGGTTAGGATTATCCTTTGTTTATGCTGAGATTTTGAGAGCAGTCGCCCTTGGAGAACGGAACTTTTTTTCTATTCATCGATTCGATCATTGGTGAACGATTAGAATTTTGCTCTTTTAATATATTCTCGTATCATTTGAGATTCTCTAGCATTTGATATTGCTTCCATTATGTTCGCGATGTCTGGAATTACTCTTTAAATTGTTTTTATTATTGTTGCTATCACTATGTCTGAGTAGTGCCTTTCTAGGGTTTAGGGATGAACCCTAGGATCATAGGGATTGATTATTTGGTTACCTTTAGCCGAACAAACCTAGGGTTGCATTATGATAGTTTGAACACGGGATTTGGAGGATTAGCTCTAGAATTGGAGGACAGTGAGAACGACTCCATATTATAGGGAAAATCCCCACGAATCTGATTAGGGCTTAGCGGTCGCTTTCTAGGGCACGTGATCACGAGAGTGACTCGTGCACTAGGGGTGATTTCTAATCCCCGATCCACTAGTCGATGACTATGAGAGTAGCCCGACTGCTAGAACCAATCATTGTGTAGTATCCCAACCGTAGATCATGAGAGTAGATATGGATTATGATACAGGAATTGTGTCAAGTGTAATGCATGTATCCCTATGCGAAGCTGATCACTAGAGCAGAGCTGAGTCTGGAGATAGGTTAGATGAGTATGCCAATGAGAGTTGACTACTTGTAACGACCTGTTTCTATACGTGCATATTTCGTACATATTTCTATTAATTGATTTAATTGAATATTTGCCTTATGCTTTTATTATTATTTTCCCTGACTCAAAAGCGTGATCAGATATATTTGTGAGACTCACGACCTCTCGATCGCGCTGATATCATTTTTATGATTGTTGATGACGAATTGTGTAGGGGTGATACCATAATAATTTTCCTAACTGATCTTATCCTATCTCCCTATGATCTTCGTATCAAATCTCTCGCAGTGCGATATTTTGACAACTGATCTCCAAATCTTAATTATGATTTTCTAATCAAATCTTAATTAAATCGGTTCTTCCTAATCAAACCGTAATCGTAAATATCTAAATAATTTAACTATATTGATTTTTCCTAAACATATCTAAACCAATTATATTAACAAATATAATCCTAAATCAAATCGAATCTTCCTATCATATCCCTGATTTCCTCCACGATCTCCTCCACGATTTTCTCCATGCGACATATCCCAACTCACCCGGCAAATTTTCCCACGTCCTCAACACACGCACACAGATCCAAAGGGATCTCAATAAACTCTCGTGCCAGCATCTCCCCCTCCCCTTCAAAATCCATGCAAACGGTAAGATCAACCCGTATCCTCAACTTCACGGCAACCTCATTGCAACCCTCCTCCTCTCGCAGTGACCCTGTCTTCTTCGAACTCAGCCCATATCCTGCAACCCTCCATCTCTTCCTACCTCTTCCCATCGCCATCTACACTACCGGCCATCCTACCTCAGACCGGCAGCCTCTTCAAAACCTCAAGACCGCAGCCTTCACCTCTCTCCCGACTCTGACCACCTCAACGCCTCCCACGCCAACACAGATCCCCGTGGCAACCACCTCGTCACCCTCAAACCCCCGCTGAAAACAACGTATCCTTCTACCTAAAACCTAAAGCTGCCACCCTCAGCTCCCCCTCCTACAGTAGACTCCGGCGCCATCACCTTGCAACCACGAACCCCGACAACACTATCATCGCCCTCGATCGCTCTTCCCTCAAACACAGAGGTGCCTCCCTTCTCTGACACCGTCACCGCGTGACCACAACAGCTCCAGCACCCTCGACAGCCTGCTAACTCATTCGAGATCCTCCCCCTTGCGACCTCGACTCCACGACGCCTTCCACCTCCCTCTCCTTCGAACCAAAACACCAGCGCAAACTCACGCGCGTGGCCACCCTCGCTGTCCCATCCCACCGCTCGTCTCTGCCCTAAACTCGCCACTGCCATGTATCGTCGGACCACTGCCGTTAGGACCCATCTCCGGTCGCCGTCAGTCACCGTCCAAGCCGCGTCACCCCACCTGCAAACAACAACAGCAACAAAAAACAAAGAACTGTGAGTTATATGTATAAGCTTATATATCTACAGTAATATATGTTAGTAGATATATAAGCATATATATATATATATGTATATATATTTATATATGTATATATATATATATATGTATATATGTATGTTATGTATGTACTAGTGCCAAATTGCGCGAAACGAAGGCACATTCGGCGCATTCAGGATAGAACAACTGGGGGCGCTTTTGGTGGTTAAGAAGAAAATGTGAGGGTCAAGGGAAAAATCAAAACCCGGGGTCTTCGCGAGCGTCTTCGGCGAGAAATTGCGCGCCTTCGTGCGGGCGCCTTCCGTGCACCTACGTTGCGTAACGCTAGCGCCTTTGGTGCATGTAGCAATATATTTGGCATTTAAACCAAATGCCAACAACTAACCCTACTTGACATAGTTGGCAAATATTAGCTTTCTACCCAGGCCATATTTACGCCATCACACTGATAAGGTTGCTATCGGACATCGTGCAACACAATAACTGAGTCGGACAACTTCCCAATTGCTACTTTAATTCATTACGCGATTCTGATGGCCCGAGCCAAACCCTTCTCCCAACGTCAACAAACTCTCATCATTCCCTAATATCAAATAGGCACTCTTTATTTTGTCCTAAGTTTCAAAAATTATAGATATCTGTTAACTCGGCTAAACTGAAACTCAGGAAAGTAATCATATTAGTCACTTAACTCCCATGTGACTATGCAATTTGTAGGAACACATATTATCACCGAACCTCCTTTTTAACGCGCCAGTTCAAAATACATCATTTCAGCCCACATCAATCATAAGACTGCTGTAAACATTTAACATCATTCTGTAATAGCAACAAGAGGACCAGTCACCATCTTTCTGTAATAGCAATTCCAAAGAACTCGGTTGCACCCAAATCACACTGTCAACCGCTGTCCGTTTGGATTTCATTCGTACTGTATCATTTGTCAAATTTGCTCCAAATTCAAACAGTGTCCACTTACAATCCGCGTATGGAGAGAACTCAGGAAGGAACATCAGTTTGCGCGTATCCACGTCGTCTAATGATAGGCCCCATCCAAAATGGTCAAAAGGAGTGGAGGCGGGCCCCATGTCACTGTTAAATAAATAGAAGAGAGCAGGGAGAAGCGATGGCGAGCAAGTGATCGCGGGTTGTTCGAAGGTCCTGGTGACCGGAGAAACTCCACGTCGAAGGACTGCCAAAAATCTCGGAGAAGGAGCTCAGCCGTAATATCGATTGATCAGACAGTGGAGAAAAAAATCAACAAAGAGAAGGCCGGCCCAGTTTCGAGCACGTGTCTTCATCCATGGCGGCGATTTTGGGTTGAAGCATTTAGAGGAAATCATAGAGTCCGAGAACGACATGAAGGAGATGGGATCTCTTTTACCGTGGATCGAATCCCCGTGTTTTTTGCAGGTAGCGTTGTCCCGTTCCCGCTTTGGTGTGGCGAACATTAAATGAGTTACTGTCCAAAAGTTTCACCGAAAGGTTTTTCCCTCTAACAGATGTATGTATGTATGTATGTATATCTATCTATCCTATAAAAGAGAACATTTTTGAATGTTTGTCCTACGTGGCAGGGGTTTATCCTACGTGGACAAAGAATTGCTGACTGGGAAAAATAATATTTGCTGACTAGGACAAGTTTTAAAGAGGGAATAATTTTAAGTATTTGAAACTGGGGGGATGACTGCGTTTCAATTTTTGGGACAAACAAAAGTTTGAATTTTTGAATTTTATAGAGGGAATGCCTGCATTTGAATTCTTCCATTCGAATTTTTGTTGCACTGTTTTGATCTATTTTAAACTCCTCCAAACTTCTGAAACCCTCTCATTCAACAAAAGATTCAAAACGCCAATGCTGCCCTTCTATCCTCTTATCCTCTCTCTATAACCCTTCTGGCTGCCGCGGCTGCAAGGAGCCAGCATGGCAAGCTCCATGCCACGGTGAGCATATTTCTATCAACTAAACAAGCTATTGACATGAATTTATCTTAATGTCTAATTCTTTGCCCAATCTCATTTACAGAAGGCCTCAATGGAGATTTTGGTAGGCTGGGACCGGCAATCCGAGCAAGTCCTGTTGGATTCTCTAAGGCGGCTTCTATCGATGGAGCTCGCTCTGGAAACCATCAATCCGAGCAAGTCATGTTCTCTTCTTTTTGACTTTTGTTGGTGTTGATTAGTTGCTGGAAGCTTAGCCATGAAGAGATCAAACTTGCTGCTCTCATTGAGATCCAAGAAAATGTGGGCAAGACAATAAATATATCATATTCCAGTGGCTACAACACAATTGCCACAAGGATTTCAGCAAAATGTGGAACACGCAGAGTCTCCATGCACACCATCTGCTATGCACGCCAAGTGCTCGACAGAATTCCTCGATGAAATTTTAAGCTTGGTTGAAGTAACATGCATGAATGATTAAGTTTGTCGGACAGATGGTTAAGTGCAAAACAATTAAACTCCCTCTGGAAACCATCAAGGCACGAGATTGGTTCATAAACATTTTTCGTATTCTGTCTGCAAATAGATGATTTTGTTTGTTCCAACATGTTCTTTCCTATCGGGTTTGTCCATTTTGAAAGTTGGGGGAAATAGATAAGATGAGTTTGTCCATTATCATGTTAAAGTTTTGTGTTTCATCTTAATTGTAAGTTTGTTGTAGGGTGGGATCAGACAGATGGTAGTTTCATCTTTATGCACAATCAAGCATTTATATTTTTTTCAGGTACGCATTTCTATTTGGTAGCAATTGGAGACAGTCACCATTTTGAATTCGGGTCTTCTTTTGGTGTTAATATTTTTAGAATCAATTAAGTTGGTCCTAATGAAAAATTAATTATTTTAATCTTTACACATGCTTTCTAAATAAATTCTAATTGGTAGAGTTACACGAACTCTTTTTCTGTCAGTATACCCTTTATATGCTTTGAGTTGTAACCTTTCAAATTCTTCCATCTGCTCTTGATTTAGTGTGTCCTTTCAATTTCTGAATATAATTAAGTGTATTTAGGCATAAGTCCCCCAAAAATGGGTTATTTTAAAAGAGTCCCCCCAAAAAATGGCTTTTACTATTTGGTCCCTTAATTTACATAACTAACTCCAAAAGAGTCCCTTGGTTAAATATCAAGAGAATATTCCATCTAATCTGACAGAAAAAGTGTTATGACCGTTATGCCCTTCAACCTTTCTTCCTCCTCAGCCACAACGATTCATTTCCACCGGTCATCACACGACACGTGAGCAAAATGAAAGGTCCAAGGAAGCAAGAGTGAGCTCGGGTTCTGAGACATGTTAGTCTCTCAAGATGGCGAGTGGACTTCATTTGGATCCATCCATTCATAAAATCAAGCCCTAAAATCCATTATCGCTCAATAGTTGGAAAACATGTCTCTTTCTTCTTCGGTTCAATCCTGTAAGTCCCCTTCTTTTCATCAAATTTCCCTTTTCCCCTCAATTTTTAAGGATATGGACACTGTGTAAAAATCTCATTTTTTGTGTTTTATTGATTTTTCTTTCATTTTTTCTGGTGTGCGCATATGCTATTTTGATCAAAGATCACATCTTTTCTTTCCGTTTTTTTGGTTAATAGGTGTATTTGGGGGTTTTAATCACATTAACAAGGCCCTAAAAAATGGAACGTAAGCTAAGACCCAGTTCTCGGTTCAGCATAGCGAGCTTGCTGCACAGCAGCAGCTCGTGACTGTGGACCTCACTTGCATCATAATTCAACTTATCTCAATTGTCGGCACTCTTCTTTTGCTCTCTATGGCGTGATCTCCTCCTTCTCTACGTTATCTAGGGCTTGCTTAACCCGTTGTCGCCCTTGATCTCCCCTCAAGAACTCATCATTTTTTCCTGGTAAGCCCAACCGCCTCGAATTCGTTTCCCACCAATTTCTTTAGTGGGGTCAGGTTAACGGGTTTAAATTCATTTTCACGGGTTTTATTCGCTGTTATCAGATGTTAACCCCTCTAACCAGACTTTAACTCTACCCGAATTAGTCCAAGTTAGATTTTTAACACTTACCGTTCAAAAGAGACTATTTTGAAGTTAGTTTTGTAAATTAAGAGACCAAATAGTAAAAGCCATTTTTTTGGGGGACTCTTTTAAAATTACCCATTTTTTGGGGGACTTATGCCTAAAAAACCCAATACAAATGCATATTGCAATCAACCATTGTCATGTGGTGAAGCTCTTTCCAATTATGTCTTTACAAACGTAGCATATTACTCTATCTATTTTCATGGTAATAAAAAAGCTATTTGTTTTAAGTTTTTAACTGTTCAATGTTCTGTTTTTTTCTATTCTGTATTGAAATGATATCATTGCCCAATGTAGTCTTTGCTAATGCTCATCTGGAAGTGAATGAGTTCATCTGGAAGTGAAGATAACCTCTGAACTTATGGCTAACCTTTGATTATTATCAGTCCTTACTTTAATGCCGCAAAGTAATCATAGTTGTCTTATGACTAAATTTTGAAAATACCTATCTTTATGTATGACCTTTTTTCCAAAATACGAGCTTAACTTTAAAAATGACAGAAAAGAATTTTAGTTATACTAAATAACAGAAAACTACATCAATCTTTCTAAACATGCTCTACCATTATATTCATACTTGATCAGAACTCTTAATGAATTAATTGTGATGCATAAATATATGGATGGGACCAAAGCCTGGAGACTTGCTTAGAATAGTGAAGGAGGCATTAACCTATTTGGATGTGATTTGGCCCATGTCCAGGAAGCGTTGATGGATGAGCTTCAGTGCACATTGGGAGGCTACATCATTGTTCAGGTCAAAATTGTAGGTAGATATTTCATAAATAATCACTCAAAGCCTAGGTAGCAATGTATGGAAGAACAAAAGGCAGTAAGTTGCTGGGTGAAGCAGGAACGTGTACCATGACTTCATGGGGGGATGGCAGATCTCTATCATAATCATAAAAGCTAATGGACACATCCGAGTGTGTATGCTTGGCTATTCGAATTGAACATTTAAGGCTAAAATTTTTCAGTTTTGATGACTGCGTATGCTTTCTTTTTCTTCGTTTTTGAATCTGAAAAATCATAGTTTTTAAAACACCAAATTAGATAAGATCATTGTTTACTGTAACCAGGATTATTATTAACATCAGATTCTTGAATACTGTTTTAAAGAATAGGAAAAATAGCAATGCTCAAGCTCACAACATAAATATAGGGCATGGAACAAAAAGTTTGAATGGCACTTCAAGCAAGCATTGCAGACTCTACATACTCTTCATAGATGACAAGAACAACGGCTGGAAATTACCAGGAAGCAAGTTACTTTTTGCATTTTGCATTAAGTTACCAGAATGAAAGTTACCAGGCTTATTCACCACCTATTTCATTTTGCATTTTGCAGTTTTCGTTTTGCAACGCCTAGAAAATACCATGACAATAACAACGGCTGGACAAAAACAACGGTCAAATCCTTGGAGAAGTACCTAATTGGGCAGGAATAGTAAAAATCAATGATAAAAAGCATATGCTCCTCAGTCTTCAAGGATACGGACTTGCATTATTAGAGATAATATTCTCCTTGGAAATATATTTGACTCTGACAAGTATAAGAAAGCAATCCAAGCATGTACATTGACAGAGGATTCTGAGTGCTTCGCCATTAGAAACCTGACAGAAGTTAGAAAAACTTTGCATACTCTTAGTAGAGGACAAGAACAACAAATCCAACTTGCACGAGCAGCTTACCAGGATGCTGATATATATCTCTTGGATAATATTTCAGTGTTTTGGATATTCCAAAAGCAAGACAACTGTTTCAGGTTTTTTCTAAGTTTATGATTATATATTCATTTTCTTTCTAAATAGTTAAAGTGTTATAGAATAACTATCCAAGAAAAAAGAAAATGGATAGATTCTTTTCTTCTGTTTCCTGAATACTGCCAGTTTTAGCATTTAGTTCCTTTGGACCTTCAAACGTTAGCTTATGATAACATAGGCTATTACCTAATTATCCACATTGAGTAGACTCTACCATTATTTCTTAGTAATATGAACATGCTATGCTTCTTATGCAAGCTTGCTTGATGGACCTACTTAAACAGAAGACTATACTTAATGTGACCAATCAAGATGAGTTTCTTCAAGCAGCAGATAATATTATCATGGTAAGCAACAAGTAAAACATATAACTAGGCCAAATTTTTAGCACCGCTAAGATTGTTAGCATGACCTTAAAAGTGGAATATGCATTCAAATGTGCACTTAACACATATAACATATATAACCCTTGAAGCTGAGTAATTTAGTATGAGGGATAATTCAGCATTGTGGTCACAAATAGCATGTGTATTTCTAACTATAGGAACGATACTAAAAACCAATGAATTTTTTCTCTCTATTAGGTGATGCCAAATGGAAGGATCACATCGTCTGGATAGTTTGATGTGCTCCTACATCAGTGCCCGTAAAGAAAGAGACACTGAAACCTTTGGCTGTAAGACATGCATCTTCTTTGCATTTGTGAAAGAGTATGATGGTTGTGCAACCCATTAGGACTATACTTGTTGATTGGGACTATTTGGTGCACGTATAAGATCACTCATCACCCCGATGACCAGTGGTAAATAGAGGGCCATGTTGGAAGGAGTCAAGATACACATCTTAAACTTACTTTCACATCTCTTCACCAGGAAAATATACTAAACATCCATCCACTACATCACTAATTAGTTTATATGAGCCCCATCAATATTTTGCAATCTATTTGGATGCTTGATTTGCTATTTTCCCCTTTGTAGTTTATAGTTTGATTTACATTTTTTAATTACCATGTTGGTCACAAAATATAGATAAAAATAAGATCTCTTTGGGTTAATTCCTTTAATTTTGTCCTTATGTCAGAGAAATAATTGGAGAATGAGTAGACGCTTAAGAGTTGGTAATTGGAGAAGAATGAGTAGATTTGGATTTTGGTTGGAGAAGAAGCATCCTACATTTGACAACTTAAATATGATGAATATATAAATAAAGAATATTTAGATTGGAGTTAGGTATTTGGGAAAATTGATGGGTTTCTCAGATTTGGATATTAGCTTAGGAGTATCAAGTAGGACACTTGGGGTGTAGTGTGAATCATCTTGCTATTATCAATAGGATTATTGATGCACTGCCTTTTGTGTTTTGCTATGACTGACTAGGTTATCCTTCACTAAATGTATGTGCTCATTAAGACCTCGTTATTTAGTGAAGTTGGTTACGATGCTTAAGTTACAATGCATTTCTATATGCACCGATGATTTCTCTCATGTAATAATCTCTATTCCTGATAATGGAATATTGCTTTTTAACCCGTATAACTTTTTGATACTAATTATGTCATTATTTGCAGTTGGTTGGTGGCTTCCATAACAATATCATCTTCTCCAGCTTATGGAGCCCAATATATTCGCACTAGACCTGCTCTTGCCGTATATAAATGACATTTTGGGTCAAGCAACAAATTGTCAAATGCTTGCAGTTCCACATAAAACAAGTGCTACAATATCAGTATGCCGACAAAATACGATCCTTAATCCTATTTTTGGACATGAAATGGCCAACAAAACTCATGGCCAAGCTTTTCATATGTTGGTCGTGCACTTCTCAGTTACTGATGTAATATACTGAGACAAATAATGAAGACACCAATTTTCAAAATTTGAAATGCAATTTTGACAAAATAAGCAAAAATACTTGTAAGGAATTTGTTAGATTTTTATGTTCTTTCACCTGTAAATTAACTTTATTGTAACTCTATAGTATCACTAATTTACAGATGACTATTGTATACCTCATTGTCACAGTTAATTCCTGTGATTTCAGTCTGGCAAATTTGGATGTTATTTGGTGGCCTTTGTATTGAGGGGTCATTGATCATATATGGTCTACAAAATAAATAGGTATTCATATATTTGGCTGCTTCCTTCAAAATTCAATCGATTTTCAACAGTGCTAGCAAATAAAATGATATCAGTGTGAAATACATAACATCAATTCTTAACTCATACTGCATTTTAAATGCTAAGAAAGCTGCTTCCTTTAAAATTCGATCGATTTTTAACAGAGCTAGCAAATAAAATGATATCAGTGGGAAATACATAACATCAATTCTTAACTCATACTGCATTTTAAATGCTAAGAATATGTAACTTTTTTAAATGCTAAGAATATGTAACTTAGATACTCATCATCAGTCAATTTTTTACGCGTCGAAGGTGCCCGCTAAATTTTTTTACGTGCTGAAATTGTTGTTCCGCACCGAAGGTACCCGCTAAATTTTTTTTCGCTAATTTGGTGTTCCACGATTTTCGTCTGCACCGAAGGCGCCTGCTAAATTTTTGCCCGCACCGAAATTGTTTTTCTATGCCGAATTTGTTGTTCCGCGTCGAAGGCGTCCACGCTGAATTTGTTGTTTCGCGTCGAAGGTGTAACGGTCTGTTTTCGTTGTACTTTGTTCGTGCACGTGCTTTTGGCCGTGCACGTGCTTATTTTAGACTTTGTTTGTTTGTGAACACTTTGATGTGATATATCGTTGTGAACGTCTCTGAGAGTATTAAATAGTGGCACTAATTTGGAACGACGTTTCCCGAGTCGTTTTCCCACAATTTAATCCTATTCGATGAGACGTTGCGATTTTCACTTTCGACGGGAGACGTTTCTATTTTTAGTTTCGTCGTCCGACGTCGAAATTGAGATCCGTCTTCTTAGTTAGCTTTCTTTCGTCATCACGATCACCAAAATATTTATTTTATAATTTTTGGAGCACATTTGACCTACTTTATATTTTTAACAAGGTTTAAAATATTTCTAAAAGCTAGGTTTTAAATTAATTTCGGCCAAATAAAATTTATTTGAGTTTAAAGCGTTTTAAATAATTTTTGAGCCGAATTCCAGCTCATTTGGGCCGCACCCAAGCCTTGAGTGAGTTGGAGAGGGTGAGATTTGAATTTTAAATTATTTAAAACTCCTAATCCCATTAGGATTAGCCCTCGACCAAGTCAACCCCTCTACACTATTTAAACAACCTCTAGGAAGACCTATTTTCGCAAGAAAATAACTCTAGCCGCGTCCAAAACTCAAATTCACACTTGCGTCGTTTCGTCGCAACATTGCGACGGCCGTCACCCGCACCGACCGAGCCAAACACCCCAAAATCCCCGCTCCGACCGAAGCCCCGTCCGCACCAAGCTTCACACAGCCGCTCCGCATCGCCCCCGCTCGCATCCCCGTGTCCGACCGAGAGAATCTCTCGGTCAGACCGATAGCCGCCCCCGCTCACGCCCGCATCCCCGCACCGCACCAAGCCCCGCACCAAGCTCCCGCTCCGCACCGTGCCCGACCGAAGCAGCCACCCGCTCACGCCGCATCTCCGCAACGTTGCAACATTGCAACGTTGCAACGCCCCGCTGCAGCACCCGACCCCGCTTTTCCCCTGCACCGACTGACGGTTTGCTCCGCACCGACCGAGAGAACCAAGCCCCGCACCGCACCCGCAGCTGCACAGGCCCGTTCCCCCGCACCGACCGAGGCAAACCCCCCCATTTGGCTGTGTCCGACCGAGAGCCATCGTCGCAACCCCGCACCCGTCGTACCACTTGCCACCGTGGGCCCCCCAAGTTCTTCAGAGGTATTGTGGGTCCCCTATTGGTCCCTAGGACTACTGTGGGCCCCACATAGGTGCGTTCTCTCCGACAATTTGCCGCTTACGACGTTGCGATACGTCGTAGCCCGTCGTCGCACGTGCTAGCTTTGGAATCTGGATTCGTTGCTCAGGTTGCTGCTCTGAACTTTCCAGCGAGGAATCTGTATTGGAATCTGGACTTGGAGCGTGTTCTTTTATTCCAACCCCTGGCGTCGCTACTCGACGCCAGTGTAGCTTGCGCGTCGTGTTGAGGTAACGCTTTGCACCCCTAGGACCCCTAACCCATTGCCTGTTAATCAAGACTAAAATCGATGTTTTTAAAGTATTTTAAATGTTTTAGAATTCACTAATCAAGATTAATAAAACGGATGTAGGCCGGTGGACTTGTGCACGTAGGATTTTGTGACTTGGACTCGTTGGACGGTGTTTCTCTGACGTGATACTTGTAGGCAAGTGAAACTTGCCAACTCTTGTGTAGGGCCATGTTTTTAGGCCACTTCCTTGTTTTTAGCGTAAAAGAGACTAGTCAGTGAAATGATAGCTGGCTAGACGCCTACTTGATCTAGTTTGACAACGAAACTAGATCCGTCACCTAAATTGATCTAGCTTGACAACGAAGCTAGATCCTACTCTTTAACTTGTTGATCATGCATACTAAACTGTCATGTTTACTTTCCTTACCTGTACGCCTTACTACTTGCCATGTCATGTCATCCATGCATTGAATGTCGCATTCGTAGCACACGCTACAATACTTGTACTTGTACTTCCTTGTCCGGCTAGGTGCACCCCTATGCCATCAAGATAAAAACACTTCCTGGCTCGTGTTCCAGAAGCGACCATTCCCGTTCGGGGGTAAGGCCCTGGCTCGATACACGTGGAGGGGTAGGGATAAACGATCACTTGAGCTTAGGAGTTGGCCCGCGCAGCCACTCTAGCCAAAAGGCGGAATCTCTGTGCACGAGGTGCTTACTTTACTTGTCTTGTACTAGTGAGTGTTACTTGTAAAACTTGACATCCATGCCATGCACGTACTTTACTTTACTTTACTTTACTTGTTGCACTCATACTTTAACTGCCATGTCATTGCACTCATGCTAGAACTGCTAGGTTGTTTACCTTCACTTTCAGTTTCCTTGCACAAGTCTCTTGTAGACTTGCTGACATGCGCCCCTTGCTCTTTTGGGTGTCACATGTTAGACCCTGAGCCAGAGATCGTAGCTGAGGACGAGGTGTTTGCTGACGTTGAGGCAGAGCCTACTTTTGACGAGGAGTTGGTGGACACCTGTGACCAGCCTTAGAGACTGATTTGGAGTTACTTTTGCTTTAGGTTGCTATTAGTTGTCGGTGCGTAGCACCATTACTTTGCTTTTGTACTTTGTACTTTTGTTGGCCATGCTGGGGCCTCTTTTAGACTCTTTTCTTTTAGCCTGGTGGCTTTTCTGCGATGTTGAAATTTATTATTATGGATATTCTGAGAAATCTCTTTTGTCTCTTTTCCTTATTATTATCTTTGTTTCGTTTCGCGTTGCAAGGACCTGCAGTTTAAAGTTGATTGACGCTTATCGGACTTGCAGCTTTGCAGCTTCAAGTCTGAGCGGACCTTCTCACGCTTCGCCTCCACGTTTTTGGGAAGAGGGGCGTGACAGGTTTTGTTGGTGGCCCATGTAGGTCCAATCTTGTGATTGCGAACTAACGGAACAACGATAATAACGGAATGTCCATTAAATAAATTGCAACATCTAAGTCATTAAGCTATTGAGTCTAAATTTTGTTCGTTTTCTATGTCGTTAGTTAGCGAGAAGACGACAGACCCGAGCTGGTGGTGGACCTACTCTGAAGACTTGCTATTTCCGTGGCAAGACCGGGCACGTCAAAGAGGAGTGCAGAAGATTTCTATGCTGGTGCTTGATTTGTGGTGCTGCTACTCATTCAGCGAAGGATTGTCAGCATGAAAATCAACTGCGGAAAGCATCGGATGGAATTCCGCAGCAGGAAGCACCAGTAACTGGGCCAAGTCGGAAGGTGTGCTATCATTGTAGTAAGATTGGTCATGAGAAGGAACAGTGCAGGAGGAAGCTGGGCCAGTGCCTGATTTGTGGAGATCCTACTCATACTATGAAGGAGTGCCTGAAGTCTAAGCAGCCTTGGAAGGAACCAATCGTAGCACATCTGTTACAGCAGAGAGCACATGTATCTACAAGTCATGGACCAGCCCTCGTTCCGCAGAAGCAGGCTTTTCAGCAGGCCAGGCAGCCGAGGGGGCAGGCTTATCTGATGATGGCAGTGGAGAGCGAGACTGTGGATGAGGTTATCACAAGTAACTCTTAACCTAGTTGTTTCCTTCCTTAGATAGTTTTGATTGTTAGCCATGCTTGATTGCTTGCATATGATTGTTTGTTAGAATAGGGTTTGATTGTTAGATTGGTTGATAGGTGTGATTTTGGTTTGCACGTTTCCTGCACGAGTCCTCTTTGACTCTGGTGCATCGATGTGCGTATATCCCGGAGCTTCGTGGAGGAGCTTTCCTTGACGACTTCCCCTCTACCCAAGAGTTGGAACATCGTTACAGGAAATGGCGTGATCTCGGTGCATTGTGGTTGCAATTCTTGCCCTTTGGTGGTCTGTGGACATGAGCTTTACGCTGATTTTATTGTCCACGACATCATCAACCACGATGCAGTGCTAGGTATAGGTTTGGCTTGCGAGTTTTTTTTGCTACGATCGACTGCCGGAGGAAGAAGGATGGTTCGCATCGCATGTGCGTGGATTACCGGAGCTGAATGTCGTCATTGTCAGGGATCGATATTCCTTGCCTCGTATAGATGACATCTTTGATCAGCTCGGAGGATCGAGGGTGTTCTCTAAG
Organism: Scilla litardierei; assembly: GCA_030789695.1. NCBI lineage: Eukaryota > Viridiplantae > Streptophyta > Magnoliopsida > Asparagales > Asparagaceae > Scilla > Scilla litardierei. The sequence goes on along the minus strand of CM061137.1, from coordinate 107,445,511 downwards.
TTGGATTTGAGAAGTGGTTACCATCAGCTTAAGGTGAAGAAGGAGGAAATCCCGAAGACAGCGTTCAGGACGAAGTATGGTCACTACGAGTTCGTGGTTATGCCTTTCGGTGTGACCAATGCGCCCGTAGTTTTTATGAACCGGATGAATCTGATCTCCTACGACTTCCTAGACAAGTTTGTCGTTATCTTTATTGACGACATCCTGATCTATTCAAAGTCGGAAGAAGAGCATGCCTCGCACTTGAGGACAGTGTTGGAGATTTTGAGGAAGCATCGTTTGTATGCTAAGTATTCCAAGTGCGAGTTTTGGCTGGATAGAGTTGCTTTTCTCGGGCATGTGGTGTCAGGTGATGGAATTTCTGTGGATCCCGAGAAGATCATGGCTATCAGAGAGTGGCCTGTTCCGCAGTCAGCGTCTGAGATCCGGAGCTTCCTTGGACTTGCAGGTTATTATCGACGTTTCATTAAGGACTTTTCCCAGATTGCTGAGCCGATGACCAGACTAACGCGGAAGGATGTACCATATGTTTGGTCTGACGATTGCGAGAAGGCTTTCGATATTCTGAAGGAGAGGTTGACGACTGCCCCTGTACTTGCTGTGCCTGATCGGAGTGGAGGATTCGAGATCTTTTGCGATGCTTCTGGCAAGGGTCTTGGATGTGTGTTGCATCAGCATGGGCATGTGGTTGCGTATGCTTCTCGTCAGCTTAAGGCTCATGAGAAGAATTACCTGACACATGATTTGGAGTTGGCTGCAGTCGTGTTTGCGCTGAAGATTTGGAGGCACTTCCTGCTGAGTGAGAAGGTGAAGATCTTCGCCGATCACAAAAGCTTGAAGTATATCTTTACTCAGAAGGAGCTCAACATGCGACATCGTCGATGGTTGGAGCTCATGGCAGACTATGAGATCGACTTACAGTATCACCCTGGCAAGGTGAATGTTGTTCCGGATGAACTGAGCAGACTTCCAGCGGTGATGATGTTGACTTCACAGTTGAGATTGCAGCAGGATTTTTTGCGAGACTGGTATCGAGATTATTCTTCCTGGAGAGACTTCTTCGTTGATGAGCATGCAGATACAGTCGACGATCGTGGATAGGATCAAGGCTGGACAGGCTGGAGATGCTAAGCTGATGAAGATTCGGGAGCAGGTGGAAGCCGGTCTGCGGACTGACTTTTTGATTCACGAGGATGGTTCGTTGAGATTTGGAGCCAGGTTGTGTGTGCCAGCTAGAGATATCAGAGAGGAATTATTGGTGGAGGCACAAAGTTCGCCGTATTCTGTGCATCCTGGTGGCACCAAGATGTACAAGGATATTCGCCTGAACTTTTGGTGGCATGGTATGAAGAGGAGTGTGGCTCGGAGTGTAGCCAAGTGTTTGGTTTGCCAACAAGTAAAGGCGGAGCATCAGCGTACGACAGGGTTGCTACAACCGCTTCCGATTCCAGAGTGGAAGTGGCAGCACATCACTATGGATTTCGTGACTAGACTACCTCGGAGTCCGAAGCAGAATGACGCGATTTGGGTGATCGTAGACCGATTGACCAAATCTGCGCACTTTATTCCCTTCCGAGTAGGACAGTCTACTGAGACGCTAGCGAGGAGATATATTGAGGTAAATTCTTTTACACTCCGTTTCTATTTCCTTTTCCTAGTTTAGATAGTGATGTAACGTGAATCGTGCAGGAGATCGTACGATTTCACGGAGTCCCCGTGAGTATCGTGTCGGACAGAGACACGAGATTCACATCTCAGTTTTGGCAGAGTCTGCAGAAGAGCTTGGGTACGAGTCTGAGTTTCAGCATGGCGTACCACCCGCAGACGGATGGCCAGTCAGAGAGGACGATTCAGATTTTGGAGGACATGCTGAGAGCGTGCATGTTGGACTTCAAGGGATCTTGGGAGGATCATATCCATCATGTTGAGTTTGCCTACAATAACAGCTACCAGGCGAGTATTGGAATGGCGCCTTTCGCCGCGCTATATGGAAAGAAATGTCGATCGCCACTGAGCTGGGATGACATTGGAGATCGGGAGCTGTTAGTACCGGAGATGATCGTGGAGGCCGTGGATGTGGTGAGGAACATCTGGGAGCGGCTGAGGATTGCGCATGACCGTTTCAAGCATTGGGCCGATGCTAAGCGGAGGCCTTTGGAGTTTCAGCCTGGAGATCATGTCTTTCTGAAGATTTCTTCGAACCGCGGAGTTATTCGATTTGGGAAGAGAGGCAAGCTGAGTCCGAGGTACATTGGGCCGTTTGATGTCCTGGAGAGAGTTGGAGCTGTGGCTTATCGCTTGGCGCTGCCACCGTCGCTGGAGGGAGTTCACGACGTATTTCATGTATCTCAGTTACGTCGATACGTTAGTGATCCATCCCATGCTGTGGTTTTCTCGGAGATCACGGTATGTCCGGATCTGTCTTATGATCAGCAGCCAGTTGAGATTCTGGATCGTCGACAGAAGCAGCTGAGGAATAAGACCGTCGACTTGGTTCGAGTGCAGTGGCGTCACGGTTCCCCTGGTGAGTCCACCTGGGAGCGTGAGGATGAGATGAGAGAGCGCTTCCCGCACCTCTTCCCGAGCAGTGCTTGATGTTGATTCCGAGGACGGAATCATTTCTAAGGTGGGGAGGATGTAACGGTCTGTTTTCGTTGTACTTTGTTCGTGCACGTGCTTTTGGCCGTGCACGTGCTTATTTTAGACTTTGTTTGTTTGTGAACACTTTGATGTGATATGCCGTTGTGAACGTCTCTGAGAGTATTAAATAGTGGCACTAATTTGGAACGACGTTTCCCGAGTCGTTTTCCCACAATTTAATCCTATTCGATGAGACGTTGCGATTTTCACTTTCGACGGGAGACGTTTCTATTTTTAGTTTCGTCGTCCGACGTCGAAATTGAGATCCGTCTTCTTAGTTAGCTTTCTTTCGTCATCACGATCACCACGATATTTATTTTATAATTTTTAGAGCACATTTGAACAACTTTATATTTTTAGCAAGGTTTAAAATATTTTTAAAAGCTAGGTTTTAAATTAATTTTGGTCAAATAAAATTTATTTGAGTTTAAAGTGTTTTAAATAATTTTTGAGCCGAATTCTAGCTCATTTGGGCCGCACCCAAGCCTTGGGTGAGTTGGAGAGGGTGAGATTTGAATTTTAAATTATTTTAAACTCCTAATCCCATTAGGATTAGCCCTAGACCAAGTCAACCCCTCTACACTATATAAACAACCTCTAGGAAGACCTATTTTCGCAAGAAAATAACCCTAGCCGCTTCCAAAACTCAAATTCACACTTGCGACGTTTCGTCGCAACATCGCGACGGCCGTCACCCGCACCGACCGAGCCAAACACCCCAAAATCCCCGCTCCGACCGAAGCCCCGCCCGCACCAAGCTTCGCACAGCCGCTCCGCATCGCCCCCGCTCGCATCCCCGTGTTCGACCGAGAGAATCTCTCGGTCAGACCGATAGCCGCCCCCGCTCACGCCCGCATCCCCGCACCGCACCAAGCCCCGCACCAAGCTCCCGCTCCGCACCGTGCCCGACCGAAGCAGCCGCCCGCTCACGCCGCATCTCCGCAACGTTGCAACATTGCAACGTTGCAGCGCCCCGCTGCAGCGCCCGACCCCGCTTTTCCCCCACACCGACACGGTTTGCTCCACACCCGAGAGAACCAAGCCCCGCACCGCACCCGCAGCTGCACAGGCCCGTTCCCCCACACCGACCGAGGCAAACCCCCTCATTTGGCTGTGTCCGACCGAGAGCCATCGTCGCAACCCCGCACCCATCGCACCACTTGCCACCGTGGGCCCCCCAAGTTCTCCAGAGGTATTGTGGGTCCCCTATTGGTCCCTAGGACTACTGTGGGCCCCACCTAGGTGCGTTCTCTCCGACGATTTGCCGCTTACGACGTTGCGATACGTCGTAGCCTGTCGTCGCACGTGCTAGCTTTGGAATCTGGATTCGTTGCTCCGGTTGCTGCTTTGAACTTCCCAGCGAGGAATCTGCATTGGAATCTGGACTTGCAGCGCGTTCTTTTATTCCAACCCCTGGCGTCGCTACCCGACGCCAGTGTAGCTTCCGCGTCGTGTTGAGGTAACGCTTTGCACCCCTAGGACCCCCAACCCATTGCCTGTTAATCAAGACTAAAATCGATGTTTTTAAAGTATTTTAAATGTTTTAGAATTCACTAATCAAGATTAATAAAACGGATGTAGGCCGGTGGACTTGTGCACGTAGGATTTTGTGACTTGGACTCGTTGGACGGTGTTTCTCTGACGTGATACTTGCAGGCAAGTGAAACTTGCCAACTCTTGTGTAGGGCCATGTTTTTAGGCCACTTCCTTGTTTTTAGCGTAAAAGAGACTAGTCAGTGAAATGATAGCTGGCTAGACGCCTACTTGATCTAGTTTGACAACGAAACTAGATCCGTCACCTAAATTGATCTAGCTTGACAACGAAGCTAGATCCTACTCTTTAACTTGTTGATCATGCATACTAAACTGTCATGTTTACTTTCCTTACCTGTACGCCTTACTACTTGCCATGTCATGTCATCCATGCATTGAATGTCGCATTCGTAGCACACGCTACAATACTTGTACTTGTACTTCCTTGTCCGGCTAGGTGCACCCCTATGCCATCAAGATAAAAACACTTCCTGGCTCGTGTTCCAGAAGCGAGCATTCCCGTTCGGGGGTAAGGCCCTGGCTCGATACACGTGGAGGGGTAGGGATAAACGATCACTTGAGCTTAGGATTTGGCCCGCGCAGCCACTCTAGCCAAAAGGCGGAATCTCTGTGCACGAGGTGCTTACTTTACTTGTCTTGTACTAGTGAGTGTTACTTGTAAAACTTGACATCCATGCCATGCACGTACTTTACTTTACTTTACTTTACTTGTTGCACTCATACTTTAACTGCCATGTCATTGCACTCATGCTAGAACTGCTAGGTTGTTTACCTTCACTTTCAGTTTCCTTGCATAAGTCTCTTGTAGACTTGCTGACATGCGCCCCTTGCTCTTTTGGGTGTCACGTGTTAGACCCTGAGCCAGAGACCGTAGCTGAGGACGAGGTGTTTGCTGACGTTGAGGCAGAGCCTACTTTTGACGAGGAGTTGGTGGACACCGGTGACCAGCCTTAGAGACTGATTTGGAGTTACTTTTGCTTTAGGTTGCTGTTAGTTGTCGGTGCGTAGCACCATTACTTTGCTTTTGTACTTTGTACTTTTGTTGGCCATGCTGGGGCCTCTTTTAGACTCTTTTCTTTTAGCCTGGTGGATTTTCTGCGATGTTGAAATTTATTATTATGGATATTCTGAGATATCTCTTTTGTCTCTTTTCCTTATTATTATCTTTATTTCGTTTCGCGTTGCAAGGACCTGCAGTTTAAAGTTGATTGACGCTTATCGGACTTGCAGCTTTGCAGCTTCAAGTCTGAGCGGACCTTCTCACGCTTCGCCTCCACGTTTTTGGGAAGCGTGGCGTGACAGAAGGCGTCCACGTCAAAGGCGCCCGTGCCGTTAAATATTTTTATGCTAATTTGTTGTTCTTTTAAATTTTGGTTGTGGAAATAATTTTTTTGTGAACAAAGATTTCGCGAGGGAAAATCTTTAATGAACCGTGCCCGCGGGCACGGGTTATGACTAGTAATCTTTTGGCGCCCGTGGCGTTTTGAATCTTTTGTTGAATGAGAGGGTTTCAGAAGTTTGGAGGAGTTTAAAATAGAGCAAAACAGTGCCACAAAAATTCAAATGGAAGAATTCAAACGCAGGCATTCCCTCTATAAAATTCAAAAATTCAAACTTTTGTATGTCCCAAAAATTGAAACGCAGTCATCCCCCAGTTTCAAATACTTAAAATTATTCCCTCTTTAAAACTTGTTCTAGTCAGCCAATATTATTTGTCCCAGTCAGCAATTCTTTGTCCACGTAGGACAAACGCCCTGCCACGTAGGACAAACATTCAAAAAATACTCCCTTTTATAGGATAGATATGTACACATACACATGTCTACAATTTTTAAAGTCGTACGTAATTATTGCTAAACGCGTAATTGAAACATTTTGATCAATTTTCACGTAAATGTCATTCTGTAAGACACCTGACCTAAAACTACTTTTCGAAAGGAAAATTTTGACCCTAATTACATAGAAATCTGACATGTGGATTGTGAGAGATGAATTTTGCAAGTTTAGGGATTTTTTTTTCCTATTTCTGAAATGGTTATAGTTGCTTTTAGAATTCTAGAAATTGCTATTGTTGTTATAAAAATCCAGAAAATTATATTTAACCCCTGAAGATAATTTTTTCATAATATAAATTATCATGTCAACTTTTTGCGATCGTTAGTGTTGTAACTTGTTGTGTTGCCTTGTAGATGCATATGTGAAATATGTTTTCTGCCATGTTAAAAATATCCATAAAATATCATATTGCATGTTATTTTCATTAATCGTGCCACCCTACCTTTGGATGGCCCATTCTTACAGATACAGAATATTGGGCCCTTTGGGCATATACAGACTATTGGGCCCTCGGTGCATTTACAGAATATTGGGCCATGTGGCATACATTGAACTGTACAGATACACAATGACACTTTTGGGTGGGGTAGTCCATTGTAGTAGAGGTCGGAATGCTGGATTTCACCCCACAGATAAATTTGACCGTCGCCCGGATGTGGTCCGTAAGTACAGAACGACGAGTAGCTCCCGTTGGTTTGGGTGTAATTGTAGTTTCTTCCACCCTCGGACATTGGACTAGTCACTAGATTAAGAGATTGAATGACACACCATTTTACTTCTACTGTCACTATCATCTTGTATAACATGCTAGTTCCTTCCTTACCATGCTCATATGTACTTGCCATGCTTACTACACGTTACTCTGTACACCACACTTTACTATGCTCACTACTTTGCACATTACACTTTGTCATGCTCACTACACTGTACTCTGTGCACTACACCTTGCCATGCTCGCACGTTTTCTTACGCTGCCATGCTTTTCCTTAATTGTGATCATATTATGTTTTCCACGCCTTCAAAGCTTTGCAAACTACATATATAATACTATCTTGTCGAGGGTCCATTTTTCTAACATTTTAAATCTTGTCGAGCGACCCTTGCTGATGTTTATTTTTCTGTTAGTTATCTTATGAAATATACGTCAGGTTTTGAGACAGATTTTTACAGAGGAGCATACCTTGAGGCTGAGCTAGTTGACCAGGAGTACCCGGACGCTGAGATCCCCCTACTGAGGAACGGCGTGCCTTTGCAACACCGCTATAAATTTATATTTGTTGTTGTAATCTGATTCAGGTGTATTTAATTTCATGTATCTGTTCCTAACGGCCATGCTAAGCCTTATTTGTGCACATGTAATCTGGATGTTGACTTTGTAATAATGATAACATGTATTGTTTTTAGTTCGCATGCAAGGAACCTGTAATGTTTAATAACGGACGCTTTTTGTGCTTAAGTCAAAGAAGAAAGGAAAAAAGTACTTCTTTGCATTAAGCACATGTAGACCCATTCATGTTCTCGCTCCCAGGTATAGTGGGAAGCCGGGCGTGACACTACTCGTTCAAATTTTCGGACGTGACACTCTTACACTCATTTATAATTCAATGAAAGGATCCTTAACCTGATATCCAAACCTGAAAGACCTAGTGGGGATTCCCGATTGCCTTAGATTTATTAAAATCTTGTTAAACAATCATTCGTGACAACCAATCATTCGTGAAAACCCCTTAACCACATATTCTCCTACTACCAACACGCTAAACATTAAAAAACTTCCTTCCCAGAGTTCGACATTCTTTTTATAATGCACAACTGTTCACTTGCGGTGATTCGCACCTCCGGGTGTAAATTCGAAGTCGAACAATGGCCACTCTCTTCACATGCTTCATATTATACCCAGCGAGTACCTACGTACCCGCTACAATGCCGATGTCCGGTAAAAGCCTAAGTGTAGCTTATCACATGAAAGGTCCTTTAGCATATCTCTGTTCATAAGGACCACACTACACCAACTGTCACCTGAGAGCTTTTTGGTGACAGTCAGAGTATGTTTATCGTACAGAAACATCTCGGTGAGTTGTTTGGTGAACTTGTTCTCTAACAAGAACATATGCATTGTCTAACGATGTCTCTACTGAGTAGATATAAGACCAGGCTCTACCATCCGATGGTATAGATCAACACACACTGGTCTATCTAGAATATTGATGTTTAGTCTCGATATTCCTACGACAAGAAACATTTAGGACAAATGCTGAAACATATACATGTGGTCTCGTTATCATGATCCCAATGTTTCTCACATAAGTCCAATGACTTAACCCATAAGATATGAACACAACAACATACCCATCACCGTTAAAAAGAATCATATATATATATATATATATATATATATATATATATATATATATAGAGCGAGGCTACATGGCAGGGGCGTCACGTCTTCAGGATCTCAACGCTGGATCCTGGTAGGCGGGGTTGGAGATCAAGGAGCTGGGCCATCTGCAGGTACCGAGGGAGATTTCAGCATCGAGATCTGAAGGTAGGGAAGTTGATTCGTTCAATAATTCTGTGGGTGCTGGCCAATGGCACGAGGTGAAGAGCGAAGGGGGGTTCTCGTTTTAAGTCTGCTGTGCCAAATAAGACTGCTTTGCCCCGTGTCTATCGTAGGCAGGGGTGATCTATTCATAGCGCTGCGGGGGTTAATAGGGTTACAGTTGCTTCTGCATCCAAGGTGTTCGATAAAACACCTCGGAGAAACCTTCCTGCGGTAAAAGTTGATTCTTCAGGATCTAAGCGATCATGGTTAGATGTGTGTACGCAACGTCGAACCTATGAGAATGCTTTATCTATGATCCATGTTCCCCCAAAGATCAAAGATGATGGTACCGTTTATGCTAGTATGCCTGAGGGCATGGTCGAGCGGGGTTCTGAAAAATGGAAACATACGCTTGTTGGGTATGTCATAGGGGATGTTCCATTCTATGGTCAGATCGTGAGTTGGGTGGAAAGGTTGTGGAAGCTTAAAAAGAGGATCCAAATTTTCAGCAAAGAAAATGGATTCTTCTATTTCAGATTTGAGTCTCCGGAGGAATCTGAACGGATTTTGCTAGGGGGGCCTTGGCTGTTTGAGGGGCGGCTAGTTGTTCTGAAACGATGGAGCCCAGATCTTTGTCACGATCGTGATATACTATCTACAATTCCTGTTTGGGTCCAATTCCATGGTGTTCCGTTATACTTGTGGAATTTGGAGGCCTTTAATATTATTGCTTCTGTCATTGGAATGCCGCTGTGTTTGGATCGGGCTACGGCTTATAATGAAAGACTCTCATATGCGAGGTGCTTAGTAGAAATTTCTGCGAGTAATCCATTCCCAAACTCTGTCGAAGTGGAGCTGGAAGAAGGTAAAACCTTGACCATTGAAATTAAATTTGAGAGTAATCCCCCACGTTGCACTCAGTGTGTTTGCTTCGGTCACACAAATGCTCAATGCCATAATAAGCTCCCTCAATCCATCCTACAAGTCAGCTTAAGTCCCTGGTAGAAGGAGGGGGGGGGGGGAAGAGACTCCATCTTCATCAATTGCCAGAGTAGAAGACAGCCCTTCTGCTATTATTTGCTCTGAATCCGCAGGCGTAAGTTCAATAGCAGAGGAGCCTGATGCAGGTATCAACCCTGTGGTATCCACGGTGCAAAAGGATGAAGTGCCTAATGCGGTTGCGCCACTTGTGGACTCATCCGGGCCTAATCCAAGTGTAATAAAGCAGCATGGGACTCATCCGGGCCTCTTGTGTGTTCCCTCGGTGAATAACGCTGGTTCTGATGATAAAGTATTATTGCATCCAAGTGAAAACGTATTACTGCAACCGGAAATGACTTCTACTGATGTAAACCCAATTCTGCACACCGACTCAAATGATGCCGGATTATCACCGCCAGGGGTGTTTGTGCATGCGGCAGCTTCTCAAAAAGTCACAGCGGGTATGCCTCGTCCTAGTGTAGATCAATGCTGTAGACCGGTTTCTTCTTCGGGTCCTGGAGACATATGCAGACCCCTTCCTTCCCTCTTGTTCGATAGTCTGGGGTACGAGACTGATGTGGTTCCTGCTCATGTAGCCATTGATAATCCTGAATGGGATCGGGAAGAGGAAATTCACTTAAAGGAGGTTGAGGCGAGAAATCTAATAAAAAGAAGGATGCGGTGCTTACGGGGGGATCCGCTCGGAGGAGCTCCAGACTGCAGGGAAGTACACCTCTGCATAATAATTCAACCCATTTTAATGACTATTCTAATTTGGAATGCAAGAGGCCTGAATAATGCTATTCGTAGGCGGGACCTCAGGGACAGCATTAAGTTAATAAATCCCTCCGCCTTGATTCTTTTGGAGACTAAATTGAAGTCTCCTCTAATAAATAATAAATCGGTGATACCAACTGGTTGGATATCTATCGACAATTTTGATTTAGCTCCTGGGGGCAGAATCTTGATGGGCTTTAATCCTACTGTCTGGAAAGCCAAGCTCCTCTCTTCCTCTCCTCAGCATGTCTCTGTCCACTGCATTAATGCTGATGGGTTTGTCTGCACTATTACGGGTGTCTATGGGTTTAATACTTTGGCAAAGAGGAAGAAATTGTGGGAGGGACTTTTGATGGATGCATCTGTTTGCAACAATGGCCCTTGGTTAGTGGGAGGGGATTTTAATAATGTTTTATACTCTGATGATAAAATGGGTGGCCGGTCTCTGGAGGATAGCATGGTCAGAGATTTCTATTCTTGTATTAAAACCTGCAATCTACAGGAGCTCAAGAGCTTGGGGTCTAATTTTAGTTGGTGTAACAATCGCAAAGGAGATGCTAGAGTGGCGGCTCATCTTGATCGTTGTTTTTGCAATGCGGATTGGTTATACAAACTCGTGAATCATATACAGATTATCTTGACCCTCTAACAAGTGATCACTCTCCGATGGTGGTGTATCTCCACTCCAAGGTATTATCCAATCCTAAGCCCTTTAAATTCTTCAATTATTGGACTAAATGCCCGGGTTTTAAAGATGTTATTGAGAATAATTGGCCGGTTGGAATGGCCGGGTCTCCTATGTACTCATTATCCTACAAACTTAAGCGGCTTAAGCAACGTCTCCGGCAATGGGCCACAGATCTGCAAGCTTCCAATCAAGTGCTGGCATTGCGGAAGAAATTGGAGACGATTCGCAGGGACCCATCTATTAATCATTTACCTTGTCTTCAGGAGGAGGAACAGAAGCTTCTAAATGATCTGTCTATAGCCATGAGCCTAGAGGAAGACATGTACCGGCAAAAAAGTAGACAGGATTGGCTATCCTTGGGAGATAGAAATACAAAATTTTTTTACAATGCTATGAAGACTCGGGAAAGTTACAATAATATTGGTCACTTGGTGGATGCTTCGGGTATGAAAAATAAAACTCATGAAGTGTTAAAGGTTGAGGCTCCTGATTATTTCGAAAAGCTTTACAACCAGGACTCTTACATGACTAGTTTCCCTAAACTGGTTCCAAAGCGTATCTTAACTGGGGAGGCTGCTGCTTGGCTCGATAGGATGGTTTCTGATGATGAGATAAAAGATGCCGTGTTTCAGATTGGGCCTGACAAAGCCCCAGGACCTGATGGTTTTAATGGATATTTCTTCCAGCAAAATTGGTATTTACTTGCCTCTGAGGTTAATTCTGCAATTAAATCTTTTTTCTGTTCAGGTTATATGTTGAAGAAAATTAATCATACCTTTCTGACGCTTGTCCCTAAAAAGCTGAATGCCTCAAGTCTATCTGATTACAGGCCCATTGCCTGTTGTAACTTCCTGTACAAAACTATTAGCAAAATAATTTGTAACAGGATTAAGGTGGTCATCCATGAGCTGATTTCCCCAAATCAGGCCGCTTTTTTAAAAGGAAGATTGTTATCCGATTCATGTCTCCTAGCCCATGAACATATCAGGGATTTCAGTAATCCCATGGGGGGACGTGCGTGTCTTAAATTGGATTTGCGGAGGCTTTTGACACGGTGAATCACGACTTTATTTACTATTTCCTTGGCCAGATGGGGTTTCCTACTAATTTTATTGGCTGGATTCGGCAATGTGTTTCTACGGCAAGTTTCTCTGTCATGGTTAATGGTTCCCCTGCGGGTTTTTTCACGGGAAATCAAGGTATTCGGCAAGGTGATCCATTATCACCGTACTTGTTCGTCATCATCATGAGGCTTTTTCTGTCCTTATGGCTAAATTTATTACACGGAGATCTATTGATCCTATGAGACGATCAGGTACTATCTCCCACCTCTTATTTGCTGATGATCTCCTAGTTTTTTGCCGGGCTAATAAAAGGAGTTTTGCGGGATTAAAATCACTTCTCCTTGAATTCTCAAATTATACTGGGTTGCAAGTTAATTGGGACAAGAGTTCGGCTATATTCAGTAAGGGAGCAACCTTAAAACATGAGCTTGCTAACTATTTGGGCATTCGGCTTGCATCTTCAATCACCACCTACTTGGGTTTGCCCTTATCTTCTAAATACCCGAAGAAGCCAATGTATGGGAGACTGGTGGACAAATGTAAGAAACGTTTAATGGGTTGGTCTTCTTCATTATTATCCATCTCTGGGCGCATTGAATTGGTCAGGTCCGTGATTTATGGTATGGTTGCATTTTGGATGCAAGCGTTTAGAATTCCCCCCTCTATCTTGCGTACTATCACTTCTGAATGCAGGAGGTTCATTTGGGGTAATTCGAGGGGTTTGGGCGTGGAAAGACATTTGTACTCCTAAATCAGAGGGTGGTGTTGGTATCAGACTGCTGGATGATTTAAATGTCGCTGCAGGATTAGACTTACCTGAGATACTTAACTTCGGAGAGTGTCTGGGCGGGCCAAATGAAGTATAGGTATATAAAGGTGGTGAGTGTTTTGCGGCAGAGGAACATGTGACTCAGTCGGGAACCTGGAAACATATGCTCAAATGCCGAAATATCTCTCAGAAATTAATTAGAAGAAAGGTGAGGGATGGTAAATCTACTTTGTTTTGGCATGATAATTGGCTTGCTTGTGGGCCTTTTAAACATTTATTTGATGTTCCTGATGGTGCCTCATTGAAGAAAGTCCACGACTATTGGAATGCGGGTGTTTGGAAGGAAGATCCGGCTATTCTTCATATTAAACCGTTGCTTCAGGGCATCTCTCTGAGGCCTGGGAATGACAGGTGGGAGTGGCCTTCCTGGGGAGTGTTTCAAGTTTAGTCAAGCTTGGGAAGGAGTGCGGTTACCTGGTACACTTTTCCCTTTCCATAAACTTGTTTGGTTTCGCAATCACATACCCAAGATGTCCCTAACTCTCCTTCGTGCTTTCAAAGGAAAATTACTCACCAGAAATCTTCTCCGAAAATGGGACATTAGCTCCCCTTCTAACTGTGTTATGTGTGCTGATAATGTAGAGGAAAGTGCAGGTCACCTTTTCTTCGAATGTGACTACTCTCGTTACATTTTGAAGAGAGCATTGTTAAAGCTGAATATTCATTCCAATATTGGATTATCCCTGGATAATGTTGGGAACTATTTCCTTACTCACTTTGGTGGGAAAAGTGTTCAAAGTGTGATTGCTAAAACTGTTCTATCGGCTTCTGTGTGGCACATCTGGAGGGAGAGAAACAGGAGAATTTTTGATAAGGAAGAGAGAGTGAAGACATTACTTTTTGAGGAAATCGGTGCGGATATGAGGGTGGCATTGAATACCCTTGAGCCCTCTAGTGAAGGGGAAGCTTCGATGTTGGCCAACTGGACTCTCAGAGATAATGGCTAGGCGGTTTGGGATTATCTTTTTAATGCCTCTTTGTTTCAGGTTTTACACCTGTGTTGTATTTTTGGAGTATCCTACTTTATTTTAGGGTGTGATTAGAAAAGGGACCTCTAGTGGAGAGTGACGACGCTTGTGTCCTATCCTCTCTCTATTGTTCCCTTTTTCCTATCACTTCCCTATTTCTGTATATACTATTGTGTATATTACATTTATCAATAAATGATCAGATTACTTTTCTATATATATATATATATATATATATATATATATATATATATATATATATATATATATAAAGTGTACCAAATAGCATATTGTTATATTGAACAAGATGTATTTTACAATTAATATAATTGTCTGAAGGACATAAGTCTATCACAATAAACTCAACGATTTCATATGAATAAAGTTTTTTGTAACGAGTGGATCACGGGTCAAAGCCATCCAGAGTTCACCAATATTTGGATTTTTCAAGTTTTAGAATGCGTACAAGAATATTCAAAAAATTTCAGAAAAAATACGGGGAATATGGCTTTTCTATACCATCAGCGTGGGAAGCACTTACAACATATATACATTTTTCTCACATATATGTATGTCTTGGAGAGCGAACATAGGAAAAGTTTAAATTTTTTGAAAATGAATAGAACGATCCTTTTTAATGTTTTATGCGTGTGCAACATTTCACTATTCTTATCTTTTCTCCTATGGTTTTCGAATGACTATGCTTGGTAACGACTAACTCCAAATTTGCTACAAACAAGCAAAAAATTAGTTCTCTAATCAAATATGTTGCCTTGCAACATGTCTTGTAATTGAAGGGATTTGATATCCCAAAGAAGAACTTACCAACTACCTTAAATATGCAGTGAAAGGATCGATTCGCCAAGGTTTCTCTACACCGGTTATTGTAGATGATCACACAATGGAAAATCTATGGATTTCCACAATCTAAAACTCTCTTATTTGGTGTAGAAATTTGGGTTCTCACTCTTTTAATGCACTCTCTCTTGGAAAAATAAAGACTAAATGCAAGTAGCTTCTCTCTACTTCAACTATTCTTTTTTCCAACAAGAGGGTGGCTTATTTATAGCCTTCCCACTTGGTGGTAGTAACAATTTCTGCCCATAACTACCTTATGTAGTTATAGAACCACCCAATAACCAATTAATTGATATACTTGTGACATTTCCTAAGTCCTCAACTTAGGTATCACATTAATGGGTGTAATTGCTTCATTTAGCCTTCAAATTCCAACATCTCCCACTCACACATGAATGAGATACATAAGGAAACTTTTTTCCTTTATTCTATGCCAATTCATTCTAGAGAAATAGGTCGTGCAACCGGCATACTGCATGAGTCTGGTGCTATATAACGGTTAGGAGTATATAGAAACTCATATGAGTAGTTTAGAAGTATGCATCACCCTATATCATTTAATCACATTAAGTATCACCCCTTGATCTCATATACTTTGCATTCACAATTGAACTTCGTATAAGCTCAATTGGTCGACAGGTGAACACAAATCAATGTGATACTCGAAATGATCTTCCTCTTCTCGTGGTTCTCTTGAACCTGGCTTAACTCGCTTTTCCAAGTATGTCCTACCAGGCCGAATCTATCGCGATCTCTTGGCAACATCTCAAGATAGCAAACATCAAACCAAGTCTCAAGAACTTGATTGGAGTTTTGAGGAACTAGATTAAGGCTCTCAAGGCCTCAGGGTTTCACACAACAGTAAGTTGAGATCAAAACTTATGTTTAAACCCTTTAGTTTCTTATGCACACATGGTATGAAACATGTGTTACAACACTTTCTCCTTTCCAATGAAGTGTATGTCTCAATATAATGTTATACAGATGATAATTAGACATCACTATGTCTAATTTGAGTGCTGCAATCTACTCATATCAAACCACTATGACTCACATCGAACATCTAAGGTAGATGATGTGAATTCTTAAATTAACCTTTATAACCATAATGACTCCTTAGTCATTAGTCTACTTGTGATGTTAAACCGGAACTCATAATTATCCATCTGACAATTAACTTAAAAACTCGTCTCATCTCCACTCATTTCTTAAATGATGGAGGCGGTTATCGGTGTGAGAAGGCTAACCTTACATCTGTCCGACATACTTTTTAATCAAGAATGCTCCATATAACATTCATAATTTTTGTATGCTATCAAATGTATTGACATTATTATATAAACATTGGGAAATACAAAAGAGAAGTACATCATATTCTATGCAATCCTTGAGATCTTGTGTATTCCATAAACACATTTCTAGGAATAGGCTTAGTAAGCGAATCTGCTATCATATCCCGCGTAGTTATTTACTTCATGCTTATCGCCTTGCGTTCAACCATCTTCTTAGCAAATTTGTGTTTGATATCCATGTGTTTGGTTTTGCAATGGTTTGTATATGCAATAGCCGCCTGACTATAACAGTTAACCATAACTGGATCGGAATCATTTGGGGTAATTAAAGATCCAAGAACCTTTTCAACCAAACAGCCTCTTAAGCTGCCGCAGAGAATGCTACAAACTCTTCTTCCATCGTGGATATGGCTATGCATAATTGTTTCTTACTACTCCATGATATGGCACCATTGTTAAGTAAGAAGTCATGTCCAGAGGTAGACTTTCTTTCATCAAGGTCTCCTCCCCAATCAACATCAGTGTAACCCTTCAGTTACAGATCACTTCCTTGATGGCAGAGTGTATAATCAGTAGTCCCCTTTAGATATCTCAAAATTCTCTTAACTGCCTTCTAATGTGCTTGGCCAGGGTGGGATTGGTATCTACTAACCATTCCAACTGCAAAGCAAATGTCTGGTCTTGTATACATCATAGCATATATAAGACTGCCAACTGCACTAGCATAAGGAATATTGCTCGTTAAGTCCTTCTCCTTTTTAGTCTTACGACATAAACTTTGATTTAAGACCTCATCTTTATTGATAGGAGTGTCAAAATACTTGCTATTTTGCATATTGAATCGTTCAAGTACTTTTTTATATAAGTCTCATATGAAAGAGATAAAAGTTTTTTTGAACGATCTCTTGAGATCTTATCCCCAAGAATATATGCGGCTTCACCCATATATTTCATTTCAAAGTTTGATGAAAGCCAAGCTTTGACTTCAAACTAATACTCTTTATCATTTCCAACTATAAGTATGTCATCTACGTATAGTAACATAATTACAAACTTATCATTAGACCGTTTGTTATAAACGCAATGAACTTCATTAATCATAATGAACTCATTTGACATGATTACATTATGAAAGTGAATATACCATTGCCTTGAGGATTGTTTAAGGCCATAGATAGACTTCAAAAGTCTACAAACCTTATACTCGTGACCTTTTTAAACAAACCCCATAGGTTGATCCATATAGATCTCCTCATCTAATTCTCCATTGAGAAATGTAGTTTTTACATCGATTTGATGAATTCTAGGTCTAAGCTTGCAACTATAGCTAAAATTAGGCGACTCGAGGTAAAGCGTACAACAGGTGAAAAAGTCTCTTCATAGTCAATCCCTTCCTGTTGGTGTACCCCTTCGGAACATGTCGAGTTTTATATCTTTCTATTGATCCATCGGCCTTATGCTTTATCTTGAGAACCCATTTGTTTCCAATGGCTCTTCGTCCTTTTGGGAGATCAACAGTTTCCAAACTTTGTTGAATCTCATAGACTCAAGCTCCTCTTCCATTGCCTTAGCCCATTCTCCCTTAGCAGGACAAGAGAGAGCCTCTTCCAAATTTCTTGGCGCATCCTCTTTTAGTAGACTAGTCATGAAAGCTTCTCCACCTTCAATCTCAAATCGTCGACGTGGAATACTTACACGACTACTACGTCTTCTTTGAGATTCATCGAGTCCCATTTGACTCTCATTTAAGTTAGTCCTTAATTGACTTGGGTCAATTCTTACTTGACTCCCACTTGGATCAAGATGTAATTGACTTACTTGACTACCACTTGGGTTAAGTCTCAATTGACTAGCTTAACTACCACTTGGGTTAAGTCTCAATGGACTCCCACTTGGACCAGGATCATTTTCTGTGACGACCCGTATTCATTAGTACACGTATTTTCGTATTATACGTATTTTTATACTTTAAAGATTTTTTAAAATGGTTTGTCATAAGTTTTATATCAAAAATAGTTTCAAATCAATTATATAAAAATATTTTCGTATCATCATACTAGTTATAACATGTATTCGTACGTTTAAGTGTCGTCAAAAAGTTTAAATAGTTTATATAGCTGTATCAATTATTTTTCTATGAAAACGTTATAAAAATGATTTCAAACTTCTATCGAGTGATTCTATGATCATTTAGTGCTCTCTATTTTAATATCATAATTTTCTGGAGTCAATTCAACCTAAACCTGCAAACCCGCGACTTAAACGTTTTGATCCAAAACTCGTATCTTTGTAGGTTAGAATTCGAAATGGATCTCGTATTTGCAATCCTCGCGATGATACGAACCTGTGGATATGTTTTCGTAATTTTTCGGAGTCGTATGCAAAAACGGCATAGTATTTCGTCATTTTTACTAATTAAAATCGTTAATAATGTTTTTACTATTACTAATTATCCAATTACTCTTACTTTTACCCCCTAACTCCACTTAATTAATACCATAACCCACCTATTTAACTCACCCCCCTAAAGTTGGCAGATCCAACCATACCAATTATTATTGTTATTATTAGTACTACTATTATTATTAATTATATCTTTATATTACTTACCCTATAAATAACTACCCATCCCCTTCACTCACAGACCCAGCCTCTCCCTCTCATTTCGCCAATGAAGCCCACCCGTTCTATTTCGAAACCCACAACAAACAAAAGAAAAAAAAATCCCCGACTCTCCGAAGGCTCTTTCCCCTACCTCATTCTCTACGCAACCCCTCCCCTTCCTCTCTTTGCAGCAAAACCCGCCGCCCCTCTGGTGAACGAGCGCCCCCACCGTCGATTCGTCACCCTCCTTCTCGAGTCCAGCTCTGCCACCACACCAGAGCGCCCCCTCTCGCCCGAGTCGCTCACCCCTTCTCCTCGAGCCCATCTCCACCGCCGCCCGGAGCTCCCGCGACCATCTGCTGCACCCCGACGCCACCTGCCCCGGAGCAACGAACGCCGAGCTCCGACACCTACTCAGCCTAAGCTTCCCCCATACACCCCACCGAACACCATCCACAGTGCCCTACGCTTTCCTCCGACGTCGCCAATGCCACCCCAGCCCCGTCGAATGACGATGACGACGCCCCCGCCTTCGACGGCAAAGACCCCGAGCTCCACCCCCTCCGATCTCCCCTCCGCACTCCCTGCCTTCGCCCCCCGGAGCTCTCTGTCGTTTCCGCCTTGCCGCTGCGACCGCCGCAAGTCACCTCCGCCGTCCGCCGTTCACCAAGTCACCGACGGTGACGCCACGAACACCGAGATCCCCGAACGTGAACAGTGCACAAAATCGTGGGTGAAGGTGAAGGATGTAATATCTATCTTAATACGTATATTTTCCGTGTATATTTATATTCATAATATGGGGTTTTAATCTAAAATTCATTATAAATTGCACAGGTGTCAGAAAATTACAAGACCTGGCCCAGAAAATCAGAAACGACGAAACAGACTCATTGGCACTGGTTTCATCACCAAAAGGCAAGTATATCTCCTACAATGATTTTTCAAAGCCAAAACTCAATACAGCTAAATTTTCTTTAAAATTCATATCATATGATTTTCACGAACACTGACGTACGAGAAAAATATATGTTATAGTACTAGTTAATACGGTCGTTTTAACCCCTTGGTGGAAGAATTCCGATGTATGGTTTGCTCGAGAGAAATATTTGAAAAATGTAATGAAAATCATTTTCTCGTTTTTAATTATTTCTTGGGTCGTATAAATTAAGAAAAATCATCATTAATTATTTTAAGATCTTGAAAGATGGTTATTAGCATTAGAAAAATATTTTAAACATATTTATCCTCATTTGCTCAGTCAAAACCGTTTTCTATGCTCGTTTCTTTAAGTTATTGTCCATTTCTATACTTCGTATAATTACGTAACTAAATCACAAAACTGTAAAATTGGTTGAGATTATTGAATGGACCGATAAGACATCTTACACATCTAATACGATGCAAATGAACCGAATAAACTGGATGTAATATGGAACTTCAATATAAATGAATGGAAGATGGAACTTCAATATAAATAGATGGTACGCGTACTTTTGACCCGGCACTTGACTTGACCCGTGGGATTGTGGTAGTCTATGATCACAAGTGTTATGATGTGATTGGATGCACCCAACCGAATACCTCCAACACATTACAGAGGTTAGAGCTTGACTGTCACCCTATGGGGTCGGTGAGCAACGTCACAGATTGGCTCCAGTCACAGGGCGCATGTTAGTCATCTCTCGTACTCTTGAACATGGACTTATCACTAGAATAGACTGGTTATTAAATATTGTTCTAACATCTTTTTCTACAGTTGCTGACAACGTTACAGTTTCGTTATTAAATGATATATTGTTACAAGTTGCTAATAGTATTGCTAATTGCTATCAAATGATTAAATTACTGCAGGTTGCAAATTGCTGCGAATGTTTAACTACTATAATCTCTTTTAAAATAAACTTATTACTTGTCCTTTTAATTTTAGATTGGATCAATTTTAAATACCTAACGTTTTTTGTTTTTGGAGATTATCTTACCGAGTAAACATCGCTGCCGGACATTTTACTTTGTTGTTTTACGAAATATCCGTCAGGTATCAATAGTGAGTTCTCTGAAGATAATATCGTTGAAGTTGAGCCAGCACTTGACGAGTACGTAGAGCACCTTCCCGTTGAAGATTAGACGACCACCTTCGCGACTGCACCTTTATATTTGAAATAATGTAATTCGTGTACTTGTTTGTATTGGCCATGTTAGGCCAAAAATGTATCTTAAATACTGTACGCTGGATATGTAATAATGTTGTTTGGTTTGCTTCTTAAATTTGCAAGCAAGGACATGCAATTTCTACATAGACGTGTGTTTAAGCCAAGGAGGAAGAAAAGAAAAAAAGAAAGAAAAAAATGTACTCCTCCTTGTTTACGCACATCGTAGATCCGCTTGCGTCCTTGCTCCCGGTAGAATGGGAAGCTGGGCGTGACAGGTTTTATTGGTGGCCCCATGTAGGTCATGCTTTTGCAGAAACTTTAAGATCGGTTTAGACAACATTAATATCTAAGTGTACAACTAGAATAGATTTTTTTCACCTAACTTACATTGCGGTTTGTCTTGAAGTATGACAGGTCGATCAAATACTCATGGTGTCACTAGCAACAATATCATGGGTGTCGTAAGAGAAATACTGAAAATTCAACGCCAAATTCTCTATGAGGATGTTGACAAACTCTGTAAAGCATCCCAATGGAAGCATCTTATGGAACCATCGGGAGACGCCCTCCGACCGATGAAGACTACTTTTAAGAGGCCTGCATCTTCAGTATACAACGGATCCCCGTTGGTGTGCTTCCATTGCAACCAAAAGTGACATATCAAGAAGAACTGTCGCCTGCTGATGAATCAATGTTTGGTCTGTGGAGCATCTGAGCACTCTGCCAGAAACTGCCCCCGCCACATTAACAAGAAAGCGACTACAACAGCAGGAGTTTCTGGATCAGCACAGCATAAGCCATCCCTAGCTCCACAAGAGAAGGCATTCCAACAGGCCTAGGCCAGGTGTCAAGTATCCATCACGTCAACAGAGTGAATGAGGCAGCAGAGCCAGTAATCACTGGTATATCTGAACCTTTTCCCTTTACGTCGATTTGACGGCCATCGCCTTTATTATCATTGCTAGCATACATTATCATACTATCAGTATTGTCTTCGTAGCATACCCCTTTCTTGATTTAGAAGTTTCCCATCACTTCTTATCACAAAAGTCGCAACGATTTACTTCCATTGGTCCTCATTACCTTCTTTGAACTTTTGAACCTTCAACTAGGAAATCGTGTTTCATTTTGATGAATCTTATTCTAGAACCTTCCTTTGATAACAACTAGAGTGACCTTCCATAATATAGAACCGTCCATTCATTACTTCACCATCATCATTCTTGCAATAGCCTTCCAATCGTCTGACTTATTCTGAGAATGCTTCCTAGTCACGTTTAGTTCATCTAAACTATGGCTATACTCTTTTATAAGGAGGGTAGCATTCGAATTTTTCAATCGTTCGAAGGTTGAGTTCGACAACGGAAGCAGATTGAAGGACACTCAAAAGTATTTGAGGATGTTGCTAGAGAATTTGAGACGAGCCAAATCACGACATGCAAGTGTAGGTTGTTTCGTCTTCTTCATCTTTCTTGAGCTCATATTTCTGTTCTACCCACTACTTTCATCTTGTGCCCGATTTCCGTGGTTTGAATCATTTTCCCGCATACCATATCCCCCTCTTTATTGCCTTTTGTCTGCATCCTCTCCTTGAGCCCCGGTCCGGCCTACCCTACCCTACCATATCAATGACTTCGGCACCCCCTTCAAACCCATCATCCCTTCCTTCACCAAACCCATCCCGTGACTTCCTTGCTGTCGTGACAACACCCACCTCTTCACCGTGTCTCTTCCCTTCTCGAGCCCAACCCCTCTTACCTCAAGCTCCTCCGGCCTCACTCGGAGCTTTGCCACACCACTCGTCACTGAGCAATCGTCGTCGCCGCACGACATGGATCGACAACCGTCGATGACCATCCGACGTTTTATTTTAGGATTTTTGGGTTTAGCGACGATCCTATCCGCCACCCTCATCGACGTCGTGTGGTCGACATCTTGGCAAGTCGCGATTCTTGGTTTTCTTTTGAGCTCATTGCCACGAATCTTGCCACTCTTGATGTCCCGCCTGGGCATCTCTGCAGGTCCGCTCCTTCGGGTTTGCGGAACTGTATGTTTTTGGCCGATGGCTTGTTTGGGATTGATGATGAGAGTTATGGAGTGTTGGTAAGGGGTATCATTGTCGATTGGTATTGGAATGCTGTTAGCCTAAGCTGTTGAAGTTTGACGTCGATCTTGTGCTTGGATTTGGATAATGGTTTCGGTGTTAGATTATTATTGGTCGTTATGGGAGTTGATACAAGGAGTAGCAATGATGAGTATAGTGATAAGTATGGTCTTTAGTAGTTGGCCTTGTACTTGTTTATTTGTGTTGTTTTGGACGTTGATTTGTCTTTGGTACTTATGGGAGTTGATGTCATTTGTGTTAGGCTGATTAGGTTTAACAGCATGAACGCATATGGATTAGTCATTGTCTCTTTGTATGCTATATTATTGATGACTTCCTTGACTAGACAATTAGTCATCATTAGTCATCTTCCTTTTTGATGTGGTTAAATAACTTGCTACTAGCTTATCACCTCAGGTTCCAAGTTCGAACAAATGTTATCATTATAACTATCATTTTCATATAACGCCATTAGCTCATTGTCACTTTTGGCTACTTGAAAAGTCGATGTAATTATTATAATGATACTAGACCCAAGACTAGTTATGGAAGCTATGGTGATGTTAATAGTATATATTTATTACTAACATCTCTTATTTTCTTGATGCAAGATATCACATTATATTTCATGCTATTAACAACTTATTTTCCTATATCGTAATCATTCATCGAGCCTTCCCTTCGATCGTTTAAATTGCTTAGGCAAGGATCGGTCTTCTAAATTCCGAGAACGGAATTATTTTAAGGAGGGTAGGATGTGACGACCCGTATTCATCAGTACACATATTTTTCATATTCTACGTATTTTTATACTTTAAAGATATTTTGAAATGGTTTGTCAGAAGTTTTATATCAAAAATAGTTTCAAATCAATTATATAAAAATATTTTTGTATCATCATACTAGTTATAATATGTATTCGTAAGTTTAAGTTTCGTCAAAAAGTTTATATAGTTTATATAATATTTTCTACTTAATTATTACTGATATAGCCGTATCAATTATTTTTCTATGTAAATGTTATCAAAATGATTTCAAACTTCTACCATGTGATTCTATGCTTATTTAGTGCTCCCCATTTTAAATTTGTAATTTTCTGGAGTCAAATCGACCTATAACCTGAAAATCTGCGACCTAAACATTTTGACCCAAAAATCGTATCTCTGTATCTTAGAATTTGAAATGGATCTCATATTCGCGATCCTTGTGATGATATGAACCTGTGGTTATGTTTTCGTAATTTTTCAGTGTCGTTTGCAAAAACGGCGTAGTATTACGTTATTTTTACTAATTACAATCGCTAACGATGTTTTTACTATTACTAATTATCCAATTACTCTTACTTTTACCCCTAACCCCCCTTAATTAATACCCTAACACACCTATTTAACTCACCTCCCTAAAGTTGGCAGATCCAACTATACCAATTATTATTGTTATTATTGTTACTACTATTATTATTAATTATATCTTTATTATTAATTGCTGGGAATGTTTAACTGCTATATTCTCTTTTCAAATAAACTTATTACTTGTCCTTTTAATTTCAGCTTGGATCAATTTTAAATACATAACGTTTTGTTTTTGGAGATTATCTTGCCGAGTAAACATCCCTGACGGACATTTCACTTTGTTGTTTTTAGAAATGTCCGTCAGGTATCGATAGTGAGTTCTCTGAGGACACTACTGTAGAAGTTGAGCCTGCACTTGACGAGTACGTAGAGTACCTATCCGTTGAAGATTAGACGACCACATTCGCGACTGCACCTTTATATTTGAAATAATGTAATTCGTTTACTTGTTTGTATTGGCCATGCTAGGCCCAAAATGTACCTTAAATTCTGTACGTTGGATATGTAATAATGTTATTTGGGCTGCTTCTTAAATTTGCATGTAAGGACATGCAATTTCTACACACACGCTTAGTGTGTTTAAGCCAAGGAGGAAGAAAAGAAAAAGAAAAGAAAAAAAGGTAATCCTCATTGTTTTATGAACATCGCGGACCCGCTCGCATCCTCGTTCCCGGTAAAATGGGAAGAGGGACGTGACATGTTTTAGTGGCTGCCCATACCGGTCATGCTTTTGCAAAAATATTAAGATCGGTTTGGACAACATTAATATCTATGTGTACAACTAGAATTGATTTTTTTCACCTAAATTACATTGTGGGTTGTCTTGAAGTATGACAGGTCGATCAAATACTCATGGCGTGACCAGCAACGACGACTTGGGTATCGTAAGAGAAATACTGAAAATTCAACGCCAAATTCTCCATGAGGCTGTTGACAAACTCTGTAAAGCATCCCAAGGGAAGCATCTTATGGAACCACCGGGAGACGCCCTCAGACCGATGACGACTACTTTCAAGAGGCATGCATCTTCAGTATACAACCGATCCCCGATGGTATGCTTCCATTGCAACCGAAAGGGACATATCAAGAAGAACTTTCGCCTACTGATGAATCAATGTTTGGTCTATGGAGCTTCTGAGCACTTTGCCAGGAACTGCCCCCGCCACCCCTAGCTGGTCTGTGAAGAACTTTCGCCTACTGATGAATCAATGACAGCAGGAGTTTCTGGATCAGCACAACATAAGCTACCCCTAGCTCCACAGCAGAAGGCTTTCCTGTTGGGTTTTGAGGGACCTTTAGGGCACATTTCTATACCCATCCTATGTCGGACGGACGATAGATGCAAAAGAAAAGGCAACGGAAAAATAACCGTTAAACTATTTAACGAAAAGCCCTAAGGATTTCAAGACCATAGCCAGGATCTCTACTATCTTAAAGTGGGTCCGACCACCCCAAGATAGATCTAAGCTACTGCAATAATATAAATAAATAGCTTAATTAAACTACATAGCCGGAACCTTGCTTGCTCCGACAAGATGTATCGAACCACGTCCCGAGCCGCTCCTCGTCCCGAGCTGAACTGCTTTCCGAGCTGCTCCTCGTCCCGACCTGAACCGCTTCCCGAACCGCACCACGTCCCGAGGCGAGCAACCCCCTTGTCACTGAGCCAACCACGTGCCGAAGAAAGTTTCACTTGAGTGGATCCTTTTCCAAGACTCCGGATCGAATCCGAGCCCATTCGTGGCTTTGCTAGAGCCCTTCATGAGCAAGGGAGAAATATAGGGAGACGAGAATATTTATTTTAAGCTTAGATCTGAGCGTGCTCCAAACTTTTTGGAATTCGCTCAGATCTAGAGCTTGGGCCGAGTAATGAGAAAGGGGGCATGCTGATCGACCCCGGGCGTACACCCGGAAGAACGGTTGTAGTTTTACCGCAAGTGCACGGTGTAGCAGCGAGCGGGATATCGAACACAGGGAGGACGAATGACCGTGCTTGTTCCAATCACCCTGGCTATTCAAGAAGAAAGATTTGCCTTTGGCGATCCTGTCACAATCGTCAGACAAAGTGCGGAAATATCAAATCAAATAAAGAACGTCTAGGGAATGGGGAATCCCCGCTACTCACCGTATCTCATAAATGTGGTTCGTCGGTTTCAAAATTGCTAGATTGAGATTTTGGATGGACTAGTTGCAACTGAATTTAGAACCAAGCTCACGCTCTCGCGCTGTTGCCGGTCTATAGCTATCCTAGGTTTGGGTCCAATCTCTTGCAAACCCTAGCCTAGGAAAGCTAGCATTAGGATCAACATCATCGTCCAATCGCGCACCGAGCCCAATCTCTTGCAAACTCGGCTCGTGATCTATGTTGGGATAGTTCCTACCCGTCCAATCTCTTGCAAACGGGTATTGGCACGGAATTGCAACCGGAAACCCTAGTATCGGTCCAATCTCTTGCAAACCGATATTACGGAAATTCGATTCCAACCCAATTCGGATTTCTAAGGTTTCCTATCGAATCGGGATCCAATCTCTTGCAAATCCCGATCGGTATGAACTCCTAGCTAACCGTAGTAAATTGATCCCAACCTAATCCCTAGATATCGATTCTAGCAAAATTTCTACTAATTCATCACAAATATGAAGTTGGGCTTGTAGGGTTCATCCACACGCCCCAAGACGTGGCGACTACTCACAATTCATAGCAAGATCATAAAAATAATCAATGAAATAAGCAATAGAATTCATCACAATATTGAGATATGCAATAAAAATAGAATTTTTAGAGAAGAGAAACACAAACCAATGGAGTTCTTCAATTAATCTAACAAAAATCAAACTTTTTCTCCTCTCATATCTCAAGAATAAAACTAAAAAGCTAATCTAAAAAGCTGCAAAAAATCTGAGGAGAAGCTCTCCAAAACTAGGGTAAAAACAGGGGTTAAATAGCCCCCAAAATCGTCCAAAAACTGTGACCAAAATACCCCTGCGCAGCCTGTTTTCCGCAATTTTCGCTACAGGCAGCGCATCGCACTCGGCCGAGTGACAAAAGTCGCTCGGCCGAGTGAGAAACCCTGTAATTTTCCAGTAAGTCGGGGCCTTCAGGGGTCTCTACTTCGGGGGCGGCTCAGCCGAGTGAGTTGTCGTCACTCGGCTGATGGCTTCATTGTACTCGGGCGGACGGGATTCTCCACTCGGCCGAGTGGGTCTTCTGAAGCTCAGGCAGCCGAAAAACAGAAACTTGGAGATTTTTGAAGGGCTTTGTCTGGGCGCCACTCAGGCGGATGTGATGTCTTCACTCGGCCGATGTGGTCTTCGTCGCTCGGCCGAGTGCACAGGTAAATCGTGTCTGATCTGGTCGGCCGAGCGGTGTCTCGCTGGTCGGCCGAGTGGCTCCTCCACTCGGCCGAGTGAGACACAAAAAAATGCCCAATCTGCTTATTTTGGCCTCCTCGTCGCTCCTGCGACGTCCGTTCTTCTTCCGCTCCTCTCCAACAGTAAAATACCCCTCGGGGAGGTCGTCGGTGACCCTCTGGAGTAAGCGCATCTCGAGATCACTCCAAATCGCGCCAAATCACCTGAAATGTGACAAAAACAACAAATCGTGAAAAGCATCGCAATATCGTCGATATATCGTGAAAAACATGATTTGGGCGATCTAAATGGCATGTAAAAATGCGGGAAAAAGGTGTAAAATAAGGAGTGATCAAAATCCCCCAAGCTTGCCTCTTACTCGTCCTCGAGGAAGATAAGTAAATGGCGAACCCGGTGGAATTGGAAAACGAAAATGGCGAAAAATGAAAAATGAAAAACGGAGAAGAATGGAAAGCGAAATGAAAATAAAGAAGAGAGAAAGAAGCGAGGAGGTAAGCTACTAGATCATTTCCTCAGGACGGGGGTTTCACTTACTCATATAGCATGCACCGAATGAAAAACTCATGTCAAAAGATTTTATTTTGATATCATAGTATAATAGTGCAAATAGAAATGGAAAACCCACGAACAACGATATAATCATGAAAAACGGAATAATTCTAAAATTAACATCGTCTGAATCATTTAAAGCGGTATACAAATCACAGATCACACACTTTTCAATTGAATGCTTTCTATCAGGAGTATAAGAGTATCACACAATAGAATAGAGAGAATAGAAAGGTATGGATTTCATGAAATGAACGCTAGGCTTAGATTTCTGGATTTCGTAAAGCTAGAAATAATCTCACCGAGTATAGAATATTACTTAGCCTAGGTTGTCGTGCAACGTCAAGTAGTCACTCTCTCACACATCAATGGATCCCCTCCCCCAAGCTTATCTATAAGCGAGGTGACATAAAAAATATTCACATCCCCATTTTTGTATAGCTCCAAATGTAATAAGAAGAAAGAAGAAAGAAACAAAGTGAGATGGGATCTTTTATTGAGGATTTTTCCTCTTTTCTCTGTTTTTTTTCAATATAGCATATATACACAACGATCCCAACTCAAAGAGAGATAATGATATACAAGAATGTTCTTCTCTCTTTTTTTTCAGAGAATAAGAGATTTGGAGCTAGGAATTAGTAGCGGGGGAAATGCCATAAAATAGAATCGCTAAGGGGAGATTCACCAATGATTGTAAAAGTAGAGAAATGATGTTCAAGATTTGTGGAGAAAGAAATAGATATAACTCTCGGTTCACTCTATAAGACATGCACGACAACTTCAGCAGGGTAATCTAATCTACTCAGTTTCGATCACAAAAAAGATAACTAATCCAGATTTATCATAGCTAACATCATTCAATCATCCTGAAGTGAAGTGTACAATTCATGCATATAGAAGTGATATAGGAAAAAGAAATCAGTACTCCAGATATAAGCATTCAATGCGTGAATCTTGGTGTGTTTTCTGTGATAGCATACATATGAATATTCAGACTCAGCTAATAATAGAACTTCATCCATTTTCATGTGGCAGAAGTGTGGGTTACTATCTCTAGATGCAAGGCAAGTCATAGCATATGATATCAGAAATAAAGTCTAAGACATGACAAATATAGCATGCATATAGAGTAAGCTAAATCCAACGTCATCATCATCACAGAAAAGTCATCTCTAGCATGAGATGAAAAAAGAAATAAAGATAAAGGGAAAAAAAGAACTATTTACAATGCGGCACACAGACAAAATAAGAAAAATGTGATGCATGGCAAAATAAAAGAAAAATGATGAAAAATAAGTGCAAAAGTGAAGAATGGTGTGAAAAACTAAAAATAAAGGTGGCAAATCGAAAAAGAACGTGAGAACTCACTCCCCCAAGCTAAATGGCACAGTGTCCTCAATGTGCAAAGTGTGGCACACCGAGAGACAAGAAATGTGAGGGGCAAGTGAGGATGCATGCATGAAAAATGAAAATAAAAAGAAAAATAAAGAAATGAAAATATGATGCGGAAATGATGCATGCACAGATAGGAGTCATATAGATATATAAGAGTGTCACCAAAAACGCTCCCTCTCTCCCAGAAAAGATATATAAATATACGGTCGACATGAGAATCCCAAAATAAGTGAGGGGAGGGGGGTGGACAAAAAGGCATCAGGACCCAGCAGAAACGGGCAGCACAACGGCAAAAGGAATCGATGGCATCAAGGGTGCCTAGGAAGGTGGTGCTGCACCGTCTCCGTCCTGAGGCGGAGGTGGTGGTGGTGGCTGGCTAGGCCGCTGAGCGGGTGTGGGTGTGGAAGTGTAGGCAGGTCGAGTGTGTGTGGAAGTGTGGGCAGGAACCTGCTGGGTGGGTGGGGGTACGCGCGGGAGACGCTCCAGAACCTGGGTGAGACAGTAGTGAATCTGCGGTAGCAGCTCGAAGCGGCCAGCCATCGCAGAGACGGTGGAGGACAGGGTCCTAAGGTCGCCTCTGAGGCCACTCACCGCCCCCTCTAGAGCACGAATGCTCTGAAGTACAGTGTCAGGGGGAGGTGGTGCAGAGGGACGCACCGGGTGGGGCTGTGCAGGGCGTGGCTGGCGTACTCGGGTCGCGTATGTGACGGGCTCAGCGGGGAAGGGTACGAAAGGTGCTGCACTCGCAAATGTGGGCCTGGCCTCAGTGTGAGGCCGGGGCACCGGCTGGTGAGAAGTGGAGGCAGCAGCAGCGAAAGAAGAGTGCAAAAGTGGCAGCGAGGTGGCCAGAGAGGTCAGTGGCACAGAAG
The DNA here is from genome assembly GCA_030789695.1 of Scilla litardierei. Lineage (NCBI taxonomy): Eukaryota > Viridiplantae > Streptophyta > Magnoliopsida > Asparagales > Asparagaceae > Scilla > Scilla litardierei. Next base: position 107,415,084 of record CM061137.1, on the reverse strand, counting down.
TGTGGACAGACGCCACGACGCTCTCGGAAAATACAGCAGGGGTGGAGACAGAGGTGACTACCGCTGGGGTGGAAGTGTGTGGACCAAAAGGCGCAACCCCAGCGGAGATCATGCTAGCCATGGTCTCCATGACCGCGGCAAACGAGGGCTCTCCACTCTCAACAAAGGTCGGTGGGCGCTCGGGGAGTGCGGAGCAAAGAGGCTCGACGGACAGAGGGCCAGTGGTGGTGGTGGGACTGGTGGTGACAGCCTCGGAAGTGGTGGAGGTGGTGGAAGTGGGCTCAGCTGAGGTACTCTCGACACCGACAGTGGTGTCAGGAGCAGCGGAAACGTCAGGTATAGGCTGATGGGCCACAGGGTCAACAGGGGCAGCAGGCTCGGTAGGGTGTGCAACAGGGTCTACAGGGGCAGCGTGGGCCTGCTCGGCCTCCTCGGCCTCGAGCACGTAAGCAGCGGGGATGAGAACATCCATCGCAGGGAGCCAGTCTGCCTGGGCTGGTGCAATCTGAGTCCGAGCTGGGCTCGTAAGAATCATGTAATCGGCCCCGTAAGGGCCGTGCAACCAGACCCAGTGACCCTCACCGTGCGGACGAAGCATCTTCATCCGGGCCATAACATCTATCGACAGAGAAGTGGGGCCCGGGACGCGTCGCAAGTCGTCAGGGAAGTCCTCGCCGGTCATAAGAGCAAGCATGGTGATCAGGCCGCCGCAGCATATCGGTGAGCGAGCGCCCACCGATACGATGATGCGGTCCAAAAACCAAGCCGCGACATCAATCACGACGGCGGGGACCAGCTCATCGCCATCCCTAGATAGAGCTCTGGGACGTGTCATCGCGTAGAGCATATAGAGCTCTGGCGTAGACATCGTGCCCGGCTCATATCTGGCCAAAAAGGTCGTCGCCATAAGGCGCTGAGCAATGCGGAGGCAGGGATGGACTATGACCGAGGCCTTGGCCCTACTAGGGTCAAAGGCAGCGTGAAGACCTGTAATCCGGGCCCAGAAGGCTCCGGCGTCGAAGGAAGGTGGGGGGATATGGGTGGGGCCGTAACCGCGATTGGCTCCAGGGACAGCGGGCCACGAGAAAAACGCTCTCATCATATCGAGAGTGACCTGGCACTCTCGATCCATGAACCGAAACGAGCATCCCTCGTCGGTCCGGGTGATCAAACTCAGAACCTCAAGTGTCGGGCGGGTGAACGTGTCCACCGACACCTGGAAGAAATCTCGCCAGCCCACGTTGTCGTACAACGTGAGCATCCCCTCTAGTACCCCGGGCGTCCTAGGTCAGCGAGGTGTGCAAACCTGGAGGGTACGATCGAGCGCTGGGAGATACGGTCGAAGACGGCGCGGTGTGCGTCGTCTCGGAACGTAATCCCAAGCGGCCCGACCAGTGGAGCCGGTGGTGGTGGCTGTGGAGCGGCAGGGAGAGGCTGTGCGTGCTGTGGGTGCACTGCAGGCTGTGCGGGGTGTGCGGGGCCTGCAGGCTGTGCTGGGTGGACGGCGTGTGTGGGAGACGGTGGAGGAGAGTCCTCCAACTCGTGGGAGGGGCCGGCATCATCCGACCGCTTCCGCTTAGCGGAAGCTCTCTTCGACCGCGGCCGTGTCCGGGGCGGCATATCGGCCCCGAGCGCGCTCCGAAAAGTGTAAAAAGTGTGGTGTGTGTAAAAGAGTGGAAGGAGTATACCCAGACATGCCGCGAGTGCTCAGCAATGGAGGCATGCGAAGTCAGCGCCTCCACGAAGCTCAAATCAGTCCTGAGAAGCTCCCCTGGGCTCCCCTAAGCTCCCAAAAACAACCTGCGCGTGAAATGGAGATATCAGCGGGTAATAATCAAAACGTATGGAGCATTAGGGGTATCATAGATAGATATAGGAATTGATTTGGGTTTGGGGGTCGTTTAACACATGGATCCTCAAAAAATACTCAAAAAGAGGAGAAAAAGGCAATAAAGGCGATACCGGAGGTGGTAGGGGCGGCGGCCGCCGGCGGCGACTCGGGCGAGGCGCCGGAGGTGCTCGGCCGGCGGTGGCGGGCCGAGCGGCGGCGCGAGCTGGCTGGTCGGGTGAGTGGGGGCGCGAGCGAGGGTTATCAGGCGAGGGGAGCTGAAGGGTCGGGCTGTTTGGGGGTTTTCGCGTTTCGAAAAATGTGCCCCCCTCGCCCCTTATATAATAAAAGTTACGACTCGGCCGAGTGACTAAGCTACTCGGCCGAGCGAGATCAATGAAAATTTCTCCTCGCTTACGCTTCGGCCGAGTGGCTTTGCCAGCCTCGGCCGAGTGGAGTAAGTCCATTCGGCCGAGTGACTCAAGCTACTCGGCAAGACTCGCCCTAGGAGGGTATCCGTTTTACTCGGCCGAGTGGGAATATATACTCGGCCGAGCAGCAGTTATACTGAAATCAGGAAAATAAACAGAGAGTTGGGTACAGCAGACTTCCCTCGTTCGTGAGCGGCTCGGCCGGACGAACTTGTGTACTCGGCCGAGTGACTAGTATGCTCAGCCGAGTGAGCCTTATGTTCTGCTGTTTGTCTTCGTTTGGGCTCTAAACTCCGCCTTTCTTCCTCCAGTCGATTCCATCTTCCTCCTAAGCGTCGAGCGCCTTCTTGGGGCGCTCCTCGTTGTCTCGTTCATCCTCCTCATGATGGATTTACCTATCTCCTCTCCTGTCAAGAAAAATAGGACCAGTTATCACAAATTTTTTGGGCGAACGACTCAAAACACTAAAAATTTCTAAAACGAAAATAAAGAAAAAGTAAAAATAAAGCGAAAACCGTCGGGTTGCCTCCCGGCAAGCGCTCGTTTAAGGTCGTGAGCTCGACCCCCTATAATTTTCAATCAATGCGGGATGTTTGGTGCATATGAGATGCACCCATCAAACTTTCCGGGGAGGACGCTTGGATTGGGAAGTTGCGGCGTGTTCTCCCTCGGTGGTCTCCCATCTCGAATAGTGTTGGGGGGATGCTCCCCCAAGCTAGCATTTGCTCCGGTCAACGGCTTCACCGGTGATGCCGATTTCCGTACCGGAGGAGCTTTCTTTGGAGACTTTAATTTCGAGAGCTTACAGAGCTCTTGAATCCTTGCGACATCAACGTCGCCTTCATCATCTTCAGCGGAGAGGTCGGGGGAATCATCTTTCTTCTCATTTTGGCCTAAATCCGGGCCTTCCTCGAAATCTTCATCGAATAGAGCGCCAATAGAGTGGGGGATCGCCTCCTCAATTACCTCATCAAGGAGGTCCATGTAATCAAGCTCCTCGTGGTAAGGCATGTGCTTCATAGCCTTAGGAATGTGAAGCTCCACCTCGATGTTGCCGACGTTTAAAGTTAGTGTACCTTCGCGCACGTCGACGATGACTCCGGCGGTGGCGAGGAATGGGCGTCCAAGTATCAACGAAGTATCTCCCTCCTCCTTAACGTCCATGATCACGAAGTCACATGGCAAGCATATTCCCCCCGGGACTTGTAGCGGGATGTCTTCGGCGATCCCCACCGGCCTTGTTATCCGTCCATCGGCTAATTGAATGCGCATGTCGGTGGGTTTCAACTTTGTCCCGGTGTTTAGCCTTAAGAACATGGAGAGAGGCATGAGGCTCACACTAGCCCCTAGATCAACCAACGCCTTTTGAAGAGGAACGCCACCCAAGGTGCAAGGAATTCGAAAACTCCCCGGATCTTTAAATTTTGCCGGCTCCTTCTCTCTCTTGGTGAACCAAGAGCCCTCCTCGGCTAGCATGATCTTCTCCTTCCTCTTTCTCCCCGAAATCAAGTCCTTTAAGAATTTAGCATATGTGGGGATCTCCACGATGGCGTCGAGGAAGGGAATATTGAGGCTAACTCCTCTTAGATACTCGAGAAACTTCGCTAGCCTTTTCTCCATTTTCGCTCTAGCGAGCCTTTGGGGGAATGGGACCGGTGGCATGAAGCGCCTTTCCTCAATCAATTGTTCCGCTCTAGATTTCTCTTTTTCTTGTGGCTCCTTCTCCTTATGCCCCTAGTGGTAACGAACGGCATTGATGTGGACCGGGTTGCGCCGGCAATCGTTGAGTGTTCCGATTGAGCAATGCCAATTGCTCCGATATTTGAGCCACAACGGTATTAAGAGAGTCTTGCCCCGCCTTCAAGCTAGCATTGACCTTATTTTGCTCGACCATAAACGCCTCCACTCTAGCTTTGAAGTCGGATCGTTGTTGAGCTTGCGGAGGGTTTTGATTTTGATTCCTCCACCCTTGATTGTATCCGGGCGGCCTATATGATGGAACTTGTTGCTTCGGTTGGAAATTTTGTTGTGGAGGCCCCCTCGGCGGATAGTTTTGTTGTTGGGGTGGTGGTGGTCGAGCTTGTTGAGGTGGTTGTTGTGGCGGGTTCAAAGCTCCTTCATTGTTGGCGTAAGAGAATCCGGGATGATTTCTTGTGGCCGGATTGGCCCAATATCCTTGGTTCCCCGCAACATATTGTACTTGCTCCAAGGATCCTTTTCCTTGCTCTCCTCCCGAGTACATGGCTTGAGATTGGTCTTGCCAATCACACATTTGGTTCGTTGGAGCGGAGGTAGAAGGGGATCCTTGGGGCTCCGTGATAAACTTCTCCAATCTCTCCACTACCTTGTGGAGAGAATCAAACTTGCTCGTAAGCTCCGCTACGGCCTTCGCCTCGTAGATGCTAGTTGGCTTTAAGGAGGACGTAGAGTGTCCTCGCTCATCGCCCCATTGTTGATTATTTGAGGCCATCTCCTCAATTAGGGCCGTAGCTTCCTCGGGAGTCTTTGACAAGATAGCACCATTCGCCGCGGCATCAATAATTTGTTTGGTCCCCAGTTGGAGACCATTGTAGAAGCTATGCACTAGCTCCCAATCTTCTATACTATGGTGCGGGCATTGATGCTGCAGATCCTTAAAACGCTCCCAAGCCTCATAGAGCGTCTCCTGTGGTCCTTGCTTGAAGGACATGAGAACGCCTTCAGCTTGCGTACCCCCGGCATCTGGAATGTGGCGCACTTCGATAAGAACAATTGGATGTGGTAGTGGGGATTTTCATGGGCATTCCCATGAAATGGATCCTGCTGCATCAGAACCACTAGTCCAGTCTTTAGCTCGAAGCTCTTGTCAGCCGCCAACCCCGGCATGGCAATGGATGAGGTAGTAGAAGAGGTCTTAGGCCGAAGCCTATCTCAAATAGAAATTAGCCTCGCCATCCTTGCCGCCAATTGTTCAGGAGTTTCCGTGTTGGTCATAAACCGCCCTTCCGGATTTTGTCTCCTTTCCGCTCTAAGTCTCCGCGCGGTACGTTCGATCTCCGGATCAAACAATATAGCTTCAGGGTCCGTCGTAGATCTCGTGTACATGCACAGAGAAAACAGAGTTTCAAAGAGATGATTAGTACCGTGGAAGGGTTAGGAAGAAAAAATAAGAAAAAATGGAAATAATAATGATAATAATAAAAAATAAAAAAGGAAGTAGCTAGGGGTGGTAAGATCAAACGCAATCGCCTCCCCGGCAACGGCGCCAAAAACTTGATCGACCCCGGGCGTACACCCGGAAGAACGGTTGTAGTTTTACCGCAAGTGCACGGTGTAGCAGCGAGCGGGATATCGAACACAGGGAGGACGAATGACCGTGCTTGTTCCAATCACCCTGGCTATTCAAGAAGAAAGATTTGCCTTTGGCGATCCTGTCACAATCGTCAGACAAAGTGCGGAAATATCAAATCAAATAAAGAACGTCTAGGGAATGGGGAATCCCCGCTACTCACCGTATCTCATAAATGTGGTTCTTCGGTTTCAAAATTGCTAGATTGAGATTTTGGATGGACTAGTTGCAACTGAATTTAGAACCAAGCTCACGCTCTCGCGCTGTTGCCGGTCTATAGCTATCCTAGGTTTGGGTCCAATCTCTTGCAAACCCTAGCCTAGGAAAGCTAGCATTAGGATCAACATCATCGTCCAATCGCGCACCGAGCCCAATCTCTTGCAAACTCGGCTCGCGATCTAGGTTGGGATAGTTCCTACCCGTCCAATCTCTTGCAAACGGGTATTGGCACGGAATTGCAATCGGAAACCCTAGTATCGGTCCAATCTCTTGCAAACCGATACTACGGAAATTCGATTACAACCCAATTCGGATTTCTAGGGTTTCCTATCGAATCGGGATCCAATCTCTTGCAAATCCCGATCGGTATGAACTCCTAGCTAACCGTGGTAAATTGATCCCAACCTAATCCCTAGATATCGATTCTAGCAAAATTTCTACTAATTCATCACAAATATGAAGTTGGGCTTGTAAGGTTCATCCCCACGCCCCAAGACGTGGCGACTACTCACAATTCATAGCAAGATCACAAAAATAATCAATGAAATAAGCAATAGAATTCATCACAATATTGAGATATGCAATAAAATAGAATTTTTAGAGAAGAGAAACACAAACCAATGGAGTTCTTCAATTAATCTAACAAAAATCAAACTTTTTCTCCTCTCTAATCTCAAGAATAAAAGTAAAAAGCTAATCTAAAAAGCTGCAAAAAATCTGAGGAGAAGCTCTCCAAAACTAGGGTAAAAACAGGGGTTAAATAGCCCCCAAACTCGTCCAAAAACTGTGACCAAATTACCCCTGCGCAGCCTGTTTTCCGCAATTTTCGCTACAGGCAGCGCGTCGCACTCGGCCGAGTGACAAAAGTCGCTCGGCCGAGTGAGAAACCCTGTAATTTTCCAGTAAGTCGGGGCCTTCAGGGGTCTCTACTTCGGGGGCGGCTCGGCCGAGTGAGTTGTCGTCACTCGGCCGATGGCTTCATTGTACTCGGGCGGACGGGATTCTCCACTCGGCCGAGTGGGTCTTCTGAAGCTCAGGTAGCCGAAAAACAGAAACTTGGAGATTTTTGAAGGGCTTTATCTGGGCGCCACTCGGGCGGACGTGATGTCTTCACTCGGCCGATGTGGTCTCCGTCGCTCGGCCGAGTGCACAGGTAAATCGTGTCTGATCTGGTCGGCCGAGCGGTGTCTCGCTGGTCGGCCGAGTGGCTCCTCCACTCTGCCGAGTAAGACACAAAAATGCCCAATCTGCTTATTTTGGCCTCCTCGTCGCTCCTGCGACGTCCGTTCTTCTTCCGCTCCTCTCCAACAGCAAAATACCCCTCGGGGAGGTCGTCGGTGACCCTCTGGAGTAAGCGCATCTCGAGATCACTCCAAATCACGCCAAATCACCTGAAATGTGACAAAAACAACAAATCGTGAAAAGCATCGCAATATCGTCACATGCCCCTATTTATATAGGCAGCTGATCCCTCCCCATTACTCCACTTCCGATGTGTGACTAAAGTTTTTGGAGTTAATAATTCAAGTTAGTTTGCCATTCATAAAGGCCAAATTTCAATGAATTTTAACTCCCTCACCATTGCGCTTCACTTATGATACAACCTATCAAATCGAAGACCGCTGAACGGTGAACGCGTCGGAAAAAACGGCGTGTCAAGCCGAGTCTGTTTGACCCCTCAAATGTACGTCCAAAGATGAGCCCAAATCTGTATTTTTGCACAACTGCAGCCGCCAGAACTGGGTTCGAAACTCTATTCATGTGGGGCCCACCGTGTGGGCCGCACATACTGAAAGGACGCCCAACGCACACGCCCCAAGAGGGGCACGTGTAGGGCATGTGCACCGCTTGGGGCGCGTGCATGACACGCGCCCCCTTAGGGGCGCGCGCTGCACAAAACTGGCGTCCCATTTAGGGTGCTAATTATTATTTGCCCGGCCATTTGGCCGGGCCCCCAAAAGATGTTTTTTTCTTAAAAAACAGCTTTAACCTTTAAAGCTTTTAGGCGTTTAGCCTTTTTGGGCCTTCTATTTAAACATTTTTAAATAGGCTTATTGGGCTTGTTTAGATTCCGTTTTTGACGCGGTTTGAACATGCGTTTAGACCGGGACGATCCCATCATACAGGTAAACCTTTCCACGTGTTTATTATAATAATTACGCACATAAAAAATTTACGTTGCATCAAATTTCTCTTTGCATCAAATGCAAAATTTCCACATCTATTTATAAAATATCATTTGAATCAAATACAAATGAACTGAGGGTATACATCCCCCAACATCTTCCATTTGCACTCAGGATCATTTATCCTGAATGCAGAAGATAATTGCAAACCTTTTGCAGTATTTTATCCCTGGCATCAATTGCATATACTCCCTAATTTCTACATATTACTTGACGAAGTTCACACTCTGTGTGAGACCCTACAGCATGACCATACTACAGGTGGGGCTCGAAGCCCCAAACGGCAGTGACCACGAGCAACAGTTGCCGTCCCTGTTTCAGTATCATACTTATATGGTTAACTCATTGACATGAGTATTGTCGGGACCACCCTGACTGTGTCTGTGATGAATACCGCAGTTTTAGTCTCTTCGTCAAAACTATGCCGTTTGATTCAAGCCTAGGGTACGGTCAAATTGTCAACCCCAATAGCTTGAAGCCGGTTAGTCTCCATCGATCTTTAGTCAAATAATGTTGGACATCTACCAACATACTCTGGCCAGAGTTTTCACTAAAGATCGAACTAACACTACGACACTAACTCCCATTGACTGGGAGAGACGAATCCTATCTTGGTCATTACTCTCCTCGCACGTTTCAAATGTCACCCAACCAAAGACCTTTCAACGGGGCTTACCCGAGGATAGATCAGCAATTTAAGTGACACCGTTCAATCACAGGTTTGTACAATGACCGCAAGTTAAAAGACCAACTTGCCTATCATCACTAAGAGTTATCATTGATAGATTGGTCAATCATAACCATATGATAACTCTTTTTGGGTCGTTTAGTGAACTCATTCTCTAATGAGCACCTGTGTCTCGTCTTCGACTTCGCCAAGTGAAATGATTATAAGATCATCGTCACCGCTACACGGTGAAGACTAAGACACAATGGTCTATCCGATATTTCGGTATCATTTTGTCGAAAAATCTACGACCACGAACCTTTTAGACTTATGTTACTAACGGTCAAGCACTTCTCCATGATCGAGATCCTCATCTCGATACATGTTTGACCTTGCATTAAGTCTCAGTACTTTACCTAAGTTTCTAATGATTACAACATTTCTATTAACTTAGATAAATATTTACCAAACAGCTTACTGTTATTTTGAACAAGATGTTTGTATAGATACACAGGGATGAATTTGCCTCGAGGGCATACCCATCTCTCAACATCTCCCACTTGCACTCGGGCCCATTTATCCCGATATTTTATACCGTATTTACATATAAGTCTATCCAGACTCCATGTGGTAGAGCCTTCATGAGTGGATCTGCTAAAGCGTCTACTGTATAGACTTAAGGGGTTTCTATGTTTAACTTAGACCACATATTTGAATCTCATCCAAATAATTCACTCGGTCTTTTGGAATCCATAATTAATTTCTTGACTGGATCTCATCCAGCTCGTCGTACCTTACGAGAATAATCCGTAATAACTTTTATTGGTCATTTAGACGGTTCATAATCATTTTGATAAAGTGTCAAACTCTTTGACCACTTTGTCAAACCATATGTTCCGGCTCCTTGATGCCTCACATGTTTTTATTCGCTCCCACTAACCTTGAAAACTCTCTGGCCGATTCATATAAGTTCGTTCTTCAAAATCACATTTAGAAAACAGACCATACATGAATGCTCCAGTTTTCATGGTCATCATGAGTATTAACATCGAGTTTGATCCTAGTAGATCTGTACACATCTACTGGTGAGACAGTTTCATTATAATCCCTTTATAGGAGTTAGGATGATAACCATTCCCAATCAACATAAGTTGTACTTCACTATTTTCTCTCTGCACCAATCTTCTGTCTTGAAGATTTATTTGCAGCCAATAAGAAACACTTTCTTTGGGCTTGTAAACTTTACCATACTTTATTTACGTGTACGGACCTTTTCTGATTGCATCAAGCCATTTCTTAGAGTCACTACTCTAAATGGCATCCTGGAAGTTGTCTAGGCCATCATCGACTATGATTTCTAACTCGACTCTTCGTCTCACGAGAATTGAGTAATCCTTTAACTTCCTAACGATTGAATTAATGAATATCTTATTGATAAGGTCCTCCTAGAACCTTATCAAAACTTAGGCATTACTATCTCGGACTTAACCCAGAGGGAGGATTGTAACTCAGAGTCACCTGCTATACATCGCACTATGTCTAACAAAGTGTGATTTGTGCTCTCTAACACTTCGATGTGTTAAGAGACTTGACCTGAGAGAAAATCATATTTTCTTTGTAATTTACGCAAGATTTATACAACTAACTATTTGACTCTTCGATCTGATCGAAGCAGTTCAAATACTTGTCATTGTGTTATCTATTTTATCAGACTTGTGTTTCAACAAGAATATGTGTCGTAATAAAATAAGAACAACTTATTCTGGCTAACTTAGACTTGGGTCCAGGTACATCTGTATGTACGAGACTGTAGTTCTCCAACTCATTCTCCCATTGTCTCACAGAAGGAGTTTCGACCATCATACTTTTGAGACAAGATTCACAAGTGTATGTAGACTTCATAATACGAGAGGTCAGACCCCTCTTTATGTGACTTGTGAAGCTTAGTCTCTTTGGTATGGCCGAGTCTATTTTGCCATATAAGTTTTGATATTATCTTGCTTATTCATGTATTAACATTTAATACATTATCGTTATGCAAATTACTCACATAAAACATTGATTCAGAAGCAATGTGACGACATTCGTCAAAAAATGTGTTTGACGTCCTACATGGTCCAAGAAACAACAATTGTTCCTTTTTCCAACACGTAGACAATCTATTTCTTTTGTATAACTGAAACTGTGACATCAAATATGTCGCATTTTCAGTTCCTCATACTTATGCCTTTACTAATGATAAATAAAACTAGCTTTCTCAATTGACTTTCCTTGGTGCCTTCTTCCTTTTCTAAATCTCATTTAGATATTATACGACCCAGTAAAATTATTAGCTGTACAAGCACCTAGCGTATCCAAACACTTGAGCTTCACAACCTTGAGTTGACTCAATAAGTTGCTTGACTCAAGATCTGATTTGGATACATGGTCTTGTACCACTCGTGCACTCATCTTCAAATCAAACTGTTTGATCGAAGTTTCGAACCTTGCGGATCGAAACCGTTTTCCATACAACCTTGAGTTGACTCAACAAATTGCATGGAGAAATATGCTATGAACATCAGTATGTTCGAGCTGCCCCTTATAGATGCGAGTGACAGGTAGCGTGCATTTATTTGTTGGACCTAGAGCTTAAGGAAATCATTGTCCTTAAGCCTGTAATTAAGAAGGTCATTTTAATTTCAACGAGAACACAGTTTAGTCTATCAATTAGAATTTGAGTTGATATTCCATTAACCACTATTTGGACCAGTTAACTTATTCTCTTAGAATATTATGTTTTTGATTCCATCTGTAAACATTGAACTATCCTAGTTTAGCATATGTTCAATGATTTTTAAATATAGTAAAAATGGATTTTTATTCAACTATATCCTCCCACTATTTTTGCAATCATCTTAAGCGAAAAAGATGAACGAATAATAATATTTAGTGGGAAAGGGACCCGACCACCCTGAGTCTCACAACCTTAAGTTGGCTCAACAAGTTGCTTAACTCTACGATCGGTAGACGACTCTTCATCAATCACATCGAATGTGATTCCCTTATCGGTTTTTACCTATAGTCACTTATGATTTTGAGTTGGCTCAACAAATCATAAAGACTAGTCTAGTTAGACCCCATACTTTCTTCTCCAATCCTAACTTACACCGGCACTCGGTTTGTTCACGACGCGACGGTTTGGGTTAAGTCGAACCACATCACATGTTTAATGGAATTGGTTCCCAAAATATAGGCATGTTACAGCTTGAGTTGACTCAACAACTATAACATGAAATTCCTGGTTCCTAAAGTCCAAAAGTAAGAAAGGCTGCAGCTAATATTGAAGAAGATTTTTAACGTAATTGACTTAGATATAGTCGAGGGTGTCATATAATCATGATTCATGTCATTGCGGTCCAGCGGACACAACCAGGGAATTGACTATGCCAGGATCACTTATCTCCAGTTTAGCTAAGGTGATCCAACAAACTTAGCCATGCACATTGACCGAATCATGGTCCATTGAATGAAACTTATCGGGTTTATATGCGTGCCATAGACTAAAAGGCTTTTATTAGAACTAGTTAATCCTATCAACTAGTGAATCCTTAAAATTCAAAATTTTATGGATTTGCTAATAACTTTTATTAAGCCCTTATCAACTATAAGGAATGATTTATACAGGTGTTATCCTAATCGTGCATTAGGCATTTAAAACAATTTTAAATCATAGCAGAAGCAATCTGAAATTGTCTTATAATCATTAGATGGCTTTTAATGGCTAACCTAACAAGGTTTTATTGTGTTATCAAATAAGCAAGAGTAAAACATAGCAATTACAACTTAATAACGTCACATGAATTAAGTTCATAATTATCACATAATTAATTTTATGTTTCTAACAAACATAATATGCAACTTTAAAATTTATCACATAAATTTAAAGCATAATTTTAAAACATAAAAATTTTATCTAATAAAATTAATTGTTTCATGTTCAAAAATTATCGCATAATTTTAATTCAAGAACATTTGATTTAAGATCATCACATTAAAATTAGCATGCTACTAAAAAGAATTTTATCACATAAAATAAATTTTCAAAGCATCTAATAACTTGTGGTTCCATTTTAACAATTTATCTCATAAAGTTAAAATAAGATTTTATATGTATTTAAAAAGGCATGCTAGCATTTATAAATATTGCACTCCTTAGATCAAAAAGTAGACCTAAAGCTCTGATACCAATGTTGGGTTTTGAGGGACCCTTAGGGCACATTTCTATACCCGTCCTACGTCAGACGGACGATAGAGGTAAAAGAAAAGGCAGCCGAAAAATAACAGTTAAACTATTTAACGAAAAGTCCTAAGGATTCCTAGCCAGGATCTCTACTATCTTGGCTGGGTCCGACCACCCCAAGATAGATCTTAACTACTATAATAATATAAATGAACTGCTTAATTAAACTACATACCCGGAACCTTACTTGCATCGGCAAGGTGTACCGAACCGTGTCCCGAGCCGCTCCTCGTCCCGAGCTAAACCTCTTCCCGAGCCGCTCCTCGTCCCGAGCTGAATCGCTTCCCGAACTGCACTGCATTCCGAGGCGAGCGACCCCCTTGTCGCTGAGCCAACCACGCACCGAAAAAAGTTTCACTTGAGTGGATCCTTCGCCAAGACTCCGGATCGAATCCGAGCCCCTTCGTGGCTTTGCTAGAGCCCTTCAGGAGCAAGGGAGAAATATAAGGAGAACAAAATATTTATTTTAAGCTTAGATCCGAGCGTGCTCCAAACTTTTTGGGAGCCGCTCAGATCTAGATCTTCGGACGATTTATGAGGAAGGGGGCATGCCCCTATATATATATGCGGCTGGCACCTTCCCTTTACTCCACTTCCGAAGTGGGACTAAATTTTTTGGAGTTAATAATTCAAGTTAGTTTTCCATTCATAAAGGCCAAACTTCAATGAATTTTAACTCCTTCACCGTTAAGCTTCACATTTGATACAACCTATCAAATCCAAGAGCGCTGAACGGTAAACGCGTAGGAAAAAACGGCTCATCAATCTGAGTCTGTTTGACCCCTCAAATGTACGTCCAAAGATGAGCCCAAATCTGTATTTTCGCACAACTGCAGCTGCCAGAACTGGGTTCGAAACCATATGCGTGTGGGGCTCACCGTGTGGGCCCCACATGATGAAAGAACGCCCAGCGCATGCCCCCCAAGCGGGGCACATGCAAGGCACGTGCCCCCACGTGCCCCCTTGGGGCACGCGCTGCACGAAACTGGCGCCCCATTTAGGGTGCCAGTTATTATTTGCCTGTCCAATTGGCCGGGCCCATGGCACGCGCCCCTTAAGGGCGAGCGCTGCACGAAACTGGCACCCCATTTGGGGCGACGATTATTATTTGCCTGGCCATTTGGCCGGGCCCCCAAAAAGATGTTTTCTTTTGCTTAAAAACAACTTTAACCTTTAAAGCTTTTGGGCTTTAAGCCTTTTGGGCCTTCTATTTAAACACTTTTAAATAGATTTATTGGGCTCGTCTGGACTCTGTTTTTGACGCGGTTTGGACCTGTGTTTAGATCGGGACGATCCTGTCATGCAGGTAAACCTTTCCATGCGTTTATTATATTAAGTACGCACGTAAACAATTTATGACGCACTAAATTTCCCTTTGCATCAAATGCAAAATTTCCACATCTGTTTATAAAATATCATTTGCATCAAATACAAATGAACTGAGGGCATACATCCCCCAACATCTCCAACTTGCACTCAGGATCATTTATCTAGAATGCAGAAGATAATTGCAAACATTTTGCAATATTTTATCCCTTGCATCAAATGTATTTACTCCCTAATTTCTACCAATTACTTGACGAAGGTCGCACTCTGTGTGAGACCCTACAGCCTGACCCTATTACAGGTGGGGCTCGAAGCCCCAGACGGCAGTGACCACGAGCAGTAGTTGTAGTCACTGTTTCAATATCATACTTATGTGGTTAACTCATTGACATGGGTATTGTCGGGAACACCCTGACTGTGTCTGTGATAAATACCGGAGTTTTAGTCTCTTCTTCAAAACTATGCTGTTTGATTCAAGCCTAGGGTATGGTCAAACTATGCCTGTTAGTCTCCATCGATCTTTAGTCAAATAATGTTGGACATCCACCAACATACTTTGGCTAGAGTTTTCACTAAAGATCGAACTAACACTACGACACTTACTCCCATTGACCGGAAGAGACGAATCATATCTTGGTCATTACTCTCCTCGCACGTTTCAAATGTCACCCAACCATTCAATGAGGCTTACTCGAGGCTAGATCAGTGATCTAAGTAACACCGTTCATGCACAGGTTCGTACAATGACCTCAAGTTAAAAGACCAACTAGCCTATCATCACTAAGAGTTATCATTGACAGATTAGTCAATCATAACCATATGATAACTCTTTTTGGGTCGTTCAGTGAACTCATTCTCCAATCTTTTTGGGTTGTTCAGTGAACTCATTCTCCAATGAGCACCTGTGTCTCGACTTCGCCTTAGCCAAGTCAAATGATCATGAGATCATCGTCACCACTACACGGTGAATACTAAGACACAATGGTCTATCCGATGTTTCGATATCCTTTTCTCGAAACTTCTATGACCACGAACCTTTTAGACTTATGTTATTAACGGTCAAGCACTTCTCCATGATCGAGATCCTTATTTCGATACATGTTTGATCTTACATGAAGTCTCAGGACTTTACCTAAGTTTCTAATGATTACAACATTTCTATTAACTTAGATAAATACTTACCAAACCGATTACTGTTATTTTGAACAAGATTTCTGTATAGATTAACATGGATGAATATGCCTCGAGGGCATACCCATCTCTCAACAATTCCAACAGGCCCAGGCCAGGTGTCAAGCATCCATCACGACAACTAGAGAAGCTGAGGCTGCAGAGCTAGTAATCACTGGTATATATGAACCTTTTTCCTTTACGTCGATTTGATGCCCAACACCTTTATTATCATTGCTAGCATACATTATCATACTATAAGTTTTGTCTTCGTTGCATACCCACTTCTCGATGTAGAAGTTTCCCATCGTTACTTATCACAAAAGTCGCAACGATCTACTTCCTTTGGTCCTCATTACCTTCTTTGAACATTTGAACCTTCAACTAGGAACTCGTGTTTCATTTTGATGAATCTTATTCTAGAACCTTCCTTTGTTAATAACTAGAGTGACCTTCCATAAGATAGAACCGTCCATTCATTGCATCACCATCATCATTCTTGTAATGACCTTCCAATCGTCCTACTTATTCTGAGAATGATTCCTAGTCGCGTTTAGTTCATCTAAACTATGGATATACTCTTTTATATAAGGAGGGTAGCATTCGAATTTTTCGATCGTCCGAAGTTTGAGTTCGCCAATGGAAGCAGATTGAAGGACGCTCGAAGTATTTGCGGATGATGCTAGAGAATTTGAGACGAGCCAAATCACGACGTGCAAGTGTAGGTTGTTATGCCTTCTGCATCTTTCTTGAGCTCGTATTTCTCTTCTACCAACTACTTTCATCTTGTGCCTGATTTCCCGGGGTTTGAATCCTTTTCCTGCCTACCATCTCCCCTTCTTTATTGCCTTTTGTCCCAATCCTCTCCTCGAGCCCCGGTCCCGCCTACCCTACCCTATCGACATCTTCGGTACCCCCTTTAAACCCATTATCTCTTTGCTCACCAAACCCATCCCGTGAATTCATCGCTGCCGCGACAACACCCACCTCTTCACTGTGCCGCTCCCCTTCTCGAGCCCAACCCCTCTCACCTCAAGCTCCTCCGGCCTCACCCGGAGCTCCACCAAGACACCCGTCGTCATTGAGCAACCACCGTCATCGTATGACATGGATCGAAAACTGTCGATGGCCATCCGCCTTTTGTTTTAGGAATTTTGGGTTTAGCGACAATTCTCACTACCACCCTTACCACCGCCGTATGGTCGAGATCTAGGCAAGTCACGATTCTTGGACTTCTTTTGAGCTCATTGCCATGGATCTTGCCACTCTTGATGTCCCGCTTGGGCATCTTCGCAGGCACGCTCCTTCGGGTTTGCAAAACTGTATGTTTTTTGCTGGTGGCTTGTTTGGGATTGATGATGAGAGCTGTGGATATCGACAATTAGTGTTGGCAAGTAGTATCATTGTCGATTGGTATTTGAATGTTGTTAGCCTTATGTGTTGAAGTTGGATGTCGATCTTGTGCTTGGATTGGGATAATGGTTTCGGTGTTAGATTGTTATTGGTCATTATGGGAGTTGATACAAGGAGTAGCAGCTATGAGTATAGTGATAAGTATGGTCTTTAGTAGTTGGTCTTGTACTTGTTTATTTGTGTTATTTTGGACGTTGACTTGTCTTTGGTACTTATGGGAGTTGATGTCATTTTCTCTAGGCAGGTTAGGTATAACAGCACGAACGCATATGGATTAGTCATTGCGTCTTTGTATGCTATATTATTGATGACTTCTTTGACTAGACCGTTAGTCATTATTAGTCTGAGTTGAAATTTTAAACTTTATGATCTTCCTTTTTGATGTGGTTGAATAACTTGCTACTAGCTTATTGATGAGTATTGGACTTCTCCCTACTTAGTGTTAATGATTAGCAAACATAAATACTTGTGACTAATACCCTAATTTGCAGTTAATACATTGCCTAAGCTTATTATGCAGATCTACTTGCAATGGATGACACTCAAAGTTGATTGAAGGCAAATGACATGGATTGGATGATCGTAGATGATGATTGAAGCTCCATGAAGACTTCAAGCTCATACGATGGATAGAAGAGAGAATTCGTCAATGTAATTTTCTTTTATCTCTTCTAGTATGTAGCTTAGAAGTACAACTTTGATGGAGCACTCACACACATCATCATTTCAGTCTTAGGACATCATTAGATCATTCTTCCTTAGACTCCAATTCATTTCTTTAGTTATTGTACTTAGATTGTCTTTAACATGTGACTGTTGAACGTTTTACAGTCGTCTGTCTTAAAAATAGTCGATTGTGTTTTGTTCTACAGTCACCTGTTATGCACAAACTTTTACAATCTAGTTTTGGGCCTCTCTGTTTATTTCGCATAGGCAACTGATGAACGATACGCAGGCGCATGTCCAGGTGACAGTCGACAGTGTTTTGTGAATCAGTCGCCTGTCTATCTTCTGCTCAAACTTTGTTCATCTGACTTTTACGACCAGTCAACTAATATTGTATATACAGTCGACTGTCCCTTGGATCAGTCGACTGTCTATGCTGCAACAGTCATCTGTCTGTGAGCCAATTCATTGACTCAGCTCTCTGGAAATTCTCAGGGTATTTAACAGTCGTCTGTATAAGGATTTACAGTCGCCTGTTCTGATTAACAGTCGACTGTTTTATTCTCATCAGTCGTCTGTCCTGTTATCTTACAAGATTTCCAGATTTCATTCAACTTACCCATCTTTCAGCCAGTCGCCTATAGAAGGATTTACAGTCGCCTGTTGGTTCAACAGTCGACTGTCTTTGCTTCATCAGTCGACTGTCCACGTGGTAAGTTACCGTTATGAATTCTCGCCTACCCTTGCTGATTGTGCAACAGTCGACTGTGGTTTCTTCAATAGTTGACTGTCGCAAGCACAGATTCTATCCGTTGAGATTTTTCTCACGGATTCCTAAAGGGTTTTTGCCTAAACTGTTTTGTGGATTTGAGAAAACCTTTATAAGGGCCTTCTACTGTTCCATTGATAGGTTACCTAGGCTATTGCAAAATCTCTCAAGCTTTCATTCTAAAGTTTTAAAGCTCTCAAATCCAAAGCCCTAAGAATTCCAATCTTTGATCTCTTGCTCTCCAACCTAGAACCAAAGAGTTATCTTTTAGGCATTTGGTGCAGTCAAGAGAAAGGGCTTTCTCCTCTCTTCCAAGAGAGTCTTCAACAGACAACACACTACTCCTTCAAGTTCTACTTCAAGGCATAGGTGATTGTAAGTGTTGCTTTCATAATTTCATAACTTTCGTTATTTGAATTTTCTCTCGGGTTGTGAGAGCGGTTTGCTTACTCCCAAGTTGTAGGAGTCAAGGTCAATCGATTGTTCTTCGATTTCACTTGTAGGGTTGCTACAAGTGGGTTTTAAGGAAACCTCAAGTTAGGGTTCTAACTTGAGTATCCGGAGGTATCCGGGTGGAAGGGACGTAAGATTACCGGGAACAAGTCGGGAAGTGACTTGGGTAATCCGAACCCTTGAAACATCTCTGCGTTTGCGTGTGTTTTATTTTGGGTTTAATTTCTATTCCACATTATTTTGTTGGATTGCATTTAAATTGGTGTAACTATCTTTTTAAATTGCATAAACACTATTCAACCCCCCTTCTAGTGTTTTCCTCATAGACAGGATCCTTACAATTGGTATCAGAGCGCAAGGTTATAGCTATGGCATCTAACAACAACAACGTTCCTCCGTCGACTTCGTACAACAATCACAATCGTGATGGAGCGTACACACTTTTCGAAGGTCAATCTACGGTGCGTCCTCCACGTTTCAATGGCACTAACTTTGGCTATTGGAAGTGTAGGATGGAGACGTTCCTTAGGAATGCTTTACTTTGGAGAACCCTCCACAAGGAGTACGTCGAGCCCACCGAAGAGGATTTCGAAAACTGGATGTCTTTCGAGAAATCCGCCGAAGTCAACAACATAAAAGCAATGAACGCTCTTCATTATGCATTGAACCCAAATGAGTTCAACAAGATATGTACATGTAAGAGTGCATATCAAATTTGGAATCATCTCATCGTTACCCATTAAGGAACGAATAAGGTAAAATTTTCAAAGTTATATGTTGCCGTGCAAAACTTCGATTTGTTTCATATGCAGGAAAATGAGAGCATTGCATCGATGTATGGACGTTTTACCGACATCACCAATGAATTGGAAGCCATTGGCCAAACATATACCGAACCTGAAAAGGTAAGGACGATCATCATGGGAATGACCTCCAAGTGGAAAAGAAGAGCGATCGCCATCGAGGAGGTCAATGATTTGAAGAATTACACAGTTGTGAATCTTATCAGGGCTCTCATGTCTTATGAAGTAAGACGGGAGAACCGATTAAAGTTTCAAGCTATGATGAATCCTTCGGAGGCCAAGAAGAAGGCTTTGGCATTCAACACCAATTCATCATCATCCGATAGTGAAGAATCAGAGAATGAGATGGATTTGGGTGAAATGGCCCAAATGACGAAGAATTTCAAACGCTTCTTCCGCAAAGGTAAATTTCCCTCTAACAAACGATTTGAGTCTACTAATGCTACTTCCTCTCTTTTCTTTAAGTGCAATAAGCCAGGGCACATCAAGAGGGACTGCCTAATGCTAAAGAACAAAGAGATGTGGAAAGCTTCGAAGTACCACAAGTCCGACAAGAACAAGAGAGACAAGAAGAAAGGACTCGTAGGTACATTCGATGACTCAAGTGAAGAATCATCAAGTGATTCCGATGATGAGAAGGGTGAGAGCGCTCACATGTGCTTCATGGCCTGAGAGGACCCACTCTCCGATGAGAGTGATTCCGACATGGATGATACCGAGGTAACAATGGATGAACTTCGTATTGCTAATGAAGAATTATTTGCTAAATATCAATCTTTAATGCTTAGATATACTAGCTTAAAGAAATCAAATGTTAGCAAGTCATCCATTCCATGCATTATCAACAATGACACCATTGTTGATACTTTAACGCTTGAGAAAGCAAACTTAGCTTCTCAAAATGTCACTTTGAGAGATGAGGTGAATAACCTCAAATCTCAACTAGATCAAACACATCCAAAGGATAATAGTGATCTAGTCACACGTCACACACAATCGGGTTTAGAGAATGATTCTCTTAAAACCCAAGTGCACGAGCTCAAAGCACGGGTGTCCACCTTGGATACCAACATTTCTTCTCTAAAGGAGAAATATGAGCTTATGTCCTCCCGTATTGTGAGATTCAATAAGGGAAAAGGACAATTGGATGATTTGCTTGCAAACCAATTTCCGGCCACACATCGTGTTGGTCATGGTTTTGTAAAAGCAAATGCATCCAATGATCGCATCTCCTATAGTGGTGTCACTATAGACTTTGTGAGGCCGTCCTCTGGTGCATCCACAAGTGGTGTCAAAGACACTATAGGTAGCAAACCTACCAAGAAAGTCACCACTTCACCTTCTCTTCCTTTTGGCAAGAAACCCACTAAGGGTGGAAACCAAAAGAGAAGCCATGCTTACATGTACACTAACATTCATCCACGTAGGAAACCTCCTACTTCACAACTGGATAATCATGACACTTTTTATGCTCCACACCCACGAACACGTACAAAACCACACGTGAGGAATACTCATGTCCGTGCTCCTATACACCCGTATGCACATACGCATCATTCTTACATGTATGCTCATCCTCCACATGTCATGCATGATCCATATGCTTCATACAACATGCATGTTCCCAAGCATACATATCATTCTCGTCTGTCATATGCATATCCGCCACCACATTTCTATGCTAGAAACAATGTTCCTAAGAAGCATGCACCATATAGAAATCTAACAAGTATGCATGAAACTAGGAAAAGGACTCCCAAAACTTATACCATTTGGGGTCCTAAGAACATTAGCCTAAATGATAGGAATGCTTATGTTGATTCCTATTTTCATGATGTTATTAATAATGGTAATTATGTTGGGAAGAGAAAGTCTGGCTTCCAAAGGGCTAATCCCCTTGGACCCAACAAATATTGGGTACCATGAGTTTATGGTATATTATATAGGTACCCAAGAGAAAGAAGAAGAGCAATAAAGGTCAAACTAGCTCTAAAGGGAAAGGATGGATTCTCAATAGTGGTTGCTCCAAACATATGACGGGAGATCCCTCATTGCTCTCCGAAGTGATTAGCATCAAGGATGGTGCAACAGTCGCTTTTGGAGGTAATCAAAAGGGAACCATCATTGGAGTAGGTATTGTCGGTAACCCTTCAAAACCCTTAATTACTAATGTATTCCTTGTTATTTGCTTGTGTCACAATCTCATTTCCATTAGTCAACTTTGGGACAAAGGTTACAAGGTTAACTTTGGAGAAGGATTGTGTTCTATAGTTGATTGTGATTCAAATGTTTTATTTTCTGGTATTAGGCATAAAAATATTTATTATTTGAGATTGCCTAAAACCGTAGAACATTGCTTAGTTGCTAACACAAGTGAACAACTATTATGGCATCGTCGTTATGTTCATGTTCACTTCAAGCACTTATATAAGTTAGCTAAGCATGATCTAGTCAAAGGTTTTCCTAAAATCACTTTTAATAAGAAAAACTTTTGCGATTCATGTTAAAGAGGTAAACTTAGTAAATCATCCTTTAAGCTTAAAGAAGGCATTACTTCTAAGCGGCCCCTAGAACTTCTTCATCTAGATTTGTTTGGGCCAACTAGAACCGCTTATTTAGGTAATGCTCATTATGGATTAGTTGTCGTTGACGACTTTTCTAGATTTACTTGGGTTTCATTCTTAACTAATAAGAATGAAGCTTATGAAGAGTTTATCAAATTTGCAAAGAAGATTCAGAATCTATTAGGATCCACCATTATCACTATCCGTAGTGATCATGGAGGAGAATTTGAGAATGAATCTTTCACTAAGTTTTGTGATGACACCGGGATAACTCATAATTTTTCCTTCCCTTAGGCACCACCACAAAATGGCGTTGTAGAGAGAAAGAATAGGACTCTTATTGAGTGTGCTCGTACTATGTTCCATGATAGTCATTTTGGACTTCAATTTTGGACAGAGGCGGTGCACACGGCATGTTATATGCTCAATATGATCCCAGAGTCGGGAGCAATCGTTGCGAGCTTAGTGCTCCCAGAGTCGGGCGTTGTTGGATATGGGAATGCCCACCGTCCGAACCCGGGTAGACATAGCGTATCATCATGGGCATCGACCGGAATATCGGGCCCATGGGACGCTAGGTACTGCTATTAGAGGCAACGTCTCCCGCTAAACCCTAGAATCCGATCACATTCCTATCCTTCAGCCGTAATAGTGAGAACTCATGATAGGGTGGAAGCCAAGGTCCTAGGTTATCTTTTTATCTCTTACATCTTTTCCATTAGTTTACTATCGTGACAACCAACCAGAAATTGGGCTAGCTCATCAACTGGGTGATCCGGTTCCTGAATATTCACGAGCACAACACACGCCTCCCCGTGATCGACCCCCCAAGCCACACTTCGACACCGTGCGGTTGCGGTTTACAAATTCTAATCCTAGTATCCCCGTCCCGATTTGAGTGCCAATCGGGCAGGCGGTCACCCCTCTGATCTCCCCTCAGCACTCTCTGCCTTCGCCCGCCACAGCTCACCACCGTTTTCGCCTCGTCATCGCTCCCTGCTTACCGTCGCGACCGCCGCAAGCCGCCTCCGCCGTCTGCCATTCACCAAGTCGCCGACAGCGACTCCACATCAAGCTCCCTGCACGTGAACAGTGCACTAAATCAAGGTTGAGGGTGAAGGATGTAATACGTATTTTAATACGTATATTTTACGTGTATATTTATATTCATAATATGGGTTTTTAATCTAAAATTAATAATAAATTGCATAGGTGTCAGAAAATTAAAAGACCAGGCCCAGAAAATCAGAAAAGATGAAACAGACTCATTGGCGCTGGTTTCATTGCCAAAAGGAAAGTATATCTTTCACAATGATTTTTCAAAGGCAAAACTCAATAAAGCTAAATTCTCTTTAAAATTCATATCATGAGATTTTCACGTACACTGACTTACGAGAAAAATATATGTTATAGTAGTAGTTAACACGACCGTTTTGATATCTTGTTGGAACAATTCCGATGTATGGTTGGCCCTAGAGAAATCTGTGAAAAATATAATAAAAAATCGGTTTCTCGTTTTAATAAGTTTTTGGGTCGTATAAATTAAGAAAATTCCTCATTAATTATTTATAGATCTTGAAAGATGTTTACTAGCCATAGAAAAATAATTTAAACTTATTTATCGTCATTTTCTCATTCAAAACCGTTTTCTATGCTCGTTTCGTTAAATTATTGTGCATTTCTATACTTTGTATAATTGTGTAACTAAATCACAAAACTGTAAAATTGGTTGAGATTATTGAATGGACCGATGAGACCTCTTACGTATCCAATATGATGCAAATAAACTGAATAAACTGAATGGAAGATGGAACTTCAATATAAATGAATGGAAGATGGAACTTCAATATAAATAGATAGTACACATACTTTTGACCTGGCACTTGACTTGACCTGTGGGATTCGGGTAGTCTATGATCACAAGTGTTACGGAGTGATTGGATGCATCCAACCGAATACCTCCAACACATTACGGAGTTTAGAGCTTGACCGTCGCCCTATGGGGTCGGTGAGCAGTGTCACTGATTGGCTCCCGTCACATGGCACATGTTAGTCATCTCTCGTACTCTTGGACATGACTTATCACTAGAATAGACTAGTTATTAAATATTATTGTAACCTATTTTTCTATAGGTTGTTGACAACGTTACAATTTCGTTTTTAAATGTTAAATTGTTGCAGGTTGCTAATAGTATTGCCAATTGCTATCAAATGCTTAAATTGTTGCAGGTTGTAAATTGCTTCGAATGGTTAACTGCTATAATCTCTTTTAAAATAAACTTATTACTTGTCCTTTTTATTTCAGCTTGGATCAATTTTAAATACCTTACGTTTTTGTTTTTGGATATTATCTTGCCGAGTAAACATCGCTGACAGACATTTCACTTTGTTGTTTTACGAAATGTCTGTCATGTATCGATAGTGAGTTCTCTGAAAACACTACCGTAGAAGTTGAGCCAGCAATTGATGAGTACATGGAGTACCTACATGCTGAAGATTAGACGACCACCTTCGCGCCTGCACCTTTATATTTGAAATAATATAATTCATGTACTTGTTTATATTGGCCATGCTAGGCCTAAATTGTATCTGAAATTCTGTATGCTGGATATGTAACAATGTTGTTTGGGATGCTTCTTAAATTCGCATGTAAGGACCTGCAATTTCTACACAGACGCTTAGTGTGTTTAAGCCAAGGAAGAAGAAAAGAAAAAGAAAAGAGAAAAAAGTACTCCTTGTTTTATCACATCGCGGACCTGCTTATGTCCTCGCTCCCGGTAGAATGGGAAGCGGGGCATGACATTTTCATTCGCACTTTCATTCAGATGAGGTGGTGGAATATGATCATTATTGGGATAAAGAATTGATTCCTCATCCAAATCCCTCCAACTCGAATGAGGTGATCCTATTTGATCCATAATCTCAATAGGGATAGGTCTTGTCTAATCTCTCCCTGCTTAGGAAAATCATCCTCTAAGAATGTAACATCTCTTGATTCAAACTCAGTTTTACTCCCACCATCGTCTTGAGCCATGAAGACATATCACTTTGCGGTTTCTGAGTATCTTATGATGATACATTTCCTCCCATTGGACATATTTTTCCATACTTATGGAAGGAAATATGTGCATAGGTTGCACAACCCCAAGGTCTTAAGATATTTAGGTTAGGCTTGCGACCGGTTCATAACTCATATGGAGTAGTTTCAACTGACTTGGTGGGCACTCTTTTGAGAATGTAGGTTGCAGTCAATAATGCATCTCCCCAAAAAGTGATAAGCACGTTAGCTTGTGCCATCATTGACCTAACCATCTCAAGTAGTGTTCTATTCCTTCTCTCTGCAACACCATTTTGTTGCGGAGTATATGAAATGCTCGACTGATGAATGATTCTATTTTCATCGCCTAACTCCTTGAATTGAGTTGATAGGTATTCTCTACCTCAGTTGGTTCTTAAGACTTTAATCTTTCGATCTAATTGATTCTCAACTAAAGTCATATAATTTTTGAAACAACTTATTGCTTCATACTTGTGAGAAATCAAGTAGACGTATCCGAACCGAGTGAAGTCGTCTATGAATGTGATGAAGTAGGACATTCCATGCATAGCCCTTATATTCATGGGACCACATATATCAGAGTGGATTAAGTGCAAAGGATATTTGGCTCTCGTTTCCGTACCAAATGGCTTCATTGAAGTCTTTCCTACTAGATAATGCTCACAAGTTGACATTTCAACTTTACTAATACCGGCTATTAAACCTTCCTTGACTAGTAAAATCATTCTAGTTAGACCGATGTGACCAAATCTAGAGTGCCATAAATTCACATTACTCGTATAGTCATGCGAAGTAGACATCATTGAAAAACTAATATTACAATCAGAATCATAAATTGTATCTAATACAAAGAATCCATTTATTACATTTGCTGAGCTAAAATAAGAAGTACCAAGACAAATATCTACATTATTGCAATGAAAGTTCTAATTGAAACCAAATTTAAGCAATACCAATACAGATATGATATTCTGACGAATATCAGGTTCAAACAGTACATCACACAGGAGTAAAGTTTGGCCGCCACGCAAGACTAACTTACACGTGCCAATCCCCTTCACTTCAACCCTTGACTTGTTCCCTACATAGATCCACTTTGTATTGCGCGAAATCCGTCGGAAATCTACGAAGGCTTCACGATCCCTAGCTATGTGGTCGGTGGCACCTAAGTCTACAATCCACAAAGGATGAGATTCTGCCAAAAACCCAGAGCTAGACATATAAAGTTTAGCAAAGTCATAACAAGATACCTGCTCAGTATACTTCCAAGAAATATGGCCAAACTTGTTGCACTTGAAGCACTTTATCTTGGCCATATTTCTCTTCTTGTTATGCCTTTTCCGACCAAGTTGGTAATGCTTAAGTTTCATGGTAGTTTATTCATGTTCCTTTCCCTTGCGCCCACGATGCTTGCACTTGGATCCTTCATGAGAACTGGATCCTGCCACTTACACTTCTGCAATAGGCTTGGAGGCCTCTTGCCACTCAACCTCTAATTCGAGGTAGCGCGAAACACCTTCAAGGGTCCAAATGTTCTCATTGTGAGTGAGATGCATCTTCATTTATTCCCATGAACCGCTTGAACCTGTTGTTCATTGGTCAAAGTATGACCGGTGTCCTTCAACTCTCTATAATCAAGTTTGACATGTGCCTCAGATGTCTCTTCATTAAGTGATCTGGACGCTTCTTGTGTGTGTCAAACTTAATGGTGAAGGATCTTAGTTTAGTGACTGAAGTGTCTCCAAACTTAGCCTTAAGCAAGGACCATATGTCCTTCGTAAGGGCATACTTAAAAAAATCACACATGATGTCATCATCCATGCTGCTCAGCAACGTTATGGGAGCTATTGAGTTCTTCGTCTTTCAAGAGTCATATGCCTTACGGTCCCTCTTTTGTTGGGCCGTGGTACCTATTTCAGGCTCTTCCATTATAACGTTTAAGACCTCAAGGACCTCTTGTTCCTCGAGCACTTACTGGAGTTTCATGCTCCATATCTTGTAATTGTCGCCGTTTAACTTTTCTCCTTTGTTAAGTTCAACGACAATATTCTTAGCAGTAATAGACATTTTGATTACAAATTTCTACAAAGAAGGAAACATGAACGACATTAATTTCAAGCATACAGAAATTGAATACTTCAACACTCGTCAAATGGATTAATGCGGCATATTAATAAGTCTTAGAATCGAAAAGTTCATTATGTTCCCAATCACTATCTAAGATCAAATTAATATGCCTCTAATCCAAATAACTTATGTAAAGTATACTCGAACATCAAATCAATATATTTGAAATAGGTATGGTAATTGCAAAGATCAATTGCCCATGTCATACATCCACAGGTTAGTTGACTGTGGGCAGAGCGGCGGTAGGATCTTTGAATTTAAGACAATACAACTCAACCTATATGCATGAATGTCAACATCACACATTGTAGAGCACAATTAAGGCTAGTCTCTATAGAGTAGAGCATTTAAGCTAATCTCGCATAGAGTAGAGCTGCAAATAAAAATGCTAATCTCTATAGAGTAAATCCATAAGGCCAATCTCTTATAGAGTAGAGCATATTATTAAGGCTAGTCTTTATCAAGTAGAGCATTAAAGCTAGTCTCATATAGAGTAGAGCCACAAACTAAAATTAAAATTATATGAAATCATAATTATAAATGATGGTTGACTAACATATTTTATTAGTCTACTAATCACAGTCTTAAAATAAAATTTTCAGGAAAAACCTAGTCTGAAAAATTAGTCGACTAACATTTTTTCGTTAGTCTGCTAATCAACGACTGGGCAGTTTTCAGGCCATATTTTAGGCAGTATTTTTTCAAACAGCTATAACATGGCCGTTTTAAGTCGGGTTTTGATGATTCTTTTTGTGTTTTCACACTTATTGAGAGGGCTATCAACATAGCCACAAATCATAATAATCACATATGATTAAAATGAATTAAAAGAATCAAATAAACTAATACTCAATCTGTGCTCATATAGCAAGAGAATGATTGCAACAGGAGAAGAAACCCAATGGCTTCGATACTAATGAAGGGATTTAATATCCCAAAGACACTACAACAAAAATGGTCATTGACAACTTCTAAAAAAGGTTGTAATAGGGGTCAGACAACTTTTTAACAAACGTTGTAATATGCGAAGTTGTAATAGGGTTGGCGCATTCGACCACTTTTTCTGCATGTTGTAAGCAAAAGTTGTAATAGATACATATTACAACTTTTTTGAAACATTGTGTAAACTTCTATTACAACGTTTAGAAAAGGTTGTGTATAAAGATATTACAACTTTTTTATAAACGTTGTGTAAACTTCTATTACAACTTTTAATAAAAGTTGTAACAGAAGTTTACACAACCTTTCAAAAAAAGTGGTAATATGTATCTATTACAACTTTTGATGCAGAAAAAGTGGTCGAAGGAGCTGACCCTATTACAACTTCGCTTATTATAACGTTTGTTAAAACGTTGTCTAAACCCTATTACAACCTTTTTTAGAAGTTGTCACTTCAATTACACCGTTTATAAAAGGTTGTGTAAAGCTATATTACAACTTTTTTTAAAGTTGTGTAAACTATTACAACTTTTATTAAAGGTTGTGTAAAGAGATATTACAACTTTTAATAAACGGTGTGGAAACAATTATTACAACGTTTATAAGAAGTTGTATAAAGCAATATTACAACTTTCTTTAAAAGTTGTGTAATGCTAATACAACTTTTATAAAAGGTTGTAAAAACTTATATTACAACTGATTTAAATAGTTGTTTTAAACTCTACTACAACTTTTATAAAATGTTGCGGAAAAAACACAAAATTAAAAAAAATATACGCGGTTGCAGCTGTTCCAATTCTCCCTGTAATAGCTAAATCATGATAAACACACACATAATATTATTCAAAAACAATATTAATTAAAAATTTATTCATAATAATTACCAAAACAGTATTATATTACCAAAAACACTATTACATAAGTTGTTCATGTCAAAAAATTAGACTTTCCACGTTATCATCCAGACAGACACAATGACAGAGTGCCTTCAAAATTCAAGCAACAAAGATAAAAATTGTATAAATTCAGTATATTGCTTTTATTACCAAATGGTTGTCCACAATAGATGATGTGATAATGCAAGCTATTTGATCAATAACTGGGAACCTGCATCAATAATACGATTGCACCAGCCTCTGCCTCTTGCTCGACGACGCATCCATTGTCACGGCAGCAAAGGAAGCAATCCTCGCCAACACGTCCTTCAAAGACTCCTTCAAAGAGATATGCATATTGATCTTTTGTTCCAAGCGGAGGATCCGAGCAGCAGCAGTAGCCATTGCAGAACTTGCGCGCGTGACTGACCCCAGACAGCCCGCCATCATGTTCAATTACTTTGTACGTTAGTAAAGCCATGATCAGGGAGTCAGATCATTTCAGAGTGGTTTTTGTGTTAGGCATGAACCCACTCCTACAGTTTTTCTGAGGCAAAACATACATAGTCAGACGCTCTTGCTGCCTCGATATAAAAGATAATAAACTATAGTTAGTTACCAAATAGAACCATTATCATCATATAGAGTTAAGTCTGGGTCTTGCGTACAGTAAAAGACATCACTATTACACTATGATAGAATAAAGTGCAAGTCTAAGCATCCACAGATTTCCACAATAGATTTTTTGTTTAATGAAAATGGTTATAGGTTGCCACCAATTAGCTGAACCGAACATCAAATGAACACACTATCTCCTGCTTGCATTTCTTAAACAACATGCCACCAACCCCTCAAAAACTCAAGTCCTCATCCAAACTATCATAATTGTTTATATCTAAACACACCCCCAAAAATAGATGTTATCATAAGCATGATGTTCAATGTTCCCAATCCAGTTCCTTATGTCTGATTTTTATGGATGCCATCACATTGAGAAACGAAGAGAAGATATGTTGAATGGTGTATATATAAAAGCTAAAGCAACAGAATGCTTACTGTTAAACGATGACTTGACAGTGACATCATAGACAAGCAAGATACCCATGGACCCTTTGTAATAAGCTGCAGAGAAAAAGAAACCAGTGAGAAGAAGTTTCGTATTTCTGAAATCACGATCAATATGTGATTGACATACCACTACCACCATCCCACATTTGGAACATTTAACTTAAATTCTAATAAGACAACCATAAGCATAACTATTTGAGAATCCAAAATCAGTTACGGTCATCAACTTATAACTTCAGAAGTCTCTAAGGTTACGGAGACCTGGAAAAATATGAATAACCGAATCGCATTAGTCCTGACAGCTGCAGCACTACCTACCATGAACAGAATGAAACAATCACCTCAGGGCATCTCCTAGCTCCTTCTCCATGTAAGAATGTAAGAGTGCCACCAATCTGTTGTCATGACAAAGCAGAGACAAGCATCATTCCACATTTCAGAAAGAAATGAAACAGATCTATCTTACATGAAAAATAAACTCACCAAATCTCCAAAGTAATAAGTAGAATCACAGTTACTTGGTGAAAACTGAAGTAATACTTGGTTATCTATCCTAATATTGTAAGACCTTCCTTGAATGAAACCTTTTATGGCAGAAAATTTTGCTATTAGCTTACCAGTACCTT
Organism: Scilla litardierei; assembly: GCA_030789695.1. Classification (NCBI taxonomy): domain Eukaryota; kingdom Viridiplantae; phylum Streptophyta; class Magnoliopsida; order Asparagales; family Asparagaceae; genus Scilla; species Scilla litardierei. The sequence continues at coordinate 107,384,286 of CM061137.1, read as the reverse complement.
TTTATTAAAATAAGACACTTCTTGCTGCCAAAACACTCTATGGAGAACATTAAGCATGACACTTTACATGAGGATGATTAGACTGGTGTAGCAGGAGTGCCTTTTCCAGTATGATTGGCACCTGATATCTTTCTCTACAGAGTAGGAGAGTGTGTTGAGGAAGAATAATTAAGCTTTGTCAGAGACGAAACCACAGATGAGGCCACATCTGTTGAGAGCATGTACATGAGTAAAACAAATTGCATTTGAAACTCTAATTTGCATGGAAAGATGACAAATCAAGAGGGGAAAACATTTGTGGGCACATCTGCGTAAGTGGAGAAAGTGGAATGTATGAAGGGACAATCCTTACTTTTTTCTAGTGAAGTGTGTGCTTACTTTCAAAGTAAGCAATAAATAAGTTATTTCTCACAGTGATGTTTTACTATCACCAGATATTATATGAACAGAAATGCAGACAACATTGTGATAAAATGTGAGAAATATCATATTTAGCCTCATGTAAAATATTTTGAAGTAGCCAAAATAAATGGTAGGAGAAAGAAGATAGAAAAATGGCAAAGATTTTAATATCACATAGCATTAATATATCACAAATCACATCAAAGAAATGAGCAAATAAATCATGTGTCCAATATAGAAGTACTAGTCATAACCCGTGCCCATAGGGCACGGTTCCACTAAGATAGTCCCCCCTCAAAAGCTTAGTTTCACCGTAAACTTTGTTTATCCCAGAAAATTTAGTTCCTCCCAAATAAATTAGTTTCTCCTAAAATGTAGTACCTGCAAATTCAGTTATTCACACCTTAAAATATTGGATCTAATTTTTAACAAACAACAATAATTAAAGCAAAATAAATTATCAAAAAATAATTAAAGCACAATAATTATTATTTAGTTTTGCCAACAATTTTAGTTTCACAGAAAATTTAGGTCCCAAAGTGAATTTAGTTACACCAAAAATTTTAGTTTCCCCAAGAATTGAGTTCACTTTGGATTTAACCCGTGCCCTAAGTGCATGATTCATTTAAAATATTCTTCCCTCCAAATCTTGGATCCCCTAATTTTAAACAAACAACAATAATAAAACAGCAATAAGTGTTATATAGTTTCCCCCAAAAAATTTCGTTCCAAACCAAATTTAGTTACTCAAAAGAAAATTAAGTTTTCAAAAATTACATTTCCTCCAAAAAGTTAGTTCCCTCAAGTTATAACCCATGTCCAAATGGTACGGTTCAGTTAAAATATATTCCCACTCAAAAACTTGGTCCCCTAATTTTAAATCAACAACAATAATTAAAGCACCAAAAGTTAGTCCTTGTAGAGAATATAGTTTCCCCCATTGTTTATTTAATTTCCCTCAAAAAATTTAGTTCCCCCAAAATTTGGACGTACCATGAACGGATTTTGTTATATAATGGAAGTTTGGAGCAAGCCTGCATTTATTGCATGAAGTAAACTTAATGAATATGTGTAAGCCGTCTTAGTTAAATTCGTGATTTTGAATAAAGTCTTCAACTCTAACTTCACGTATTTGTGTGTTATCGTCAAGTTATCTTCTCTGTATTCTGTCGTGTCATTTCCTAGTCTCGAGCCAGGAGTTAAGATCATTGCAAGATGCATGAACGTAACAAATACAAATGTTGTTGGCAAAACAAAAAATATTCCATGAGATCTCCCGATGTTTATATTGTGCTTATTATGTATCAACCCATGTTGCCATCATATTAAGCAAGGCAGGAGAAGCAAAGTGGTGTGAATTATTCTGCATAAGAACAGCTTTTAATGCCCAATGCTTTGTTACTTTAGATGGAGACTTAAAAACTGCAAGCTAAAGGAACGCTTTAAGACAATAACTTGTAGTGCAATGATTTGTTTGGTTCTCTTTGCAACTAAAATGAGGAACTCACCATGCACCTTATCTTGGATCATTGTACTTGTGTTTTTAACTTCAACAATCAAAAATCCATACCATAACCAAAGCGAGAGCATGAACATTAGTACAAATATTAACAAAATTCATAATTCATAATTCCAAATGCAGCCGCATATAGTTATATACTCCAAAGCTAGCCATCCCTGGAAATTACCAATACAAAAGTAAATCAACAATACCACGACACTGATCATAACCCCCTAACAACTAAACAAAAGGTACAACAAAAAATAAGTTTCCAAATACTGCAACAGGCAAATGTCTAAAATCCCATCTACAGTTAGCCACAAAGTTAGCCACAAGTCCAAACTGAATTGAGAATCATATCCAAATCGATCGCCAACAGAGGAAACTTCTGCAACATGAAGCTCTCCATCTTATCCCAAGGCTTCTCCTTAAAATCTAGCTGATGCATCTCTAACAACGTCGAACAATTCACCAATGGAATCCTCCGAGCATGACAAACTGCTGTAAATGTAAATGTAAATCAAAATCAAAATGTAAATGTAAATCAAACAATAACAAAGATCACCAACATACACAGTGAATAACTAATACAAATTAAAGCGTAAAAACAAATACAGATTCTACAACTATATGTAGAGTCCATATTTCAGGCATATTTCATTAACAATATGAAAGTAATAAACAATTTGTAGAAGATAAAATTTTAAACATTAACATATTTTAAGTTGCTGAAATATGTTAAAGAACATTGACCAAATTTGAAAATTAACATATTTCATTAACAATGGCACAATAACAATCTGGAAGGTATGTATAAGTTGCTGAAATTCGGACAATTTGCATTAACATATTTTAATGACTGAAATCTGGAAGTGATACAAATTCCAAATTTGTTAATGCCTGAGATCTGTTAAAGAAATATGAAAGTGATACAAATCAAGATTTCATGAAAGCATGTTAATGAAAGCATGTTGATAATATACAAATCTGGAATGAAAGCATGTTGAAAATTTCTACAACAAAGCATATCAAAAAATTGTATCATTTGCAAAAATTCTCATTTTTCGATACAACATGCTAAAATATGAAATCCAACTGAATGGATTCAACAGCATATTTTTATATCCATTCTGTTGAAAATTTCGGCAACGAAGCATATCAAAAATTGTATCATTTGCAAAAATTCTCAATTTTTGATTCAACAAAGCATATCAACAGCGGCATGATGTTGATGTCCTTCTCAAGTTTTGTTTCTAAAGCATATCAATAGGATTTGTATCCTTTGCAACAACAGAATGTTGCAACAAAGCATTTCAAAAATGATATCTGGATTCAATATCAAAATTTTATCAAGAATGCTCAAAGTATATTAAAAATGATATCAAAATTCAACATCAAAATGCCCAAATCATATCAGGAATCAAGTCATGATAGAATGACATCAACAACAAAATTTTGCAAAATGAAGAACTAAGACTTACCATTTTCACCAATTAGTAGGAAAATGCTTAACAAAAAAAATCATATGTACATGCAAATTAAAAAATCATCTCTGCTGGCAAAAAAATCAACTAAAACAGAACCTGTGCATCAACATCTCTACAGGCTACATGCATCAAAATTTTGGAGCAGGTAGAGGCAAAAAATCATCTAAAACCGAACCTGTGCATCTACATCTCTACTGGCTACATGCATCAAAACTTTGGAGATGATACATGCTGGGCATATCAGGCACGATGTGAATGAAGAGCCCAGGTTGGGCATCCAACTTGCTCTTGTCTGTAAGGCTCTCAAATCAGATCTTGTCCAATGCCTATAAACAACCCATGTTAAGTCAATAAGCTATTTTGGAGCAGGTATATAGCTGGCCATATAATGGAAAAAATAAGCTATTTCATGTGTTGGATTTTCAAGTCAAATTGTTGCCCCCATTAAGTTGTAATAACTTCCTCAAAAATCAAGGGAAGATCTCTATCTCGTAATGAAATTAGTATGGTTGTTGTTTCATTATTTATTTTTTAAAAACCACAAATATCATTTCTCAAGCCTAAATGCTTAACCAGCTTTTGAAAATGAAATTTTTGCAATTTTCTTTTGCTGGAAGATTTGGCATATCTTCTAATAATATAGAAATAAAGAATTTCATATCAAAATACTGTATGCTAAGTTCATAAATACATTGTTGGAAAAATTTATCCTAAAAGCAAAACATGATTCCTTTGTTCGTCTGGCTACATTGTGTGACACTATTTTACTACAATCAATTAAAGAAACTAACACAATGGAGCAACATGTTAAGATGTAAGGGCTTAAAACACGGTAAACACCTTATTGTTAGGGACTTCAATTCTTCAAGAAGTTTCCTGTTGATATGCAGAATAAAGCTTCCCTTGTTAAAAACCACCTTCAGTAGAATTCTGAACAATCTCGATAGGTCCATGATTAATATTCTCCATGTGTGTAAGTTGCACATTCCCAACGAATGTGGCTTCTTCATTTTGCATGTCTTGACCTCCATCAGCACCTGAGGAGAAAAGAAAGCAGAGTATAAGCATACTTTTGCTTATTTAAATTTGTCAGAAACAAAATGGAAATATCCAAGCTTATCAAGTGATCTTATTTGTGCATAACCGGTTATTATACACACATGAACTTATTGATCAGCCTAAGAAAATTTCTCCAACAATCCTCGTCAATTTAAAGCGGCAGGTCTGGGAAATTCAAACCTTTACAACAAAATTCCAACCTTGCACCCAGATAGTATATATTGTTTTCCAATTTTATTGTTATAACATTTTTTGTCAGCAAAATGCTTTCATACAACTTTCATATAACAATTTTGTAGTGTTTGCAAACATTTGGGTGTATATATTTAGTGTCCAGCTTTCATATAACAATTTTTGGGTCTATGTATTTACGTACATATAAACATTTGGGTGTATGTATTTACATACATGTCATAAAACAATTTTTGCTCAGCTTTCATAAAACAATTTTTGTCAGCAAAGTGCTTTCGTATAGATTTTATAAAACACAAATGAAATACGAACACACATGTGATCACCTAATTTTTGTCAGCTTTTTACCGTGAAACCTAAACCCTGAACCCACAGTTGTATACCCTGCAAACACAGCTGATTTTGAGAGAAAATGATCTGCAATGTTACCAGCCATATCTAATGCTTGCTCTTCAGTTAATTTCGTCGTGAAACCTCTGAAACCATTAGTGTAACTGTACACATGGGATTCCATAGCTTTCTCCATGCTAATGAGGAAAAACAAATGAAATTTGAATATAACCATCTCGTTAGAAGATAGGATTTGAATACTGAATGAAGCTGACCTTCTGCCATGAAGAATAGAGAGCAGATGATGGCTCTACAATGAGACTTCGTTCGGGTTTTTTTGTTCTTGTTTCCCTACCATCCATCTCATATAATAGATCATATGACATGCTATATATCAGCAGTATTGCTCTGAAATGCACACATGCAACTCTGCAGCCAATCCAATTCACTCTGCAGTCAGTATCCATACAATTGTGATTGGAATATTGAACAAATACTCAAAATGCAATCTTTGCTTGTTTTAATACTTATTCTTGATTATATCATCATAGTTTCTTCAGCACAATATTTGCAGTTAGCCAAAACAGATGTGTGTGTCTCAGTATGGTCTCTCTCCAGTATTCCCATACTCTCCAATATTGGCAGTTAGACAAAACCTTCATTTTACATGTTCCTGCCAAAGAGATGAAGCTCAAATAAAACATACAACAATCGGAAAATGCAAATATAATGAGAAACTTCATACTGCAGTAAAATATTGTGCAAATATTACTTCAGAAACATTAAAACTGAATATGCAGTTATTTCTGGTAAGCATGTTTCCAATAACTACACATCAATTGAATTGAGCGTTCAATGCCTTCCACCTACACAACCCAGAAAGACGTTATCAGTTCAAAATTGGATCCAATGACATGAAAATACTAAAGACGGCTGCAAAATTATTCTAATATTCTTAACAAATATCGGCATAGGTTTCAATTTATGACATAATTGCTCCAATGGCAATTTAACAAAGAGCAAATTAAACTAATTCAGCTTGTATCTATCATTTCAGAAAGCATTTGATTAATAAATAATTCCAAGAAAGCGTAAATCTAGCAGTATTAAAATGTTATACAATTCATATCAATCCATTCATGAGCTATTAAGAATCATATTAAAATGTTTGGTATTAAAGCATTACCATCCTCATGTTGCTGCTAATATTTTTTTTCAAGCATTACCAATCTCAATTAATCCCCTCTGATCCATCCTCATGTTTTTTTCAAGTATTAAAGCAATACGAAACAGTAAAATCCCCTCTGATCCATCCACATATTTTTTTCAATGTACCAGAGGATAGCAAAATAAAAATAAAAATAAAAATAAGCAAATAAAGAATGTACTGCCTTCTTTTTCATCTCTCCGTCTTTAAGGTGCTTCTATTCTATCTTCTGCTTCGTCTTCAGTTCCTTCTTAAGAGCATTGCCATAGAAAAATAAAAAAATTAAAAAAGAGGAAATACAGAGATGGGTAGGTGACATGGTTACAAAGAAGACTTACTGGGTCTGGGGATTCACCCTTGAAGAAAACCAATTAGCCCACGTCTATAAAGTTAATCTCATGTATCATCAGCATCCCATCTGCGAACTAACTATCTTGATTTACTTGTGTTCAATTCCTATGTAAGAAAGCTATAAGAATTGAACTCCAGTATGTAGCATCAGCAGCCCACCAGTATGTTCGCTTTCTCCCATTGAGATGCATAAAACAACTGAACTTTTCATGATTAAAAAAATTTAAAAATCAAATTAAAAAGAAAGGAAAGAATAAATGGAAGATCATTGTTAGCACTTACATTAGCAATTGAGAATGGTTGTGTTTCCTTCTCAACAGTTGCATTGCAATCAAAATTACGGGCTGATGTTTTTTGTGGGAAGAGGGGAGGGGTATGGGGGAGAGAGAGAGTGGCTGAGCTTTTCCCCCCATTTTTTTGTTTTGAAACCGTTGATGTTAAGAGGGGTCGTGGGGAGGGAGAGGGAGAGGGGGAGAGAGAGAGAGAGAGAGAGAGAGAGAGAGAGAGAGAGAGAGAGAGAGAGAGAGAGAGAGAGAGAGAGAGAGAGAGAGGGAGGGAGGGAGGGCTGAGCTTTTCCCCCCAAATTTTTTGTTTTGAACCCATTGATGTTTTAGTTTTGAACCTGAGGATGAGCTTTCCGCGCAAAACTTTAGTTGCCCATTTCAAATTTCAAGTTTTCAGTTTTACAAACGAATGATTTCCCTCCAAAATCAAAAGCTTTCCCCAAATTTTTAACACATCCTAGTCAGCATGCATTTATCCCAGTCAGCAACCCTATATCCTAGTCAGCTTGTCCTACTGGGACAAAATTCAAAATCTTCATCAAATATAGAATAGATTAGACCACCATCAGATCTACATATTTGAAAAACTTTATCATTAACAATAGCAGAATCATACCATTAGCATTTGGAGCAATTTGAACATCATCCTCTTCCTCGGAATCGGAGCCTGTAACAAGTCCTACTTAAGCAGTCCTACTTAAGCCGCAGCTCCAGCACCCTTCCCCTTCTTCCTCTGGAGCTTCTTCATGTAAAACTCCAGCTCTTTCCCTTCCAGTATGTATCTGTTGCATTCATACATGTGGTTGCATGTCAAAAAATTTAATTAGAGAGAGCAAGTGCAAGTAAATGAAGTCTTGTTATAGTCTCGTTAAGGTTCTTACCCATCAGCTCTGCCACACTGGCCAGGGCGGGAAGCGATGTCAGCCAACAGCCTTCCACCACCAAATTGCTCCTCTATGTGAGAGTCGAGGGTTCGCTCCGTTCAAGCTTGTATAGTACATGGTTGCTTTTCTTTGCCTCTGCTGCTGCTGCAGCACCATCAGCCTCCTATCATAAACATCAGCAATAAGCAGTTAGTGAAGAAAATGAAACAGAAAAATGACAAGACAAAAAATGCCAAGACATCAAACACAGCACCTCAGACATCAGGAACAGCACGCTCAAGTAACCAATACCTTTTCAAGCAAATGACACTTTAGAAGAATTACAAGAAACTTGTTCACAAGATTGACTAACACAAAGTTTGACTTACAAACATCCATAATGGTACGAGTGTGAAGTACTTGCTTGTCACAACCATAGGAAAACCCAAGAGTAAATCTCTAAAACTCAGAAAAAGGAATGATTGGTAACAACCCTAACAATAATAGTATGATCTCTAAAACAAATGATGGAAGTGCATAACATGTCACACTGTAAGACTTGCTTTTGTAAACACCATACACATGTCATCTAGATTACCGCCACATTGCCAGCTATCTGTTGACTTCTCATAACCTCCAGTGCATGTTTTGTGGCCATTTCAAACAATCACAAATATCCATTCTAAATCAATATGTCACAATGTCAATCCCCTTTATGTTATGCCATAACCAATACGCTGATAATTTCATTCTAATATGTAACGATGTGGCAATAGATGCAAATAGTAATAGATACTTACTAGCAAGATTCAAATATTGGTATAAAGTAAAACATAAGCAGCCATAACATATTCAGAGTTTATATGCAAAAATGCAAGTCGTTAACTCGTGTAAGTCGCCATAATGCCATAAACTCTATGTTCATGAATCTACAAGACATATTACAAACAAAAAGTATGTTTAGTACAGCTAATTGTTTTCAACTAATTATACAATGGTTCACTACAATTGTCTACAAACACCACATAATACTTAAATAAAAGGCAACCTCTATTATTTTCCAACTATCGATTGCTTACCAATGTACTTGCAAAATGCTATAGTCACCAACGTGATGAACTACTACCTAGTAAGAAACTACAGAATCAAAGATTATATAAGCAAAGAAATGAACTGAATCATAATTAGAACAAGATAGATGAATCATCTCATAATATAAATCGAATGTATTATCAAGAGTCCAAATAAGTACTCTAAATATCAAGCATGACCATCCGTTTAGACACGCATGATTCAACACAAGAACATCTTATTGTTTGGTTGCAAGGATATTACATATGGCACTAGGTCACATAGGATCATTAACATAAAAGTCAACAAAAGATACAACATCAGTCCTGTCACCACAGTGACCTCACCATCCATCAATCAATTGATTCCCTATAAAAAATTGACAGAATCTAAACGAACAAAACGCAAACTTGCCTCCTATTTTGGTGTAAAGTAAATATTGGCATGCCGATGTTATTCTACATAATTGTACAGAGTTCATATTTCGTCTCCTATTTATACAAGTGGATGTGTATATAGAAAATGTGATTCAACTTAAGGAACCTTCTCATTTTCCCTAACTATGCATGCAAACTTGTAGACTACCATGGTATTGAAATAATTGGTGGAAGTAATCAAAAAGACTTCAAGTTATTAAAGTGTTGAACTGAATACTTCCCCTATTCAAGATACATTCTCCACACTTGATATGAAATGCTTGGAGATTCATGTAACTTTAAGTTATTCTCTGAATGTTATCTCAAAACAGAATAGAAACATGATGCATGTGTTATGAGTCTATGATACCCTCTCCACACTTAATATGAAATGTTTGGAGATTCATGTAACTTTAAGTTATTCTCAGAATGTTATCTCAAAACAGAATAGATGCATGATGCATGTGTTATGATTCTATGTACATCTACATGTGATGTTGTACATTACCAAACAAACAATATAACATGCAACGGTAACTACAGAAGTCATCCGCAATTAAGAACTGGAGAGAACATGAGAGAGAGATATTACTTGCTTGCAAAACTCATCACGTACAAAATGACAATCAACTTCATTGAACATTATTAGCTTATGAGACACTAGATTATTAGATATATCGATTGGTTACATCATAGTGGAGTGGTCGATGTGATAGGTTATGCCAAAGCAGAAATCAGAGATTGAAACCATAAGATCGCATACAGTAAGTAGGCAATTGCACCATGCTTATCTTTAAGGAAAAATAATAACAGACTGTCTCTTGCTCATTCAAAATATAAGATTGCCATAAAAAGACCCAATAACTAGCGATCGAGCATCGATCATTAATAAAGTGTGACTAATTAGCATCTGAGAAATCTAGCAACAAAAGAAAGGGAGTTGGACGAAACATACGTTCCTAACCCAGGTACTTCGTGAGGTACCTCATGATGCGAAAAGAAGCATCCCAATAAACTACAATTGGTGCATGAATAAACTGACTCATGCAACTGATTCCATGGGCTATGTCAGATCAAGTTCATGTTAAGTAATTAAGTTTTCTAATCAAACGATGATATTATCCAGAATCAGTGGATCAAAGGTGAATGTTGAAAACTTCATGTTTGGATCCATAGATGTCACTAGGGTGATAACGAAGCAAACATGTCTTCGATAGTAAATCTAATATGTACTTTCTCCATGAGAAATAAATATCATCCTTTGAGCATGTAATTTCTATCTCAAGAAAGTAAAGAAGAGGACCCAAATCTTTGGTTTGAAACTGAGAAGTCAACTGTTGTTTGATATGATCCATACCATATGAATCACTCTGTATGATTATAATATCATATAGATATACTAATAGCTACTGCCCCACAATAGCTATGATGTGAAAATAGAGAATGATCAGCCCTATTTTGTTTAAATCCATTCAAGTAGACAACCTTACTAAACGTATCAAACAAAGCTCATGGTGACTATTTTAGATCATGAAATGATTTATTTAAGAACCATACCAGATGTTCCCATTATTGCTAAAATCTAGGTGGCTGCAGCATATAAATAGTCTCTTTAAGATTTTCATGAAGAAATGCACTCTTAACATCCAACTAATGGATGGGTCAAGATTGATTAGAAGCTAAAGAAATTAATAGTTGTAGGAAGTAATCTTTGCAGTATGGGGAAATTCTTAGCATATTCAAGATCATATTGTTGAGTAAAGCCTTTTGCTGTAAGCCAGGCCTTCAAATGCTCAATTGTCCCATCAGAATTTTGCCTCATCATAATTACCCAACAACAAATGACCAACTTATGGCCACCAAGAGGTAATATTAATGTCCAAATATGATTATGTTGAAAAGCTTGCTACTCATCTATCATTATAGCTTGCTAGCCAAAATGTTGTAGTATGTCTCGCATATTGTTAGGCATAGAAACAGAGTCTAACAAAAAAATAAAAGCCTGAAATTGTAGTGTTAGACAATGATTTGAACCAAAAAGAGAGATAGAATATTTAGGACATTGTGGCTTCCCCTTATGAAGTGTAATAGGATGATCATCAACAGGAAGACTTTTACCAAAGTTTGCTGATGTTTTAGAAGTAGACTATAGAGTATCAAAAATTATCAATGATGTCATGGCAGCAATAGTCATCTATTGGTTGTATCGATCATGATTCACCTTTTCTTTTTGCACATATAATGAGGTGGGTTTTAGTAAGAAAATCCAAAATATCTACCACTACAGTGAGAACAAAAACTAATTGATGGCCAGTTATGCCAAAATCTATCAGTAATATGATGGCCAGTTATGCCAAAATCTCAGTAGCATTCCAGTTATGCACAGAAGTGAATATGACAAAACCTCAATAGAATTTCCAAGCCAACAAAAAAATTGCAAGCTAATACTTCCATACTAACACATGAGAAATTAGAATCACACATTAGGCACATAAAGAAGGATTTTTTTATATCAACACTTACATGCAGGTTTAATTTTGCTTCTTTTGTTTCAAGATTTGAGGGATGAAATCAGTGCTAACTCTAACCTAATCCATCTTCAAAAATTCATGATCAGCAAAGAAACCTTACTTTTTGATTGATAGAAGACCGATGCGATGTCGAGGTCAATAGATTGAAGATCTTTCTAGTCTAGGGTTAGAATTGGGAGATTCAACAATTCTCAATCCCTGATTTCGCTCGGGAGATATTGTGGGATGAAGTAGGGGTTTTCAACGTCGGTCTTTAGGTCGGCGACGACGGCCTTCAGGTCTGCGACGGAGGGGTTCAGGTCGATGATCGATCCCTGACGACGGCTATATTCATCTACTTAACTCTTTGATTGGAGAAAAATTCAGGTCGATCGATCCCTGACGACAAAGGGGAGAGGGTTTTGGGGGGAGAGGGTTTTGTTCACTCTAGAGAAATTTTTAGGGGGAATAAGGTTTTCTTCTAAACAGCCGCGACAAAAATTTTGCGGGGAGAGAGGGAAAATTTTGGGGCGAAACGAAAAACCCTACTCTTGATCTCTCCAGCAGGCTATGGGGCATATCAATCGAAAGGTTTGAATGGTAAGCTTGTAAATACGACCAATATGAATGCATACGGATTGTGCGTATTCACGGCATGTGATAAAATTTTAGAGGGAAGCACAAAAGACAGCTTGGTGAGAGGCGAAAACTGTGATAAAGAGGCGAACAGTATGATAGCATGTGATAACTTCCACTATAGTGAGGGTTCTCGCTGCTCTCAAGTGGCGCCTCACATACTTTACAATTGATGTTGCAGATGCGGAGTTGACCAGCTTGAAGTTTCTGGTTTTGGTCTCCGAAGGGAAAGCCCATCCTTGCTTCTCAAATATATTTAAAGATACAAACAAATCAGAGTCATTATAATTTAATACACCACTTGCAACGCAGCTTCACAGAAAAGAATGGTAGATGATTTTAATTAAAAATAAAGCAATCAATTTCGCATGCTTTTAAGCAAACTGAAATGATATTAGACTAGCCTCAATGTCTACGCCATTCGAACTTCCCGTCTTATGACGAGAGTACTTCTTGCCCGACTTTGGTCTCCTTCCTGTGATGGAGATGGAGATATCATTGGGGAATAGTCATGGAGCTCGAACGCGGTGTATACAGTGGAGACGAGTAAAGCAGAGACGGTGAGGGTGGAGATTGTCGAAAGTGCAACATTCAGAGAATAAAACGTCTTCAGTTAGCCAGTTATTAACATTTACAACTATCAACCTAAAAAAGTTGTAATGAACATTTTTACAACTTTCAGCGAAAAAAGGTTGTGGTATCAAAATTAACATAAACAACTATCCACGAAAAAAGTTGTAATAGCCATTTTTACAACTATCCAAACTAAAAAGTTGTAATAAACATTTTTTACAACTTTCAGAAAATAAAACGTTGTGGTATCAAAATTAACATTTACAACTATTCATGAAAAAAACGTTGTAATAACCATTTTTTACAACTGTCACCGGAAAAAAGTTGTAATAAACATTTTTTTACAACTTTCAGGAAAAAAAAGTTGTGGTAACATTTATTACAACTACCAAAATAGAAACGTTGTCTAATGAAAGTTGTAAATGACTAGTTTTGTTGTAGTGAGAAGAACTTACCAATTACCTTAAACATACAGCGAAACGATCGATTCGCCAATGTTTCTCTACACCGGTTGTTGTAGATGATCACCTGATGGAAAATCTGCGGATTTCCACAACCTAAAACTCTCTTGATTGGTGCAGAAATTTCGGTCGGAAAACTCACTCTTTTAGTGCAATCTCTATTGGAAAAATAAAGACTAAATGCAAGTAGTTTCTCTCTACTTCAAGTGTTCTTTTTCCAACAAGAGGGTGGCCTATTTATAGCATTCCCACATGGTGGAAGTTACAATTTCTACCCATAACTACCTTGTGTAGTTATAGAACCATCTAATGACCAATCTATTATACATTTGACAAATTTTTTGAATTCTAGGGCTGACTAGGACAAGATAAAGAGTGGCTGAGATTTGATCTTGGCAAATCAATGGCTGAGATTGGATTTTGTGAAAATTTTAATGGGAAAACTTAAATTTTGTGGGGAAAAGTGTCTTGGGAACGAAAACATTGAAATTAAAAGTGTTTTGGGAAAGATTGTGGAGATTAAAATTTGAAATTAAAAGTTTCTTGGGTAAGTTTGTGGAGATTAAATTTTGGGGGGAAAATTGTCATGGGAACCAGAACTTTGAAATTAAAAGTGTCTTGGGAAAGAATGTGGAGAAGCATGATCCATTAAATTAAACAATTTAAAATATTTAGCGAAAAAAATTAGTTAATACACTCATAGAAAAATACCCTGAGGTTTGTTGTTCTGCGCCAAGGGCGCCCGCTAAAATTTTTTATGCTAATTTCTTGTTCTGCGCCGAAGGCGCCTGCGCCGAATTTGTTGTTCTGCGCCGAATTTGTTGTTCTGCAAAATTATTTTACGCTAATTTGTTGTTCCATGCCGAAGGCGCCTGGCGCCGAATTTGTTGTTCCACGCCAAAGGCGCTTGCACGTTGTTCCGCACCGAATTTATTGTTCTGCACCAAAGGTGCACCGCCGAATTTGTTGGTCCGCGCCGAAGGTGCCCCGTCGTATTTTTTGTTTTTCGTCGAAGGCACCCACGCCGAAGGTGCCAATGTCGCTAAATATTTTTACGCTAATTTGTTGTTCTTGTTGTAAACTTGGCGGCTATGGAGACCATAGCCCTATATTTATAGTGGTAGGGTTACATAATGGGTGGATACCCACTAACGGGTAGGCCCACCAAAAGCCCGTTTATAACACTTCCCCTTATCCATCCATTGTTGTAAGCCATGGTGAACGCTTCAGGGTTCATGAAGCTTATTTGATCATGGGGTTGGAGATACTTCTCGATCTCTAAGTTTAAGAGTGCTTGCCTCGTTAAAACCTTTGCCAAGGAAAACCCAGTGGGAAAAACCAGTGGCTAAGGGAAAAGAGTACAAGTCTCTATAACTTCCCCTGATCGATGGATATCATCAGTGGTGGATACTTCTGGATCCAGAGTTAATGTGGCTGCCTCGTTAAAACCTTTGACTGTGGAAAACCCAGTGGGAAAAACCAACAGCCAAGGAAAAAGAGTACAACACTACGTTAACTCCCCCTGATAAGTACAAGCTTCAGGCTTGTACATCTCTCAGCTGTCTCATCCCAATTCCTAGTACAAGTTTTCTAAAGGTACTGCGAGGCAAAGCTTTAGTGAATAGGTCAGCCAGGTTGTTGCAGGACTGGATCTGCTGGATGTCGATCTGGTTGTCCACTTGCTGTTCATGCGTCCAGAAGAGCTTGGGGGAAATGTGCTTCGTCCTGTCACCTTTGATGTAGCCACCTCGTAGTTGAGCGATGCAGGCAGCATTGTCTTCGTACATGGTGGTAGGCCCAAGATCTCCCATCTTCAGGCCGGTGGTCTTGAGGATGTGGTTGATGACTGATCGAAGCCAGAAGCATTCTCTGCTAGCTTCGTGGATCGCGATGAGCTCGGAGTGGTTGGATGAGGTCGCTGTGGATGTCTGTTTCACGGATCTCCATGAGATGGCCGTCCCACCGTATGTGAATACGAAACCGGTCTGGGACTTTGCGGTATGTGGGTCGGACCTGTATCCCGCATCTGCGTAACCGACCAGGTCGGTGGATACACCTTTCTTGAAGTATAGTCCCATGTCTACAGACCCTTGGAGGTAGCACAGAAGTTGTTTCACTCCGTTCCAGTGGCGCTTTGAGGGCGCTGAACTGTATCTGGCTAGTAGATTTACTGCGAACGCTATATCGGGACGCGTGCAGTTTGCCAGGTATAGGAGTGCTCCAATTGCACTTAAGTAGGGTACTTCAGGACCCAGTGTTTCCTCCCCCTCTTCCAGGGGTCGGAAGGGGTCTGTTTCAACATCCAATGATCTGACGACCATTGGTGTGCTAAGCGGATGACATTTGTCCATAAGAAAGTTTTTCAGCACTTTCTTTGTATATGTCGATTGGTGCAACAGGATTCCTCCGCTTAAATGTTCAATTTGTAGGCCTAAACAGAACTTCGTTTTGCCGAGGTCTTTCATCTCAAAAGTCTGTGTGAGACTTTTGGATATCTCATTTATCTCTGCAGGAGATCCGATGATGTTCAAGTCGTCTACGTAGACGGTGATAATTACGAATCATGTTCCCTTTTCTCGTATGAAGATGCAAGGGCAGACTTCATTTGTTGTGAATCCTTGTTGCACTAGGAATTCACTCAGTCTGTTGTACCACATTCTACCTGACTGTTTGAGACCATACAGTGATCTCTGGAGTTTGACGGAATAGACGTCCCGAGGTCTTTTTGTCATTTTTATCGGTAGTTTGTATCCGTCTGGGATTTTCATATAGATGTCCTTATCTATATTTCCGTATAGGTATGCAGTCACAACGTCCATGAGCTGCATATCCAGACCTTACTTCGTGGATAGGCCGATAATGAAACGGAAAGTGATCGCATCCATGACCGGGGAATATGTATCGTCATAGTCTATTCCTGGACGTTGGGAAAAGCCTTGTGCAACAAGGCGCGCTTTATAGCGCACGATCTCATTATTCTCGTTTCTTTTTCTCACGAATACCCATTTATATCCCACAGGTTTAACACCTTTTGGTGTTAGGACTACAGGTCCAAAAACTTTACGCTTCGAGAGTGAGTCCAACTCTACTCTTATTGCCTCGTTCCACTTTGGCCAATCCTCTCTGCGTTTACATTCTGCTAGAGAGCGTGGATCGGTCTCATCGTCGTATTCAGTGACGTGAGTGGCAATAATGAGCGCGAAGTTATCATCGATGATTGTGCTTTTTCTGTCCAGTACCTCCCCGGTACGTACATAGTTTAATGAAATTTCTCCTATATTTTCCTCTTCAGGGGTTGTTAGGAGTGGAGAGGTGATCACTCCTTATTTTACACCTTTTTTCCCGCATGATTGCATGCCATTTAGATCGCCCAAATCATGTTTTTCACGATATATCGACGATATTGCGATGCTTTTCACGATTTGTTGTTTTTGTCGCATTTCTGGTGATTTGGCGTGATTTGGAGTGATCTCGAGATGCGCTTACTCCAGACGGTCACCGACGACCTCCCCGAGGGGTATTTTACTGTTGGAGAGGAGCGGAAGAAGAACGGACGTCGCAGGAGCGACGAGGAGGCCAAAATAAGCAATCTGGGCATTTTTAGTGTCCCACTCGGCCGAGTGAAGGAGTCACTCGGCCGACCAGCGAGACACTGCTCGGCCGACCAGATCAGACACGATTCATACATGCACTCGGCCGAGCGACGGAGACCACATCGGCCGAGTGACGAGACCCCGTCCGCCCGAGTGGCGCCCAGACGAAGCCCTTCAAAAATCTCCAAGTTACTGTTTTTCGGCTGCCTGAGCTTCAGAAGACCCACTCGGCCGAGTGGATAATCCCGTCCGCCCGAGTACCATGAAGCCGTCGGCCGAGTGACGACAACTCACTCGGCCGAGCCGCCCCCGAAGTGAAGACCCCTGAAAATCGAGACTTACTGGAAAATTACAGGGTTTTCACTCGGCCGAGCGACTTTTGTCACTCGGCCGAGTGCGACGCGCTGCCTGTAGCGAAAATTGCGGAAAACAGGCTGTGCAGGGGCATTTTGGTCACAGTTTTTGGACGATTTTGGGGGCTATTTAACCCCTGTTTTTACCCTAGATTGAGCCTCTCTCTCTTAGATTTTTTGCAGCTTTTTAGATTAGCTTGTTAGTTTTATTCTTGTGATTGAAGAGGAGACAAAATTGGATTTTTGTTGGATTAATTGAAGAACTACATTGGTTTGCTTTTCTCTTCTCTAAAAATTCTATTTTTATTGCATATCTCAATATTGTGATGAATTCTATTGCTTATTTCATTGATTATTTTTGTGATCTTGCTATGAATTGTGAGTAGTCGCCACGTCTTGGGGCGTGGGGATGAACCCTACAAGCCCTATTTCACAATTGTGAAGAATTGGTAGAGATTTCGTTAGAATTGCTATTAGAGATTAGATTGGGATCAATTTACTACGGATGGCTAGAAATTCACATCGATTGGGATTTGCAAGAGATTGGATCCCAATTCGATAGGAAACCCTAGAAATCCGAATTGGGTTGGAATCGAATTTCTGTAGTATCGGTTTGCAAGAGATTGGACCGATACTAGGGTTTCCGGTTCCAATTCCGCGCCAATACCCGTTTGCAAGAGATTGGACGGGTAGGAACTATCCCAATCTAGGTCGTGGACCGAGTTTGCAAGAGATTGGGCTCGGTGCGCGATTGAACGATGATGTTGATCCTAATGCTAGCCTCCCTAGGCTAGGGTTTGCAAGAGATTGGACCCGAGCCTAGGATAGCTATAGACCGGCAACAGCGCGAGAGCGTGAGCTTGGTTCTACATTCAGTTGCAACTAGTTCATCCAAAATCTTATTCTAGCAACTTTGATACCGATGAACCACTTTTACGAAATACGGTGAGTAGCGGGAATTCCCCATTCCTTAGACGTTCTTATTTGATTTGATATTTCCGTACTTTGTCTGACGATTGTGACAGGATCGCCAAAGACAAATTTCTCCCTTCTTAAATAGCCAGGTTGATCGGAACAAGCACGGTCATTCGTCCTCCCTGTGTTCGATAACCCGCTGGCTGCTACACCGTGCACTTGCGGTAAAACTACAACCGTTCTTTTGGGTTACGTCCCGGAGCGATCAAGTTTTTGGTGCCATTGCCGGGGAGGCGATTGCGTTTGATCTTACCACCCTAGCTATTTCTTTTGTTTTATTTTTTTTATTATCATTATTATTTCCATTCCTTCATTTTTACCTAACCCTTCCACGGTACTAATCATTTCTTTGAAACTCTGTTTTCCCTGTGCATGTACACGAGATCTACGGCAGACCCTGAAGCTATATTATTCGATCCCGAGATCGAACGTACCGCGCGGAGACTTAGAGCGGAATGGAGACAAAATCCGGAAGGGCGGTTTTTGACCAACCCGGAAACTGCGGACCAATTAGCGACAAGGATGGCGAGGATAATTTATATTCGAGATAGGCTTCGGCCTAAGACCTCTTCTACGACCTCATCCATTGCCGTGCCGGAGTTGGCGGCCGACAAGAACTTCGAGCTAAAGACTGGACTAGTGGTTCTGATGCAGCAGGATCCATTTCATGGGAATGCCCATGAGAATCCTCACTACCACATCCAATTATTCTTGTCGAAGTGCGCCACATTTCAGATGCCGGGGGTCTCCATCGATGCCATCAGACTGCGTCTCTTCCCTTTCACGCTAAAGGACAAGGCACTCTATTGGTTGAGGACGCAGGCTGACAGAGTCTTCACCTCTTGGGACGAGTTGGTAAGTGCATTCATTGACAAGTTCTATCCGCCATCCAAGACGGTGAAGATCTGGAGCGCTCTCATGTCCTTCAAGCAAGGACCCCAAGAGACGCTCTATGAGGCTTGGGAGTGTTTTAAGGATCTACAGCATCAATGCGCGCACCATAGCATAGAAGATTGGGAGCTAGTTCATAGCTTCTACAACGGTCTCCAACCGGGGACCAAACAAATTATTGATGCCGCGGTGAATGGTGCTATCTTGTCAAAGACTCCCGAGGAAGCTACAGCCCTAATTGAGGAGATGGCCTCAAACAACCAACAGTGGGGCGATGAGCGAGGACACTCCACGTCCTCCTTGAAGCCAACTAGTATCTATGAGGCGAAGGCCGTAGCGGAGCTTACGAGCAAGTTTGATTCTCTCCACAAGGTAGTGGAGAGACTGGAGAAGTTTATCACGGAGCCCCAAGGAACCCCTTCCACCTCCGCTCCGACGAACCAAATGTGTGATTGGCAAGACCAATCTCAAGCCATGTATGTGGGAGGAGAGCAAGGAGAAGGATCCTTGGAGCAAGTACAATATGTCGCGGGGAACCAAGGATATTGGGCCAATCCGGCCACAAGAAATCATCCCGGATTCTCTTAAGCCAACAATGAAGGAGCTTTGAACCCGCCACAACAACCACCTCAACAAGCTCGACCACCACCACCCCAACAACAACACTATCCGCCGAGGGGGCCTCCACAACAAAATTTCCAACCAAAGCAACAAGTTCCACCATATAGGCCGCCCGGATACAATCAAGGGTGGAGGAATCAAAATCAAAACCCTCCACAAGCTCAACAACGATCCGACTTCGAAGCTAGAGTGGAGGCGTTTATGGTCGAGCAAAATAAGGTCAATTCTACCTTGAAGGCGGGGCAAGACTCCCTCAATACCGTTGTGGCTCAAATATCGGAGCAATTGGCGTTGCTCAATCGGAACACTCAACGATTGCCGGCGCAACCCGAGCAAAACCCACGGGGCAACACCGGCCACATCAATGCCGTAGTTGCCGTTACTACTAGAGGCGGGAAAGATACCACCCCCGCCATGATTCCTACCGAGAAGCCCGTGGAGGAAAGTTTGGAGCCAATTGAGCCGGTAGTTGAAGTTGAGAAGGAGAAAGAGCCACAAGAAAAGGAGAAATCTAGAGCGGAGCAATTGATTGAGGAAAGGCGCTTCATGCCACCGGTCCCATTTCCCAACAGGCTCGCTAGAGCGAAAATGGAGAAAAGGCTAGCAAAGTTTCTCGAGTATCTTAGAGGAGTTAGCCTCAACATTCCCTTCCTCGACGCCATCATGGAGATCCCCACATATGCTAAATTCTTAAAGGATTTGATTTCGGGGAGAAAGAGGAAGGAAAAGATCATGCTAGCCGAGGAGGGCTCTTGGTTCACCAAGAGAGAGAAGGAGCCGGCCAAATTTAAAGACCAGGGGAGTTTTCGGATTCCTTGCACCTTGGGCGGCGTCCCTCTTCAAAAGGTGTTGGTAGATCTAGGGGCTAGTGTGAGCCTCATGCCTCTCTCCATGTTCTTAAGGCTAAACACCGGGACGAAGTTGAAACCTACCGACATGCGGATACAATTGGCCGATGGGCGAATAACAAGGCCGGTAGGGATCGCCGAAGACATCCCGCTACAAGTCCCGGGGGGAATATGCTTGCCATGTGACTTCGTGATCATGGACGTTAAGGAGGAGGGAGACACTTCATTGATACTTGGACGCCTGTTCCTCGCCACCGCCGGAGTGATTGTCGACGTGCGAGAAGGTACCCTAACTTTGAATGTCGGCAACGTCGAGGTGGAGCTTCACATTCCTAAGGCTATGAAACACATGCCTTACCACGAGGAACTTGACTACATGGACCTCCTTGATGAGGTGATAGAAGAGGCGATACCCCGCTCAATCGGCGCTCTTTTCGATAAGGATTTTGATGAAGGCCCGGATTTAGGCCAAGATGAGAAGATAGATGATTTCCCCGACCTCTCCGCTGAAAATGATGAAGGCGACGCTGATGTCGCAAGGATTCGAGAGCTCTGCAAGCTCTCGAAATTGAAGTCTCCGAAGAAAGCTCAGCCGCTACGAAAATCGGCGTCACCGGTGAAGCCGTTGACCGGAGCAAACGCTAGCTTGGGGGAGCCTCCCCCCAACACTATTCGAGACGAGAGACCACCGCGGGAGAACACGCCACCGCAACTTCCGAATCCAAGCGTTCTCCCCGGAAAGTTTGATGGGTGCATCTCATATGCACCAAACATCCCGCATTAATTGAAAATCATAAGGGGTCGAGCTCACGACCTTAAACGAGCGCTTGTCGGGAGGCAACCCGACGGTTATTGCTTTATTTTTACTTTTTCTTTATTTTTGTTTTAGAAATTTTTAGTGTTTTGAGTCGTTCGACCAAAAATTTTGTGATAACGGGTCCTATTTTTTCTTGACAGGAGAGGAGATAGGTAAATCCATCATGAGGAGGATGAACGAGACGACAAGGAGCGCCCCAGGAAGACGCTCGATGCTTAGGAGTAAGATGAAATCGACTGGAGGAAGAAAGACGGAGTTTAGAGCCCAAACGAAGACAAACATCAGAAAACAAGGCTCACTCGGCCGAGTATACTAGTCACTCGGCC
Source organism: Scilla litardierei (assembly GCA_030789695.1). NCBI lineage: Eukaryota > Viridiplantae > Streptophyta > Magnoliopsida > Asparagales > Asparagaceae > Scilla > Scilla litardierei. The sequence goes on along the minus strand of CM061137.1, from coordinate 107,362,519 downwards.
GAGTACACAAGTTCGTCCGGCCGAGCCGCTCACGAACGAGGGAAGTCTGCTGTACCCAACTCTCTGTTTATTTTCCTGATTTCAGTATAACTGCTACTCGGCCGAGTATATATTTTCACTCGGCCGAGTAAAACGGATACGCTCCTAGGGCGAGTCTTGCTGAGTAGCTTGAGCCACTCGGCCGAATGGACTTACTCCACTCGGCCGAGGCTGGCAAAGCCACTCGGCCGCAGTGTAAGCGAGGAGGATATTTCCATTGATCCCACTCGGCCGAGTGACATAGTCACTCGGCCGAGTCATAAATTTTATTATATAAGGGGCCGAGGGGGGCACGTTTTTCGAAACGCAAAAAATTCCCAAACCCGCGACCCCTCGGCTCCCTCGCCCGACCCTCGCTCGCTCGCGCCCTCAATCGCCCAGTCGACCACCGCCACGTCGCCGCTCGGCCAGCCACCGCCGGCCGAGCACCCGCCGCGCCTCGCCCGAGTCGCCGGCGGCGGCCGCCGCTCCGACCACCTCCGGTATCGCCTGATTCGCCCTATTTCTCCTCTTTTTGTGTGTTTTTCGAGGATCCATGTATTAAACAAACCCCAAACCCTAATCAATTTCTATATCTATCTATTATACCCCTAATGCTCCATACGTTTTGAATATTACCCGCTGATATCGCCATTTCATGCGCAGGTTGTTTTTTGGAGCTTAGGGGAGACCAGGGGAGCTTCTACGGACTGATTTGGGCTTCGCGGAGGCGTTGACTTCGCACGCTTCCATTGCTTAGCACTCGCGGCGTGTCTGGGTATACTCCTTCCTTTATTTTATACACGCCGCACTTTTTACACTTTTCAGCGCGCGCTCGGGGCTGATATGCCGCCTCGGACACGGCCGCGGTCGAAGAGAGCTTCCGCCAAGCGGAAGCGGTCGGATGATGCCGGCCCCTCCCACGAGTTGGAGGACTCTCCTCCACCTTCTCCCACACACCCCATCCACCCAGCACCGCCTGCAGGCCCCGCACACCCCGCACAGCCTGCAGCGCCCACACAGCCCGCACAGCCCGCACAGCCGCTCCCCGCCGCTCCACAGCCACCACCTCCGGCTCCACTGGTTGGGCCGCTCGAGATTACGTTCCGAGACGACGCACACCGCGCCGTCTTCGAGCGTATCTCCTAGCGCTCGATCGTACCCTTCAGGTTTGCACACCTTGCCGACCTAGGACGCCTGGGGGTACTAGAGGGGATGCTCACGTTGTACGACAACATGGGCTGGCGAGATTTCTTCCAGGTGTCGGTGGACACGTTTACCCGTCCGACACTTGAGGTACTGAGTTCGATCGCCCGGACCGACGAGGGATGCTCGTTTCGGTTCATGGACCGGGAGTGCCAGGTCACTCTCGATATGATGAGAGCATTTTTCTCGTGGCCCGCTGTCCCCGGAGCCGATCGCGGTTACGGCCCCACCCATATCCCCACACCTTCCTTCGACGCCGGTGCCTTCTGGGCCCGGATCATGGGTCGTCACGCTGCCTTTGACCCTAGTAGGGCCAAGGCCTCGGCCATTGTCCACCCCTGCCTCCGTATTGCTCAGCGCCTTATGGCGACGACCTTTTTGGCCAGATATGAGCCGTGCACGATGTCTACGCCAGAGCTCTACATGCTCTACGCGATGACACGTCCCAGAGCTCTATCTAGGGATGGCGATGAGCTGGTCCACGCCGTCATGATTGATGTCGCGGCTTGGTTTTTGGACCGCATCATTGTATCGGTGGGTGCTCGCTCATCGATATGCTGCGGCGGCCTGATCACCTTGCTTGCCCTTATGACCGGCGAGGACTTCCCTGACGACTTGTGACAAGTACCAGGCCCCACTTCTTTGTCGATCGATGTTATGGCCCGGATGAAGATGCTTCGTCCGCACGGTGAGCGTCACTGGGTCTGGTTGCACGGCCCTTACGGTGCCGATTACATGATTCTTCTGAGCCCAGCTCAGACTCAGATTGCACCAGCCCACGTTGACTGGCTCCCTGCGATGGATGTTCTCATCCCCACTGCTTACGTGCTCGAGGCCGAGGAGGCCGAGCAGGCCCACGCTGCCCCCGCAGACCCTGTCGCCCCTGCCGAGCCTGCCGCCCCTGTTGACCCTGTGGCCCCTCAGCCTATCCCTGATGTTTCCGCTGCTCCTGACACCTCTGTCCCCACCTCTGTCGGTGTCGGGAGTACCTTAGCTGAGCCCACCTCCACCACTCCCGCGGCTGTCACCACCCCTACTGGCCCTCTGTCTGCTGAGCCTGTTTCCTTTGCCCCACCCGAGCGCCCGCCGACCGTAGTTGAGTGCGGAGAGCCCTCTGTTTCCACTGCTGCTGTATTTTCCGAGAGTGTCATGGCGTCTGTCCACACTTCTGTGCCACTGACCTCTCTGGCCGCCTCGCTGCCACTTTTGCATTCTTCTTTCGCTGCTGCTGCCTCCACTTCTCACCAGCCGGTGCCCCGGCCTCACACTGAGGCCAGGCCCACATTTGTGAGCGCAGCACCTTTTGTTCCCTTCCCCGCTGAGCCCGTCACGTACGCGACCCGAGTACGCCAGCCTCGCCCTGCACAGCCCCGACCGGTGCGTCCCTCTGCACCACCTCCCCCCGACACTGTAATTCAGAGCATTTGTGCTATAGAGGGGGCGGTGAGTGGCCTCAGAGGCGACCTTAGGACCCTGTCCTCCACCGTCTCTGCGATGGCTGGCCGCTTTGACCTGATCCCCCAGATTCACTACTGTCTTACCCAGGTCCTGGAGCGTCTCCCCCGCGTACCACCACCCACCCAGCAGGTTCCCACCCACACTTCCACACACACTCAGCCTGCTACCACTTCCACACCCACACCCGCTCAGCACCCTGTCCAGCCACCACTACCACTTCCGCCTCAGGACGGAGACGGTGCAGCACCACCTTCTTAGGCACCCTTGATGCCATCGATTATTCCTGCCGTTGTGCTGCCCGTTTCTGCCGGGTCCTGTTGCAGTTTTGTCCACCCCCTCCCCTCACTTATTTTTGGTTTCTCATTCAGATCGTATCCTTATATATCTTTTTTGGGAGAGAGGGAGAGTTTTTGGTGCCCCACCTTTATATCCGTATCACTCCATTCCTGCATGCATCATGTCCGCATCATATCTTTTATTTCTTTATTTCTTCTTCTTATTTTCATTTTTCATCATGCATGCATCCTCACTTACCCCTCACTTTACCTGTCTCTCGGTGTTCCCCACTTTGCACATTGAGGACACTGTGCCATTTAGCTTGGGGGAGTGAGTTCTCACGATCTTTTTCGATTTGCCACCTTTATTTTTAGTTTTTCACACCGTTTTTCGCTTTTGCATTTATTTTTCATCATTTTTATTTTATTTTGCCATGCATCACGTTTTTCTTATTTTTCTGTGTGCCGCATTGTAAATAGTTCTATTTTCCCTTTATCTTTATTTCTTTCTTTTTTCATCTCATGCTAGAGATGACTTTTCTGTGATGATGATGACGTGGAGTTAGCTTATTCTATATGCATGCTTTATTTGTCATGTCTTAGATTTTATTTCTGATATCATATGCTATAACTTGTCTTGCATCTAGAGATAGTAACCCACACTTTTTCCACATGAAAATGGATGAAATTTTATTATTAGATGAGTCTGAATATTCATATGTATGCTATCACAGAAAACACACCAAGATTCACGCATTGAATGCCTATATCTGGAGTACCGATTTCTTTTGCTATATCACTTCTATATGCATGAACTGTACATTTCACTTCAGGATGATTGAATGATGTTAGCTATGATAAATTTGGATTAGTTAACTTTTTTGTGATCGAAACTGAGTAGATTAGATTACCCTGCTGAAGTTGTCGTGCATGTCTTATAGAGTGAACCGAGAGATATATTCATTTATTTCTCCACAAATCTTGAACTTCATTTCTCTACTTTTAAAATAATTGGTGAATCTCCCCTTAGCGATTCTATTATATGGCATTTCCCCCGCTATTAATTCCTAGCTCCAAATTTCTTATTCAAAAAAAAAGAGAAAAAAAAAAGAGAAAATATTCTTGTATATCATTATCTCTCTTTGAGTTGGGATCGTAGTGTATATATGCTTTTGCATCAAAAAAAAGAGAAAAGAGGAAAAATCCTCAATAAAAGATCCCATCTCACTTTCTTTCTTTCTCTTCTCTTTTCATTGCTTTTGGAGCTTTATAGAAATGGGGATGTAAATATTTTTTTATGCCACCGCGCTTATAGATAAGCTTGGGGGAGGGGATCCATTGATGTGTGAGAGAGTGACTACTTGACGTTGCACGACAACCTAGGCTAAGTAATATTCTATACTCGGTGAGATTATTTTTAGCTTTACGAAATCCAGAAATCTAAGCCTAGCAATCATTTCATGAAATCCATACTTTTCTATTCTCTCTATTCTATAGTGTGATACTCTTATACTCCTGATAGAAAGCATTCAATTGAAAAGTGTGTGATCTGTGATTTGTATACCGCTTTAAATGATTCAGACGATGTTAATTATTGTTAACGGGACTAGTTTGGCTGGGCCCGGAGGAGCTAAGTCAACTACGACTGGTCAACCAGACTGCTACGACCTTGGGGCCTCGGCCCAAGGATCTCACGGGCGGGCCGCGCTTCTCCACCCATGACGAAGGCCCACTTCCACAGTGGAGGAAATCGGGGCCCAAGTCAAGGAAACCTTCGCCAAATATGGCAGCCGCCCCATGCCATCATGATCCGCCGGACATGGCAACCATCTTCATGGCCATAACTTGCCAATGATGGTCCGACTTAAATGGCCATCTAGCCATCAAGGCTCGACTTCATGGCCAGACTTAAATGGTCATCACTCCCCCGCCTTCATGGCCCGCCAATTATGGCAATCACTCATGGCCATGACTCCACCTTCATGGCGTCATCAAGTGGGCGCAATTAGAGGGGGTCAACACTTCCCCATTTGCACGACCCCCTGAATGGCGGCCATGATGTCACGTCATGGCGCATTATGAGCAGGGTTCACCTATATGAGGAAGAGGCGGGCGTCACTTGAAAAGGGCCGGATCTTCACCACCTACAACGGAGGTACCTCATACTCCCATCTTAACCTTCCACCTTGAATATTTCTCCTCCAAAGCTCGGCCCGAGGACTCGAGTATCGGTCTCTCCGTGAGCCATACTCGATCCCACCGAGCACTTATCAGGCCAGATCTGACTTTGGCATCGGAGGGGCTTCGGTCGGAACCAAGGTCTGACCCCCCTGACGAGCTCTCTCGTCTATTCAGGTCCAGGAGTACCAGCAACGCCGAGGCTACCCCTCGGCGTCCTTCCAGCCGGAGCCGAGCGCCCTCATCCCCGACCTCGTTCGTCTCCTCCATCACGAGGACGTCGCTCTGCCGAGGCTACCCCTCGCCGAGCCGACGCGAGGATCCGCGCGCCCTGCTGCGAGCGACTCTGCCTTCAACTGATCCCGGAGGCTGTCATCTCGCCGAGGCTACCCCTCGGCCTGCCAAAGAACGGAGCAGCACCTTTCTGCTCGAGCGAACACGCTGTCGGTCGACCCCACCGGTCATCTCCGTCTCGAGCGACAGCCACGACAACCAGGGGGTCCCGCGCGTCCCCTCTTTGACCGCGTTGACCACGCACCTTCCATACTGTTAATGTGTTCTGCGAAAAATAGCAGAAACATTTGGCGCCGTCTGTGGGAACGAGTCAACAACCGCGTCATTTGCCACACCAACAAACGACTCGTTCTATTAACCAATATCCTCTATCTCTCGTCATCGTCTTCTTCGTTTGGATCTGAGCGCTTGAAACCTTGCCCAACTTAAGGCATCTCGGCCCTGTTCAATCGAGAACGAGGTGTCTGGGCATCGAAATCATGGACGATGTGCTGACTTCCGACCGAGAACGGAGCCTCCACACCCCTTCTTCAACGAAGAACAAGGCGTCACTGCTCCGATCGACCAAAAGCGAGACAACCGCGCTTCATCCGATCAGAGATCTATATCACCCTTGCGTTGTCCAAGACGGGATAGGAGTCTCCCGAACTTGATCGAACCTTCGAGAAGGGCACACGGGTGAATCGACAAATATACCGTCGCTGCGAACACGCCGTCTAAGATCTATCTCCTACAGATCTGCCATTGCTTCAAGGCTTTGGGCGATCGATTGAGCAGAGCTATCAATACTTCAGAGCTCTAGTTGGATCTGAGAATTTCGTCTGACCTTCGAGCATCGAAGTGGAGAATCCGTCGAACGAGATTCAATGCCAACATATCGACCGAGAACACGAAGGTCGATCGACCTCGCCCTACTTCGACAGGGCTTGATCCGAGCGACACGAAACACTGATCAACGACATTAGCCTCCGGATCGATGCCGCTGCCTCCGGATCCTCCTCTGGGTCAACGTCACATCCTTCGACCTCCCCCGGATCAACGATGCTGCCTCCGATCCTCCTCTGGGTCAACGGAGCATCCTACGCCCTCCCCCAGTTCGATGCAGTCACCTCCGATCCTCCACCAGACCAACGTCACATATTCTAGCCCTCCTCTTTATGGATGTCAACCGACCATCATGGGCCAAGCGCCTGTGAACGAGTCCGATGGTGACTTGGGTTGGGATTGCTTGAGCTTGCCAAGCCTCACCGAAGATCGGAGCTCACAGCCTGGGATTCGTCAGAAATTGAGTCTTGTTTCTAGGACCACAAGGGAGCGCGGGGATCGTAGCCTGAACCTCATCGGAGATCTCTCGCTGCCAAAGACTCGAGGAAACACGAAGCTCGTAGCCAGAGCCTCATCACAACTCGGAGATCGTTGTCGGACTGCCTCCAAGCTCAGTCCAGGCCGAGGCCGAGGCTGACCAGTTCAGGCCGAGGCCGAGGCCGACCCCAGAGGAGGCCGACCAGTCCAGGCCGAGGCCGAGGCTGACCAGTTCAGGCCGAGGCTGAAGCCGACCCAGCAAAAAGGTCAAACTATCCTCTTCCCCCTTGCTAATTAATTGTGTGCTATCAGACAACTACATGAGCTTCCCTAACAATTCTCCTCTCTTAAACTTCTTGCGAGATGGTGATAAAAAGCCACATCCTCCGGATTCAACAAATGTCTCACAAAAAGCTTGTAGATAAGGCTGCCATGGTCGCGACAATGACGGATCACACGGCGACCGGCATTGCGGCCTCGGCCAACTTGAGGGAGAGGCGCAAGGAGTGCGTCTAGATCCGAGGACGGGCCAGGAAGATGCGGGGCTACGAGTGGCTTGGCAAGGTCGCCAAGGAGAATGAGATCTCGATCGATTTCAGACAAGAGACAGCACCGATGACCCTCGCAAGCGTCGGGCTTAGCCCCGACTCGGCCTTCATCGATGGCCCTACCACCATCTCTGGCCATTGTCTCGACGCCCGCCATACCAACCCCGTGCTGCCATCGCCAAACATATGGGCTGAGCTCCCATCACTGTGCCGCCCCTGCCGAGCTACCTTGGTCGTACCGCCAAACAGACAAAAACGGGAGCCGGAGCGAGAGCAGGAGCCGGAGCTGGAGCTGGAGCGGGAGATGCGATCCAGACAAAAGCTGGAGCTGGAGCTGGAGCTGGAGCGGGAGATGCGATCCAGACAAATGCTGGAGCCAAAAACTGGAGCTGGAGCTGGAGACGGAGCGGGAGATGCGGTCCAGACAAAAGCTGGAGCTAGAACTGAAGCTGTGTCTAGACGAGGCCGACCCATCCGAGAGGAGGCCGACCGCACCAGTTCAACCGACATAGGAGGAGGCCGACCACCTTCCAAGATCACTCAACGGCAACAGAAGAGAAACCGAGGTGATGACGTAAAACCTCTACCTTCCAAGCGGACAGTACAGGCTCCGTCATCAACACTTCAAGAGGCATCACAAGGTTCTTGAGCATCTCAGCTTCAGGAGTCGCCTGACCGGGAGATTCTCGCCGTCGCTCATCCCCATAATCAAGCCTGAGAGATACTCATCAGGTCAAGATGCGAGGAAAATTTCCGAGTCTGAGCAACCAAGCAACTCCTCCGACCGTGGCCGAGCCGATCTGGCCGAAGCGCCACCGTCCGAGTTCGAGCGTCCAGACCGCTCCTTCGACCGTGGCCGAGCGGATCTGGCCGAAGCACCATCGTCCGAGTTCGAGCATCCAGACCGCTCCTCCGACCGTGCAGATGGGTCCCCACTTGTCGAACAACTCCTGCATCCACCAAGCTGGACGAAGCAGTGGCAGAGCGCCACCATGGAATCTTCGAAAGGCTTCACAAGGACTTCACCCTGTTCGTCGGCCATAAGTCGAAGGGCAACTCCCTTCGCAACCGAACGAACAGATCGGTCTAAGGGCTGGGGGCAACCCCCCAGCAGGCCGAGCACTCCTTCGTCGGCCGTAAGCCGATGGGCAACTCCCCTCGCCACCGAACGAATCTCCATCATCAGCCGTAAGTCGAGGGGCAACTCCCCTCGCCACTGAACGAATCTCCATCGTCAGCCATAAGTCGAGGGGCAACTCCCCCCGCCACTGAACGAGTCTCCATCGTCAGCCGTAAGTCGAGGGGCAACTCCCCTCGCCACTGAACGAATCTCCATCGTCAGCCGTAAGTCGAGGGGCAACTCCCCTCGCCACTGAACGAATCTCCATTGTCAGCCATAAGTCGAGGGGCAACTCCCCTCGCCACTGAACGAGTCTCCATCGTCAGCCGTAAGTCGAGGGGCAACTCCCCACGCCACTGAACGACTCTCCATCGTCAGCCGTAAGTCGAGGGGCAACTCCCCTCGCCACTGAACGAATCTCCATCGTCAGCCGTAAGTCGAGGGGCAACTCCCCTCGCCACTGAACGAATCTCCATCGTCAGCCGTGAGTCGAGGGGCAACTCCCCTCGACACCAAACGGACGAGCTCAATCTCAGTGCTAGGGGCAACTCCCCGAGCAGATCGACCCACTCCGTCGTCGGCCGTAAGTCGAGGGGCGACTCACCTCGCAACCGAACAAATCTCGGACTGACGATCTATCGTCCCTAGCCAAACTCCGCAAGACGGACCAAAGTTTTGCAGAGAGTACAACTTCTTTCCCATTATACTACATCTCCAGGAGTACCAGCGACGCCGAGGCTACCCCTCGGCGTCCTTCCAGCCGGAGCCGAGCGCCCTCGTCCCCGACCTCGTTCGTCTCCTCCGTCACGAGGACGTCGCTCTGCCGAGGCTACCCCTCGCCAAGCCGACGCGAGGATCCGCGTGCCCCGCTGCGAGCGACTCTGCCTTCAACTGATCCCGGAGGCTGTCATCTCGCCGAGGCTACCCCTCGGCCCGCCAAAGAACGGAGCCGCGCCTTTCTGCTCGAGCGAACGCGCCGTCGGTCGACCCCACCGGTCATCTCCGTCTCGAGCGACAGCCACGACAACCAGGGGGTCCCACGCGTCCCCTCTTTGACCGCGTTGACCACACACCTTCCATACTGTTAATGTGTTCTGCGAAAAATAGCAGAAACAATTATAAAATTATTCCGTTTTTCATGATTATATTGTTGCTCGTGGGTTTTCTATTTCCATTTGCACTATTATACTATGATATCAAAAAATAAAATTCTTTGTCATGTGTTTTTCATTCAGTGCATGCTATATGAGTAAGCGGAACCCACGTCCTGAGAAAATGATCTAGCAACCTACCTCATCGCTTCTTTCTTTCTTCTTTATTTTCATTTCGTTTTTCATTCTTCTCCGTTTTTCATTTTTCATTTTTTTCCGCCGTTTTCGTTTTCCGAATCCACCGGGTTCGCCTTTTACTTATGTTCCTCGAGGACGAGTAAGAGGCAAGCTTGGGGGATTTTGATCACTCCTTATTTTACACCTTTTTTCCCGCATGATTGTATGCCATTTAGATCGCCCAAATCATGTTTTTCACGATATATCGACGATATTGCGATGCTTTTCACGATTTGTTGTTTTTGTCGCATTTCAGGTGATTTGGCGCGATTTGGAGTGATCTCGAGATGCGCTTACTCCAGACGGTCACCGACGACCTCCCCGAGGGGTATTTTGCTGTTGGAGAGGAGCGAAAGAAGAACGGACGTCGCAGGAGCGACGAGGAGGCCAAAATAAGCAATCTGGGCATTTTTAGTGTCCCACTCGGCCGAGTGAAGGAGTCACTCGGCCGACCAGCGAGACACTGCTCGGCCTACCAGATCAGACACGATTCATACGTGCACTCGGCCGAGCGACGGAGACCACATCGGCCGAGTGACGAGACCCCGTCCGCCCGATTGGCGCCCAGACTAAGCCCTTCAAAAATCTCCAAGTTACTATTTTTCGGCTGCCTGAGCTTCAGAAGACCCACTCGGCCGAGTGGATAATCCCGTCCGCCCGAGTACCATGAAGCCGTCGGCCGAGTGACGACAACTCACTCGGCCGAGCCGCCCCCGAAGTGAAGACCCCTGAAGATCGAGACTTACTGGAAAATTACAGGGTTTTCACTCGGCCGAGCGACTTTTGTCACTCGGCCGAGTGCGACGTGCTGCCTGTAGCGAAAATTGCGGAAAACAGGCTGTGCAGGGGCATTTTGGTCACAGTTTTTGGACGATTTTGGGGGCTATTTAACCCCTGTTTTTACCCTAGTTTGAGCCTCTCTCTCTTAGATTTTTTGCAGCTTTTTAGATTAGCTTTTTAATTTTATTCTTGTGATTGAAGAGGAGACAAAATTGGATTTTTGTTGGATTAATTGAAGAACTCCATTGGTTTGCTTTTCTCTTCTCTAAAAATTCTATTTTTATTGCATATCTCAATATTGTGATGAATTCTATTGCTTATTTCATTGATTATTTTTGTGATCTTGCTATGAATTGTGAGTAGTCGCCACGTCTTGGGGCGTGGGGATGAACCCTACAAGCCCTATTTCACAATTGTGAAGAATTGGTAGAGATTTCGTTAGAATTGCTATTAGAGATTAGATTGGGATCAATTTACTACGGATGGCTAGAAATTCACATCGATTGGGATTTGCAAGAGATTGGATCCCAATTCGATAGGAAACCCTAGAAATCCGAATTGGGTTGGAATCGAATTTCTGTAGTATCGGTTTGCAAGAGATTGGACCGATACTAGGGTTTCCGGTTCCAATTCCGCGCCAATACCCGTTTGCAAGAGATTGGACGGGTAGGAACTATCCCAATCTAGGTCGTGGACCGAGTTTGCAAGAGATTGGGCTCGGTGCGCGATTGAACGATGATGTTGATCCTAATGCTAGCCTCCCTAGGCTAGGGTTTGCAAGAGATTGGACCCGAGCCTAGGATAGCTATAGACCGACAACAGCGCGAGAGCGTGAGCTTGGTTCTACATTCAGTTGCAACTAGTTCATCCAAAATCTTATTCTAGCAACTTTGATACCGATGAACCACTTTTACGAAATACGGTGAGTAGCGGGAATTCCCCATTCCCTAGACGTTCTTATTTGAATTGATATTTCCGTACTTTGTCTGACGATTGTGACAGGATCGCCAAAGGCAAATTTCTCCCTTCTTAAATAGCCAGGTTGATCGGAACAAGCACGGTCATTCGTCCTCCCTGTGTTCGATAACCCGCTCGCTGCTACACCGTGCACTTGCGGTAAAACTACAACCGTTCTTTTGGGTTACGTCCCGGAGCGATCAAGAGGTAGCTGGGCTGAGCGCATCATCCTGTGGTGGTATCGTTATTGTTGCTCCATGATTTTTCCTCTTTCGAGGATTCTTATCTTTGGAGCCTGGGGGTCGTCCTCTTTTTTGTTGAGGTACGGCCGCTTCTGCTGCAGGTGGATTGCATCCATCTTTGGGTATGTCAATCCTAGCTGGCGTATTTGCAGCAGGGACGTGTGATCTGACAATCTTCTGGTTGTCAGTGAATTTATCCGGTAAGATGTGAACTGTGTTCTGAATTTGAAGGATCTTCAGGATCTCTTCTTCACATTGATTTGTGCGCGGATCAAAATGGGATAAAGTCTTTGTGTCCCATGTAATGGTCTTTGAAGCTTCTGGCTTCTGTGTGTTAATGCCTAGTTTTGGAAAAATGCTTTCATCAAACTCACAATCTGCTAGACGTGCTTTAAAGGCGTCCCCTGTAAGGGGTTCGAGGTATCTAATGATCGATGGTGAGTCGAAGCCAATATAGATACCAAGACGCCGTTGAGGACCCATCTTGGTTCTCTGCGGTGGTGCTATGGGGACATAGACAGCACATCCAAATATCCTCAAGTGAGAGATATCGGGCGGGTTCCCATATGCAAGTTGCATCGGAGAATAAGATTGACTACCTGACTGTCGTAATCTTATCAGCGATGCAGCGTGCAGTATGGCATGTCCCCATGCACATACCGGTAACTGGCATTGCATTAACAATGGTCTAGCGATCCATTGTAGTCTCTTTATGAGAGATTCGGCTAACCCGTTCTGGGTGTGAACATGAGCTACAGGATGTTCAACTTCTATGCCGATTGCTTGGCAGTAGTCTAGGAAGACTTGTGAGGTGAATTCCCCAGCATTGTCCAGACGCAATTTCTTGATCTGGTTGTCTGGGAAATGTGCCCGCAATTTTATAATTTGTGCAAGTAGCTTTACAAAGGCTACGTTGCGGGTGGACAAGAGGCACACATACGACCATTTTGAAGATGCGTCGATAAGTACCATGTAGTACCGAAATGGTCCACTTGCGGGGTGAATAGGCCCGCAAATGTCACCATGTATTCTCTCTAGGAAGCTTGGAGACTCAGAGTCCACCTTCAGGGTGGATGGTCTCGTAATCAATTTCCCTTTGTAACAAGGGGGACAAGGATTTGCACCCTTCCGAAGTAGCGTCAGGCTTTTCGGATTAATTCCACGGGATTGGGATATGATGCGACGCATCATATTCCTTCCAGGGTGTCCTAGTCTATCGTGCCAGAGTTTGAATTCTGGTTGATTTTGGCACTTCTGGTGCTCCAAGGTGTTTGCTTCCATTGCTCTGATCCTTATGTCGTAGAGACCCGACGGGAGTCCCTCAAAACGTTCGACGGTGTTTTTAGCACCGTTTTTATGAGACGTTACATCAAGGTATTCACTGTTTCCTTTGCTCACCGTTTCTAGGTGGTATCTATTTAAGCGAATATCTTTAAAGCTTAACAGGTTTCTATGCGAGCTAGGGGAAAGAAGGGCATCTTTTATAAGTAGTTTTGTACTGTTGGGGAGCATAAAATGTGCTTCCCCTGATCCTTCAATGATACTTGATGGACCGGAAATCGTATTTACGGTGCCATCGTATTTATTAATGCTTTGAAAAAAGCAGATGTCTTGGAGGATCGTGTGCGTAGAGGCACTGTCCACTAGGCATTTAAGTCCATCTATTTTAAAAGAAAAATGTCGCAGTATAAGGCAAAAACACAAAGGAATATACTACGGAAATTAAGTTGATGTCTGAAAAGTACTTAAACATGCCAGAGATAAGCAGATAAATTGTTTCTCAAAAGGAAAAAACTACAATGCATATATAAAGTAGATAAATGTCCTCAGTCGAGCAGGTCATCGATGGAGAAGTCCTCAGCGATGAACCTGATTGGTGCCAGGTTTTCTTGAACCGCCAGGTTTGTCTCAGCTTTCTTCTGGCTTGCTTTGTACAACTCCTGAAGGTGGCGTGGAGTACGACAATTTCTGGACCAGTGTCCAGTCATGCCACGCCTGTGGCATTTATCTTCCCAGTCCTTTCTGGGGGCAGAAGTCTGGCCGTCGTCTTTTCTTTTCCACACATTTTTCTTCTTGCCCTCTTGGTTGTTTCTTGGAGGGGGTCCTCGAGCCTGCTTTTTCATGGTCTTACCCTTCTGGGGTTTGCCTTTGAAGTTGCCCCTTTTCTTCTGGAAGGAGCTGTGGTGTGCTTCAGGCGAGGAGCAGTGTCGGTAGGGCGTGAGTTGTGGGTGGCCAGAAGGAGGTCACGATTCTGCTCTGCCATCAGAAGGCTGAGAGAAGCTCAGAGTATTTTGTGAACTTTTGTTCACGATACTGTTACATCAGTATGACATCCTTCTCATGGAAGGATGTATACGTCTTCTCTAACATGCGTTCCTCCGTCACCTTTTCACCACACAACTTCAGGCGTGAGGTGATGCTAAAGAGTGCCGAGTTGTACTCGGCAATAGACTTGAAGTCTTGGAGACGGAGGTTCTCCCATTCGTATCGCGCTCGAGGTAGTATAACATCCCTTTGATGTTTATACCTGTCCTCGAGGGCGGTCCACAACTCATACGAGTCTTCCACCGTTAGGTACTCGGCCTTCAGGGTCCGATCGATATGGCGTCTGATATAGATAATTGCTTTCGCTTTATCTATATCAGAAACCTTATCGCCTAAAGCGATGGCGTGACTCAATCCCTGTGCTCGCAGGTGGAATTTTATATCCAACTGCCAGCTTAAGTAATTCTTTCCTGAAGCATCCAAAACGTCGAAATCGACGCTCGCAATTTTGGCCATTTATCACTCTAGCATGTAAAAAGATAGCATTAATTAGATATTTTTGCAGAAAAATAAATAATCAAGCACATCAGACATAAATATTTGCTGCGTGGATCGGCTAATCACCATAATTAATTACAGTCCATTACAGTCCCAAAAAGAAAGAAAGTACAACTCGGGAACCCCCGTGGGGCCCCTATTCTTCTGGAATAGTCCTTCATCTTCTTGAGGCGTCCGCCGGGCTTGTAATTTTACAAAATTATCCTCACTACATTTTTCTCTCAAAAAAAAGAAAATAATGCTTGAAAAGTAAAATGGTTATCACTAGCCGATCCAAAACCACAGCAAATATTAATCATTCGTCGCAGGCAGTTATAATGCAGCAGGCATCATCACAGGCAGTTTATATATCACATGCAATTTATTTATTCATCACAGGCAGTTTATAATGGAAAATGAAATCTACCGTTTAAAAATTATTGGACCACTAGGCAACGTCATACACCGTTAGGTTAGTTGAATAAAGGCAGAGCGGTCGCAAGATCTTCTTAATTTTTAAACGTTTTTAAAGAAAATCATAAATCCAAATATAATTGCGATGAGTAAAAATCACATGTAATTTGGTCCAGATTATAACGAAAAGGAATCGCAATTAAATCTGAAAATTTTTTGAAAATTCGAAAAAAAATTCTGGGTCAGAAACCCTAGTTAGGGTTTTGGGGTACGCACGCCGGGCCCGTAACCGCTACTGGCGGGCGGGCCCGTTTGCCGCAGCAGGCGGCGGGGAGGGGGGTGGCGTGGGTGAACCCTTTTTAGGGTTTTGGCGATTTTTGGAGAAAAAATGGGTAAAAATCCGATTTTTAGTGGGAAAACCAATTTTTGTTTTCTACCAAAAAGACGTTTTTTATTGAAAAAAGGTTGATTTTTAACAATAAAAACGATATATTTTTGATTGATTGATCCAAAAAATTGAATCACCACATATGCGCATATGCAAAATTTAGATTTAGGGAGAAAGTTACCTCTAGATCCTACCCGCCGGATCTAGCGACGTTCGGTGAAGGAAGCCCGTTCGCGTCGCGTCCGTCCGTCGCGTCCGTCCGTCGGCAGGGGTTCGGCTTAGCTTTGAGCGTGCTGATAACGTGTTGTAAACTTGGCGGTATGGAGACCATAGCCCTATATTTATAGTGGTAGGGTTACATAATGGGTGGATACCCACTAACGGGTAGGCCCACCAAAAGCCCGTTTATAACAGTTCTTTTAAATTTTGGATGTAGAAATAATTTTTGGGGAACAAAGTTTTCACGGAAGGAAATCTTAAATGAACCGTACAGGCGGGCACAGTTATGACTAGAACAAGATAAAGATTGGCTGAGATTTGATCTTGATAAATACATGGTTGAGATTGGATTTTGTGAAAATTTTAGTGGGAAAACTTAAATTTTGGGGGGAAAAGTGTCATGGGAACCAAAACTTTGAAATTAAAAGTGTATTGGGAAAGATTATGGAGATTAAATTTTGGGGGGAAACGTGTCTTGGGAACCAAAACTTTGAAATAAAAGTGTCTTGGGAAAGATTGTGAAAAACCATGATCCATTAAATTAAACAAAGTAAAAAAATTAACGTAAAAAAATTCAGCGGAACAACAAATGATCGTAAAAAAAATTTAAATTAATACCATCATCGAAAAATACTGTCATCAAAAAATACCTTGAGGTATGTTATTCCGCGCCGAATGCGCCCGCTAATTTTTTTACGCTAATTTGTTGTTCCGCGTCAAAGGCACCCACGCCGAATTTTTTACTCCGCACCGAATACGCTCGTCAACAAACGTCGCCCACTAAATTTTTTACGCTAATTTGGTATTCCGCGCCAAAAGGGGCCCACGCCAAATTTGTTGTTCCGCGCCGAATGTGCTCGCGCGTTGTTTTACGCCGAATTTGTTGTTCCGCTAAAATTTTTACGTTAATTTGTTGTTCTGAGTGGAATTTGTTGTTCCGCGTCAAAGGCGCCTGTGCCGAATTTATTGTTTCGTATCGAAGGCGCTCGCACGTTATTCAGCGCCGAAGGCGCTCGCGCGTTATTCAGCACCGAAGGCGTCCGCATCGAATTTGTTGTTTCGTGCCGAATGCGCCTGTGCCGAATTTATTGTTTCGTGCCGAAGACGCCTATGCCGTCTTTGTTATTCCGTGCCGAAGATTCCCATGCTGCTAAATATTTTTACGATAATTAGTTGTTCTTTTAAATTTTGACCGTGTAAATATTTTTTGGGAACAAAGATTTTGCGGGGGAAAATCTTAAATGAATCGTACCTGCGGACACGGGTTATGACTAGTTAATTAATATAACATTAATGGGTGTAACTGCTCCATTTAGCCCTCAAATTCCAACGGTAATATCTACACTCATTACAAGCAGTGCTTTAGCAACACTCCAAGCTTTTCTATCACAGATTCACTTTTCTCTCCTAATCTATACATGCACAGGTCGCACCAGCAAACCATGAAGAACTCGAAGCTAGGTTTAAATTGAGAGAGAGAGAGGATTTTGCAGTTGAGTGTGGGATTGCGTTGTCATGATTTGTGGGTGGATGCAAGTGACCACGCTATCCACCAGGTCTCCAACTATCGTGGAATGGCCAAGGATCAAGCAATGATAGAGCTGGCCCCAATTATTAGTGGAGCAGTTCTCTCGTAGTTAGGTTGGAATACATCAACTACCTCCACATGTTTGCTCCTTAGGGTTTCTTCCACTCTTGGAGTTCTTTCTTCTTGTTTGCAATGGAAATCATATTTAGCTCAAGGAGAATTAGTTCTTCACTTTAAATATATTATCCTGAGAGTATGATACTGGTTTTATACACTGATTAAATATTACGGGGAAATATTCATTTCAGTTGGTATGTGCTTCTAAAAGAGTCCAGAAATCAAAAATAATAATCAAGCAGAGAAGTGGCACGTTTTTTATGTCCCCCACCATTATTGTTGTCCTTTCACCATTTTGTTAATGGCCCTTTGCTTTATGACATGCCTGGTCTGGAGATTATTATTGGTTACATGCTTTGTCCCACTCAAGACAATCATTTGGGTGGTGATACGACTATTTAGAGGCGGCCCAAGAACTAGCGGCATATGCCCACACTTGAAGCTGGAAGCCCACAAAAAGAGTTTGGTCCAACCGACGAGGCCCTTGCAGGGATTCGGAATCTGCGCTCGGTTAGCCCACGTCAGCATGAGATAACTGCTCCTCTAAAAACACGCCTCCTTAATGACCATTAAGGAGCCCATTAACACACCCCCACGACGCACGCATGCGCCTTGAAGAAGGCGGATCATGGGGGCGGAGAGTGGGGGACGTGCGTTGGGAGCGATCGTGGGACTAACCCTATAAAGGGACTCAGGAGGGAGCCGAGAAAAGGACTTGACCTCCGATACCAACAAACAGAGGTATTCTACTCAAAGACCTTGTTTTCCACTTTGCCTTCCCTTCCCTAGCTCAGTCCGAGAATACGCGTATTGGCCTCTCTGTGAGCCGTACCGGTCCCGCCGAGTATCTTTCAGATCCGTTCTGACTTATGCATCGGAGGGGACTTTACCGAAACCAAGGTCCGGCCCCCCTGACGAGCTCCCTCGTCTGTCCAGGTCAAGCAGATTCTAAGGTGCCGAGGCTACCCATCAGCGCAGCACCCACCGAGGCCGAGCTTTCTCCGTGGTGCCGACGCTACCCCTCCACACCTCACTGATCGAGGCCAAGCATTCTCCAAGGTGCCAAGGCTACCCCTCCGCACCCCACTAATCGAGGCCGAGCGCCCCAGACAAAGAGCCCGCTCGCCCTCGACATACCGAGTCAGCAGTTTTCGGAGCTGGCACGTGGATCTGAGCTACCCTCATCGAGCCCTCGTACACTTGACGGGACCAATGGGTCTCACCTAATCCATTGACCACGTTGACCGTCCAAACCCTAGTCAACGATTCAGTGGTGAGAAAACACCCGTAAACATCTGGCGCTGTCTGTGGGAATCGAACCAAAACCCACGTCAAACCACCGCTTCACCGGCATGGAACCAGTATGCAACGGCACGGGGTGCATGCCCTCCATCTGCAAGGAAGGCGACTAAGTCCCATCCGAGAACTAGTACAGCCACACCATTGGAGGGACCAGTGACTCGCGGTCGATGACCCAAGAGCAGCTCTGCCTCTTTGCTCAAGAGACCAATGTCCACCTCCGGACACTGGCCATGATGATTCAACAGCTTGTGGGAGGCCCGTTTCTCCCAGAGGAAGCATCGGTGGACGCCCCCGATCAGAGAGGGATCCGTCGACCCTTACGCTCGGCCGTGGTCACCGACCATGGTGGCGAGGGTGCCAGCCCCGAGCGATGGTTCACCCTGCCAAACTTCATCCAAGTGCAAAACTCTCACACCAACCTCACTTAGGGATGAGACTGAGGAAGGGCCCGGACCAGCTGGAGACGAGTCGGCCACGGCCTCATCTCGACAACCATACTCAGCGTACCGGGGGTCAACCGATCGCCAAGCCCCAAGGGATCGACCCGATCAGAGTGAAAGCCCCCGATGCCGGGGGGGTGAAGGGATCGGGAATACCACCGGGAGAGGAGAAGCGCCCGCCGACCAACGCCCATCCCCGGCTCGGCTGGGATTCGAGCGAGCTCCCCGCTTGACCCCGTTAACTCGCCTCAGTAGTTCGACCTTCGTGTCAATTCGGGGGGAACGTCCTGGGGGCTCTAGAGGCGGCCGCTACCAGTTATCCAGGAGGATAACCGAAGCATGGGTGCCCTCCAGATTCAAGGTGCCAACCTTAGAGAAGTACAACGGCATGGAGGATCCGGAAGACCCCGTGATGGACTATGAGAGGGTCATGACATTCCAAGGAGCCGACGACACCCTGCTCTGTAGAGGCTTCTACTCCACCCTCTGAAAATCCGCCCGGAGTTGGTACCACAGCCTCTCCAACCATTCCATCAACAGCTTCGAGGACCTTTTCCCAAAATTCTGCAAGCAGTTTATGGCCGGACGCCAGGTAAAACCAGACTCAGAACTCCTGTTCAATGTGGTGTAAGGTCCCGAAGAAATCTTGAGGCACTACATGCTTCGCTTTAACGCGAAGAGACTGAATGTAGAGAGCTGTCCTGAGCTGGTCGTGAAAACGGCCCTGAAGAAAGGGCTCCGGCACAGGGGCCTGAAGAAGTCGCTACACAATGAGCCCCCGAAGGACCTCGCCGAGGTGCTAGCCTGGGTGGAGTGCTACATGCTGACCGAGGAAGTGCTGGCTGCAGATGACAGGAGTCACCCAACATGGATCAGATGGGGCTCCAATCGAGATGAAAGCAATCGGCGTGAGCCTGATGAGTCTCAGCGGGAGAAGAGGGTCAAGGGAGGGCCATGCAAGGAGGAGGCACGACCCCCTAGGTTGAACACTACACCGGACGTCGTCCTCGCACATGCTCAAAGAGAGGGGCGAATTAGCAGGCCCCCCCGAAGATGAAGAAAGGCGGAAGGGACGAGGAAAAATACTGTATCACAAGGACAGCAGCCATGACACCGATGATTACTGGTACCGGAATAAGGATATAGAGAAATTGGTCAGCCGTGGCCACCTGAAGAATTTCGTCGGCAATCCGCCAGCAACCCATGGAGAAGGGATGTCCAGGCAGGTGGATAAAGGGAAGAAGGTGAATGTCGTCCAAACCGTAGTGTGCGTGATCGAGTAAGGGGATGGAACAGTCTGCCGTGGCCCCACCCCCAGGCGAGACTTGCTTGCTTTTATCTTCCCCGTTTTTTATTCCTCCAAATGTACCCCCAGATTTGAAAAATGAAATGTTAATCTGCATTAGTACAAGTCTGCTCCAACTCGCCGAATCTAGCTCAACCGTGAATCGGGAGGGAACTCCCTTGGCTGACCCATCATGATGATCGTCTGTAAGGCTGGGGGCGACTCCCCCAACGGGCCGAACCTTCAATCAACCGTAAGGCTGGGGGTGACTCCCCCAGCCGGCCGATCGCATGGGTCGACCATAAGGCTGGGGGCAACTCCCCCAGCGGGTCGATCGCACGGATCGACCGTAAGGCTGGGGCAAGTCCCCAAGCAGGCCGATCGCACTGGTTGACCTTAAGGATGGGGCAACTCCCACAGTAGGCCAATCACACGGATCGACCGTAAGGCTGGGGGCAACCCCCTAGCGGGCCGATCGCATGTGTCGACCATAAGGCTGGGGGAAAATCCCCCAGCGGGCCAAACCATTGATCTACCGTGAGCCTAGGGGTAGCTCCCCCAGTGTGTAGAATGACCCGACCATCCGTAAGGCTGGGGCAACTCCCCCAGCAGGCTGACCTATCAGTTGACCGTAAGCCTGAGGGTAGCCCCCCAACCGGCCAGCCGACCCGATCAACCGTAAAGGTAGGGGCAACTCCCACAGCAGGCCGATCACCCGATCGATCGTAAGGCTGGGGGCAACTCCCCCAGCGGGCCGATCCCACGATCTATCGTAAGCCTGGAGGTAGCTCCCCCAGCAAGTAGACCGACCCAACCATCCGTAAGGCTGGGGAAAACTCCCCCAGTAGGCCGAATCATCGGTTGATGCAAGCCCAGGGACATCCCCCTCAGCGGACCAACCAAACCGACCAGCCGTAAGGCTGGGGGCAGCTCCCCCAGCGGGCCGATCACCCAACCGCCCATAAGACCGGAGATGAGTCCTCCTGTGAGGAAATCCCCCACTCGACCTAAGGAATGGGGGCAGCGACAAGCCCTCGGCGGACCTAATGGCTGGTCGGTCGGGAGTACTTCCCATGCATAGGATCCCCCGGCGAATCGATGTGGCGTCCACGGGACCATCCGCCCCATCCAGTGGGTAATAAGGGGTCAGCAATGGACCGCCTTCGGGAAAGGAGCTACAGAGGGAAACAACCCAAAAAAATGGCTAACGTAATCAAAAAATGAGTTTGACATTATAGAACGCTACGACAAGAGGAAAGGTACGAAAACCTGCAAAACAAATTGTTTATTGCCTTCAAAAAATTTCCTTGTTACAGGGCGGGGGAGGGATACACAGTGATGAGGGAGCATCGCCTAAGGTACCGGGGCCCGGGAGGAAGCATCACCCGAAGCCTCGCCCTGTTCGGATCAAGGAGGCTCCTCGGGACCTGGTGGGTGACGGGGAAGTGCCAGTCGGACCCACTCCTCAAACCTCTTGAAGGAGTCTCGCAAGGCTCTCACGATCCGGGGGCCAAGAGGTCCTCATAGGAAATGAAGGCCTCCTTGAGGGCGTCAGCGATCCTCGGTCTCAAGACCCCTTCATAGCCCCTCTCCACCTCCTCGAAGAGCCGGGTGGGATGCGCTTGCCGCATGGCTCCCAACTCGGCCCAGAGCTCCTCTCTTTCCCGACAGGATGCTTCCTCTGCCTATTGGGCAGCCCTCTAAGCATCGGCCAGGGCACCCTTCAGATCCACCACCTCAGAAGAGAGCTCATCAACCTGGCACCACAGCTGGCGAGCCTCCATGCAGGACTCTTTGACCGCCACCTCGGCCGCCCTGGCCCTCAAACGCTCCCGCGTCAAGGACTCCTCGCGACTGGTCACATGAGCCATGCGACACTGCATATCCACGGCCATCATGGTAGCCTGCAAAATGGAAGTAAGTCAGGGGTACCACGATGCAGGGTCGGACGCAGCAGAAAGGCCAACCTGTTGGAGTTGCCAGACCATGGAGTCTGCCAACCGATCGAAGTGAGTCCTCTCCAAGAGCGAGCAGTCCCTTGGAAGGATAGAGCTCTATGCCAACTGAGTGGCCACGCCCCGATCTACAAAGACCTCGGGACCCGCCTCGAGCATCAACAGGGCGCCACCCGCGTCAGCCGGAGAGGGCTCGGCCCGACCGACGAAGGCGGCCACTTCCGCCAGTGGGTGGGTCGCGCCCGAAACGATCGACATCTCGGGGACCGTAGGAGCACAGACCCCCACAGTCTTCTTCTTCGTCTTCTGCTCCTCGGTCCCCCCGGACTCCGGAGAGAGACGCTTCTGCTCCCCGCCGCGACCACTACGGATGCTCGAGGCCCCGGACCGGTGCTCTAGTAGCCTCCCTCAGCGAGGGCAGAGCTGAGTGGGCCAGCGACCACGGTCTCTACCACATGGGGCTCAACCGTAACCTGGGCTGACGGCGTTGCAGCGACTACTTGCTCCACCCTCTCGATCGCTGGGTCGGCTCGACGGATTTCGTCCTACACCCTATGGCGAGGAGCGTGGCCGGATGGGTTTCCATGGCCGCTGTTGGACCCCCAGTAAATAAGCTCGCTGACGCCACGGCTGAATTCCTGACCCGTCATTTCTGCATAAAGAGAGAAGATCAGGGTAAGCAAAGGGCACAGCAACACGAAAATGGAGCACCTACCAGGGACCACAGGACGGGTTTAAGGAGTAGGTCATCCAGCAAGGGCCAGACCAACTTCTCCACTAAGGGCAGAGACGACTGTAACGGCTGCTTTCCGACCGTTCGTATTTTCTATACATACGACTCTTTCTGTGTGCGTATTTTATTTGGCCTTTTCCTGAATCCGGACTATGCGATGTGATATGTCATTGTGCCCGAATGGAAGAGTAGTTATTTGTGAGATTTTTGGTGAATGTCATTTCACGGGTCGTTCTCCCACAAATCAGGTTTAATTGCAGAGTCATCGTAGCTTTAGACTTGGTCACTGGAGATTTTTATTTTTTTAGTTCGTTCTCCATAGACCAAACGTGCAATTGACCACCGTACCATCGAGCCTCTCTTCATCACGGTCGTCCCGATATTTTTTTTTCGTAATTTTCTGACACCCCTAGCCCACCCAAATCACTAATCATTTTCGAAACCCGTTTAGCCTAATCAATTTCAAATTCAAATCGCTTAATCAAATCCTATGGGATTTGTACGTATCATGAAAATTGATTCTGCCACTACCCTCACCCAACATTTTCCCACTTTGTACACCCCCTCATTCACCCTCTCTCCTAGTCACCCCTTAATTATACCCCTCTTTAAAATGCATTTAGCATAACTTCTCTTCAAAACAACTAACCCCTGGCCGAAACCCTACTACTCATGCACCCAAGCCCTAGCCGCCTCCTTTCTTCTCCCTCCGAGCTCCGGCGACCACCATCTGACCCCAGGCCATCGGCCACCCTCTCCTCCTCCTTCCCTCTCCTCTCTCCTCACCTTTCTCTCTCTAAAAGCCTTCAAACCCCGCTAAGGCCGCAGTTTTCCCAGATCTGCGCATATCTCCGGAGTTGCTCACGGCCGCCGGCCACCCGCTGCCGCCGGCAACCACCACCCCCCACTCAACTCCTCTCGCAACCCCCAATCATCTGTAACTCCCTTTACCCTCTTCCCTCATCTCTAAGTCCTCGAAAACCCGTTGAAACCAAGCCCTAGCGGCTGTTTTTGACAGATCTGTGCACAGTTCTTCAACACCGGTGCACGGCCACCTCCGACCGCTTCTGGAGACCACACCACCACCGTTAAATCCATCTTGAACCCTTTTAACTACTGCAAGTTCCCTTTGACTCCTTTGATCGCTGTTTTTTGCCGAGACGAGCGACAATGACCGTTGCATGAATCTGTCCTCTTCGTCTTCTCACGGCCGCCCACCGCCGTGCGCTAACGCCGTCGACCACCCACCAGGTTGAGCAACCCCCACTGACCTTCGTCAATCACTGGTAGCCCCTTGGATCCTTGGAGTTCACGTGCATTGCCGAACTCACATGTTTTTACCCGACGTTGCCGCCGTCGTGAAGATCCGTTGCGTTGCCCGCAACGGGAGAGAGATCACCGATTGCTCACTGTTCGTGCCACCACCTCACTGTCCAAAATTTTCTCGCTGTGCTACACATGGCCGAGACATTGTAGAAGAAACCGATCCATCACCGTTCAGACCCGACATCCGCTTTTTGGTCGACGTTAAAAGGTTAGTCCTCTAACGCGTAGAAAGAACCCCAATGTACCAAATCGAAAACCTAACCTAAAAATTGTCAACAATAACTAAATTTCACTTCCACTCCTTTAAAACGTTGCAAAATATTAGACATCGACGAAGGACTGAATTTCTGTGCACAGGCTAGATCGTCGATTAGGCTGAACCGAAACGAAAACGTGACTTTGACTGCTAGAATAGCCCCATTGAACCTAGAAATGAACTCTAATAGGAATGATGAAAAACGTGTCCTGACACCGCCATTGACCCATTTCAGACGGACCCTCGCTGACGCACCACTTCGACGGGACGCTCCAGATAGACGACGCTCTCGCCACCGCAGGAAAGTGTTTACACTTGTGTTCTTACGGCCATGTTTATGCCTTACCCTTCTTAGGAAGTTAAAGAACATTTAAATAGAACTGGACGTGAAATGATTGCATCCGGGATCCCTTGATAGCTTAGACTTGACGACGAAGTCTAAGCACAACAACACCAACTGACACCTTAGGGTTTTCCTGTGTGTGCGTGCGTGTGGACCCCCTAGAAGAAAATTCCTTATACTTGTCATGTCATGTCCTGTTACAAAAGCATTCGGGGGTTTCAGATGCTCCCCAAGATAGAGGGAGTGATCTCTGTTACGGTTTCTCCTATGGAATGTTCGTCGATCACCAAGGGAGTGAGCGATACGCTACGGACCGTGGGGATAAAGGCACTCGTCAAGCTAGAGCGAGTGGACCTATGTTACAGTTTCACCAGCTGGAAGCTCAGCATTCACCTAGCAGAGTAAGTGTCCCAGCAGACCGAGAGGATAGAGGCACTCACCTAGCAGAGTGAGTGGTCCTATACAGTGGTACAGATTCACCTACGGGATGTTCACCGCTCACCTAGCAGAGTGAGAGATACGCTACAGACCGTGGGCATAGAGACACTCACCTAGCAGAGTGAGTGGTCATATACTGTCTTGTCTTGAGCACTTGGGTTTGGAGTAGGGTTGAGTGGTAGCATGGGGAGAGGGTCTGATCCCCCTCAAACCGTAAGACGTGAACCCTTCGAGTCACACATGTCTTGTCATGTCCTGTCCTGTCCCGTCTAGCTTAGTCTAGTAGCCAGTAGCACCCGCTAGGGCTACTGTCTGACGCGTTTACTTTTCCTGCACCTCTTTACTTTCTGCATAGTATAACTGCCATGTCATAACAACAGCATGTTAATCAACCAGTAAAATGTTGCTCTTAAATTACCTTGCACTTGCAGTAGAGTCTCTCACCCCTTTCTTGTAGACTTTACCTGACGTATAGTTTCTTTTCTTTTGGGTGCTGTACGTCAGGTGTTGAGCCAGAGTACGTGGATGAGCTGGATGTACCTGAGTACTTGGAGCCAGAGGGCGTCGACCCGAAGTATGTTCCTGACGAGGACCAGACCTAGAGGTCCCTCATCGTTGCGGACTTTCAGAGGTTACTACTTTTTGGTTGGGTGCGTAGCACCACTTTACTCTCTGCCTAGGTTGGGTTCTTCGCACCATTAGTTTTCCTTTTCTGCAGTTTGTTGCCATGCTTAGGCTTCTTTTATTAGACTTATCTCATGCTGGATATTATCTCTTTTATAAAATGAATGCATCTTTCTTCCTGTACTTTCTATTGTTTCGAAATTTTGTAAATGCAAGAACCTATTTCTGTAAATGGTATCCCTACAGACGCTTATTGGGCCCAAGCCTCACAGCTCTGGCCCAAGAGGACCTTAGTCACGTTTTGCTTCCGACGTTTTGGGAAGTGGGGCGTGACAGGTTTTAGTGGTGGCCTATGCAGGTCCTGCAAAAAGTTCGGAACAATAAGAGTACCACATTCATTTAATATATCCAGTTTAACATGTACAAGTTTAAATAGGGTTTTCCTTGTCTTAGATGGTAGGAAGACTTAGATAGACCTCCATGTTTGATAGTCAGGCGCCTTGGTTAAGATTTAGTCATACTCGTCTTAGGATACCCTAGTAGCCTCTCACCCGGCTTTGACCATGTTAGATTTCTAGAGTCCTTCTTTTAGTCGTTCGCTCGGGTCCATCGACTTCGGGCCCAGTAGAGCGTAATCTTGATTATCTTAGGCCCCCCCTGAGATTTCTCTATTACAGTCTAGTTCATTAGGAAGTCTTAGTGCTAAGTTCTCCTGATCTTTAGACGACCCAATAATTAGGAATCTCTGATTTCTAGCATCTTTCCAATCATTACACTTCTGCGTTATCGACTGTAGAATTCCATCGTAGCTTTCATGAATCATATCCTAGGCGTATCCATCACGCGATCATTTTCCCTGCCCTCGACTCACGTGATCGCTTCATGACGATTATCGTTAATTCTTCGAATCTCCCAATTGCAATCATTTTTCCTCTAAAAGTATTTTCGAAATTCCTCATTAAATGCTTCGCTCAGTTTAACTTCTGTGAAAATCCCTTAATATGTAATTAAAATTCTTGCTTTTCGGTTGAGTTAAAATTCTTTCTTGGATTTCGAATCCTTCGTGGTCGTAATTTTAAAGTTAATATCTCATAATTATTACTAATCGGTATCTTTTGTATTTCAGTTTTAAAACATTGTTATCGTTTTAATAATTCAATAAACATATTATTCTTTTTCTAAACTACGAAATTTATTTTAACCACTTACCGTACGTACCTTTAGAATATTTTCTAAGCTAAATATAACTTCAAAATTTGTTTTGTATATATATCAGTTCTATGTTCATCGTGCTCATACTTTAAAATTTTTTTTGTATAAACCTATTTTCATTTGCGAAACAATCGCTATCTCACCCTCCTCTTTTTCCTTCGTCTAACTCTTTTTCGAGTTGTAATTTTCTACCATCTGCTCACTTTTTCTACATATTCTTATAAGTATAAAAGTATATGATACCATATTTTACACGTAATTCCTCTTTCATCTATTTAATTATTTTGAGCAATATTTTGTCCCATCCAACCAGTTATCTCCTTATCCACGCCTTATCCATACTCATTCTTTCCGAATCTTGTTATGTTTCGCTTTTAGTTTCAGTTTCCTTTCTTTTATATAGACATTAGTGCTAGTAGTTGCTTGTGTCGTCTCTAGTTTAGTAGTGGGCCCTTTGGTTTGTGATGTCGTCGTGGTGCATGTATATAGGTAGAGTGTGTGGACATGTATGAATGTGTTACCTTTAGGATCTTAATGATTGTCTCTTGTGTCATGTGGTATACTCAGTGTTATTCATAATATATGTATGAAGTTGTCTGAATGATGGTATTCGTATAGGTGTGGATAGCTCATAGCAGGCAAGTCCTTAGACTTAGTCTTTCGTATTATAGTATAGCTTAACTTTGGCTGCATGCGATTGTATCAAAAATTTTGTTTTCTTTTAAACCAAATCTTTAAAGTTTTGAAACTAGCCCACAAAGATCACAACCCTTTATCCTCCCTCATCCAATGCCACAACTCCACACATTTTTCCAAATGTTTTAAAATATGCCGTTGGCCTTAAACTTCCTTTCTTTCCTTTCCCTCTTCGGGAGTGTTATTTTTGATTGTTATGATATTGTTAGTACTAGCTATTATTGCTATAGGGTTTTTTTTGCGGGTAGGTATAGAGTGAGATGAGATATGGTGTGGCGATGATTAATTAATTTTGGAACACAAGGATATTAGATTAGATTTCTTTAGATGAAAAGAACGAGGCATCCAAGACTTATTTATAATACCAATGGGTAACAGACTCAATGGAGAATTCTAGTTGGATGAAATTGTACTCAGGGAGATGAGTACTTATCAGATCTGAAACTTGGACGAGTGGTAGATAGGAGTAGCTATGGAGATATAATATGAGTTAGGGTGATCATGAGAATGAGTAGAGCTTTTAAAGCACCAAGATTTGACTATAGGTTGGGGTGAGAAGACATTGGAAGTAATACGACTTGTTGAGACGGATGGAATGTTATGAAGACGGATTTTATATGATTAGGAGATTAGATGATAGGGGTAACGATAGATGTAGTTGATGGTTCATTATTTATGGTGGATAGATTTATGAGCCAATATGATGGAGAATTTTATAGGGAACATGATGATTGTTGATTTGTAGATGGTAATGTGGATTTATAGTTAAGTGCTAGGGTGTGATTCTAGTTGTAGCATTAGCCCGTGGAGAGACGGGTTATGATGGATTATTTGAGGAATGACGTTTGAAGTTATAGGATTAGAGATCATTATGTGGAATATGGGAGTTGTAGGCATAAGTGTGTATAGATATTATTGTTATTAGTATAAGTGATTCCGAGGGCGGAATCATTTCTAAGGTGGGTAGAATGTAACGGCTGCGTTCCGACTGTTCGTATTTTCTACGCATACGACTCTTTTTGTGTGTGTATTTTATTTGGCCTTTTCCTGAATCCGGACTATGCGATGTGATATGTCGTTGTAACCGTATGGAAGAGTAGTTATTTGTGGGATTTTTGGTGATCGTCATTTCACGGGTCGTTCTCCCACAAATCAGGTTTGATTGCAGAGTCGTCGTAGCTTTAGACTTGGTCACAGGAGATTTTTATTTTTTTATTAGTTCGTTCTCTGTGGACAAAACATGCGATTGACCACCGTACCCCTGAGCCTCTCTTCATCACGGTCGTCTCGATATTTTTTTCGTAATTTTCTGACACCCATAGCCCAACCAAATCACTAATCATCTTCGAAACCCGTTTAGCCTAATCAATGTCAAATTCAAATCGCTTAATGAAATCCGATGGGATTTGTACGTATCATGAAAATTGATTCTACCACTACACTCACCCAACATTTCCCCACTTTGTACACCCCCTCACTCACCCTCTCTCCTAGTCACCCCTTAATTATACCCCTCTTTAAAATGCATTTAGCACCAATTCTCTCCAAAACAACTAACCCGTCGCCGAAACCCTACTACTCACGCACCCAAGCCCTAGCCGCCTCCTTTCTTCTCCCTCCGAGCTCCGACGACCACCACCTGACCCCCAGGCCGTCGGCCACCCTCTCCTCCACCTTCCCTCTCCTTTTTCCTACCCATTTCTCTCTCTAAAAACCCTTCAAAACCCCCCAAGGCCGCAGTTTTCCCAGATCTGTGCATATCACCGGAGTTTCTCACGGTCGCTGGCGACCACCCCCCACTCGACTTCTCTTGAACCCTCCTATCATCTGCAACTCCCTTACCCTCTTTCCTCATCTCTAACTCCTCGAACACCCCTTGAAACCAAGCCCTAGCGGCTGTTTTGACCGATCAGTGCGTTGTTCTTCAACGCCGGTGCACGGCCACCTCCGACTGCTTCCAGCGACCACACCACCACCGTTAGATGCCTCTTGGACCCCTTTAACTACTACAAGTTCCTTTTGACTCCTTCGATCGCTGTTTTTTCGCTGAGATGCGCGACAACAACCGTTGCGCAAATCTGTCTTCTTCGTCTTCTCACGGCCACCCACCTCCGTGCGCTGACACCGTCGGCCACCCACTAGGTCGAGCAACCCACACTGACCTTCTTCAATCACCGTCAGCCCCCTTGGATCCTCGAAGTTCATGCGCATTGCCGAACTTATGTGTTTTTACCCAACGTTGCCGCCGTCGTGAAGATCCGTTGTGCTACCCGCAACGGGAGAGAGATCGCCTCTTGCTCACTGTTCGTGCCACCACCTCGCTGTCCAGAAGTGTCTCGCTATGCTACCCACAGCCGATATGTTGCAGACGACGCTGATCCATCGCCGTTCAGACCCGACATCCGCTTTTCGGTCGACGTCAAAAGGTTAGTTCTCTAACGCGTAGAAAGAACCCCACTGTACCAAATCGAAAACCTAATCTAAAAATTGTCAACAATAACTAAATTTCACTTCCGCACCTTTACAACATTGCAAAATATTAGACATCGACGAATGACTAAATTTCTGTGCACATATGATATATCGTCGATTAGGCTGAACCGAAACGAAAACTTGACTTTGACTGCTAGAATAGCCCAGTTAAACCAAGAAATGAACTCTAATAGTAATGATGAAAAATGTGTCCTGACACCGCCGTAGGCCCATTTCAAATGGACCCTTGCTGACGCACCGCTTCGACGGGACGCTCCGGACAAACGACGCTGTCGCCACCGCAGGCAAGTGTTTACACTTGTGTTCTTACGGCCATGTCTATGCCTTACCCTCCTTAGGAAGTTAAAGAACATTTAAAGAGAACCGGACGTGAAATGATAGCATCCAGGACCCCCTTGACAGCTTAGACTTGACGAGGAAGTCTAAGCACAATAACAACAAATGACACCTTAGGGTTTTCCTGTGTGTGCGTGCGTGTGGACCACCTAGAAGAACATTCCTTATACTTGTCATATCGTGTCCTGTTACAAAAGCCTTCGGGCATTTCAGATGCTCCCCAAGCTAGAGGGAGTGATCTCTGTTACGGTTTCACCTACATAATGTTCGTCGCTCACCAAGGGAGTGAGCGATATGCTACGGATCGTGGGGATAGATGCACTCGTTAAGCTAGAGCGAGTGGACATATGTTATAGTTTCACCTGCGGGAAGCTCGACACTCACCTAGTAGAGTACGTGTCCCAGCAGACCGAGAGGATAGAGGCACTTACCTAATAGAGTGAGTGGTCATATACAGTGGTACAGATTCACCTACGGTACGTTCGTCGCTCACCTAGCAGAGTGAGAGATACGCTACAGACCGTGTGGATAGAGGCACTCACCTAGCAGAGTGAGTGGTCCTATACTGTCTTGTCTTGAGCACTTAGGTTTGTGGTAGGGCTGAGCGGTCGCAAGGGGAGATGGTCTGATCCCCCTCAAACCGTAAGACGTGAACCCTTAGAGTCACAAATGTATTGTCTTATCTTGTCCTGTCCCGTCTAGCTTAGTCTCGTAGACTGTAGCACATGCTACGGCTACTGTCTGCCGCGTTTAATTTTCCTGCACCGCTTTACTTTCTGTATAGTATAACTTCCATGTCATAACAACAGCATGTTAATCAACCAGTAAAATGTTGCTCTTGAATTACCTTACACTTGCAGTAGAGTCTCTCACCCCTTTCTTGTAGACTTTACCTGACGTACAGTTCCTTTTCTCTTGGGTGTTGTACGTCAGGTGTTGAGCCAGAGTACGTGAACGAGCCAGATGTACCTTTGTACTTGGAGCCAGAGGGCATCGACCTGGAGTACGTTCTTGACGAGTACCAGACCTAGAGGTCCCCCACCGTTGCGGACTTTCAGAGGTTACTACTTTTTGGTTAGGTGCGTAGCACCACTTTACTCTCTGCCTAGGTTGGGTGCTTCGCACCATTAGTTTTCCTTTTCTGTAGTTTGTTGCCATGCTTAGGCTTCTTTTATTAGACTTGTCTCATGCTGGATATTATCTCTTTTATAAAATGAATGCATCTTTCTTCCTATACTTTCTACTATTTAGAAAGATTATAAATGCAAGGAACTGTTTCTGTAAATAGTATCCCTACAGATGCTTATTGGGCCCGAGCCTCACAGCTCTGGCCCAAGCAGACCTTAGTCACATTTCGCTTCCGTCGTTTTGGGAAGCGGGGCGTGACAACGACAATAACCGAATCGTAGCCTGATCAGCCTCAGAGAGGCTCAACGAGAAGTCATACTGACATAGACCCACCCAACCTATCAAGATCACCACATCCTCGGGGAAAACGACGAAGACATAGTTAGAGCTCCAGTTTCCCACCTAACGGGGCAGGCCAAGCAAACACTCCCTCCCCGCTTGGGCGTGTATGTGCTACCATGACCCTTGACCGACCGTTTGAACTCGGAAAAAGGAGAAGAAGATGGGCATGGTCGGATCCAAGCGATGCATGCTACAGAGCATAATGAACCTGACCAGCGCCGCCATCGAATATGGGGTCACTAGCACAAGGCCACCATCAAGAACTCCATGACACAGATGATGAAAGGATGGAGGGGGAAGCGGAGCCCCATGCGGAACATCTCGACATAAACGCCAACCTCACAGCTCCTGGGGAAGTAGATCCTTTCATCACAAAAGGGGATCCTGACATCATACAGATGACACAGATACTTCTCCCGGATCGCCGTGGCCATCGAGAAGGGGACGGTAGGCGATGACCTGAGGACCACAGGGTGAACATCGAACCTCTCTGCCACCTGAACCTCATCTCTACATGCTGGGTCCTCAAAAAGCAAGCCCTTCCCTTGTCCAGAATTGGGCATGTCACCGGGGGATTGCTGGGCCCGGAGGGCGGGGGAGCGCCTGACTCAGGAACTGGAGGACCCCCGGACCCCGATGCAGAACCACCTATCCTAATCGCGGCCATAGGAAAGATCGAGTGGGGCAAAGGAAGGAGAAGAAGGTTACATTGATTCGAGTCCGAAAGGAGGAAGACGAAGGGAAATACACAGATACTCGGAAGAACATGGTCTGATCGAAAAGCGCAAAAGATCAAATTCGAAAGGGCGGAGCCTTTATATAAAAAAGCAATCCCAGAGATCGAGGCCATTCAGAGGAGGATGCGTGGAGACTACTGGAGACCGACGGCGTTTCGAATACTGCACCAAGGAAGGGAGAAGTTCAACCGGCACAGGTCATGATGGCTCCCATTTAATGGCATCATCTCGACTAGCGCACTTGACAAGATCTACCCAAGTCACATCGTCCGAGCTGAACCGGTAGAATCCGATCGGCACGAGCGATGGGGGCAATTGATACGACTATTTGGAGGCGGCCCAAGAACTAGCGACCTAAGCCCAACTTGAAGCTGGAAGCCCACAAAAGGAGTTCGGCCCAACCGACGAGGCCCTTGCAGGGACTCGGACTCTGCGCTCAGTCAGCTCATGCCAGCAGGAGATAACTACTCCCCTAAAAACATGCCTCCTTAATGACCATTAAGGAGCCCATTAACCCACCCCCACGACGCAAGCAGGCACCTTGAAGAAGGCAGATCATGGGGGCGGAGAGTGGGGGACGTGGTTTGGGAGTGATCGTGGGACGAACCCTATAATGGGACTCAAGAGGCAGCCGAGAAAAGGACCTGACCCCCGATACCAACAAACAGAGGTATTCTACTCAAAGACCTTGTTTTCCACTTAGCCTTCCTTCCCCGAGCTCGGTCCAAGGATACGCGTATCGGCCTCCTTGTGAGCCGTACCGGTCCTGTCGAGTATCTTTCAGATCTGTTCTGACTTATGCAATGGAGGATACTTGGCCAGGACCAAGGTCTTGCCCCCCCTGATGAGCTCCCTTATCTGTCTAGGTCAAGCAGATCCCAAGGCGTCGAGGTTACCCCTCAGCGCAGCACCCATCGAGGCCGAGCGTTCTCCGTGGTGCCGATGCTACCCCTTCACACCTCACTGATCGAGGCCGGGCATTCTCCAAGGTGCCGAGGCTACCCCTCTGCGCCCTACTGATCGAGGCCAAGGGCCCCAGACAAAGAGCCCGCTCACCCTCGACATACCGAGCCAGCAGTTTCCAGAGCTGGCACGTGGATCTGAGCTACCCTCATCGAGTCCTCGTACGCTTGACGGGACCAAGGGGTCTCACCTGATCCCTTGACCACGTTGACCGTCCAAACCCCGGTCAATGATTCAGTGGTGAGAAAACACCCGTAAACAGGTGGACCTCGATGCAGAACACTAGAAGACATATATATCACAGGCTAGCTAGATATTCAGCCTAATTTTCAAAATAATATTTTATACTTTGTTTGAATTTAATAAAACTATACCAAACTTTCAAAATTCATTAAAACCCACATAAACGTTTACCATTCATCACAACATTAAGGCTATACTGCTAGGATTTCTAATCACTCTGGAAAAGACGTAAGCGATGAATTTCACAAAAAATTAATTCTAGCGCAAAACCGAGAAAATTGCAGAATTCATAAATTAAATGCTGAAGTGCGGATATACTTGTGCGATATCTGCTATCTTAAAAACTTAAGCGAAAATCTCTAATCTCCTCACCAACCAAGCGTGATAGTAGTTTCACTTTGATGACGAAACTCCTCACGATCCACGAGCCGTCCAAGAAATCGAAGCCGGTCTCATGCGTTTCTAGTGCTTAAGAGAAAGAGAAGAAAAAAAACTTTTATTTTGAAAAGAAAAATTCTTTCTTAAATTCTGAGTTTATTTTTATATTTTCATTTTTCTTGGTGTCGGAAGTTGGATGCTTTTAAGAGGAGGAGTGGACCCCTTTGTACAGTGATATGATCCCTTAAAATTCTTTCATCATTAAGAGTTCAAGTTAAAATCAAACTATATCTAATACCATGTGAGTTTAAAGAAAGATTTCTAGATATCTTTTCTATAAAAGAGGATAGCTGATTGGGTTTGTCCTAGTCAGCAGCCTTTGTCCCAGTCGTGACTGGAACAACGTCACATCAACCCAATTTGAAAAAACCCCCTCCCACTCTCACATATTTGCGTGTTTGCCATCTCCTCATCCCACTTTGCAAAAACCCCATAAAAACCCCACCAAACTCACATAATTGCATCTTTGGCCTATTGTCTTTTCCCTTATAACCCACAAGGTTTTTGGGTTTACCCTTTTACTCCCCCCCGACGATACCGACATACACACCCACACTTCTCGCTATTTTTCAGTTGCGTACGTTCACCGCATTCTGTTCGTTGGGGATTTTCCTTGCACCGTGCATTGTGTGCACGTGTAATTTCTAGTCCTGTAATAATAGGAGTTCTAGTTTGAGTCAAAATTTATCTTTTGGGTTTAATCTTGATTCAATAATTGGATTAAAACCAAACCAAATCTGATCAAAAAACCCTCAAACAAAACCCATGCCTAAGTGGCAACCTGCCACCACTGTCCGCAGCTAGTTGCCAATTAACAGGTAGCTGGTAAACTAGCTGTCTGTCTGACTAGCCAGTAGAATCCAGCAGCTACTTGGCCATCAAACCATTGCCAGCCAGCCACTGGTTATCGGCCATCAGGCCATCTGCAGGTGATGCTGTTCATCCCCAGTGATGTCCAAGGCATGTTTTTGATATTTCTAATCTTAGCCGCCTCTCTTGCTCATTCTATCATCTTCCACTACATTTTTTGCTAGGGTTTGGAGGCCATTGATGGGTGCTAGGAGCTTGTTGGAACACATTTGAGAGGAAGGATGTCATCTTTGAGGAACCTTTGGTGAAATCTTCCCCTTTATTTTGTGTATTTGTGCTTTATTTGAATTGGGCTTAAGTATTAAAATGATGATTTTGTATAAAAATGTTATCTTTTCCTTGATGCTTGGCTAAATTTTGATTGTGTGGGGCTGTAATTAGCTTGAGTTGTTGTCAATTAATGTTTTGATTGTTCCCTTGCATGCTATTAGATTGTATTGCTTGCATTCTTGATCTCTACACGTATTTCCACTCATGTATAACACGAGAGGGAGTATTTGAGTGTAGTGAGACCTGAGAGGGGATCTAGCCCTTGAAAAACACACCCTAGAGAGGGATGAATAAGGAGTAGGCACAAATTAAAAAATTCAAGCATAGACAACTAATCCCAAAACACAATGTAATGCAATCAATACTTTTTACCGAGCGGATCCCCGCCTAGGCTTCTTGCCTATGCTTCAACCATGACTCCATGAGAATTTCATCCTCTTTTATAACTAAAATAAGAAAAGTAACACGATCACACTTCTGGGTCACACCGTATAAGATATTGTTCGAAAAATTAAGCACAAAGATAGCTCCTAAGTGAAGCTATTCACAAATACAATCTAACACCAAATTAAAATAGAAAGAAGTCACTGTGGTGCAGATAGTCCCTCAACAAACGTGTAGGCACAAACCATGTTCGATTCTGATATGTGTAGAAAAAGTTATCGTCTTTTTATATCCACATCTGCAAATCTCATGTCTTCTTCTTCCTCGGTCACTTGAAGCTTGGGTGGATGGAGGATCTCAGCCAGCTAGCAAGGATGTAGATCTCTGGTGTTCTTGGCTAGAAACTTCGATCTATTTTCTCCAAGGGATGGATCCCCCTTTTATAGAGGATGTGAAGCTCTATTCAATAAGAACACGTGATCTTCAAATCTTTCTTCCAATCTTCAATCCAATCTTCTTTAATTTGATATATCTCTATTATTTGGAAATCTTCCCAATGGATTGGTCTTCAAATTGCTTAGATACTCCTCTTAATTGATTGAAGTCAAACCTGGATGTTTAACTGGTCAAACTGGTCAAATTAAGGTTCAACAGGGATTCTGCAGCTTGGCGCAACCGTGTGCCAATTTGGCACGGCTGTGTCATCTGGACTCTTGCCTCTTTGTGCAATTTGCAAATACGGCATGGCTATGTCAAACTTTTGCACGACCGTGTCAGCTGATTAATTCACTATTCAACGAATTCGCACTTTGGACACAGCTATATGCCAGCCCGCACGGCCGTGTTGGCTCTTCTCTAAACGTTAGCCATATTTGGCAAGTGTGACATGGCCGTGTGCAAGTCTGCACGGCTGTGTCAGCCTTCTTCAGAAAATGCTATATCTTTTGCAGTAGCGACTCGGTCATGCAGAAGTCCTGCACGATCGTGTCATCCAGAATAGCCGAGCTGCCTTCTGTAAATGCACTGGCACAATCGTGTACGTAGATCCACACGACCGTGTAGCCTTGGCACTTCATATACACTTCATTTTCTGATACGCACGACCATGCAGCTGACATACACGACTGTGCAACCCCTATTTTGTACATGCCATCGCCGTTTGTCTTGTGATTGACATGAAACTTACTCGATAGACATATTAGATCCAAATGACTTTTTTGGCATCATCAAAATTAAGTTTGTCTTTAGTTATAGGGCTAAATTAAGCCAACAATCACTCCCTTTTGATGATGACAAACAAGAATAGAAAAATTTAGATTTAAAAATAACAAGTCATATAGTGCATATGATTATGAATCATCATACAATGCTCCCCTATCTATGTGCTCTCATAAATTATGTGACAAGCTTACCCTCAAACTATGCATCTTAATGTCTATCTCTCCCCATTGATCTATGTTCGCGCCCCGGGATACACTCGTACCCGGGACGAGCGACTCGTAGTCTTACTACAAGCGCACGGTGTAGCGGCGAGCGGGTATCGAACTCAGGGAGGAACAATGACAGTGTCTCCTTCCAATCACCTAGCTATCAAAATGGTCGAGAATAATTTGGGATAAAATTGTCACAATCGTTCGAATGTCGATAGAAATATCAATAAAATAAAGCGCCTAGGGATAGGGAATCCCTGCTACGGACTGTATCTCATCGTTGTGATTTGTAGGTTATATCATTGCTAGACTTGAATTTTAGGTGAACTAGTCGCAACTAAATGTAGAACCAAGCTCACGCTCTCGCGCTATTGCCGGTCTATAGCAAACTTAGGATAGGGCCCAATCTCTTACAAACCCTAACCTAAGCCCCTAGCGTGAAGAATGACATCATCGTCCAACCGTACCTCGAGCCCACTCTCGTGCAAACTCGAGCTACAACCTAGGTTGAGATAGTTCATACCCATCCAATCTCTTGCAAACGGATATTGGTATAGAAACACGATTAAAAATCCTAGCTTTGGCCCAATCTCTTGCAAACCAATTCTACAGAAGTCCAATCGTAAATCTAAATCGAATATCTAGGGCTTCCTATCAATTGGGACCCAATCTCTTGCAAATCCCAATCAATATGAATCCCTAGCTAACCATAATTAATCAATCCCAACCTAACCCTAATCAATTCTAGCAAGAATTTCACCAATTCATCACAATTTAGAAATAGGGTCCATAGGGTTCATCCCTATGCCCTAAGGCGATAAAACTACTCACTAATCATCATGCAATTCATGAGAAAAACAATAACAAAATCAGCACAATTCATTGCAATAGAGAAATTATCAACAAAAATAGAGTTTTTGATGAGAAGAGAGACAAACCAATGAGAATCCAATAGCATCCAACAAAAATAACCTTTTAATCCCAAAGAGAAAAGCTTAATCTAATGATCTAAAAAGCACTCAAAAAAGGCTGCCAAAAGTATCAAAAAGTTCTTCTAAACTAGGGCAAAATTTGGGTTTAAATACCCCTCAAAATCGCCCAGAAATTCATGACCAAAACGCCCCTGCGCAGCCCAAAAATCGCACTTTACGCAGCAGGCGGAACGGCTCACTCGGCCGAGTGACAAATGTCACTCGGCCGAGTGACAAACCCTGTACATTTCCAGTAAGTCGGTGATTTTCGGGGGTCTGTCTTCGGGAGTGACTCGGCCGAGTGGATTTACTCACTCGGCCGACGGGCATTTCATGCTCGGCCGAGTCGGAACCCTCAAAAGCCTGACGGATTCCAGTAAGTCGGCTCCTTTGATGGTGGATTTTCACGTGCCACTCGGGCGAGGGGATTTCCATACTCGGTCGAATGGACTATCGCCCCTCGCCGAGTGCACGCTGATTTCCTTATGTGGTGCGTGTCCGGTCTGGTCGACCGAGCGGTCTTCTTGCATCGGCCGAGTGAGTGATTCACTCGACCGAGTGACATGCTGTAGATGCCCAATCTTCATCATTTCGCCTCCTCGTCGCTCCTACAAAGTTCCTTCTTCTTCCACTCATCTTCCATCGCCGTATAGCCCTTAAAAGAGCCTTGTGTGACACTCCGGAGTGGGTGCAAACCCTCTTAATCTCAAAATCACTCCGAATCGCTCCATATCTCTTGAAATACGACAAAAACAAGAAATCGTGAAAAGCATCGCAATATTGTCGAATAATCGTGAAAAACACGATATGAGCGATCAAAGTGGCATGCAAACATGCAGAAATAGGGTGTAAAATATGGAGTGATCAAAATCCCCCAAGCTTACCTCTTACTCGTCCTCGAGGAAGTTGAGTAAAAAGCGAACCCGACGGGCAAAATAATGGAAAAGAAGGAAAATAAAAATAAAAATAGAATAGAAAGCGAAGAAGGGGGTGCTAGATCATTTTTCTCAGGACGTGGGTTTTGCTTACTCATATAGCATACATCGAATATAAAACACATGTCA
This sequence comes from Scilla litardierei, assembly GCA_030789695.1. NCBI lineage: Eukaryota > Viridiplantae > Streptophyta > Magnoliopsida > Asparagales > Asparagaceae > Scilla > Scilla litardierei. Next base: position 107,323,066 of record CM061137.1, on the reverse strand, counting down.
CAGACTTTTATCTCGATACCATAGTATAATGATGCATTCGAAATAGAAAACCCCAAAAATATCAAAATAGCATGAAATATGGAATCATTCTAGGATTAACATCGTCTGAAGCATCTAAAGCGGTATGCATAGTCATAGATCACACACTTTTCAATTGAATGCTTTCTATAAGGAGTATAAGAGATATCACACAATATGGAATAGTAAGAATAGAAAAGTATGGTTTTCATGAAATGAATGCTAAGTGTCGATTTCTGGATTTTGTGAAACTTTAGCAATCTCGCCGAGTATAGAAGATTACTTAGCCTAGGTTGTCATGCACAGTCAGGTAGTCACTCTCTCACTCATCATTGGATCCTCTCCCCCAAGCTTATCCATAAGCGTGGTGGCATAAACAAATCAATATGTACATTCCCCATTTCTTTTGAAGCTCCAAAAATAAAAATAAAAATAAAAATAAAAACAAAAGAGGGAAGAAAGAGAGAAAGAGTATGAGATGGGATCGTTTATAAACTTCTTTTCTCTTTTCTTTTCTTTTACTCAATTTTTCTCTTTTTTTTGAATAAACATATATACATAAGCGATCCCAAATCAAAAGAGAGAAGGATATACAGGTATACATGTTTTTTTTCCTTTTTTTTATTTTGGGGAATTGGAGCACGGGATATAATAGCGGGGAAATGCCGATAATAGACTTGCTAAGGGGGGATTCACCAATGAATTTCAAATAGAGAAATAATGCTCAAGATATGTGGAGAAAGAAATAAATGTATCGCTCGGTTCACTCTATAGGACGTGCATGACAACTTTCAGCAGAGTAATATAATCTACTCAGTTTAATCTCAAAAAGTAAACAAGTCCAGATATATCATCCTAGCAAACATTCAATCAACCTGAAGGTGAAGCGTACAATTCATGCAATAAGAAGTGATACGAGAAAGGAAAGCAGTACTCCAGATATAAGCAATCAATGCGTGAAGCTTGGTGTGTTTTCTATGAAAAGCATACATATGAATCGTCAGACATCAGCTAATAACAGAATTTCATCCATATTCACACAGAAAAAGAGTGGGTTACTATTTCAAATGCAAAGCAGAACATAACATATGATATCTGAAACAAAAGCTATGAAATGACAAAATAGCATGCACATAGAGATAAGCTCACACCACGTCATCATCATCACAGAAAAGTCATCTCTAGAAAAAGATGAAAGAAATAAAGATAAAAGAAAATAGAACTATATGTGCAATGCAGCATACTCAGAAAAGATAAGAAAACGTGATGCATGATAAAAAATAAAAAAGTGGAAAAAGAGTGGGAAATAAAAAATGAAGGGTGGCAAAAAATAAAAAATGTGAGAACTCACTCCCCCAAGCTGAAGTGCACAGTGTCCTCAATGTGCGGAGTGTAGCACACCGAGAGACGTGAAGTGGGTGGGGTGGTTGAGGATGCGTGCGTGATGAAAAAGAAAGAAAAACAAAAAGAAAATAAGATGTGAATGAATGTGATGCATGCAAAGATCAGGATGGTGCAAACATAAGTGTCCCCAAAAGGTCTCTCCCTCACTCCCAAAAAGATATAAAAAGATATGATCAGAAAGGTACCAAAATAGTACGTGGAGGAGGGGGGCAAAAATCACCAGGCCCAAGAACAAATGGGCAGTAAAATGACAAAAATATCAGAGGCATCAAGAGTGTGCTTAAGCTGGTGGTGGCGCTGCACCAGCACCGTCCTGTGGCGGAGGTGGTGGTGGAGGTGGTGGGCGTGTTAGGTGCTGGGTGGGTGTCGGTGGTGGGGGCAGACGCGCCAGAATCTGATTCAGGCAAGCCTGAATACTGGGAAGGATGGCGACGCTGGTCTGCACGGTGTTGACCGTGGCGGAGAGAGCCCTAAAGTCTCCTCTGAGTCCACTAACAACCCACTCAAGAGCACGAATGCTCTGAACTAGAGTGTCTAGGGGTGGTGGAGCAGAGGGACGCACATGTCTAACAGGTGAAGTGCGGGGCTGTCTCACGCGGGCAGTGTAGAGGATGGGTCCAACAGGAAAGTGTGGAAGGGGTGCTGTGCTCACTAAGTGATGCCCAGCCTCGGTGTGAGGCTGGGGCGCAGGCTGGGTCGAAGCGGAATTAGTAGCAGCAGCAGAAGTGAAAGTGAAAATAGACGACGAGGCAGGCAGAGAGGTCAGTGACACAGAAGTGGGGACAGACGTCACGACGCTCTCGGAAAAGACTGCGGCAGTGGGGTCAGACGGGCCAACGGCCGGGGTGGCCATGGACAAAAGTGAGGACAGAACCGCCATTGCGGCGGTAAAGGAGGTCTCGCCGCTCTCTAAAATGGTGGTGGGACGCTCGGGACTCAGAGAGGTAATAGGCTCAGCAGAAAGAGGCACAGTGGTGGTGGACGGCTCAGCTAAAGTGCTCCCGACACTAACAGACGTGTGGACAGAGGTGTTGGGAGGTGCAGAAAGTGCAGGGGCAGGCTGAGGGAATACGGGGTCGACATGTGGTGCAGGGGGTGCCTGCTCAGCATCCTCGGGCTCAAGCATGTAGGCGACGGGGATAAGAAGGTCCATCGCTGGAATCCAGTCCCCGTGAGCCAGTCCAATGTGTGTCCGAGCGGGGCTCGGGAGAACCATGTAATCAACGCTGAAGGGACCGTGCAATCACACCCAGTGCTGACGACCGTGGGGACGAAGCATCTTCATCTGGGCCATAACATCTATCGAAAGTGCAGTGGGGCCGGGAGGTCGACGCAAGTCGTCAGGTAGGTCCACGCCGGTCATAAGGGCCAAAAGGGTGATCAGACCGCCGCAACAGATAGGTGAGCGAGCGCTCACCAAAATGATAATGTGGTCTAAAAACCAACTGGCAATGTCGATCTTGACGGCGGGGACCAAATCGTCACTACCCCTATCTAGAACCCTAGGGCGAGTCATCGCATAGAGCATGTAGAGCTCTGGCGTAGACATGGTCCCGGGCTCGTACCTCGCGAGGAAAGTAGTCGCCATAAGGCGATGTGCAATGCAGAGGCAGGGGTGGAGGATAGCTGAGGCCTTGGCCCTACTAGGGTCAAAGCCGAGTGGGATCCTGTGATCCGTGTCCAGAAGGTGTGGGTATCAAATGACGGGGGTGGGATGTGTGTGGGAGAATAGGCGCGGTCTGGGACAGGGACGGCGGGCCACTGGAAAAACGCTCTAAGCATGTCGAGAGTGATCTCGCACTCTCAATCCATCAATGGTAAGGAGCATCCTCCAGCGGTCCGGTCAATGGAACTAAGGACCTCTAGTGTCGGGCGGATGTAAGTATCCACCGACACTGACAGAAAATCACGCCATCCCACGGTGTCGTACAACGTGAGAAGCCCCTCAAGTACCCCTAGGCGGTCTAGGTCGGCTAGGTGTGCAAACCTAGAGGGTACTATCGAGCGATGGCAGATACGCTCGAATCTGGCGCGCTGTGCGTCATTTCGAAACGTAATCCACATCGGCCCGATGGCGGGAGCAGGTGGAGGGACGGGATCAGCAGGGATAGGCTGTGTAGGTGGTGGTGGCGGGCTAGGTGGAGGGGAGTCCTCCCTAGCGGAAGAGGGACCAAGATCATTGTTCCTCTTCCGCTTAGAAGCGGCTCCCCGTGTACGTGGCCTAGTGCACGGTAGCATGTGTGCCGCGAGACGTGTCCCAACCAAATAAGTAATGTGATCGACCCCGGATACACACTCGGAGAACGATTGTAGTTTTACCGTAAGCGCACGGCAAAGTGGCGAGCGGGTATCGAACACGAGGAGGTGGTGTTGGTTCCAATCTATCCTAGGTTGGTTTGACTACGAATGTTTTATTGGTGGAGATGGCTATGGTATGATGTAATGGCAATGGTGGTGGATGTCGGTGTCGATGATAAAGAAATCGGTTCGAATATCGATTCAAATACAATATAATAAAAGAGGGAATTTGCCTTGCGGCGATCCTGTCACAATCGTCGGGCAAAGTATGGGGATATAAAGCCAAATAAAGACGTCTAGGGCTAGGGAATTCCCACTACGGATCGTCATACATCATCGTAAATAGTGAATCTCAATATTACTAGCTTGTGTTGAGGTGAACTTGTTGTAACTGAATAGAGAACCAAGCTCACGCTCTCGCGCTATTGTCGGTCTATAGCAACCTAGATTAGGGCCCAATCTCTTGCAAACCCTAACCTAAGCCGCTAGCATGAAGATCGACATCATCGTCCAATCGCTCCTCGAGCCCACTCTCGTGCAAACTCGAGTTACGATCTAGGTTGTGATAGTTCGTATTCGTCCAATCTCTTGCAAACGAATATGGGTATAGATTTACAATTAAAAATCCTAGCTTTGGTCCAATCTCTTGCAAACCAAGTCTAGAGAAATCCAATTGTAAATTTAAATCGAATATCTAGGCCTTCCCATCGATTAGAATCCAATCTCTTGCAAATCCCAAATCGATGGAAATCCCTAGCTATCCGTAGTAAATCAATCACAACCTAACCTCCTAGCAATTCTAGCAATTTAGAAATTCATTCATCACAAATATGAAATTAGATCCATAGGGTTCATCCCCAAACCCTAGAACAACAAATCTACTCTAGCATAGCAATAAGGATATATGAATCAATAAAAATCATTGCTTGCATACAAAAAGATAGAAAAACAAAGATTCAAATAAAAAGAAGAAAATACTTAGCTTGATTAAGATCTTCAATCCAAAATACAAGCTTTTAGATCCAAGAGGGGGCCTAGGGCATGACCTAACCTCTAAAATAATCCTAAGAAAAACATATGGGGGGCTAAGAAAACATAATGGGGATCCCCCTCTAATGGTGGCTATAAACCCCTTAAATACTCTCCCAAAACCCTAGCAAGAAACCCTAGAAAACCCCTCAAATTCGTGCCCAAAAACAGTCCAAACCGCAACTTAAAATCTGGGCCCAGGCCGCACTCGGCCGAGTGAAAAATGTGACTCGGCCGAGTGGAAATTCCAGCACTGCAGCATCAACTTGCAGAAATTCTCCAGATTTCATCCGACCTCCGATTTGCGCGTTCTTGGCGGCGTTGGAATCGTCATGAAGTCTACTATCCATAAAAAATATGAGAAAAATACTTTGCTTGCTGGAATGATAGCAGATTTCAAAAGAGTGGGAGGCTGTCTGAAAATCTGGGCGCTGCATGTCCTCGGCATCACTCGGCCGAGTTGACTTCTATACTCGGTCGAGTGGGCTTCTCTACTCGGCCGAGTGATAGACCCTGTAAAATTCCAGTAAGTCAGGGGTCTTGGGGGCCTGTCTTCGTAGGTGACTCGGCCAAGTGGCTTTACTCACTCGGCCGAGGGACATTCGGTAATCGGCCGAGTCGGAACTCTCAATCGCCTGACGGATTCTAGTAAGTCTGGGATTTTTGCTTGCCGTCGTCGTGATGCCACTCGGGCGAGTGCTCTCTCCATGCTCGGCCGAGTGGGATGGCGATGCTCGGCCGAGTGCACGCTGATACTCAATCTGCTGCGTGTCTGATCTGGCCGGCCGAGCAGGCTTCTTTGCTCGGCCGAGTGACTCCTTCACTCGGCCGAGTGGCATGCTGAAAATGCCCAATCTTCTCCGTTTCTCCTCCTCGTCGCTCCTACGGAGTTCCTTCTTCTTCCACCCGTCTCCCATCGCCGAATAGCCCTGAAAAGAGCCTTGGGTGACGCTCCGGAGTGGGTGCAAGTTCCTTAAGCTCCTTTTTGCTCCCGATCGCTCCATATTTCCTGAAATCCGACAAAAACAAGAAATAGTGAAAAGTAACGCAATATCGTCGAATACTCGTGAAAAGCGTGATATGGGTGATCGAAATGGCATGTAAATATGCAGAAAAAAGGTGTAAAATATGGACCGATCAAAATCCCCCAAGCTTACCTCTTACTCGTCCTCGAGGAAGATAAGTAAAAAGACGAACTCGGGAGATGAAAAATAAGGGAAATGAAATAAAAGAATACGAAGTGGAAGGGGTCGCTAGATTATACTCTCAGATCTCAAGCCATAAGCTACACATCACGATGACTTGGAAAATACAAATCACATGCTACAAGGATTTCATATCTTTCATAAACATGGTACTTGCAAGCTTTTAAGAACAATAAGAGGGACTCTCTAAATTCATACAATCAATTCATATCCACATCACGCATTTCATAGAATTTAATATACAAATGTTGGCGATGCACTTTTCAATCAAAAGTTATAAATGAAGCATATAAGATACACACCAAGCATGCACTAGAGAATAGAATAAAAGTCATGGCATTCACATATTTATTTCAAATCATGAAAAATCTCCATATCTAATATATTTTGCTAAGTCTAAGCATTATCGAATATTCCCATTTATGCACGTCTCCACTCTAATGTCATACTCACTCATATGGTCAAATGAATTCACCCCCCCAAGCTTAGCTTGAGGCGTCGCATCCAAAGGAATATAATAGTGGAAAATGGGATTTTTGCCTTGGTTTTCCCAAGTATTTTGTGGCTCCAATAATGAGATAGAGAAATATTTTTTTTTCTTTTGGACTTTGTTTCTCATTTTTCTTTTTGGATTTTTGTAGGAGCTATATGATTTGTATTTTTTTGGATTTTGGCTCCTTTTTGGCTTTTTGGACTTTTTGGAGCTAACTTTTTCTTTTGTGGGGATTTTTGGGAAATAGATACGATATAAGTAGCTTTAGGAGGTGAACTCAAGTGACATATAGAGAATAAAAAGATATATGTGGAGAAAGAAACAATGTAGCACTCGGTTCACTCTAAGATGTGCACGAACGGTTCAATAAAATAATACTTCAACTAAAACTAATATGTAAGCATGGATATTCTCAATCATCTCAATAAAAAGTGAAGTCAAGCGGTAAAGCGCACAATCATATCAGGCATGCAACAGAAGGTGAATAAGTCAATAAAACTGATGCTTCAGATATACTAATGATGCGTGAATCTTGGTGCACTTCCAACAAAAGCATACTAAACACTAATTAATACATTCGGCTTCAATTAATATCATGCATTCATATAGAGGAATCATCAAAAGAATATATAAGCAAGCACATGGATAGCAGGATACTGAAATACTCTAAGTAGCATGGCAATGAATAATAAGCATTGTGATGGTTGCTAAAGCAATAAGAGATATCATCATAAGGAATTCATCTAGCGGAAGAAAAGAAAAGGAAAATAAAGAAATAAAAGTAAAAGAGAGGAAAGAAAAGAAAAACAAGCACACAATATGATGCATGAGCACACATAAAAGGAAAATAAGATGGAAAAATCAAAAAAATGATGCAAAAATTTTGAAAAATTTTAAAAACCCTAAAATAAAGTAAAAATGCAACTAATGCTTCTGAATGGCATGGAAATGCACTCCCCCAAGCTTAAACTGCACATTGTCCCCAATGTGATCATAGTGGAAGAATATGAGGAACAACGATAATAATAAGGGGGTGAATGAAAAATGATGAAATGAATGACATGAAATCCTAATGCAGCTACATGCATATACAATGATGCATGAGAGCGCTTTCCCCCAAGCTTATACCAAACAATCCTATTCAAATGACTCAATCAAAAATGTCATGGCTTTGCAAAGCGTGATCAAGTCAAATGAATAAGAAAGTGAGTATTCATTTGAAAGAAATGCTCGATGGTGGTGAGCAAAAGGATGTGGCGTATCAAAATATGGAGAGGGGAATTAATATATATAATGGGTTTGGGGTGTAAAAATTTTTGTTGCCTTCATATGAGGTGATATTTATTCAAGCAAATCTATACGGTCCTCTCGTTGTCGAGAGGATTCGTGTTTATTTAAAGCATAAAAATTTCTACACTACTGGATTGATATCACATATAGCAAAAGGCGGATCCAGTATCTTTGCCGGTGCAGTCAACTGCTCCAACTGCTCCTTCCGTGGCTCCGCTAGACGCGTATGTCCACGGACTCCATCAGACTCCAGCAATGCGGCTCCCAGCACCTCTCCAAGGACTCCACCTGTACCCTGCAAGAGATAAGCCGCATCAATCTGATGTGGATAATTCTTCCCCAAAATAAATGTATTCCAAAGAGGGTCATCAACATAAGTATTTAAAATTAAAAACGGTTGACAACACTTCCCTGGAAATAAATCTCCACTCTCGTATACCACGTCGATCAACTCCTCATTGTTCGCCTCAGGTTGTTCAGGTAGCTTGGGCATATAAGCGTAGGTCTCATCAGGCAGCTCCTCCTCATCGTCAGACTTATCCCATCGCACCTCCTGATCATATTCAATAGCGTCCATGGGTGCTAACTCCTCGCTCTCCTCCTTGTATACGTCCCATCGTACCTCTTGATCGTATGTACATGAATCCTGCAAAAGACATGATGAGTCGTCAAAATCTGAATCATAAAAAACATCATACATGGGAGGAGAATCAAATGTAGGAGATGAGGGAGTAAAGATATCTCCCTGAAGGGGAGCCATAAGCTCTGTGGGATTGTCCTTAGCATCAGTGGAAGAGTGGTCCTCTAAGGGATGCTCAGCCTCTGTAGAAGGTGGGAATGGCTGTGGTAGCTCGAAAGAAGGGGGCGCAATTCGGGCTCCATCTGTGTACAGATGTCATCGTCCAAAGTCACGTCCTCCTCGATGGTCTGCTCCACTACTGTATGCATGACCTCCACAATAATATCCTCTGATGGTATAGGCTGCTCTGACTCGGGTGGGTGGCAGGGGGAGGCGACGACAGCATAAGGTGGTTCTATAGGCTCATGTATCTCGACCGTGGTGTAAAAATGGGTCTTGTGCCCCTCAACTAGAGCATAGACTCCATCATCAATTGTGCATGTGGAAGAGATACAATGAGTAATAAAGTTTTGAAATTCAAGCTCAAAAGGATCACCTGCCGTTATTGTCAATGGACCGGAATCTCGAACTACGTCAACAATGTTTCTCAATAGGTCCATATATGTGTCCTCCTTTGACAGTTCAGATGTCTCTATTTGTGGAGTGTTGATGGTGTAAAGGTGGATATGATCACCTTCAAGTGAAGCATACACTCCATCTATGATAGTACCTGCGCTAGAGACATTAGCCATAACAAAATCGATGAATACGACACTTACCGTAACGGTTAGTGAACCGGTAGATCGAGCATCATCTATCATTTGCTCCAAGGCTGCTGCCAACTGTAGATCACTGAACTTTCCCACTTGCATCCTCTTCAAAAACTCACGTGAGGGTCCCTTTAGCCTTCTAATGAAGATATCAAATAGCGTGGAGTCATTCCACTCGTGGTCTGACTCCATCTGGAACATTTCTAACATTCCTTCAAACCTAGACAAGGCTTCCCCGAAGGATTCTCCATCAGCCTGATAGAATGCAGCGAGATATATGTAGGATTGTATAGAGCCCGCTCGCATTTTCTTTGGAAGCACCATCGCTGCAACAACTGTACCTGATCAAGCAAAGTAAACAACCTGGAAAAGACGTCAGTGGTACAAAGAGAGATAAAGATAATAATAGTAGCAGGTGGTGGGAAAAAAAATCTCTCAATATTATTTTTTTTGTTTTTTAATGTAGTCTAATCAACCTAATTGTGACAAATTGGCACCCAACGGGAAACACCTCCCCGGCAACGGCGCCAAAAACTTGATCGACCCCGGATACACACTCGGAGAACGATTGTAGTTTTACCGCAAGCGCACGGCAAAGTGGTGAGCGGGTATCGAACACGAGGAGGTGGTGTTGGTTCCAATCTATCCTAGGTTGGTTTGACTACGAATGTTTTATTGGTGGAGATGGCTATGGTATGATGTAATGGCAATGGTGGTGGATGTCGGTGTCGATGATAAAGAAATCGGTTCGAATATCGATTCAAATACAATATAATAAAAGAGGGAATTTGCCTTGCGGCGATCCTGTCACAATCGTCGGGCAAAGTATGGGGATATAAAGCCAAATAAAGACGTCTAGGGCTAGGGAATTCCCACTACGGATCGTCATACATCATCGTAAATAGTGAATCTCAATATTACTAGACTTGTGTTGAGGTGAACTAGTTGTAACTGAATAGAGAACCAAGCTCACGCTCTCGCGCTATTGCCGGTCTATAGCAACCTAGATTAGGGCCCAATCTCTTGCAAACCCTAACCTAAGCCGCTAGCATGAAGATCGACATCATCGTCCAATCGCTCCTCGAGCCCACTCTCGTGCAAACTCGAGTTACGATCTAGGTTGTGATAGTTCGTATTCGTCCAATCTCTTGCAAACGAATATGGGTATAGATTTACAATTAAAAATCCTAACTTTGGTCCAATCTCTTGCAAACCAAGTCTAAAGAAATCCAATTGTAAATCTAAATCGAATATCTAGGCCTTCCCATCGATTAGAATCCAATCTCTTGCAAATCCCAAATCGATGGAAATCCCTAGCTATCCGTAGTAAATCAATCACAACCTAACCTCCTAGCAATTCTAGCAATTTAGAAATTCATTCATCACAAATATGAAATTAGATCCATAGGGTTCATCCCCAAACCCTAGAACAACAAATCTACTCTAGCATAGCAATAAGGATATATGAATCAATAAAAATCATTGCTTGCATACAAAAAGATTTGCTTGCTTGCTGGAATGATCATGAAGTCTACTATCCATAAAAAATATGAGAAAAATACTTTGCTTGCTGGAATGATAGCAGATTTCAAAAGAGTGGGAGGCTGTCTGAAAATCTGGGCGCTGCATGTCCTCGGCATCACTCGGCCGAGTTGACTTCTATACTCGGTCGAGTGGGCTTCTCTACTCGGCCGAGTGATAGACCCTGTAAAATTCCAATAAGTCAGGGGTCTTGGGGGCCTGTCTTCGGAGGTGACTCGGCCGAGTGGCTTTACTCACTCGGCCGAGGGACATTCGGTAATCGGCCGAGTCGGAACCCTCAATCGCCTGACGGATTCCAGTAAGTCTGGGATTTTTGCTTGCCGTCGTCGTGATGCCACTCGGGCGAGTGGTGTCTCCATGCTCGGCCGAGTGGGATGGCGATGCTCGGCCGAGTGCACGCTGATACTCATTCTGCTGCGTGTCCGATCTGGCCGGCCGAGCGGGCTTCTTTGCTCGGCCGAGTGACTCCTTCACTCGGCCGAGTGGCATGCTGAAAATACCCAATCTTCTCCGTTTCTCCTCCTCGTCGCTCCTACGGAGTTCCTTCTTCTTCCACCCGTCTCCCATCGCCGAATAGCCCTGAAAAGAGCCTTGGGTGACGCTCCGGAGTGGGTGCAAGTCCCTTAAGCTCCTTTTTGCTCCCGATCGCTCCATATTTCCTGAAATCCGACAAAAACAAGAAATAGTGAAAAGTAACGCAATATCGTCGAATACTCGTGAAAAGCATGATATGGGTGATCGAAATGGCATGCAAATATGCAGAAAAAAGGTGTAAAATATGGACCGATCATAATGCGACGTGCTAAATGATGGAACGAGTATACCTAAACATGTCGCGAGAGCAAACAGCAGTGTGTGCAAAGAGACGCCTCCACCGCGAAGCTCAAAGCGCGTCCAAAAACTCCCCAAAGCTCCCCCAAGCTAGCCTGCAAATCAAACGATCAAATCAGCGAATAATATTCAATATATATGGGGAGATAGGGGATAATAGATGGATATGGAAATTAATTTGGATTTGGGGCTCACGGGTGTACAAATCAAGAGAAATGGGGAGAAATGGGGGTTTTGGGGCAAAATGGGGGTGATCGGAGACGGCGTCGGCGGTGGGGGGTGGCCGGTCGTCTGCGGTCGGCAGCGTGTTGGTCGTCGGTGAGGGGGTGGCTGCTCGGGCGTCGGCGTGGGCGAATCGGGCGAGGGGAAGTCGCAGCAGGCGAGGGAAGCACGATCGGCAGCGGGCGAAAAAAATTGGGATTTTTTTAGTTTCGTAAACCGCGCCCGCTGCGATTCCGCTTATATAGGAATTGTTACGACTCGGCCGAGTGACAAAGTCACTCAGCCGAGTGGCATAAACGAAAAAGGATTTCAAATTCTCCTTGCCACTTACGACTCAACCGAGTTGATTTGATTCACTCGGCCAAAGGGAGGAACTCCACTTGGCCGAGTGACTCTGCCACTCAGCAATGTTTGAGCTAGGAGGGTATCTGTTTCATTCGGCCGAGTGATCTAAGCTACTCGACCGAGTGGCAATTAAGGCTAAAAGTTACAGAAAGTGACAGAGAGTTGGTCTGTAGAAACTTCCCTGTTTGGTTCTCCACTCGGCCGAGTGGAGTCTTTGGTCGGCCGAGTGGTATAAGCTACTCGGCCGAGTGAAGTGCTTTTTCTGCATCGGCTCTCCGTTTTCGCTCCAGTCTCTGTTTTTCTTCCTCCAGTCTGTTTCTTCCTCCTCCTAAGGCCTGAGTGCATCCCTGGAGCGATCTCTCTTGCCTCGATCATCCTCCATATGAGTGATCTCCCTTTCTCCTTCTCCTGTCATGAAAATTAGGACCCGTTGTCACGATTTTCATGGACACTAAACTCTAAACACTAATAAAAGTCTAAACCAAAAATGAAAATCAAATAAAAATAATGCAAAAACCGTCGGGTTGCCTCCCAACAAGTGCTCGTTTAAGGTCATGAGCTCGACCCCTTTAGATATTCGTTTAGCTTGTGATGTTGGGCGCATACGATATACGCCCGTCAAATTTGCCGGGAAGGCCACTTGGATTTGGGTCATGATGATTATTGGTCTTCCTCGGTGCCTCCTCATCATGGGTAATGTTGAGGGATAAGTCCCCCAAGCTTGGGCTAGTTCCTATCTTCTCCTTGGCCGGTGACACCGATCTTCCATTCGGTGGAGCTTTCTTCGGATTCTTGGCCTTTGAGAGCTTGCAAAGCTCCCGTATCCTCACGACATCAGCGTCGCCTTCATCATCGTCCGTGGAGATATCTGGGGGGTCCTCCAACTTCTCTTCATCGCCTGAAGCTTGGCCTTCTTCGAAGCCATCGTCATGGAGAGCGCCAATAGAGTGGGAGATTGCTTCTTCAATCACTTCATCGAGGAGATACAAAAGATCATGGGGGCGTCCCTTGAGTAGATATACGCAATTCACTTCACCGGAGGGGACTCCTTCGGAATAATGCTTGAGCCGTTGTCCATTCACCTTGAATGTGGTTCCGTCTTTCCCTTCCAATTCAAAAGCTCCCCTCGGTTGTATGTGCTTAATGGTGAATGGTCCGGACCATCACGATCTCAGTTTTTCGGGAAAGAATCGGAGCCGGGAATTGAATAGGAGGACTTTATCTCCGACCTTGAAGTCTGTGACGGTGATGCGTGCGTCGTGGAGGATTTTAGTCCTTTCCTTATAAATCCTTGAGCTCTCATAAGCATCACGTCTTATCTCATCAAGCTCAATAATGTCCAAGAGTCGCCTCACCGCCGCACTCTTGTAGTCATAGTTGAATGTATTAATAGCCCAATATGCGCGGTGCTCCAACTCTACCGGCAAGTTACAAGCTTTCCCATAAACAAGTCGGTACGGTGTGGTTCCAATAGGAGTGCGAAAGGCCATACGATAAGCCCATAGTGCATCTTTCAATTTCATTGACTAATCTTTTCTAGATCTATCTACGGTCTTTTTTAGAATTTGCTTGATTTCTCGGTTTGACACCTCCACTTGGCCACTCGTTTGGGGATGGTATGCCATGCCAACTCTATGATTCACCCCATATCTTTTCAACATGGCTTCAAATTTGTTCTCTATAAAGTGGCTTCCCCCATCGCTTATCAAAGTACGAGGCACTCCAAAGCGTGGGAAGATGTTTTGCTTGAAAAACTTGGATACCACCCTCGCATCATTAGTAGGGGTCGCAATGGCTTCCACCCATTTAGAGACGTAGTCCACGGCTAATAAGATATACTTGTTTCCCTTGCTTGACAGAAAAGGTCCCATGAAGTCCACTCCCCAACAATCGAATAGCTCAATTTCTAGAATGGGCCTCATCGGCATCTCGTTTCGCCTTGATATATTCCCGGTCCGTTGGCATCGATCGCATCCCTTGACGAAGTCAATAGTATCCTTGAACATGGTCGGCCAAAAGAATCCGCATTGCAATATCTTAGCGGTGGTCTAAGATGAGGCATGATGTCCCCCGCATGGCATACTATGGCAATGCAAGATGATTGACGTGGTCTCCTCCTTGGAAACACATCTCCGAATAACACCATCCTTGCAAATCTTGAAGAGATACGGATCTTCCCAAAAATAATTTCGGACTTCGTGCATAAACCTCCTCTTTTGTTACGTGGGCATCCCGCATGGTTTTATCCTACAAGCCAAATAATTGACGAAATCCTCCTTGTCGCGAACAAGTCTAGATAAGTGGTCCTCCACAACTTTGTATGTTCCCTTCTTGTCTCTAATCTCCAAGTCAAATTCTTACAACAAAAGTATCCATCTTATCAATCTTGGTTTTGCCTCTTTCTTGCTTAGAAGATACTTCAATGCCGCATGGTCGGTGTGGACAATAACCTTGGATCCAAGGAGGTAGGAACGGAACTTCTCGATGGAGTAGACAACCGATAAAAGCTCTTTCTCAGTGGTAGTATAATTTTTCTGCGCGTCGTCCAATGTTTTGCTAGCATAGAATATAGCATGAAGCTTTTTGTCTTTCCTTTGTCCTAGCACCGCTCCAATGGCTTAGTCACTTGCATCACACATAAGCTCGAAGGGAAGGTTCCAATCCGGCGGTTGTATGATGGGGGCGGAAATGAGCACTCCTTTCAACGTATTAAATGCTTGCAAGCACTCTTCTGAAAAGACAAAGGGGGCATCTTTAGCAAGTAAGGAAGTAAGTGGTCGGGCAATTAGGGCAAAGTCCTTGATAAAGCGGCGGTAAAACCCCGCATGACCAAGGAAGCCTCTAATGCCCTTTACATTAATAGGAGGAGGGAGTTTTTCGATTACCTCAACTTTCGCCTTATCAACCTTAATCCCTCTAGAGGATACAAGATGCCCAAGAACTATCCCTTCGGTGACCATGAAGTGACATTTCTCCCAAGTAAGAGTAAAATTATTTTGCTGACATCTTTTAAGAACTTTGGTAAGATTAGCCAAACAAGAATCAAACTCGCTTCCATAAACTGAGAAATCATCCATGAAAACTTCCATAATATTTTCAATATAGTCGGAGAAAATGGACGTCATGCATCTCTGAAAGGTGGCGGGTGCATTACAAAGACCAAAGGGCATTCTACGGTAGACATAGGTGCCATAGGGACAAGTAAAAGTAGTCTTTTCTTGGTCATCTTCATGCAAAGGGATTTGAAAGAACCCCGAATACACATCCAAATAACAAAAGTATTTATGTTTAGCAAGGCGTTCAAGCATTTGATCAATGAAGGGTAATGGGTAATGGTTTTTTCGGGTGGCCTTATTTAGTTTCTTATAATCAATACACATCTGCCATCCCGTGACAGTGCGTGTAGAGATGGGCTCTCCTTTTTCGTTTTTTATAACGGTCATCCCCCCTTTTTTGGGGACAACGTGAATGGGGCTAACCCATCTACTGTCTAAGATAGGATAGATAATTCCAGCCTCAAGCAATTTAAGGATTTCCTTTTTGACCACCTCCTTCATGTTTGGGTTCAACCGCCTTTGAGGCTCTATGGAGGTCGTGTCAGTGTTTTCCAAATGGATTCTATGCGTGCAAATCCTAGGGCTTATTCCCTTAAGATCAGAGATAGTGTAGCCAAGGACATCCTTATGACTCCTAAGGACGTCTAGGAGTCTTTCAAGTTGATCATGGGTGAGGTGGGCATTAATAATCACCGGAAAGGTTAATTTACTACCCAAGAAAGCATACCTTAGATTCGGTGGTAATTGTTTTAGCTCTACCTCAGGAGGCGCTGTACCCTCTACTTCCTCTGCTTGTGAGAGTTCGGCTTCTTCATCAATATCTGAGTCTAGTTCCTGCTCATGTGGTGCGCTCTCGTGTGGAGGCTCATATTCACTTCTTGGTGTGGACGGTGCATCGGAATAGACACTGCACACCTCCGTGTGGGCATGGATGTGGCCTCCACTTTGCTCAGGTTCATTCCTGAGATCAAGAGATATGTCAGTTACTTCACAAATGTAGGAGTGGGAGTCATAGAGTCCACTTCCCTGAATATCGGTATGCCCAGAGGGTTCCTCAGGGGCGTAGCACTCTTCGATGCATGTTCTACTGTCTTCGAAATATAGCTTGTCGTCCCTCACATCAACTATGATGTCGCCCCCAATAGTCCCATTCAGGGAGATTTGATCCATCACAAAGCTAGCAAACATTTGTTCGAGGGGGTCCTCGATGTTAATAGAAAAAGCTCCGGTGGCGTGGACCTCATCGACAAGTTCCTTAAGAAGGTCTGCGAAGGAATCATCATCTCCCTGGCTAGATTCAGTCATTGACATTGCATCCCCCATGTTACCTGTTAAAATCTTATGGAAAGTAGTGGGAGAGCATGCAAACTGGGCTATAAACAGAGTTAGAAAGGAATAAAGAAATAGTAAAGAAAGAAATCAAAATTTAACCGGGTGATCGAAATCGAACACTATCAAAATCGTCGCCTCCCCGGCAACGGTGCCAAAAACTTGTTCGCGCCCCGGGATACACTCGTACCCGGGACGAGCGACTCGTAGTCTTACCGCAAGCGCACGGTGTAGCGGCGAGCAGTTATCGAACTCAGGGAGGAACAATGACAGTGTCTCCTTCCAATCACCTAGCTATCAAAATGGTCGAGAATAATTTGGGGTAAAATTGTCACAATCGTTCGAATGTCGATAGAAATATCATAAAATAAAGAGCCTAGGGATAGGGAATCCCCGCTACGGACCGTATCTCATCGTTGTGATTCGTAGGTTACATCATTGCTAGACTTGAATTTTAGGTGAACTAGTCGCAACTAAATATAGAACCAAGCTCACGCCCTCGCGCTATTGCCGGTCTATAGCAAACTTAGGGTAGGGCCCAATCTCTTACAAACCCTAACCTAAGCCGCTAGCGTGAAGAATGACATCATCGTCCAACCGTACCTCGAGCCCACTCTCGTGCAAACTCGAACTACAACCTAGGTTGAGATAGTTCATACCCATCCAATCTCTTGCAAACGGATATTGGTTTAGAAACACGATTAAAAATCCTAGCTTTGTCCCAATCTCTTGCAAACCAATTCTACAGAAGTCCAATCGTAAATCTAAATCGAATATCTAGGGCTTCCTATCAATTGGGACCCAATCTCTTGCAAATCCCAATCAATATGAATCCCTAGCTAACCGTAATTAATCAATCCCAACCTAACCCTAATCAATTCTAGCAAGAATTTCACCAATTCATCACAATTTAGAAATAGGGTCCATAGGGTTCATCCCTATTGCCTAAGGCGATAAAACTACTCACTAATCATCATGCAATTCATGAGAAAAACAATAACAAAATCAGCACAATTCATTGCAATAGAGAAATTATCAACAAAAATAGAGTTTTTGATGAGAAGAGAGACAAACCAATGAGAATCCAATAGCATCCAACAAAAATAACCTTTTAATCCCCAAGAGAAAAGCTAAATCTAATGATCTAAAAAGCACTCAAAAATGGCTGCCAAAAGCATCAAAAAGTTCTTCTAAACTAGGGCAAAAACTGGGTTTAAATACCCCGCAAAATCGCCCAGAAATTCGTGACCAAAACGCCCCTACGCAGCCCAGAAATCGCACTTTACGCAGCAGGCGGAACGTCTCACTCGACCGAGTGACAAATGTCACTCGGCCGAGTACAAACCCTGTACAGTTCCAGTAAGTCGGGGATTTTCGGGGGTCTGTCTTCGGGAGTGACTCGGCCGAGTGGATTTACTCACTCGACCGACGGGTATTTCATGCTCGGCCGAGTCGGAACCCTCAAAAGCTTGACGGATTCCAGTAAGTCGGCTCCTTTGATGGTGGATTTCCCGTGCCACTCGGGCGAGGGGATTTCCATACTCAGCCGAATGGACTATCGCCCCTCGACCGAGTGCATGCTGATTTCCTTATGTGGTGCGTGTCCGGTCTGGTCGGTCGAGCGGTCTTCTTGCATCGGCCAAGTGAGTGATTCACTCGTCCGAGTGACATGCTGTAGATGCCCAATCTTCATCATTTCGCCTCCTCGTCGCTCCTACGAAGTTCCTTCTTCTTCCACTCGTCTTCCATCGCCGAATAGCCCTCAAAAGAGCTTTGGGTGACACTCAGGAGTGGGTGCAAACCCTCTTGATCTCAAAATCACTCCGAATCGCTCCATATCTCCTGAAATACGACAAAAACAAGAAATCATGAAAAGCATCGCAATATTGTCGAATAATCGTGAAAAACGCGATATGAGCGATCAAAGTGGCATGCAAACATGCAGAAATAGGGTGTAAAATATGGAGTGATCAATATATGCATATGAATTTTTATGTCTAAATTTTTCTACTCTCATCCTTTTGTCATCAATCGAAAAGGTCAACAATAACATTGCGGGAGTTAAGGGTAAGACATGAAACAATGCTAGCATATCAAGGAAACACGGGATTGACAATGATGATCACATTAATGGTTTCTCCACATGATATGATCATATTTTTTCACTTTATTTCTGCATTTTCTCATGCCATAACGATTACTCATATTGCGAATTTTACACTTAAACGAAGATTTCGCGATGAATTTCACTATTTCTATGTTTCATTGGATTTTCAGGAGATATGGAGCAATAGGGAGCAATTTGGAGCTATGAGCACAAATGCACATGCCAGAGCACCAACGACGACGATATCAAATAGCTCACGACGCTTAAAGATGAGAAGAAGTGGAATGAAGACGGGAGAATGAGGAAAGAAGCGATAAGAAGGAGAAAATGATGAAGAATCAGCCTACTTGGCCAAGTGACACAGCTCACTCGACCGAGTGAGGCTGAAACAGCTCCAATCCAGCCAAAGAAGCATATCAAATGTACTCGAGCAAGTGGAAATTCCATTCGACCGAGTGAGAAGTCCACTCGACTGAGTGGAGAGAGGAAAAAAAACTGGTCGAACACTGTTTCTGGAGGATTTTGTAGAAAACCCCACTCGACCGAGTGAGAAGCTCACTCGACCGAGTGAGCCGACCACTCGACCGAGTGGCCCAAAAATGACAGAAGGTTGATTTTTACGATTTCTCTGCAGAATTGCCACTCGAACAAGTGACAGTTTTACTCGGCCGAGCGTGCCAACAGCCCAGGTTCAGAAATTAGGGTTTGCCTTTTGCTAGGGGTATTTTGTCAGCTTTTTCTGGACTTTTTAAGTTAGTATAGACAGTTAGTTTTGAAAGCTGTCAAAGGAGATACGAGACGGCTAGAGTTCTTAGGAGAAGCTTTGTTTTCATCTTGTTTTTGCTTAAGGATTGGAGTGCGAGGATCTTAATTCTCTTGTTATTTGAAGCCTTGAACAACATTTTTTTGTCTAAACTCTTGCTATTTCTAATTCTTATGATAAATTTCTGCTTAGATCTATATTTTGTGATGAATTCTATTGTATATCCCAATTCTATTGTTTCGATTATGATGAATTGTGAGTAGTCTCTTTGCTCTAGGGCAAATGGATGAACGATATGGATTCAAAGCTTGATATGTTAAATCTATTGAAAACACATGTTGTGTCCGGGAAATGATAGCGTCCGGGACGCCCTGACGACTTAGAATTGACGACGAAGTCTAAGCGTAACAACAATAACTTTTGACACCGTAGGGTTATCTTGTGTGTGTGTGCGTATGGACCCCCTAGAAGAACTATCCCTGTCGTGTAACGTCGTGTCTTGTTTTGCACAGCCTGCGGGCAATAGGGCACTCACCATCGAGTGGGTGATCCCTTGTACGGATACACAGCCTGCGGGCAATAGGGCACTCTCTGAGTGATCCCTTGTACGGATACACAGCCTGCGGGCAATAGGGCACTCTCTGAGTGATCCCTTGTACTGATACACAGCCTGCGGGCAATAGGGCACTCTCTGAGTGATCCCTTGTATGAATATACAGCCTGCAGGCAATAGGGCACTCTCCGAGTGATCCCTTGTACGGACTTGTCTTGTGCACTTGGGTTAGGGTAGGGTTGAGCGTGCGCACGGGGAGAGGGTCAGATCCCCCTCGAACCGTAAGGCGTGAACCCTTCGAGTCACACGTGTCTTGTCTTGTCGTGTCCTGTCCTGTCTTGCGGTTCTTGTCATGTCTTGTCCCATCACTCTTAGGATAGTCTCGTAGTCGGTAGCACACGCTACGACTACTGCTTGCTACGCTTTACTTTCCTGCTACGTTACTTCCTTTTTGTTACACTGTTATAACCACAGCATGCTAATCAACCAGTAAACTGATGTTTAATAGTTCGGTACACTTGTAGTAGAGTCTGACCTCTTTTGTAGACTTTACCTGACGTACAGTTCCTTTCTTTTGGTGCTGTACGCCGGGTGTGGAGCCAGAGTACGCCGACGAGGCAGAGCTACCCGAGGACGTAGAGCCGGAGGACGTCGATCCTGAGTACGTGCCCGAGGAGGACCAGAGTTAGAGAATATTCGTGTTGCTGATTCAGAGGTTCCACCGTAGTTTTGTTGGGTGCGTAGCACCGTTTACTTTCTGGCTAGGTTGGTAGCTTGCACCAGTAGTTTACTTTTCTGTCGATGTTTCCGACTCAGGCTTTTGTTAGACTCTCAGTACTCTGGATTGATAAATTTGGAATAAAATGAATGTCTTCTTTTTCAGTACTTTTATTGTTCTGTACTAATATGCAGGGACCTGTTCCTTCGTCTTGGAGTACCACACAGACGCTTATTGGGTCCGGGCTTCTCAGCCCCGGCCTAAGCAGGCCTTAGTCACGCTTCGCCTCCGTCGTTTGGGAAGCGGGGCGTGACAGGTTTTAGTGGTGGCCCATGCAGGTCCCATTCTTTCTATAAGTTTGGAACAATAGGAGTATTGACATTCATTTTATAGTTATCCAGTAATTGTACGAGTCTAATCAGTGCCTTTCTTGACAATAGGATGGCAGGACGACGCGTAACCCAATCCGGGAACTCAGGCGATGGAGTTCGGGAAGACCAAGGCGGAGAGTTTCGCCAGTTTCTGGGCGTGATGAAAGAGATGCTGGACGTGTAGCACCAGTTGGTTCAACAGTCCCACCGTACTACCCATGCTCCTCCAGTTGCACCGCCACCGCCTCTGGCTGCCCCTCGAGCTGCTCCGGGAGTGAAGCAGTTCAATGAGCTTCAGCCGAAGACATTTTCTGGGAAGGAAGGACCGTTGGCTGCTGATGAGTGGATTCTGAGTACTGAGGAGAAGCTGATTGCTGTGAAGATTCCTGATGATACCCAGGTTGAGATAGCGAAGATGCAGCTGACAGAGAATGCTAGGAACTGGTGGCGCATTGAGGAGAGGTGCCTGTAGAAGCCAGTGGAGTGGAGGACTTTCTGATCGATGTTCAAAGAGAAGTATTTCACCAAGGCTGCTAGGTGGGAGCTGTTGAGCAGATTTGTAGATCTGAAGTAGGGGGATATGACCGTTGACGAGTACGAGGCAGAGTTCGAGATGCTGAGTCGGTTTACCCGACATATGGTGAGGAAGGAGGAGAAACAAGCTGATCGTTTTCATCAGGGATTGCGTCTGAAGATTCAGGGTTCGATGTCTTCGGCAGATTTCACGACCATGGGAGCGGTGCTGAATGCCGCGAGGAACCATGAGACAATATCGCGTCTACCTGACCCTCCAGCTGATAGAGGGAAGCATCCCATGGAGCAGTACCGGCCACCTGCTAGGCCGGCAATGAGGCCAGTTCAGACAGTGCCTTTCAAGAGGCCAGGGGCACCTATGCAGAGTCAGAATAAGGGACCGTGCCACTTCTGCAGCAAGCCAGGACATGTTCAGACAAATTGTAGGAAGAAGCTGTGATTGTGCTTGGTTTGTGGAGATGCCTTTCACGCTGCTAAGGATTGTCCAAGAGCGTGTCATGCCATGGTCGGAGCACCAGCCCCGCTATAGAGTAGAGCGCCTGCCCTGGTTTAGAGAGGAGCTGCTGTACGTGGACCACCCTTGGCACCACAGAGGCAGATGTTTCAGTGGGCAGTGCAACCCCAGAGGCCGGCTTACACCATGACCGCTGTTGAGACTGAGGAGCTGGATGGAGTTATTGCAGGTATACTTCGAATCTGGACTTTCATTTCATAGGGTAGATCTTAATGTTAGCTATGTTTGTTTGCCTTGTTTGTTAGAGTAGCTTGGTTTGACCGTAGTTCTTTCGTATCCTAGTCACCATTCTAGTGTCCTCTCACCCTACCTTGGCCTTGTTCGACTCCGGTGCATCCATGTGCATCTTATCTTGGAGATTTGTAAAAAGACACTCCATTCCCACCCATACACTTCCTAATTATTGGGACATCACCACAAGGAACAGAGTGGTGACTGTGAATTTGGGTTGTCGATCGATTCCCTTGGTGGTCAGTGGACACGAACTATTTGCAGATTTCATCGTCCACGACCTACCGCATTTCGATGTTGTTCTTGGCATCGATTGGCTGGGAGACTTCCACGCGTCGATCGAATGCCACAGCAAGGGGGTGGTATTCCGGATTCCAGGCCATCCGGAGTTCGAGTTCCGTAGCAGAGACGAGTCGCTTGGGCCCATCAGATTTCGGGCCACGCCGGAGGTGCCAATTGTTGCAGCTATGCAAATGGAGATCGAGCGACCAGCAGTCGTCAGAGACTTCGACGACGTCTTCCCGAAGGATATCTCAGGTCTGCCACCCGACAGAGCTCTAGAATTTGGTATTGATCTTATGCCGGGAGCGCAGCCGATATCGAAGGCGCCGTATCGGATGGGTCCTGCTGAGCTTGAGGAGCTGCGGAAGTAGTTAGATGAGTTGCTGCAGAAGGATTTCATCCACCCTAGTGTGTCACCGTAGGGTGCACCAGTTTTGCTCGTGAAGAAGAAGGATGGGTCCCGTAGGATGTGCGTGGACTATTGAGGGTTGAATGCTGTCACAGTGAAAAATAAGTATCCGCTGCCGCGCATCGACGATATTTTTGATCAGCTGGGAGGTTCGAGAGTTTTCTCGAAGTTGGACTTGAGGAGCGGCTATCATCAGCTGAATGTGAAGAAGGACGATATTCTGAAGACAGCCTTCCGGACGAAGTACGGACATTATGAGTTCGTGGTTATGCCCTTCGGCGTGACCAATACTCCAGCTATGTTCATGACTTTGATGAATTTGATATTTTACGAATTCCTGGATAAGTTTGTCATCATCTTTATAGACGACATTCTTATTTACTCGAAGTCTGAGGAGGAGCACAGCTGTCATCTGAGGACAGTGCTAGAGACGCTGAGGCGACATAAGCTATATGCCAAGTATAGTAAGTGCAATTTCTAGCTGGACATAGTCGCGTTCTTGGGACACGTGGTGTCCGGTGATGGCATATCTGTAGATCCGGAGAAGGTCAGAGCAGTCAGAGATTGGCCGACTCCGCAGTCAGCGTCAGATATCAGGAGCTTTCTTGTCTTAGCAGGCTATTATCAGCGATTCATCACGGATTTCTCAAAGATTTCAGAGCCGATGATGAAGCTGATGAGGAAGGATGTGGAGTTCCATTGGTCAGATGCTTGTGAGGAGGCCTTCAGTATCTTGAAGGAGAGATTGACCACGACACCGGTTTTGGCAGTACCGGATTAGAGCGGAGGCTTCGAGGTATACTGTGATGCATCAGAGAAGGGCCTAGGATGCGTTTTGCATCAGCATGGCCACTTGGTCGTGTACGCCTCTCGTCAGTTGAGGACTTATGAGAAGAATTATCCGACGCACGATCTGGAGTTGGCAGCGGTGATATTTGCACTGAAGATCTGGAGGCACTTCTTGCCGAGTGAGATCGTGAAGATTTTCACCGATCACAAAAGCTTGAAGTACATCTTTACGTAGAAGGAGCTCAACATGCGTCAGAGACGATGGTTAGAGCTCATGGATGACTATGAGATAGACTTGCAGTATCACCCAGGGAAGGTGAACGTAGTGCCGGATGCCCTGAGTAGACTTCCTACTACGATGATGCATACTGCCGACTGGAGGATACATCAGGAGCTGAAAGAGATGGATCTAGAGGTCGTCCTACCTGGTGTGGTTCATTTGCAGATTCAGTCCACGATCGTGGATCGGATCAAGGCAGCACAGGCAGGAGATCCGAAGCTACAGAGGATCAGGAGGTAGGTTGAAGCTGGACTACGGACGGAGTTCGTGATTCATGAGGATGGTTCGCTGCGGTACGGCAGCAGACTCTGCGTACCTGCAGGTGATGTTCGAGAGGAGCTTTTGAGCGAGGCTCATAGCTCGCCATATTCTATACATCCTGGAGGCACCAAGATGTGTAAGGACCTCCGTCTGAATTACTGGTGGATTGGCATGAAAAGGAGTGTGGCACGGAGCGTTGCCAAGTGTTTGATATGCCAACAGGTGAAGGCTGAGCACCATCGTACGGCTGGTTTGCTACAACCACTTCCTATTCCGGAGTGGAAGTGGCAACACATTACGATGGATTTCGTGACTGGTTTGCCTCGGACCCCGAAGCAAAACGACGCAGTCTGGGTAATCGTTGATCAGTTAACTAAGTCTGTGCATTTCATCCCTTTCCGAGTGGGTCAGTCTACGGAAGTCTTGGCGAGGAAATATCTAGAGGTAAAATTTCATTTTTCTCCTCTTTTAAATTTTCCTCTTGGAAATAGTTGTGACGTAGACCGTGTACGTGCAGGAGATCGTACGCTTACACAGAGTCCCTGTGAGTATCGTGTTTGACAGAGACTCGAGGTTCACATCTCAGTTCTGGAGAAGTTTGCAGGAGAATTTTGGTACGAGTCTGAGTTTCAGCACGGCGTACCACCCGCAGACCGACGGCCAGTCCGAGAGGACTATTCAGATTCTAGAGGATATGCTGTGAGCTTGTACACTCGATTTGAAGGGATCTTGGGAGGACCATCTTCATTTGGTGGAGTTTTCGTATAACAACAGCTACCATGAGAGCATTGGCATGGCGCCATTTGTTGACTTATATGGAAGGAAATGTCGATCGCCACTGAGCTGGGATGACATTGGAGATCGGGAGCTGTTGGGTCCAGAGATGATAGTTGAAGCTGTGGATGTCGTGAGAGACATCAGGGAGAAGCTCAGAGTTGCGCAGGATCGATTCAAGCATTGGGCTGATGCCAAGAGGAGACCGTTGGAGTTTCAGCCTGGAGATCACGTCTTCCTGAAGATTTCTCCGAACCGCGGAGTCATCCGTTTCAGGAAGAAAGGAAAGCTGAGTCCGAGGTATATTGGACCATTCGATGTGCTGGAGCGTGTGGGAGCAGTGACCTACCGCCTTGCTCTGCCACCATCTTTGGAGGGTGTTCACGACGTTTTCCACGTATCTCAGTTACGTCGGTACGTCAATGATCCGTCGCACACGGTTGATTTCTCTGATATTACGGTCTGCCCGGATCTGACGTATGACCAGTAGCCTGTGCAGATTTTGGACCGTCGACAGAAGCAATTGAGGAATAAGGTAGTCGACCTGGTGAGAGTGATGTGGCGTCATGGATCACCTGGAGAGTCCACTTGGGAGCGCGAGGAGGAGATGCAGGAGCGTTTCCCATTTTTGTTTGCTGATTAGTGTTGTCGATTCCGAGGACGGAATCTTTATTTTAGTGGGGTAGAATGTAACGGTCGCTTTCCGACCTTATGGATTTTCTGCGTGCACGTGCTTTATCGTGCACATATTTTATTTGGCTATTTCTAGACTCCGAAATATGCGATGTGGTATGCCTTTGTGATCATTTTGGAGTGTAGAATTTTATAGAATTTTTTGGGAACCTCATTTCACGGCTCGTTTTCTCGCAAAACGAATTGGAATGATAGGGGCGTTTTAGTCTTTTATCTCAAAACGCCGTTTCCAATTTTACGTTAATTTTTGGTTGTGTAGTACACAATCAAGCTCCGTAGATCTGTGTGTCTTGTCTCCACGATCGCCCCGGTATTTTCGGATTATTTTTCTGACGCCCGAGGCGAAAGATATCACCCGGATAAATCTCAGCCGTTGATTTGCCCTAATCAAATTCGAATTTCAAATTGATTTTCAGATCTGATCAATCCCTTGATTATCTCATATGTATCAAGGGATTGATTTCAGCCTCTATCTGCACCTTCTCTTTGCCCTAAGTACACCTTCCCAATCTCTCACTCTCTCTCCCCAAATGTTATAATCCTAATGTTACATATCATATTAAAATATTTTAAAAACCCCCAATCCCTCATTCACGTGCAGACCTAGGGTTTTGTTTGCGTTTTTTTTCACAGCCGCCTTCAAACTCATCAAGCCCAAAACACTTCCTCCCTCGCATCTCTCCCTCTCCGACTCAGACGCCGGCGGCCTCTACTCCGACCACCCGTAACCCCTCCGCGTTGCCCGCGACGCTGGCAGCGGCCACAGCCCGGCGGTCCCTCCCCGCGACCGCGACAGCAATGACAGCAGTGGCAACCGCTGCTGCCGCCTCTTCCCGACGCCACACCGCCGCCCCGTCGACTCCCGATCGCCGCGCAGCCCCGCACGCCGCCGCAGACCGCCGGAGACGCCGCCTTGACCGCCGTGCGCTGCCGCCCGGCCTCCCCTTCACACGAACAGGATGCAACAGCAGCCCGACGGCTGCTGCTGCCTGTTTCTGATCGCCGGTGATGCCTGAGCGCCGCCAGCCGCCGGCGAGAACCCCCGCTGCCCCGCGCCGATTGCTGCCTTCGCTGACCGACGCCCCGACAGCCGTGCGTCGCTTCCCGAGCACGTGCTGTTCTTGACTCGCCGTTTGGACATCGAAACGCACCGTAGCTCGTTGTTTTGGTTTCCCCGTTGCCGTGTTCGCTGTCCGCTATCCCCGCACGCTGCCCGCACCTCCAGTCCGCTACCAGAACATTCCCGGCTACGCCACCTGTAGCCGAGACGCCGTAGGCGACGCCGATCCCCCACCGTTCAGACTCTACTTCCCATCTGCATCAAACACCGGAGAGGTTGGTCCCCCGAACTCATAGCAAACCCACACCGTAGCAAAACGGAACCCTAACTAAAATCGGACAACTCGAACTAAATTTACTTTTTCGCACCAGTAAAACGATGTCACCGTAGAAATCGACTGTCGGACAATTTTTTTGTGCATATAGGGTAGTGGTCGATTTAGGCTGAACGAAACACCAAAATGTGACGTTGACGAATATGATAGCCCCGATAACCCAGAAACAAACCCTAATAGGACTTGATGCAAATCGCGACCTGACACCGTCGCCGTGACACTGTTTCAGACGGACTACCGCGGACGCGACGCCTGGATGAGACGCCCCGAACAGACGACACACTCGCCACCGTAGGCAAGTGTAATCACTTGCGCTTTTGGCCGTGCCTTGGTCTTAAACTGCTAGAACTATTAGACTGTGAACAAATAGAACCGGATGTGAAATGCTAGCGTCCGGGACACCCTGACGACTTAGACTTGACGACGAAGTCTAAGCATAACAACAACAACTTTTGACACCGTAGGGTTATCTTGTGTGTGCGTGCGTGTGGACCCCCTTGAAGAACTATCCCTGTCGTGTCACGTCGTGTCTTGTTTTGCACAGCCTGCGGGCAATAGGGCACTCACCATCGAGTGGGTGATCCCTTGTACTGATACACAGCCTGTGGACAATTGGGCACTCTCTGAGTGATCCCTTGTATGGATACACAGCCTGCAGGCAATAGGGCACTCTCTGAGTGATCCCTTGTACTGATACACAGCTTGCGGGCAATAGGGCACTCTCTGAGTGATCCCTTGTACGGATACACAGCCTGCGGGCAATAGGGCACTCTCCAAGTGATCCCTTGTACGGAATTGTCTTGTGCACTTGGGTTAGGGTAGGGTTGAGCGTGCGCACGGGGAGAGGGTCTGATCCCCCTCGAACCGTAAGGCGTGAACCCTTCGAGTCACATGTGTCTTGTCTTGTCTTGTCCTGTCCTGTCTTGTGGTTCTTATCACGTCTTGTACCGTCACTCTTATGATAGTCCCGTAGTCAGTAGCACACGCTACGACTATTGCTTGCTACGCTTTACTTTCCTGCTACATTACTTCCTTTTTGTTACACTGTTATAACCCCAGCATGCTAATCAACCAGTAAACTGATGTTTAATAGTTTGGTACACTTGCAGTAGAGTCTGACCTCTTTTGTAGACTTTACCTGACGTACAGTTCCTTTCTTTTGGTGATGTATGTCAGGTGTGGAGCCAGAGTACGCCGACGAGACAGAGCTACCCGAGCATGTAGAGCCAGAGGACGTCGATCCTGAGTACGTGCCCGAGGAGAACCAGAGTTAGAGAATCTTCGTGTTGCTGATTCAGTGGTTCCACCGTAGTTTAGTTGGGTGCGTAGCACCGTTTACTTTCTGTCTAGGTTGGGTGCTTGCACCAGTAGTTTACTTTTCTGTCGTTGTTTCTGACTCAGGCTTTTGTTAGACTCTCAGTACTCTGGATTGATAAATTTGGAATAAAATTAATGTCTTCTTTTTCAGTACTTTTATTGTTCTGTACTAACATGCAGGGACCTGTTCCTTCGTCTTGGAGTACCACACAGACGCTTATTGGGTCCGGGCTTCTCAGCCCCGGCCTAAGCGGGCCTTAGTCATGCTTCGCCTCCGTCGTTTGGGAAGCGGGGCCCTACACCCTAATATTTGTTGACTAACTTGATTGGCATCTATGTAGGGGAGTAAGTTTTCATTGTGCATAATTATTTATCTTTTTGTTTATGTTTGTTTGCCATCATCAAAAAGGGGGGAGAATGTTGAGTATTGGACTTCTCCCTACTTGGTGTTAATGATGAGCAAACATAAATACTTGTGACTAATCCCCTATTTTGCAGTTAATCCATTGTCTAAGCTATTTATGAAGATCTACTTGCAATGGATGACTCTCAAACGTTATTGAAGGCAAATGACATGAATTGGTTGATCGTAGATAATGATTGAAGCTCCATGAAGACTTCAAGCTCATACGATGGAAAGAAGAGATTATTCGTCAATGTAATTTTTCTTTTATCTCTTCTAGTATGTAGCTTAGAAGTAGAACTTTGATGGAGCACTCACACACATCTACATTCAGTCATAGGACTCCATTAGATCAATTGTCCTTTAACTCCAATACATTTCTCTATTTGTTGTGCAAGGATTGTTTATAACAGTCGACTGCTTAACATTTTACAATCGCCTGTCTCAAAAACAGTCGACTGTATTTTGTTCTACAGTCGCCTGTTATGCACAGACTTTTACAATATAGTTTTGGGCCTCCTCTGATTATCTCACACAGGCTACTGGTGAATGATACACATGCGCTTGTCCTTGTGACAGTCGACTGTGTTTTGTAAATTAGTCGCCTGTATATTCTTTGCCCTAACTATGTTTGATCTGACTTTTACGGCCAGTCGACTAATGTTGTATATAAAGTCGATTGTCTCTTAGCTCAGTCGACTGCTGCAACAGTCGCCTGTCTGTGAGTTATTTCTTTGACTCAGCTCTCTGGAAATTTCTCAGACTTTTGACAGTTGTTTGTTTAAGGATATACAGTCGCTTGTTCTGATTAACAGTCGACTGTGTTTCTTGCATCAGTCGTCTGTCCTGTTACTTGTGAGATTTCCAGTATTTGTCTAACTTACACATCTCTCGGCCAGTCGCCTGTCGAAGGAATTACAGTGGCCTGTTGGTTTAACAGTCGACTGTCTTTGCTTCATCAGCCGACTGTCCATGTGGTAAGTTACCGTTATGAATTCTCACATACCCTTGCTGGCTGTGCAACAGTCGACTGTGGATTGTTCAACAGTCGACTGTCACGAGTTCAGATTCTATCCGTTGAGATTTTTCTCACGGATTCCAATTGGGTTTTTGCATAAACTGTTTTGTGGATTTAAGAAAGCTATAAATAGAGCTTCTACTGTTCCATTGGAATGTTACTCATTCATTGCAAAATCTCTCAAGCTTTCATTTCCAAAGATCAAAGCTTTCAAATCCAAAGCCATAAGTATTTCCAAATCTTGTTCTTTTGCTCTCCAACCTAGAACCAAAGAGTGATCATCTAGGCATTTGGTGCAGTCAAGAGAAAAGGCTTCTCCTCTCTTCCAAGAGAGTTCTTCAACACACTTCACTCTCCACCTTCAAGTTCTACTTCAAGGCATAGGTGATTGTACGTATTGTTTTTCATTATTTCATAACTTTCGTTATTTGAGATTTGCTCTCGGTTGTGAGAGTGGTTTGCTTGCTCCCAAGTTGTGGGAGTCAAGGACATCGATTGTATTCGATTGCACTTGTACGGTTGCTACAAGTGGGTTTTAAGGAAACCTCAAGTTAGGGTTCTAACTTGAGTATCCGGTGGTATCCGGTGGAAGGGACGTAGGATTACTGGGAACAAGTCGGGAGTTGACTTGGGTAATCCGAACCCTAGAAACATAATTATGTTTGCAATTGTTTCTTATTTGGGTTTATTTCTATTTCCGCATTATTTGTTAGATTGCATTTTATTTGGCGTAAATTCCTTTTAAATTTGCATAAACACTATTCAACCCCCCTTCTAGTATTTTCCCCATAGACAGGGTCCTTACAATGTCATCCATATATCATGTGTAGAAGAGCAATGTGAGATATGATCAAATATTTTTCTATCTAAACCACACAATAATATGTTCATTGCTTTAGCATTCATAGCACACACATTTCTAGCATCCAAATTACTTTCAGGCTTAGAGATTTTAGTATATCCGTTTTCAATAATTTGCCAAGTATCAAAATCTTCGGATAATAAATAAACTTTCATCCTAGCCATCCAGTAGATATAATCATGAACACGAAATAGAGGAGGTCGATCTATAGACATGTATTCAACAAAAACTAAGTTTGCAGTATTCATGATTTTAAGACTAGATCCTCTAACCTGCTCTGATACCACTTGTTGGATCTGGATCTAAGCCGAGAGGGGGGGGGTGAATAAGCTAATAAAAATTTATATGATCATAGGCAGTTATTCAGCACAGACACAGAGTAAATAAAAAGCAATCACATATAGCACAACAGATTTACCCTGGTTCAGTTGTCCCAACGACCTACTCTAGCCCCAAAGAAGATACTAGATTAATAATGTTACTAGTACAACCGTAAAAAGCTAGATCACCTACTCTACGCTCACCAGGTTCTCGTACCGCACTGACGAAAGTGCTAAACACTAATAATCTAGTAAACACTCTCTCTTGACGAGCCCCGATTAGTCAAGACCCTCTTGTCTAGCTTCGACTAAACAAGACCCCAAAAGAATGAATAAGTAACTATAAAGATCAACACACCAATACACGGATATAAAATAACAAAGAGTTTATAAAAACTCAATTCGTTTCTGTGTCATCGTCTCTGTCGATCAGCGTATGGTCAGAACTAGTCTGATAAGATGTAGTCGTCTATCTCAAGTCGTGGCACCCCCGAGATGTTGTGGCCTCCTTCTTTGGCTTTGAAGCATGCGGTAATGGAGGGAGAGGCCTAGCAACTTGCGGCTTGATGTGAGAAGTCCTCTAGGTTGTGGCAATGAGGATAGAGACTTCTTGTGAACTTGCGGCTTGGAGGTGGAGGCTCTTGAAGACTTGTGCAATTGGATGAGGAGGCTCTTGAAGACTTGCGCACTTGGAGGAGGAGGATCATGTTTGTTGCAGCTATGGGGATGAATACTTGATAATTTGCGGTCTCTGTAGGAGAATGGATCCTTGTTTTGCCCTTGTAGATGTTGAAGATGATAGCTTTAGGTTTCGGTAATGGAGAAGATCCTACATTTGATACTTGCGCAATAGAGAATGAAGGACTTCTACAATGTTGTGGCAACGTGGAGAGTTGAAGCTCTTGATGATATGTTGCGCAATGGAGGATTGTTGAGGCTTGCAATGTTGCAGCATGGGTGTAGCTTTAGGGATGTTGTGGCTAAGGTGGAGATTTTGGGACCTTGCATAAGGAGGAGGTAAGATTGGTGTTGTTTCGGCAAGGGATGTGTTAAAGGCCTTGGAGATTTGCACAATGGAGCTTGGGATCTCCTTATGGATGTTGCTTGGATGTTGAAGAATGATATTTCAGCAATGAAGCCTTCTAAATTGTATTGGCCGCAATTTCTATTTGGTGGCCTCTATTATTTCCTCTTCTTGGATGGGGGCTTAAGTAGGAGATGTGGAGAATCAATTGGCTCATGTAGAATCCTATAATTGTTGGAGATTGGATGGAATCCTAGCCTGAATATGATTTGAAACAATCATACGGAAGATCTCTTCTAATCACAATAGGATATGTAGTTTGAATTTGGATTGCAATAGGATTTGAATTTGAATGGCAATGGGATTTGAATAGGATCTCACTTAATTTCAAATTGTTTGCATGAGATTTGGTTCATCCATCTTTGATATGAATGAGATCTCTCCATATCTCTCCATCTTTGACCAAGTCTTCTTTGCATATGAATTGGAATTTCTCCATCACTTTGACTAAGTCTCCCTTTGAGTATTTACGAGCTTGCCACTCCTAAAAACTCTTATCACATACATCAAATTGTTCACACACGTTTTTATCATCAAACACGAATTGATCAATCGTTGTATCCAACTACACGTTGTATACAACACGAAGATGTCGTCGATGCACGACAATGGATACTTATTCTTCACGATGACTTTGTTTAGCTATCAATAGTCCACGCACATCCTTCTTGATCCATCCTTCTTCTTGACCAATAAGACTGACACACCCCAGGGAGATACGCTGGGATGTATCCATCCTTTCTACAACAAGTTATCCAATTGAGTACGAAGTTCCTCTAAATCTGTTGGTGCCATGCGATAAGGAGCTTTAGAGATAGGTTGAGTGTTTGGCATCAGATCAATGATGAATTCGAGATCTCAATCAGGCGATAATCCTGAAATTTCTTCAGGGAATACGTCATCGAATTCTCGAACTACTCTGGGCTTCTCAGGTTCAGCTAGCATAAATGCCATCATCATCTCCATAGGCTTGGTCCAAAATTGAATAGGTCCAAGCAAATGGCTACCACTCATAAATTCAAACACTGGATGGTCGGTAATTTTGAACACTACCTTCTTTTTACGACAATCAATGGTAGCGTAAAAAGTTCCTAACCAATCCATTCCAAATACTGCATCAAAGTTTGGCATGTCGATTATCATGAAGACAATGAAGAGCTTGTGACCACATATTAACAGAGGGCATGATTGACAACCACCTGAGTCTTCACTACGTCATTCCCGGTGTTGTTGTTCCATCTATTAGAAAGGAGGTCGACAGGAATGGAATGTGTTGTAGCGAATTTTAGTGATAGAAAGTAATGGGAGGCTCCAGAATCAAAGAGAGCTAAGGCTGGTTTATATGATACTAAGACGATACCTAGAGTATGATAGCAGTCTATAGTAAAGCGATGAGCATCTAGTTAAAGTAAAATTGGAAGATCTTAGATTTTACATGTGGTTACTGGCTCAGTAGCCTCAGCTTCTTCGGTAGTAATGGTGAATGCTTGGTGCTTGGGCTAATTCGACCTGTTCGTCCACGCCTGTTGAAAGACCCTCTATTGTGGAGGCAAGGGTTGTCCACGAGATGTCAATCCAGAAGCTCCCACAGTCGGAGTCACTTGTTTGTTAAAGCAATGTCGACAGTCTTTGGCAGAGTGTTTGTATGATCCACAGGCTAATCATTGGTTTAGTAACAGGTGACAATCCTTCTTAACATGCAATGGTAGTACATCACTAGGGTTTGATTGTTGTTTGGATGAGAAGCGATCCGGTTGTTGGCTGGAGCAGCATGCCTGTAGTTGTTTGGAGCAGTAGGCCTCTTGAAAGTGGTAGTCTGCATCGGTCAGAGGTTGTTCCTCGGTGGTTTCATCGGACTCTTTCCTTGGAATGGTTTATGTTGTTTGTCAATAGCCTCATGGTTACGGGCAGCTTCCAGTATCTTCTTATAGCTGGTCAAATTGGCAGAGGTCATTGAAGCTTGGATA
Organism: Scilla litardierei; assembly: GCA_030789695.1. Taxonomy (NCBI): domain Eukaryota; kingdom Viridiplantae; phylum Streptophyta; class Magnoliopsida; order Asparagales; family Asparagaceae; genus Scilla; species Scilla litardierei. The sequence continues at coordinate 107,288,971 of CM061137.1, read as the reverse complement.
TTGAAATTCAGACCTTGGCAGAACTTGAAGACATAATCTACTGGATTCTCGACCTTGTGAGGGGCCAATCGACTGAGCTTAGAAAACTCAGCATCGTATTCGTCAACCATCATTGGTTCTTGCTTCAAGTTGACGAAACATTATTGAAGTTCCATTTTAGCTGTCTTAAGAAATACTTCGCGTCGAACCATTAGCGAAATGTGGCCCATGCAATAGGGCGCATTATACGCTTCTCTTCGGTGTCCTACCAATTTCAGGTGTTGTCAGTTAGTTGTAGTCTTGCTACCTCTATCCATCCTACTTGTGGGATGTGGGTAGCACTCAAGTTGTCTTCAGTGCTTCATGCTCATTCTTCAGCTTCCAGTTGGCCTTCCTTTCCAAAGAACGTATTAGGACGCATCTCACAGAATTGTTTAACTCCTTCATCACCTCGGGGAGTAGGTTGAGGTTCACGTTGGAGAAGGTGATGTTGGATTTCTAACTGACGCACCCGTAACCTACACCTAGGTCCCACCTAGCGGTGTCACGATCGCCAGGCGTGGTATGGCACCTAGGCTAAATTTCAGGCTCAATCTGCAAGCGGACGGTGTCGAGTTATAGTATATAAGATGTCGAGTCCCACAGGGACGGTGATAGTGTCAATTGGTTCTCAGTTTATCTCTAAATCTTGAAGTGGGATAGCTGTTGGAGTAAAGGATTTGGTTTGGGTGTTGTTGTTGTGATATCAATAAAAGGGACTAGGGTGTTAGGGATCACCACTAGGATCGTTGGGGGTTGATGTTGGTATAGGATACTTACATTGCATTGAGGTTAGGGAATTAATCCCCCAATTATTACCACTTTCTTGTGTTAGAATTGCAGGGTATTTCGATGGCTCTCGTTGACGCAATGGCGGTGGCCGTCAACGTAGCGGTACAGTTCGTCGATGGATCCCCTCAAGGCGCGAGCCGGGCATGCTCACGTGCCTTGGTTGGATCCATCGATTTCCATATTCGAATCCCTAGATACCCCTCAAGCACATCAATTCCACAGACCGTGGGCATGATCTCAGTACGGGTTATCTACGGATTCGGTAGGATCTACCGAAATACAACCTTAAATCCTCAATTCAACGTAGGGATCCAAATCTACATCTTCCCCTAGGGTCCTAGGGCTAACCCATCAACCCAATAATAAATCTACTCACACATCGCAATAGTGGCAGACAAAAACATCAATTCCAAAGAAGAAAACATTATAGCAATCAAAAGATTAGGGCTATAAGACTTACAACGGGAATAGATGAACAATAGATCCAAAAAAAATCCGAAATCCAATAGGCAAGAGTAAACAAGAACAAAATCAATGATCTCAAAGTGTTTGATCCGCAAATTGCTTACAAAAATTAGTCCAAAAAAATCCCTACAAAAATCGCCCAGCTCCCTCTGTCTAAAACTATTCCAAATTCCTTATTGAAAAGCTCTCTCAGTCCCCGCACAGCTCCTCGCTTCAATCGCCCAGAATCGTGTGCATCGTGGCCTTTCAAAACTTTTCAAAAATGACCATGGAGTTGCCGACCGAGTAGGTGACTCGGTCGAGCAATAGGCTGCTTTTTCAGTGGCTCGGCCCGAGTAGAGAAGCTACTCGACCGGGCACAATAGAAAATCAAAGTTGACGCTCAGCCTACCCGGACCGAGTAAGCTCTACTCGGTCCGAGTAGGCTTCGACTCGGTCGGCTGCTCGGGCCGCGTCGTGGCTTGCTTCAGCTTGGGGAGATTGAGGCTACTCGACCGAGCAGGTGAGATGCTCGGTCCGAGTCAGTCCGTATCAGCTTTCTTCTCAATCTGATGATGTCATGCTCACCCAGGTAATCAGTTGGTTTACCCCCCCCCCAGCTTAGCTTGAGGCGTCGCATCAAGGAAAATGATATGGAATTTTTATTTCTCTTCCCAGAATAAATGATAGCTTCTAATGTAATAATATAAAATAGTATTTATTCATTTTCCTTCTCTATTTTTCTTTTTCAAATATGAATATATACACATTTTTTCTTTCTTTTTCTTTTTTTCTTTTTTTTTAAATTAGAAGCTATACTTTTTCTTTTTGGGTTTGGGAAGTGAGATGCGATAAAGATTGCTATGGGGATGTAACCAACTGATATGTAGAGATATAAATAGATATGTGGAGAAGGAAAATAGTAGGACTCTCGGTTCACTCATAAGAGGGTGCACAACAGTTTGATAAAATAAACCTTAACTAAACTCATATATAGCATTGATATTTTCACTTCTCTAATTGAATACTGAAAGGCATGCAGAGATAATCACAATATCAACTGGCATGCAAACAGAAGTGACTGAGATAAGAAAACAGATGCTCCAAGTGTTCTGGTGATGCGTGAACCTAGGTGCATTTCCCAACATAGATCATACTAGATACTAATTCATGCATTCGATTTTCATTTCATTTCAAGTATTAAATCAGATAGATCATCAAAAGAAATGCATGCATATAGATAGTTAAGCTGAAATTTACCCTAATAGCATGTCACGGAGATAAAAATCGCAAAAGACTAATAAGGCCACGAGATATATCATCATGCGGAAACATCCTTAGCAAAGAAAGAAAAAGGAGCGGAGAAAAAGGGAAAATAAAGAAAAAGGAATGCATGCGTGGGGAAAATAAAAAATATGATGCAAAATGAGAAAAAAGAAAACGACGTGAAAAACGGTGGAAAAGTGAAGTAAAAACTGAAATAAGGAAAGAAAATGTAAAAGAAAAAATCAAAAAATAAAGCAGTAGCGCTCATCCCCCAAGCTAAAACTAGCAGTGTCCTCACTGCTAAGAAATCATTTGTGAGCGGGAGATGATGCTAGAGGGGTAGGGTGGGTGGGGGAATAAAATACAAATAAAATAAACAAAAATATGCAAAAAGAAATAAAATAAATAAATGACATGACGCAATGCAAAATGAGGTATGATGCATGAGTGGGGCCTCCCCCAAGCTATGTAAAAGTAGGGCCCCGAAGAAACAGATGGGCACCAAAAATATAGGGGAGGTAAAAGCGGGTAAGGACTACATCAAGCAGAGGCACCACCCTCTTGGGGTGGTGATGGGTCCCTCTGCTGTGGACCAGAGGTGGTGGGTGGAAGGTCCGGCTGGAAATCATGGGGTGGGTCCGTTTGAATGTGGCGCATGAGGCTCTGGAGGAAGGGCAGGTCATGCTCGACCAGCTGTTGAGTCATCGCACCACCATATCCTCCTAGTAGGATCATGGCGGCAAACCGATCAGCTTGGTCATCGTCACGGAATGTGACCTCGTATTCGGCGTCGCCTATGTAAAGGGGGTCAGAGGGGCGTGGGGCGGTGGGTGTTGCAGGGGCGGTGGTGGATGATTTGGCGACGGTGTTGGCTCGAGTGGTGATCACTCCGTATTTTACACCTTTTTTCCGCATGTTTGCATGCCATTTAGATCGCTCAAATCATGTTTTTCACGATTTATCGACGATATTGCGATACTTTTCACGATTTGTTGTTTTTATCGTATTTCAGGAGATTTGGAGCGATTTGGAGTGATTCCGAGATACACCTACTCCGGAGTGTCACCGACTTCCCCGAGGGGTATTTTGCTATTAGAGAGGAGCAGAAGAAGAAAGAACGTTGTAGGAGCGACGAGGAGGCAAAAACACTCAGAATGGGCATTTTCAGTGTCTCACTCGACCGAGTGAAGGAGTCACTCGGCCGACCGACGAGACCCCGCTCGGCCGGCCAGATCGAACACGCTTCAAGCGTGCACTCGGCCAAGCATCAGAAGCCGCTTCGGCCAAGTGACGTATCCCGTCCGCCCGAGTGGCACTCAGACGACGCCCCTCAAAAAGTGCCAACTTACTGTTTTTCGTCAGTCTGAGCAGCAGAAGCCCGACTCGGCCGAGTGGCAATTACCGACCGCCCGAGTGAAGATCAGCCCATCGGCCGAGTGACGACAACTCACTCGGCCGAGTGACGCCCGAAGTGAATACCCCCAAGACCCCGGACTTACTGGAAATTCTCAGGGTCTCTCACTCGGCCGAGCGACTTTTATCACTCGGCTGAGTGAGCCAAGCGCCTGTAGCGGAAAACGCGATTTTGGAGCTACGCAGGGGCAGTTTGGTCACGAATTTTTGGGCAGTTTTGGGGGGTATTTAACCCCAGATTCTAACCTAGTTTAGAGAGCTTTTTGATTGCTTTTGGCAGCCTGTTTAGATTAGACTTTTTAGAGTTTTATTCTTGTGATTGGAGAGGAGAGAAAAGTGTTATTTTGTTGGATTCTTGGAAAGCTACATTGGTTTGTCTCCCTCTTCATTAAAAATCTTATTTTTATTGTTATTTTGAATATTGCCATGAATTCCATTGCTATTTCTATTGATTATTCTTTCATTAGCAATATGATTTGTGAGTAGTATTAACGTCTTAGGGCGTGGGGATGAACCCTACGAGCCCAATTTCTGATTTGTGATGATTTGGTAGAACTATTGCTAGATTTGCTATTAGGGTTAGTTTGGGATCGATATATTACGGATAGCTAGGTGTTCATATCGATTGGGATTTGCAAGAGATTGGATCCCAATTCGATAGGAAACCCTAGAAATCTGAATTGGGTTGAAATTTAGTTTCCGAAGTATCGGTTTGCAAGAGATTGGGCCGATACTAGGATCCTCGGTTGCAATTCTATACCGATATCCGTTTGCAAGAGATTGGACGGGTAGGAACTATCCCAACCTAGGTCGTAGCCGAGTTTGCACGAGAGTGGGCTCGGGATGCGATTGAACAATGATGTTGATCCTAATGCTAGCTTGCCTAGGCTAGGTTTTGCAAGAGATTGGACCCGAATCTAGGTTAGCTATAGACCGGCTACTGCGCGAGAGCGTGAGCTAGGTTTTACATTCAGTTGTAACTAGTTCACCTGAAATACTACCCTAGCAATTGTGATACCGATGAATCACAATGACGAGATACGGTGAGTAGCGGGGATTCCCTATTCCCTAGGCGTCTTTATTTGATTTTATATCTCTTTACATTATTTGACGATTGTGACAACATCGCCGAAAGGCAAATTCCTACTTTTCTATCCCTATAGCCAGGTTGTTCGGAGAAGGCACTGTCATACGTCCTCCCTGTGTTCGATACCCGCTCGCCGCTACACCATGCGCTTGCGGTAAAACTACACGGTCGCTCTTTAGGGTGTACGCCCGGGCGCGATCAAATTTTTGGCGCCGTTGCCGGGGAGGCGATTGTGTTTGATCCTACCACCCTAGCTATTTCTTTCTTTTTGTTTTATTTCTTTATTTTTATCTAACACTTCCATTTTGCTAATCACTTCTTTGAAACTTTGTTTTCTCGTGCATGTACACGAGATCCACAGCGGACCCCATCGACATATTGTTTGATCCTGAGATCGAGCGTACATTGCGGAGAATCAGAGCGGAGAGGAGACCCGATACGGAAGGGAGGTTTATGAACGTCTGGGAGACGCCTGAAGAGTTAGCGGCAAGAATGGCGAGGATTATTTCCATTCGGGATAGGCTTCAGCCTAAGACTTCCTCCACGACCTCGTCCATAGCTATGCCGGAGTTGGCGGCCGACAAGAATTTTGAGTTGAAGACTGGGCTTGTGGTTCTGATGCAGCAGGATCCATTCCATGGGAACGCCCATGAAAATCCCCACTACCACATCCAGCTCTTCCTATCAAAGTGTGCCACCTTCCAGATGCCGGGCGTTACCCTAGATGCCATCAGACTGCGCCTCTTCCCCTTCACATTAAAGGATAAAGCTCTTTATTGGTTGAGGACGCAAGCTGAAGGAGTCTTTACCACATGGGATGAGTTGGCGAGCGCGTTTATCGACAAGTTCTATCCACCCTCCAAGACGGTAAAGATTAGGAGCGCTCTCATGTCCTTCAAGCAAGGACCTCAAGAGCACTCTACGAGGCTTGGGAGCGCTTCAAAGATCTGCCGCATCAGTGCCCCCACCATAGCATTGAAGATTGGGAGCTAGTCCATAGCTTATACAATGGTCTCCAACCGGGGACCAAGCAGATTATTGATGCCGCGGCAAATGGGACCATCCTATCGAAGACTCCCGACGAAGCTACGGCCTTAATTGAGGAGATGGCCTCAAACAATCAACAATGGGGTGACGAGCGAGGACACTCTTCATCCTCCTTGAAGCCATCTAGCATCTACGAGGCCAAGGCCGTGGCGGAGCTGACCAACAAGTTCGATTCTCTCCACAAGGTGGTGGAGAGACTGGAGAAATATATCACGGAGCCCCAAGGAGCCCCTTCCACATCCACACCAATAAGTCAAATATGCGATTGGAAAGACCAATCCCAAGCTATGTACTTGGGAGGAGAACAAGGAGAGGGATCTTTGGAGCAAGTTCAATACGTCGCGGGGAACCAAGGATATTGGGCCAATCCGGCCACTAGAAACCATCCCGGTTTCTCCTATGCCAACAATGATGGAGCATTGAACCCCCCGCAACAACTACCTCATCAAGCTCGACCACAACAACAACAACAACAACATTATCCACCAAGGGGGCCTCCGCAACAAAATTTCCCACCAAAGCAACAAGTTGGACCCTATAGGCCGCCCTGATACAATCAAGGGTGGAGAAATCCAAACCCTCCACAAGCTCAAAAACGTTCCGATTTTGAAGCTAGAGTGGAGGAGTTTATGGCCGAGCAGAAGAAGACTAATGCTTCCTTGAAGGCGAGCCAAGATTCCCTTGCAACCGTTGTAGGCCAAATCTCGGAGCAACTTGCGTTGCTAAATCGAAATAGTCAACAGTTGCCGGCTCAACCCGAGCAAAATCCACGGGGCACCACCGGGTATATCAACGCCGTGGTTGCAGTTACTACGAGAGGTGGGAAAGATACCACCCCCGTCATGATCCCAACCGAGGAGCCCGTGGTGGAGAGAGTAGAGCCAAGTGAGCCGGTCATTGAAGTTGAGAGGGAGAAAGAGCCGCAAGGGGAAGAAAAGTCCAGAGCGGAGCAACTGATTGAAGAGATGCATTTTATGCCACCGATCTCATTCCCTCAGAGGCTTGCTAGAGCAAAGATGGAGAAACGGCTAGCCAAGTTTCTCGAATATTTGAGAGGGGTAAGACTCAACATTCCTTTCCTAGATGCTATCGTGGAGATCCCGACATACGCCAAGTTCTTAAAGGATTTGATAACGGGAAGAAAGAGGAAGGAGAAAATAATGCTCGCTGAGGAGGGGACTTGGTTCACCAAGAGAGAGAAGGAGCCCGCCAAATTCAAAGACCCGGGGAGTTTCCGAATTCCTTGCACCTTAGGCGGCGTCCCTCTACAAAAGGCGTTAATGGACTTAGGGGCTAGTGTTAGCCTCATGCCTCTCTCTATGTTCCGAAGACTAAACACCGGCACAGAATTGAAGCCTACCGACATGCGGATACAACTAGCCGATGGTCGGATCACAAGGCCGGTAGGGATCGCAGAGGACATCCCGTTACAAGTCCCGGGGGGGCATATGTTTGCCATGCGACTTCATGATCATGGATGTCAAGGAGGAGGGAGATACATCGCTAATACTTGGACGCCCGTTCCTCGCCACCGCCGGTGTCATTGTCGACGTACGAGAAGGGACTCTAACATTGAACGTCGGTAACATCGAGGTGGAGCTTCATATACCCAAGGCAATGAAACACATGCCTTATCATGAGGAGCTGGACTATATGGACCTCCTTGACGAGGTCATTGAGGAGGCGATCCCCCATTCCATTGGCGCAATATTCGAGGAAGACTTTGAGGAAGGGCCGGACTTGGGCCAAGAAGAAAAGATGGAGCATTCCCCCGACCCCTCCATGGAAATTGATGAAGGCGATGCTGATGTCGCGAGAATACGAGAGCTCTGCAAGCTCTCAAAGATGAAGACTCCAAAGAAAGCCCCACCGATACGAAAATCGGTGTCACCGGTGAAGCCGAGGCCCGGAGCAAGCACTAGCTTGGGGGAGCCACCCCCCAACACTACCCGAGACGAAGGAGCACCCAGGAAGAACACGCCACCACAACATCCAAATTTAAGCATTCTTCCCAATAAATTCGACGGGTGCATTTCATATGCACCCAACATCCCGCGATGAATAGAAAATCCAAGGGGGTCGAGCTCACGACCTTAAACAAGCGTTTGTCGGGAGGCAACCCGACGGTTATCGCTTTATTTGTACTCTTTTCTTTATTTTTGTTTTAGAAATTATTAGTGTTTTGAGTCGTTTGCCTAAAAATTTCGTGATGACGGGTCCTATTTTTCTTTGACAGGAGAGGAGAACGGGATATCTATCATTAGGAGGATGAACAAGGCGACAAAGAGCGCTCCAGGATTGCGCTTGATGCTTAGGAGGAGGATGAAATCGACTGGAGGAAGAAAAACAGAGATTAGAGCCCAAACAAAGCCAAACATCAGAAAACAGGGTTCACTCGGCCGAGTATACTAGTCACTCGGCCGAGCACATAAGCTCGTCCGCCTGAGCGGCACACGAACGAGGGAAGTCTGCTGTACCCAACTCTCTGTTTCTTTTCTTGATTTCAGTAAAATTGCCACTCGGCAGAGTATAAATCTTCACTCGGCCGAGTGAAACTAATACACTCCTAGGGCGAGTATTACCGAGTAGCTTGAGCCACTCGGCCGAATGGACTTCGTCCACTCGGCCGAGGGTGGCAAAGCCACTCGGCCGAGTCGTAATCGGGGAGGAATTTTCAAAAATATTTCAGTTACTATCACTCGGCCGAGTGATACTTCCACTCGGCCGAGTCGTAACTTTTCCTTTATAAGAGGCGCGGGCTCGGCGCGGAATTCGAAGCGACACAAATCCTCATTCGCCCAAACCCACGCCCCCTCTTCTCTCCCAAACGCTTCCACTCGCCCGATCCGAGTCACCCGCCGCCGTGCTCGGCCACCCACCTCCGGCCGATGCCGCCGCTCCTCCGCCTGAGTCGTCGCCGGCGATCCCACCGCCGGCCGAGCTCCGGTAACGCGATTTCGCCCTATTTTCTCCTACTTTGTGTATTTTTCGGTGATCCGTGTGTTTAACGAACCCCTAAACAAAATTAAATTCGATTTCTATCTATTATACCCCTAACCCCCCATACGTTTTGAATATTACACGCTAATATCTCTATTTGATGCGCAGGTTATATTGGGGAGCTTAGGGGAGCCCAGGGGAGCTTCCGGGGAACGATTTTGGCTTCGTGGAGGCGTCGTCTTCGCACGCATCCACTTCTTTGCTCTTGCGGCGTGTCACGGTATACTCGTTCCATTTATTTTTGCACGCCGTATTTTTACTACTTCTGGTGAGCACCCGGGGCCCATATGCCGCCCCGGACACGACCACACACCAGGAGAGCTTCCGCCAAGCGGAAGCGGCCGGATGAGGCCGGCCCCTCCCACGAGATGGAGGACTCTCCTCCGCCTACACCACCTCACCCCGCACACCCACAGCCTGCAGACCCTGTTCACCCCACACAGCCACTGCCTACAGACCCCGTTCACCCTGCACAGCCACAGCCTGCAGTCCACGTTCACCCCGCACAGCCACTCCCAGCTGACCCACTGCCACCATCGGCTCCACTTGTCGGGCCGCTGGGGATTACGTTTCGAGACGACGCACACCGCGTCGTCTTCGAGCGCATTACCCAGCGCTCGATTGTACCCTCCAGGTTCGCACGCCTTGCAGACCTAGGACGCCTGGGGGTACTTGAAGGGATGCTCACGTTGTATGACAACGTGGGCTGGCGAGATTTTTTCCAAGTGTCGGCGGACACATTCGTCCGTCCGACACTTGAGGTGCTTAGTTCTATTGCCCGGACCGACGAGGGATGCTCGTTCAGGTTTATGGACCGGGAGTGCCAGGTCACTCTCGGTATGATGAGAGCATTCTTTTCGTGGCCCGATATCCCCGGGGCCGACCGTGGTTACGCCCCCACTCACATCCCTCCCCCGTCCTTCGATTCACACGCTTTCCGGGCCCGGATCACGGGTTTACCAGCTGCCTTTGACCCTAGTAGGGCTAAGGCCTCGGCCATCGTCCACCCCTGCCTCCGCATAGCTCAGCGCCTTATGGCGACTACCTTTTTGGCGAGGTATGAGCATGGGACGATGTCCACGCCAGAGCTTTATATGCTCTATGCGATGACGTGTCCTAGAGTTCCAGCTAGGGAGAGTGAAGAGTTGGTCCCCGTCGTCGTGATTGATATCGCGAGCTGGTTTTTGGACCGCATCATCGTATCGGTGGGTGCTCGCTCACCGATATGTTGCGGCGGTCTGATCACCCTGCTCACCTTGATGACCGGCGAGGACCTACCGGTCGATTTGCGTCGTTCTCCGGGCCCCACTTCTCTGTCTATAGACGTCATGGCCCGGATGAAGATGCTTCGTCCGCACGGCCAGTGACACTGGGTTTGGTTGCACGGTCCCTACGGTGCTGATTACATGATCCTTCCGAGCCCAGCTCGGACACAGATAGCACTAACACAGGTGGACTGGCTTCTGGAGATGGATCTCCTGATCCCCACCGCCTACGTGCTTGAGGCCGAGGAGGCTGAGCAGGCTGGGCAGGCCCACACTGCACACGCTGCACCCGTTGACCCCGTGGCCCCTCAGCAGCCTGATATTTCTGCTGCTCCCGACACCTCTGTCCACACTTCTGCCGGTGTCTGGAGTACACTCACTGAGACAACCACCACTACCTCCACGCCCACCACCACTCCCACCACAGCTGGACCTCTGTCTGTTGAGCCCCTTTGCTCCGCACTACCCGAGCGCCCACCTACTTTTGTTGAGAGCGGAGAGCCTTCTTTCGCTGCGGTCGTGGAGACCATGGCCAGTATGATCTCCGCTGGGATTTCGCCTTTTGGACCCCACACTGCCTCCCCAGCGGTTGTCATCTCTGTCTCCACCGCAGCTGTACTATCTGAGAGTGTCGTGACGTCTGTTCCCACGTCTGTGTCACTAACCTCTCTGGCCGCCTCGTCGCCACTTTTATACTCCACTTCCGCTGCTGCTGCTTCCACCTCACACCAGCCTGCGCCCAAGCCTCGCTCTGAGGCTAGGCCCCTACTTGTGAGCACATCACCCTTCCTCCACATGCCTGCTGAGCCCATCCACTACACCACCCGAGTTCGCCAGCCATGTCCTGCACAGCACAGACAGGTGCATCCCTCTACACCACCTCCCCCCGACACTGTACTTCAGAGCATTCGTGCTCTCGAGGGGGCGGTGAGTGGCCTCAGAGGTGACCTCAGGACCATGTCTGCCACCGTCACAGCTATGTCCAGCCGCTTCGACCTACTTTCGGGCATTCACTATTGCCTCACTCAGATTCTTGATCGGCTTCCTCGCGTACCGACCCTACCCACACCCACCCAGCAGGTATCCACACCCACTCCTACACCCACCCAGCCTGCTTCTACACCCATACCTACACCCACCCAGCATACTGTTCCACCACCACCACCACCACATCCACCTCCGCCTCAGGACGGAGACGGCGTGGCCCCACCCTCTTAGGCACCCTTGATGCCATTGATCTTTTTTTCCGTCATGCTGCCCGTCTCTGCTCGGTCCTGATGATTTTTGCCCCCCCCCTCCCCTCACTGTTTTGGGTCCATATTTTGATCATATCTTTCTATATCATTTTTGGGAGAGAGGGAGGGATTTTTGGTGTCACACTCTTATATCTGATTCACTCTTATATCTGCATGCATCATGTCTGCATCATATTTTCATTTTGTTATTTTTATTTATTTTTCATCATGCATGCATCCTCACCTGCCCCACACATTACACGTCTCTCGGTGTGCCACACTTCGCACATTGAGGACACTGTGCACTTTAGCTTGGGGGAGTGAGTTCTCACGATTTTCGATTTACCACCTTTATTTTTAGTTTTTTCACGCCATTTTCCGCATCTGCACTCATTTTCATCATTTTTTTCCTTTTTTTACCACGCATCACGTTTTTCTTATTTTCTTTGTGTGCTGCATTGTAATTTGTTTTATTTTCCCTTTTTATCTTTACTTCTTTCATCTCATGCTAGAGATGACTTTTCTGTGATGATGATGACGTGGAGTTAGCTTTCTCTATATGTATGCTATATTTGTCATGTCCTAGATTTTATTTCCGATATCATATGCTGTGATTTGCCTTGCATTTAGAGATAGTAACCCACACTTTTTCCGTGTGAAAATGGATGAAATTCTATTATTAGCTGAGTCTGAATATTCATATGTATGCTATCGTAGAAAACACACCAAGATTCACGCATTGGATGCTTATATCTGGAGTACCGTTTTCTTTTCCTATATCACTTCTATTTGCATGATTTGTACACTTCACTTTAGGATGATTGAATGATGTTAGCTATGATAAATCTGGATTAGTATTGCTTTTTTGTGATCGAATCTGAGTAGATTAGATTACCCTGCTGAAGTTGTCATGCACGTCTTATAGAGTGAACTGAGAGACATATTTATTTCTTTCTCCACATATCTTGAACATTAATTCTCTATTTTAAAATCATTGGTGAATCTCCCCTTAGCGATTCTAATATTTGGCATTTCCCCGTCATTAAATTCCTAGCTCCAAATTTCCCAAAACCAAAAAGAAAAAGAAAAAAAAATTCTTGTATATCCTTTTCTCTCTTTTGATTTGGGATCATTTGTGTATAAATGCTATTAAAAAAAGAAAAAAAGAGAGAAAAAGAAAAGAAAAGAAAAAGATTTGAGAGAAAGAAAAGAAAAGAGAAAAGAATCTCAATAAACGATCCCATCTCATATACTCTCTCTTTCTTCCCACTTTTTGTTTTTTTATTTTTATTTTCTTTTGCATTTGGAGCTTCAAAAGAAATGGGGAATGTAAATACAGTTTTGTATATGCCACCACGCTTATAGATAAGCTTGGGGGAGAGAATCCAATGATGTGTGAGAGAGTGACTACCTGACGGTGCATGACAACCTAGGCTAAGTAATATTCTATACTCGGTGAGACTGTTTTAGCTTCACGAAATCCAGAAATCTATGCCTATCACTCATTTCATGAAATCCACGCTTTTCTATTCTTTCTATTCTATTGCGTGATATTCTTATACTCCTCATAGAAAGTATTCAATTGAAAAGTGTGTGATCTGCGATATTGTATACCGCTTTAAATGATTCAGACGATGTTAATCGTAGAATTATTCCATTTTTCATGCTATATCAATATTCTTGGGTTTTCTATCTCTATTTGCACCATTATACTATGATATCGAAATAAAAGTCTTTGACATGTGTTTTACATTCGGTGCATGCTATATGCGTAAGCAAAACCCACGTCCTGAGAAAAATGATCTAGCAGCTTCCCTATTCGCTTTCTTCCTTCTTCCTCGTTTTTTTCGTTTTCCGTTTTTCCATCGTTTTCATTTTCTAAATCCACCGGGTTCGCCTTTTACTTATCTTCCTCGAGGACGAGTAAGAGGTAAGCTTGGGGGATTTTGATCACTCCGTCTTTTACACCTTTTTTCCGCATGTTTGCATGCCATTTAGATCGCTCAAATCATGTTTTTCACGATTTATCGACGATATTGCGATACTTTTCACAATTTGTTGTTTTTGTCGTATTTCAGGAGATTTGGAGCGATTTGGAGTGATTTTGAGTTACATCTACTCCGGAGTGTCACCGACGACTTCCCCGAGGGGTATTTTGCTATTGGAGAGGAGCAGATGAAGAAAGAACGTCGTAAGAGCGACGAGGAGGCAAAAACACTCAGAATGGGCATTTTCAGTGTCTTACTCGGCCGAGTGAAGGAGTCACTCGGCCGACCGACGAGACCCCGCTCGACCGGCCAGATCGGACACGCTTCAAGCGTGCACTCGGCCGAGCATCAGAAGCCGCTTCGGCCGAGTGACGTATCCCGTCCGCCCGAGTGGCACTCAGACGACGCCCCTCAAAAAGAGCCAACTTACTATTTTTCGTCAGTCTGAGCAGCAGAAGCCCGACTCGGCCGAGTGGCAATTGTCGACCGCCCGAGTGAAGATCAGCCCATCGGCCGAGTGACGACAACTCACTCGGCCGAGTGACGCCCGAAGTGAAGACCCCCAAGACCCCAGACTTACTGAAAATTCTCAGGGTCTCTCACTCGGCCGAGCGACTTTTGTCACTCGGCCGAGTGAGCCGAGCGCCTGTAGCGGAAAACGCAATTTTGGAGCTACGCAGGGGCAGTTTGGTCACGAATTTTTGGGCAGTTTTGGGTGGTATTTAACCCCAGATTCTAACCTAGTTTAGAGATCTTTTTGATTGCTTTTGGCAGCCTTTTTAGATTAGACTTTTTAGAGTTTTATTCTTGTGATTGGAGAGGAGAAAAAAGTGTTATTTTGTTGGATTCTTGGAAAGCTACATTGGTTTGTCTCCATCTTCATTAAAAATCTTATTTTTATTGTTATTTTGAATATTGCCATGAATTCCATTGCTATTTCTATTGATTATTCTTTCATTAGCAATATGATTTGTGAGTAGTATTAACGTCTTAGGGCGTGGGGATGAACCCTACGAGCCCAATTTCCGATTTGTGATGATTTGGTAGAACTATTGCTAGATTTGCTACTAGGGTTAGTTTGGGATCGATATATTACGGATAGCTAGGTGTTCATATCGATTGGGATTTGCAAGAGATTGGATCCCAATTCGATAGGAAACCCTAGAAATCCGAATTAGGTTGAAATTTAGTTTCCGAAGTATCGGTTTGCAAGAGATTGGGCCGATACTAGGATCCTCGGTTGCAATTCTATACCGATACCCGTTTGTAAGAGATTGGACGGGTAGGAACTATCACAACCTAGGTCGTAGCCGAGTTTGCACGAGAGTGGGCTCGGGATGCGATTGACAATGATGTTGATCCTAATGCTAGCTTGCCTAGGCTAGGGTTTGCAAGAGATTGGACCCGAACCTAGGTTAGCTATAGACCGGCTACAGCGCGAGAGTGTGAGCTAGGTTTTACATTCAGTTGCAACTAGTTCACCTGAAATACTACCCTAGCAATTGTGATACCGATGAATCACAATGACGAGATACGGTGAGTAGTGGGGATTCCCTATTCCCTAGGCGTCTTTATTTGATTTTATATCTCTTTACATTATTTGACGATTGTGACAACATCACCGAAAGGCAAATTCCTACTTTTCTGTCCCTATAGCCAGGTTGTTCGGAGAAGGCACTGTCATACGTCCTCCCTGTGTTTGATACCCGCTCGCCGCTACACCGTGCGCTTGCGGTAAAACTACACGGTCGCTTTTTAGGGTGTACGCCCGGGCGCGATCAAGTGGGTGAGTGTGTGTGGCGTGTACGCCGGGTAGGCCTAGGGTTCGATGTGCCGGTGTTGGCGGGTCTAGCACGGCGTGGAGGCATTGTGCAAGCGAAGGAGAATAATGATGTACTATGTAAAGTAAATAGGAGAACGAATTTACCGACTAGAATGATATGGCATTGTATTCGGTGTCGTGACTGCCGCTGAATTGGAATATCCCCCAAGCTCTTCAAAGAAGTGTCTTCTGACGTTGGCAATTCAAACTTGAAATATGGAACAAGAGGATGTCAGTAAATTTAAGCACAGCCAAGCAAATTCAATTGCGAAGGGTGTTCGGTTGGAGATTAGGCGCGAGGCGGCGGCCGTGCGGAGATAAGGAGCGGCTATTGGAGAGGTGGCGTCGGCTGTGGGGAAGGAAAGGAGGCTTGGTCGAGCGGAGGAAGGTTTCCAACTAGGTTACGGCTTTGAAAAGGGTGAAAGCGGGTAGGTTGAGTAGCGCAGTGACCCGATAAGAAGCGAAACAAGACTCGGACCGAGCAACACAGTTGCTAGGTCGAGTAAGATGGAGATGGGAATGACTCGGACCGTGCAATCTGAGTGCTCGGTCGAGTAAGCTTCGGATAAAATATGGGATACATTTTTAGCCAGCTCGGTCGAGCAGGAAGCTGATCGGTCGAGTCGCCTCTTGCTCGGGCCGAGCCAATAATTATCGTCCGGGTTGGCAGAGTGACGTTTTCTCCTCAAATTCAAAAGCCTGTAGTACTCGACCGAGGAGAAGTCTGCTCGGTCGAGTCGCCAACTGCTCGGGCCGAGCCGAAAATAGTCTGTCCAGGTTGACAGAGTGTCGTTTTCTCCTCAAATTATCGAGCCTGTAAAACTCGACCGAGTATAAAGCTGCTCGGACCGAGTAGATTTCTACTCAGGCCGAGCTGATATTGCACTCTCTCATTCAGTTTTTCCGTGTCTGTATTGCTCGACCGAGCAGTGAGACTGCTCGGTCGAGTCGCCTGAGCCTTTTCTGCCCAACTTCCTGTGCTATCTCCTGCTGCACTCCATCTTCCTCCTAGTGATCTGCTCTCATATCTAACCTGCACAAACTAGGAATTCATCAATTTTCGTGCGGTTTTCAAAATTTTATTTCTAAAATATGTAAAATAAGAGTAAGAAACCGAAAAAGAGGATCCAGAATCTAAGAAATTGGGTTGCCTCCCAATAAGCGCTCGTTTTTAGTCGTGAGCTCGACTCCCCTTAATTTATCAGTTGTTGTCGGGGAAACCATCGAGGAAGTATGTCTCCTCCGGTTCCATAGGTTCTCCAGCCCTGTAAGGTTTAATTCTCTGACCGTTAACCTTAGAGTTCCCGTTCTTCCCTTCGAGCTGAACGACGCCTCCTGGGGATAAGCTTACTATCTTGTAGGGGCCGGACCACCTCGATTTTAACTTCCCGGGGAAGAGGCATAGTCTTGAGTTATATAGAAGTACCTGGTCACCGACATTATGGCGAACAACTGTGATATTTCTATCATGATAAGCCTTGGTCCTTTTATTGTATATCTTTGCATTTTCATATGCATGATGCCGAATTTCGTCCAACTCATTGTTGTGAAGGGCTCGTCTAGTGACAGCGCTTTGGTAGTCAAAATTCATTTTCTTTATGGCCCAATTTGCTCTGTGATCTATCGGGAGGTGGCATCATACACTAGCCTGTAAGGGGTTGTGCCGATGGGAGTATTGAGGCGGTGCGGTATGCCCAAAGGGCATCGCCCAACTTGTTGTTGAGTATTAGACTTCTCCCTACTTCGTGTTAATGATGAGAAAACATAAATACTTGTGACTAATCCCCTATTTTGCAGTTAATCCATTGCCTAAGCTATTTATGAAGATCTACTAGCAATGGATGACTCTCAAAGTTGATTGCAGGCAAATGAAAACGGATTAGGTGATTGTAGATGTTGACTGAAGCTCCATGAAGACTTCAAGCTCATACGATGGATAGAAGAGAGAACTCGTCAATGTAATTTTCTTTTATCTCTTCTAGTATGTAGCTTAGTAGTAGAACGTTGATGGAGCACGCACACACATCATCATTTCAGTCTTAGGACATCATTAGATCATTTGTCCTTAGACTCTAATTCATTTCTTTAGTGATTGTTCTGGGATTGTTTATAACAGTTGACTGCTGAACGTTTTACAGTCGTCTGTCTCAAAAACAGTCGACTGTGTTTTGTTCTACAGTCGCTTGTTATGCACAAACTCTTGCAATCTAGTTTTCGGCCTTTCTGTTTATTTCGCACAAGCTACTGATGAACGATTCACAGACGCATGTCCAAGTGACAGTCGACTGTGTTTTGTAAATCAGTCGCATGTCTATCTTCTGCCCAAACTTTCTTGATCTGACTTTTACGGCTAGTCGACTAATGTTGAATATACAGTCGACTGTCCCTTGGAGCAGTCGACTGTGTATGCTGCAACAGTCGTCTGTCTGTGAGCCAATTTATTGACTCTGCTCTTTGGAAATTCTCAAGGTATTTAACAATCGTCTGTATAAGGATTTACAGTCGCCTGTTCTGATTAACAATCGAATGTATTATCAGCATCAGTCGTTTGTCCTGTTATCTTATAGAATTTCCAGATTTCTTCAACTTACCCATCTCTCTGCCAGTCGCATGTAGAAGGATTTACAGTCATCTGTTGGTTCAACAGTCGACTGTCTTTGCTTCATCAGTCGACTGTTCACTTGGTAAGTTACCGTTATGAATTCTTACCTACCCATGCTAACTATGCAACAGTCGACTGTGGTTTCTTCAACAGTCGACTGTCGCGAGTTCAGTTTCTATCCGTTGAGAATTTTCTCACGGATTCCAAAAGGGTTTTTGCCTAAACTGTTTTGTGGATTTGAGAAACCTATAAATGGGACTTCTACTATTCCATTGAAAGGTTACCTAAGCTATTGCAAATTCTCTTAGGCTTTCATTTCTAAAGTTTAAAGCTCTCAAATCCAAAGCCCTAAGAATTCCAATCTTTGATCTCTTGCTCTCCAACCTAGAACCAAAGAGTGATCATCTAGGTATTTTGTGCAGTCAAGAGAAAGGGATTTCTCCTCTCTTCCAAGAGAGTCTTCAACACACATCACACTTCTCCTTCAAGTTCTACTTCAAGGCATAGGTGATTGTAAGTGTTGCTTTCATATTTCATTACTTTCGTAATTTGAATTTGCTCTCGGGTTATGAGAGCGATTTGCTTGCTCCCAAGTTGTGGGAGTCAAGGACATCGATTGTATTCGATTTCACTTGTAGGGTTGCTACAAGTGGGTTTTAAGGAAACCTCAAGTTAGGGTTCTAACTTGAGTTTCTGGAGGTATCCGGGTGGAAGGGACGTAGGATTACCGGGAACAAGTCGGGAAGTGACTTAGGTAATCCGAACCGTAGAAACATAATTGTGTTTGCATTTGTTTCTTATTTGGGTTTAATTCTAATTCTGCACTTTATTGTTGGTTAGCATTTTAATTTGGTGTAACTATCGTTTTAAATTTCTTAAACACTATTCAACCCCCCTTCTAGTGTTTTCTCCATAGACATGATCCTTACAATTGGTATCAGAGCGCAAGGTTATAGCTATGGCATCTAACAACAACAACGTTCCTCCGTCGACTTCGTACAACAATCATGATCGTGATGGAGCATCCACACTTTTCGAAGGTCAGTCTACGGTACGTCCTCCACGTTTCAATGGTACTAATTTTGGCTATTGGAAGTGTAGGATGGAGACGTTCCTTAGGAGTGCTTCACTTTGGAGAACCCTCCATAAGGAGTACGTAGAGCCCATCGAAGAGGATTTCGACAAATGGAAGACTTCCGAGAAGTCCGTCAAAGTCAATAACGCTAAAGCAATGAACGATCTTCATTGTGCGTTGGACCCGAATGAGATCAACAAGATATGCACATATAAGAGTGCATATCAAATTTGGAATCATCTCATCGTTACCCATAAGGGAACGAACAAGGTAAAACTTTCAAAGTTATATGTTGCCGTGCAAAACTTCGATTTGTTCCATATGCAGGAAAATGAGAGCATTGTATCGATGTACAGACGTTTTACCGACATCACAAATGAATTGGAAGCCCTTGGCCAATCATACACCGAAGCTGAAAAGGTAAGGAAGATTATTATGGGAATGACCTCCAAGTGGGAAAGGAGAGCGATCGCCATCGAGGAGGTCAATGATTTGAAGAATTACACAATTGTGAATCTTATCGAGACTCTCATGTCTTATGAGGTAAGACGAGAGAACCGATTAAAGATTCGAGCTATGGTAAATCCTTCGGAGGCCAAGAAGAAGGCTTTGGCATTCAACACCAATTCATCATCCTCCGATAGTGAAGATTTGGAAGATAAGATGGATTTGGGTGAAATGGCCCAAATGGCGAAGAAGTTTCAACGCTTCTTTCGCAAAGGTAAATTTCCCTCCAACAAACATTTTGAGTCTACTAATGCTACTTCCTCTCTTTGCTTTAAGTGTAATAAGCCAGGGCACATCAAAAGGGATTTCCCAATGCTAAAGAATAAAGAGAAATGGAAAGCACCTAAGTACCACAAGTCCGACAAGAACAAGAGAGACAAGAAGAAAGGACTCGTAGGTACATTCGATGACTCAACTGAAGAATCATCAAGTGATTCCGATGATGAGAAGGGTGAGAGCGCTCACATGTGCTTCATGGCCCGAGAGGATCCACTCTCCAATGAGAGTGATTCCGACACGGATGAAACCGAGGTAACAATGGATGAACTTCGTATTGCTAATGAAGAATTATTTGCTAAATATCAATCTTTAATGCTTAGATACACTAGCTTAAAGAAATCAAAAGTTAGCAAGTCATCCATTCCATGCATTATCAACAATGACACCATTGTTGATACTTTAATTCTTGAGAAAGCAAACTTAGCTTCTCAAAATGTCACCTTGAGAGATGAGGTGAATAACCTCAAATCTCAACTAGATCAAACACATTCAAAGGATAATAGTGATCTAGTCACACGTCACACACAATTGGGTTTAGAGAATGATTCTCTTAAAACCCAAGTGCACGAGCTCAAAGCACGGGTGTCCACCTTGGATACCAACATTTCTTCTTTAAAGGAGAAATATGAGCTCATGTCCTCCTGTATTATGAGATTCAATAAGGGAAAAGGACAATTGGATGATTTGCTAGAAAACCAATTTCCGGCCACACATCGTGTTGGTCTTGGGTTTGTGAATGCAAATGCATCCAATGCTCGCACCTCCTATAGTGGTGTCACTATAGAGTTTGTGAGGCCTTCCTCCGGTGCATCCACAAGTGGTGTCAAAGACACTATAGGTAGCATACCTACCAATAAAGTCACCACTTCACCTTATCTTCCTTTTGGCAAGAAATCCACTAAGGGTGGAAACCAAAAGTAAGGCCATGCATACATGTACACTAACACTCATCCACGTAAGAAATCTCATACTTCACAAGTGGATAATCATGACACTTTTTATACTTCACACCCACAGACACGTACAAAACCACACATGAGAAATACTCATGTACGTGATCATATACACCCCGTATGCACATACGCATCATTCTTACATGTATGCACATCCTCCGCATGTCATGCATAACCCATATGCTTCATACAACATGCATGTTCCCAAGCATACATATCACTCTCGTATGTCATATGCATATCCACCACCTCATATTTATGATAGAAACCATGTTCCTAAGAAGCTTGCACATCATAGAAATTCAACAAGTATACATGCAACTAGGAAAAGGACTCTCAAAACCCACACCATTTGGGGTCCTAAGAACACTAGCCTAAATGATAGGAAGGCTTATGTTGATACCTATTTTCATGATGTCATTAATAATGGTAATTATGTTGGGAAGCGGAAGTCCACTTGGACTTGGCTTCCAAAGGGCTAATCCCCATGGACCCAACAAACATTGGGTACCATGAGCTTATGGTATATTATATAGGTACCCAAGAGAAAGAAAAAGATCAATAAAGGTCAAACTAGCTCTAAAGGGAAAGGATGGATTCTCGATAGTGGTTGCTCCAAACATATGACGGGAGATCCCTCATTACTCTCCGAAGTGATTAGCATCAAAGATGGTGCAATGGTCACTTTTGGAGGTAATCAAAAGGGAACCATCATTGGAGTAGGTATCGTTGGTAATCCTTCCAAACCCTTAATTACTAATGTATTTCTTGTTAGTGGTTTCTGTCACAATCTCATTTCCATTAGTCAACTTACTGACAAAGGTTACATGGTTAACTTTAGAGAAGGATTGTGTACTATTGTTGATTGTGATTCAAATGTTTTATTTTACGGTATTAGGGGTAATAATATTTATTATTTGAGCTTGCCTAATACCGTAGAACATTTCTTAGTTGCTAACACAAGTGAACAACTATTATGGCATCGCGGTTTTGGTCATGTTCACTTCAAGCACTTATATAAGTTAGCTAAGCATGATCTAGTCAAAGGTTTTCCTAAAATTGCTTTTAACAAGAAAAACTTTTGCGATTCATGTCAAAGAGGTAAACTTAGTAAATCATCTTTTAAGCTTAAAGAAGGGATTACTTCTAAAAGGCCCCTAGAACTTCTTCATTTAGATTTGTTTGGGCCAACTAGAACTGCTTCTTTAGGCAATGCTCATTATGGATTAGTTGTCGTAAACGACTTCTCTAGATTTACTTGGGTTTCATTCTTAACTAATATGAATGAAGCTTATGAAGAGTTTACCAAATTTGCAAAGAAGATTCAGAATCTCTTAGGATCCACCATTATCACTAACCGTAGTGATCATGGTGGAGAATTTGAGAATGAATCTTTTACTAAGTTTTGTGATGACATCGGGATAACTTATAATTTTTCCTTCCCTCGGGCATCACCACAAAATGGTGTTGTGGAGAGAAAGAATAGGACTCTTATTGAGTGTGCTCGCACAATGCTCCATGATAGTCATCTAGGAC
Source organism: Scilla litardierei (assembly GCA_030789695.1). Taxonomy (NCBI): domain Eukaryota; kingdom Viridiplantae; phylum Streptophyta; class Magnoliopsida; order Asparagales; family Asparagaceae; genus Scilla; species Scilla litardierei. Next base: position 107,266,642 of record CM061137.1, on the reverse strand, counting down.
TACATTTTTGGGCAGAGGCGATGCACATGGCATGTTATGTGGTCAATAGGATCCTAGTGAGACCCCGAACGAACAAAACTTGTTTTGAATTGTTTTATGACAAAAAGCCTCAAGTAAAATATTTTCAAGTTTTTGGTTCAAAATGTTTTATCAAGAACACTTTCAGTAATCTAGATAAATTTGAGCCAAGATCCGATGAAGGAATTTTTGTTGGATATTCCACACGTAGCAAAGCCTACCGGATATTCAACAAAACCTCTTCAACGATTGAGGAATCACTACATGTTTCATTTACTGAAGATTTTGGCTTTCCTCGTGTTGATGATGATAGTGTAGATGTTTTGTGTGATCCTCTTAGTAATGTTAAGATTAATGATTCGATTATTGATACTAACACTACTAAAGAAATTGTTGAAGATGTTCCTAGTGATGCAGGAATACCCAAAGCTTACCCCGACCGTTTGCAATCATTCCCATAACCAAATTATTGGAGATATTGGTGTGGGTGTTCGAACGAGGTCAAGGATTGAAGAATTCTCTCATTGTGCATTTGTCTCTACTATTGAGCCAAAGAACATCCAAGAAGCTTGTGAGGATAGCTCTTGGATGTGTTAATGGAAGAAGAACTAATGCAATTGAAGAGAAATGAAGTTTGGGAACTCGTTCCTCTTCCAAGTGGTCACCAAGTTATTGGGACCAAATGGATCTTCAAGAACAAGACGGATGCGAACGAGGTGATCACAAGGAACAAAGCAAGGTTAGTAGCTCAAGGCTACCGGCAAGAGGAAGTTATTGATTTCGAAGAGTCTTTTGCCCCCGTGGCTAGATTAGAAGCTAGTAGGTTTCTTTTATCTTTTGCATCCCATAAGAATTTTAAACTATTTCAAATGAATGTTAAAAGTGCATTTTTAAATGGGATTGTCAATGAAGAAGTATATGTTTCTCAACCTCCCGGTTTTATTCATGAAAAATTTCCAACCCATGTTTTCAAACTTAAGAAAGCGTTGTATGGGTTGAGACAAGCTCCTAGAGCTTGGTATGATCGACTCAAGACCTTTCTTTTGAATTTATGTTTTAAAATGGGAGAAGTTGATTCTACACTCTTCATTAAAGATTATGAAAATGACATTCTCTTGATTCAAGTTTATGTAGACGATATAATTTTTGGTTCTACTAACTTTAATCTTTGTCAAGAATTTTCTAAGTCAATGAAGGATGAATTCAAGATGAGACACATGGGAGAGCTCACTTATTTCCTTGGACTGCAAATTCTACAAATGGAGAATGGTGGTCGCTTCCAAAATGCAACCCAAGAGCACGACCAAAAACTTGGTCGGCCCCGGATACACACCCGGAGAACGATTGTAGTTTTACCGCAAGCGCACGGCAAAGTGGCGAGCGGGAATCGAACACGAGGAGGTGGTGTTGGTTCCAATCTATCCTAGGTTGGCTCGACTACGAATGTATTATTGGTGGAGATGGTAATGGTGTGATGTAATGGAAATGGTGGTGGTTGTCGGTGTCGGAGATAGAGAAACCGGTCAAATATCGATTCAAATACAATATAATAAAAGTGTCTAGGGCTAGGGAATCCCCACTACGGACCATCATGCATCATTGTGAATAGTGAATCTCAATATTACTAGACTTGCGTTGAGGTGAACTAGTCGTAACTGAATATAGAACCAAGCTCACGCTCTCGCGCTATTGCCGGTCTATAGCAACCTAGATTAGGGCCCAATCTCTTACAAACCCTAGCCTAAGCTGCTACCATTAGGATCGACATCATCGTTCAATTGCCCCTCGAGCCCACTCTCGTGCAAACTCGAGCTACGACCTAGGTTGTGACAGTTCGTATTCGTCCAATCTCTTGCAAACGAATATGGGTATGGGTTTATAATAAAAATCCTAGCTTTGGTCCAATCTCTTGCAAACCAAGTCTAGAGAATCTCGACTATAAACCTAAATCGAATATCTAGGCCTTCCCATCGATTAGAATCCAATCTCTTGCAAACCCCAAATCGATGGAAATCACTATCTATTCGTAATAAATCAATCACAACCTAACCTCCTAGCAATTCTAGCAATTTAGAAATTCATTCATCACAAATCTGAAATTAGATCCATAGGGTTCATCCCCAAACCCTAGAACAACAAATCTACTCTAGCATAGCAATAAGCATATGAGAATCAATAAAAATCATTGCATGCATACAAAAGATAGAAAAACAAAGATTCAAATAAAAAGAACAAAATACTTAGCTTGATGAAGATCTTCAATCCAAATACAAGCTTTTTGATCCAAGAGGGGGCCTAGGGCATGGCCTAACCTCTAAAATAATCCCTAAGAAAACATATGGGAACCTAAGAAAACATAATGCGGGATCTCCTCTAATGGTGGCTACAAACCCCTTATATAGTCCCCCAAAACCCTAGCAAATAACCCTAGAAAACCCCTCAAATTCGTGCCCAAAAACAGCCCAAACCGCAACTTAAAATCTGGGCCCGCCGCCGACTCGGCCGAGTGGTAAAATGTGACTCGGCCGAGTGGAAATTCCTGCACTGCAGCGTCAACTTGCAGAAATTCTCCAGATTTCATCCGACCTCTGATTGGCATATTCTTAGCGGTGTTGGAACCGTCATGAAGTCTATTATCCATAAAAAAATATGAGAAAAATACTTTGGTTGCTAGAATGATAGCAGATTTCAAAAGAGTGGGAGGCTCTCTGAAAATCTGGGCGCTGCGTGTCCTCGGCATCACTCGGCCGAGTGGACTTCTCTACTCGGTCGAGTGGGCTTCTCTACTCAGTCGAGTGACAGACCCTATAAAATTCCAGTAAGTCGGGGGTCTTGGGGGTCTGTCTTCGGTGGTGACTCGACCGAGTGGCTTTACTCACTCAGTCGAGAGGCATTCGGTACTCGGTCGAGTCGGAACCGTCAAAAGCCTGTACATTTCCAGTAAGTCGGCCTCTTTTGATGGTGGATTTCTCATGCCACTCGGGCGATGCGATCTTCTTACTCGGCCGAGTGGGATATCATCCCTTGGCCGAGTGCACGCCCAATTCCTTCAGTTGTAGCGTGTCCGGTCTGGTCGGCCGAGTGGTCTTCTTGCTCGGCCGAGTGAGTGCTCCACTCGGCCGAGTGGCATGCTGTAAATGCCCAATCTTCTCTGTTTCTCCTCCTCATCGCTCCTACAGAGTTCCTTCTTCTTCCACCCGTCTCCCATCGTCGAATAGCCCTCAAAAGAGCCTTGGGTGACGCTCCGGAGTGGGTGCAAGTCCCTTAATCTCATTTTTGCTCCCGATCGCTCCATATTTCCTGAAATCCGACAAAAACAATAAATAGTGAAAAGTAACGTAATATCGTCAAATACTCGTGAAAATCGCAATATGAGTAATCGAAATGGCGTGAAAACATGCAGAAAAAAGGTGTAAAATATGGAGCGATCAAATGGCACCTTCATACATCATACAAAGTACACACGGGAGCTTATAAAGCGATTCGGGATGGAATCGTCTTCGAGCAAAAGGACTCCCATGCGTACAACTACTCATCTGCACAAAGATAAAAACAGAAAAGATGTAGATGTTCGTCTATATCAAGGTATGATCGGTAGCTTACTTTACTTAACCTCTAGTAGGCCCGATATCATGTTTTCCGTATGCTTGTGTGCTAGATATCAAGCTAGACCTAAGGAGTCACACTTGATTGCGATTAAACGAATATTTCATTATCTTAATCAATCTCTAGATTATGGGTTACTTTACCCTAAATCTAGCACATATGAATTAATCTCATATAGTGATGCCGACTTTGCCGGGTGCAAGTCTAATAGGAAAAGTACTAGTGGCACTTGCCATTTTCTAGGAAATCCCTTAGTTTCTCGGTTTTCTAAGAAACAGAATTCGGTGTCATTGTCTACGACTGAAGCGGAATATATTGCCGCAGGTCTTGCATGTGCACAAGTTGTTTGGATGAGACACACTCTTATGGACTATGGTGTCAACTGTGACACTTGTCCGATCATGGATGATAACCAAAGTGCCATATGTCTTTCCAAGAATCCGGTACACCACTCACATACCAAACACATAGACGTGAGACACCATTTTATAAATGATCATGTAGCTAAGAAGGACATCATCTTAGAGTACATTGAAACCCAAAAACAAATTACCGACATCTTCACAAAACCTTTTAAAGAAGATTCATTTGTGAGTTTGTGTGGAGAATTAGGAATTATGGGTGAATCTGAAATTTAAAAGCTCAACATTCATGTTATAACACCTTTTGAGCTCATGTCATCATATTGTCTTTCTTCTGTTGATATATGATATATATGTGTTTAAGAAAGGCAATTGCGATTTATGTGATTTCATGATTTTTTTGTGATTGATCTTAGAGATTTGTGTTTCAATTGATTTATCGTATTACATTGTTTTTATGATGAGTTTGTGATTAGATTATAGGTCCTAGGGTGAGTGTTCTTATTCTATGGATTTATATCTCACTGTGCATTTTGGACCAGGACAGACGACTGTCTTTCTTTCGACAGTCGAATGACCTACTCTATCTCCTCAGTCTGAGAATTTGTATCATTCACAGACGACTGATGACTGTTTTCCAGTCGACTGTTATTTTAACAGGCGACTGAATTTTAGTCATCAGGCGACTGTTCTCTTTGTCGAAATTTTACAGTGGTCTCTGTCTTTTTGATGAAGTTTATTGACTCTCGGTCAGTCGACTGATGTGTATAGTATAGTCGACAGTCTATTGGACAAACGACTGTATGTTACTCAACAGTCGACTGTCTATCATCCTTGGCTTAATTCTTATCACTTCATCCAGTCGACTGAATATTGTTCATCAGTCGACTGTCTACTGTTGTGACGGTACACTTCTTTGATCTAATCCGTCGATTCTTTGATCCAACGGCCCAGATTTATTCCCTCTTTCATGTATACATCGAGCCAGTTCACTTCGAATCTTGTTTTTCTCTCTCCTCTGACTGAAATTCACTCGACTTCTCGCTCGAAATCTCCTGTAGATCTCTCTTCTGATCTTCTTCGTGGCAACTCTATTCTTCCACCCTCGTGTGGTTGCTCGTGTTTGCTCGCTTGTTGATCGTTTTCTCGCCGGAATCTTGCCTTTGCTTACTTGACCTAATTGTCCGTTCGAGTAAGCTCATGGATCCTTTCAGTCTTCTGTTTCCTAAAGCATCTTTAGATTTCCTCAATGATCCAGATCATTCGTCTCAACCTGCCGATCCGGTTCTGACCTCGCCTCCATCTTCTGGAGAATTTCTCCATATCACTGTCGGTGACCCCATCCCCTGTGAGAATGCTGCTGAACACACTTCTCAGCCAGCTGATCATCCTCCTCGTTCTCCACCGTCTGTTCCCCTCGAGGATTTTCTTCTTCGTCGGCTGTATGATCATGTCACCGCTCTAGAGAAACTTTCCACTTCTTTGGATGAGAAGCGCAACCTTCTGTTGGAGCTTCAGTACAAATCCTTTTTGCTTCATTGTTTTCCCATCCCCGTCGAGCTTCAGGCTTTGTTCTCTAAACCTAAGGATACTACCCCTGTTGGTGTTCCTCCTCCTCCATGTTTTTGCCTGTTTCCTCTGTTGTTCCGACCCCTGTTGTCCAACCCCCTGTTCCTGCTCCGGCGGAATCATCTGCCGCTCGTGCATCATCTTCCAAGAGGAAGACTCATGTTTACCCTACTCGACGCTCTGCGAGGCTGATGTTCCGCCCCTCTGGACGTCCTTTGGACACTTCTATCATTCACATTGACTGACGATGCAGCTGTTGCATGCTCCGACGGAATCGTCGGCCGCTCGTGCATCATCTTCCAAGAGGAAGACGCCTACTTACCCTACTCGACGCTCTGCGAGGCTGATGTTCCGCCCCTCTGGACGTCCTTCGGACACTTCTATCATTCACATTGACTGACGATGCAGCTGTTGCATGTTTGCTCACTCACCCGATGACCTAGTTTCTGTTTTGGTTTGTTTTTGATTAGGATGAGTGGGTCTTCACTGTGTTTGATGGATTAAGAGTTTATCTGGATGGTGTTTGGATATTTTGTATCATGATGTATTTTTTTGATATCATGATGTATGTATTTTGGTTGGACATGTTGATGTCCACATCTATTTGTACTCACATCGACTTTGATATATATATATATATATATATATATATATATATATATATATATATATATATATATATATGATGTTGCTGTTTAATCATGTGTCACACCGTGTATAATTGAGTATGATGTTTGCCATATTGTCTCCTTGAATGATATAATCTCTCCTGATGTGCTTTTGAGACAATATAGGATTGTATATTGGTTTATTCATGCTATCTCTGATGTAATGCATTTTTGAAATTATTTTTGTATAATGTTGATATTGGACTTTAATTCCTCTATTCACATAACTATGTGATGTGCTTTTATGAGTTTTTGATTCTCTATATCTTTATACTCCTTGATTGTTGTTAGTTCGTATTTAGCACGATTATTGTTGTTGTTATTTACTCCCACCTTTTTGGATAATGCCATAGGGGGAGAGAAATAAACATACAAGATTCATAATGAATGTGCTAAGTATGTTCTAACACTTTGAATCTAAGATTGAAGTTCCCTTAGATTCAGGTGAGTAAGATTACAATGAATATGGATTTTAATTCCAAAATTTCTTGAATTAAATTCATGTGTATCTTACACATTTTCTTCAATTGATATGTAGATGCCCTAATATTTGTTGACTAAATTGATTGGCATCTATGTATGGGGAGTAAGTTTTCATAAGCACAATTATTTATCTTTTTGTTTATGTTTGTTTGTCATCATCAAAAAGGGGGAGAATGTTGAGAATTGGACTTCTCCCTACTTGGTGTTAATGATGTGCAAACATAAATACTTGTGACTAATCCCCTATTTTGCAGTTAATCCATTGCCTAAGCTATTTATGAAGATCTACTAGCAATGGATGACTCTCAAAGTTGATTGAAGACAAATGAAAATGGATTTGGTGATTGTAGATGTTGATTGAAGCTCCATGAAGACTTCAAGCTCATACGATGGATAGAAGAGAGAATTCGTCAATGTAATTTTCTTTTATCTCTTCTAGTATGTAGCTTAGTAGTAGAACTTTGATGGAGCACTCACACACATCATCATTTCAGTCTTAGGACATCATTAGATCATTCGTCCTTAGACTCCAATTCATTTCTTTAGTGATTGTGCTTGGATTGTTTATAACAGTCGACTGCTAAACGTTTTACAGTCGTCTGTCTCAAAAAAAGTCGACTGTGTTTTTTCTACAGTCGCTTGTTATGCACAAACTCTTGCAATCTAGTTTTGGGCCTTTCTATTTATTTCGCACAGGCTACTGATGAACGATTCACATGCGTCTGTCCAAGTGACAGTCGACTGTGTTTTGTAAATCAGTCGACTGTCTATCTTCTGCCCAAACTTTGTTGATCTGACCTTTACGGCCAGTCGACTACTGTTGAATATACAGTCGACTGTCCCTTAGATCAGTCGACTATGTATGCTGCAACAGTCGTCTGTCTGTGAGCGAATTTATTGACTCTGCTCTCTGAAAATTCTCAGGGTATTTGACAGTCGTCTGTATAAGGATTTAGAGTCACCTGTTCTGATTAACAGTCGACTGTATTATCTGTTGGATATGGAAGACGTTTGTACACCCTTGTAGGGGATGTACGAGGGAATACGGACCTCGAACGTCGCGTACACGAAGTCGTGTGCAAAGGGAATCTGTTCCCTTGCGGAGAGGATATCTGGATGAGTGGGAAAGTCGCATTATATATGCATAAGTGCATGCGACATATGGCTAATAAAGGGGGAATATCTTAAGCTTATGGTGTACCATGCATATGGTACAACTTAAGCATATAATGTGCCATGTATCATGGTACACCTTAATTAAGTTGTTCCAAAGGAACAACTTACCCTAAAATAACTACCTTGGGGGCTATAAATAAAGACCCAAGGGTAAGCCATTTCTTACACCATTTGCATGGAATTCATGCATGCATCTTCATTCTAGCGAAGCTCTGCAGAAATCCTTCCTCTCCTCTATCCAAGTTCTTAATCTAAAGTAGAGATTTAGATTGTGGATTTAGTAGCCTTACTCCGTTTGTGAGTAGACTCGATCCGTCGTGGCGAATCCGAAGGCGAAGTTCGTAGACTACCGTGCCGCGTACGCAAGCGTAAGTCTCAACTTCATATTATCGATCCTAACTCTGTTTTGGCAGGATCCAACATTGGCCAGGCCAGGCAGAGGCCTGGCCGGCCTCTGGCCTAGGCCAGGCCAGTGGCCAGGCCGGCCCTGGCAGTGGCCAGGGCTGCCGCAGGCCGTCCTTGGCCGGGTGCCGGACTGATCGGCACTGGCCGGGGGAAGTTTCAGACCAATTCGGCAAAGGCCTTGGTCGAACTAGCCCATACGGGGCCAAACGACAGTCGTCTGCATCAAATTTCTCTCATACGGGGGGAAACGCCTGGATCCATACGGGAGCCGGCGACGACAATTTGCAGAAAAATCCCCAAAAGGGGGATCCGACCTAGGCACGGCTACGGCTCATTCCCGACAAATGGTCAGGAAGTACCGAATATTTCACTAGTATCATAAGGGTACTAAGTTGAAATATATTTTATTTGAAAAATACGTTTTCATACGTTTTGAAAAATAAGTTTTCAAAAACGTTTTTCCGCTGCAAAGTACTATAAGAGTACTATCATTTGATAAAGTGAGGGAGAAATATTGAAAGTTACTCTAGATGGTGATCGGAAACATAGTGACCTTTCCGACTCTAGAGTAACATCTTCAATATTTTTCGAAAGTAACTTATCAAATTATGAATATCATTCCAAGTGGGAGTTGATTTTAGAACTATCCATATGGGATATTCTATTATCATTTCAAGTGGGAATTATATTTGAAAAATACGTTTTCAAACTCGTTTTTCCGCTGCTAGTACTATAATAGTACTATTGTTTGATAAGTGATGGGGGAATATTGAAGGTTGTTCTAGATGGTGATTGGAATCAAAGAGACCTTTTCGATTCTAGAACAACATCTTCAATATTTTTCGAAAGTAACTTATCAAATATAATATAATTTCAAGTGGGAGTTATATTTTAAGAATTTTATGCAATATGTTTTTGATCGAACCTTCGGTTTTTATGTCTTTTGCAGCATTTTAAAAGTAAAACGTCTTTCGCTTCAAAGAATATCGTCGCTGAGTTAAACAAAGGTGAAAAACTCAACGGCGATAATTACAAACTTTGGTCCATCAAGATACAATACGTTCTAGAGGAGCAAGAAGTGCTCGAAACTCTAAAGAACGTTATGATTGAACCTGAGTTGGGCACTACGACCCAACACCGACGAGACAAGGAAGCTTTTGATGCTTGGTCTCGGAAGAACAAGATAGCGCGCATTACGTTATTAAGCAGTATGGCTGATGACATAATGCGCATCTTCCGAGAACATGACCTAGCCATGGACATATGGTCCAAGCTAGAGGAGAAGTTCGGTGGCACATCGGTGTCCAAACTTCGCGCCTTAACTATAAAGTTCGATACATATAAGAAACGTCCAGATCATTCCATGGGGAAACATCTGCGACATATGGCGAACCTTATATCAGAGTTAAAGGACGCAGGTCATGTGCTCACAGATGAGCAACAAATCCAAGCAGTCATACGTCCCCTACCAAATGGGTGGGACCAAATGAAGATGCATCTCACTCACAATAAGAGCATCAAGACCTTCAGCGATGTTTCCAAGCACCTCGAATTAGAGGAAGAGCGGCTTGCGGCTGCCAAGCCAAGTGCAGAAGTGCACATGGTTGCTAGTTCCTCACACGGGGGAAAGAAAAGGAAAAATCGTTCGAAGTTCACTAATGAACGTAATAAGCAACCTGAGTCTACCAAGAAACCCAAACATAAGGGTAGGCACAAGAAATGGCACAAGAAGAAAGACTTGAAGAGGATCAAGTGCTTCAAGTGCAACAAGCTCGGTCACTATGCTCGTTCGTGTACGAGTGCAGGCGACGAGGTAACTTGTAAATATACTAGTTACATATGTGTTTCTAGTTCAATATTTCTTGTGGAATCTAATCCATTTTGGATAATTGATTCAGGTGCCACCGACCACATAGCAAGGGACAGACGGTCCTTCGTGGAGTATCACCGGATACCCCAAGGAACGAAGTGGATCTATGTAGGAAACAACACACGTGTTGAAGTGAAAGGCGTTGGGACTTGCAAGCTAGTCTTGGACAACGGCCGCACTCTCCTACTTCATGATGTCCTCTTCGCTCCAGATATTCGAAGGAATATAATTTCTGTGGTTGTATTAATGGGTCTTGGCTATAACTGGTTTTTTCATGATTGTAATGTGGACTTAAGTTGTAATAATACTCTTATTGGTACTGGGTTTGTATTTAAAGGATTTATTGTAATGAGTACAATGTATGATTCCTCATGTAATGAAAATTTCCTTATTGCAAATTCTAAGACTTATGAGTCTGATGTGAATTGTTGGCACGCAAGGCTTGGTCATATTGGACCAACGCGTATGGATAGACTCGCCAAACGTGGTCTTCTATCCAATGTTTCAAAGGTTGAAATGTCGACCTGCGAACATTGCCTTGTGGGGAAATCTTGTCGCAAGCCGTTTGGAACCGGCACAAGGGCCGAGGTTCCATTACAGCTTATCCATTCGGACATATGTGGTCCGATGAATGTCAAGACAAGACGCGGAAAGTCCTATTTCATCACTTTTATTGATGATTTCACCCGATTCGGACATATCTATTTGATATCCCACAAAAGTGAAGCTTTGGCTTGCTTTAAAAACTATATGAGTTTAGTGGAGAATCAATTAGATCGCAAGATTAAGGTCTTGCGAACCGATAGGGGCGGTGAATATCAATCAATAAGTTTTAAGGAACTCTGTGATGAAAAAGGCATAGTACATCAGGTAACTATGCCTTATACTCCTCAACAAAACGGTGTTGCAGAAAGGAGAAATATGACTTTAATGGAAATGGTCCGTTCAATGATGGCGCAAGCTAACTTGCCAATCACCTTTTGGGGAGATGCATTATTGACGGCCACTTTCATTTTAAACCGTGTACCCTCGAAATCAGTTAGCTCCACTCCTTATGAGTTGTGGAACCAAAGGTCTCCTGACTTAAACATTTTGAAACCTTGGGGTTGTGCATCCTACGCACATATTTCCTCCCATAAGTATGGCAAACTTGGGCCAAGGGGAAGGAAATGTATCTTTATACGATACGCAGAAAACTCCAAAGGTTATGTTTTTGTTAGTCAGGAAGACAATGGTGGGCTAATTGAGTTTGAGTCGAGGGATGTCACTTTCTTGGAAAACGAGTTTCCAAGACAGGGCGAGATAAGTCAGGACTTATCTCTATTTGAGATTTATGATCAAGAAGGATTACCTCATTCGAGTGGGAGAATTCTTGGTGAAAATGAAAATATGTTTCAACCTTCACCAATGGATTATACGAATGACGATTATTCTATTCCATACGGGAATAATGATCCAAGTGGGAGCAATTCTAACGACATTCCAAGTGGGAGTGATATTAGAATTGATCTAAATTCAAGTCAACAAGGACTTGAAGAATCTCAAATACGACGTAGTAGTCGTACAAGGTTGGCTCCTCTAAGATTTGAGGATGAATTTCCGCAAATCTTTATGACTTTATTACAAGAAGATGACGAGCCTGCTACTTTCAAACAGGCCGTATCTTGCCCTGCTAAAGACAAATGGATGGAAGCGATGCAAGAGGAATTAGAATCCATGAAAGTTAACCAAGTCTGGGACTTAGTTGACTTACCCAGAGGACGTAGAGCTATTGGGAACAAATGGGTTCTCAAGATCAAGCATAAGGCTGATGGCTCTATTGACAGATATAAAGCTCGCCTTGTCGCGAAAGGTTTTACGCAACAGGAAGGGATAGACTACGAAGAGACCTTCTCACCTGTTGTTCATTTTACCTCTATTCGCCTGATTCTGGCAATGGTAGCTTGCTTAGACCTCGAACTACATCAAATGGATGTAAAGACTGCTTTTCTCAATGGAGAATTGGACGAGGAGATCTATATGGAACAACCAACAGGGTTTGTAAAAGAAGGAAACGAACATAAGGTTTGTAAACTTCTTAAATCCATATATGGTCTTAAACAATCCTCGAGGCAGTGGTATATACGATTTCAAGAGGTTGTCTTATCAAATGGATTTTCCATGCTTGATGAAGATAACTGTGTATATATCAAGAGGAATAAGAACAAGTATGTTATTATGTCTCTATATGTAGATGACATCTTAATAGCCGGAAATGACAAGGGCTTTGTGATGGATATCAAGGCTTGGCTTTCATCAGTTTTTGAGATGAAAGACATGGGAGAAGCCGTATATATCCTTGGAGTTAAGATTTCAAGGAATCGTTCGAAGAAACTTCTTTCTCTTTCACATGAGACTTATATAAAGAAGGTTCTAGAACGTTTTAATATGCAGGACTGCAAGTCCATTGATACTCCAATAAGCAAGTGCGACAATTTATGTCTGAAATCATGTCCGAAGAACCAAAAAGAGAAGGAGATTATGGAAAAAGTTCCATATTCCAGTGCAGTTGGTAGTCTAATGTACGCTATGATGTGTACGAGACCGGACATCTGTTTTGCCGTTGGAATGGTAAGTCGTTACCAATCCAACCCATGGCAAGTACACTGGAAAGCGGTTAAGAGGATAATGCGGTATCTCAAAGGAACTACAGACTTTGCTTTATGCTATCAAGGAGATGCCTTGAGGCTCGAAGGCTACACTGATGCTGATTGGGCGGGTGATCTCGATGAGCGACGATCGACCTCAGGATATGTTTTTCTACTCGGGTCTGGTGCAATATCCTGGAGTAGCAAGAAACAATCCTGCATCGCACTTTCAACCATGGAAGCCGAGTTTGTAGCATTTAGCATGGCAGTTCAAGAGGCTGTTTGGCTTAGGAAGTTCTTAGACAGGCTAATTAATGCAAGTGACTCAGGTGCTGTACCTATACACAGCGACAGTCAAGCATCTATAGCCTATGTCAAAGATCCGAAATTCCATTGTAAGACCAAACACATAGATATCCGCTACAAATTTGCAAAAGACTATGATAAGACCAAGAAGGTAGACATAAGGTACATATCTACGCATGAGATGATAGCGGATCCGCTTACAAAGGCGATCCCCAGAGATGTGTTTTACAAACACTTATCATCTCAAGGATTGCGTAAGAGCTGAGTTGTACCAATGTAAATTCCCATGTCTGTAAATGATCAAAATTAATAAAAGAATAAGTTCTTTTTCAAACATTGCATATGAATTTCTTAAGAAATGTTTGTGTACATTTTTGAAATCTCAGCTGAATTGTGTGTATGTCGGACAGATTAAGGTTGGCTCTCTCACATGAGCAACCGCCTTATCTTATCAGATGGATAAGATAGAGATGAGACTAGTTTAAAGTCAAAATCATTAGACGAATGATTTAGAGTCATGACTTAAACAAGATAGTCGAATGAAAGATCTGCATCATATGGATGCTTACAAAAGATATGAGATCTGTATCACAAGGATATTTGAAAGAGATCTCATAGGATTTTTTCCTATCTGTCTTATGCAGGATGAGAGTCCGTGAATATTTCACGAGTAGTAAGGGGACTCAAATAGATAGTCACTGTGGTGTCTGATCTTTTCATCCGTACAACATCATTAAGACATACTCTCCCCGGAAAAGGAGTGATGTTGTAATACGTGTTCATACCACGTATGCATTTCGACCACTGAGTTAGTAGCAATAGTGTTTGCTATTATGTGAGACTCAAAGGCCATATGGGTCTTTACTCTTACCCTCAAGGACTCCAATTGGTTCCTTTAGATTTGACGAAATGATCGCTATCTTAGTGTGTTACTTATGGGCTATGATAATTCGGCTCGGCGGGGCACGTTAGAAAAGCGAGTCTAGTCAAGATCAGAAGGTTCGCAAGAAGAGGAAGATTGATTTCATATTCGCATTTGGACTTTAATGATTCAAAGCTGGCCAGCCAATTGTAATCCAGATGGGATTCAATTGTTGAATATAAAGTATAAGAAATGTGAAGAAATAATCTAGGGTAAAGCATGCGTTGAACTACTCAACTTTGCACCTTCGAGGTCGTTGTGTATCTCTAACAAGTGCACAACAACAGACTCTACGCGCATGACGGTCGCACGGTCTATTTCTCGGTATGATAGATGAAAGAACTAAGAGAAAGATGTTCTCTTACAATCCCCTCAAGTGTGAGTGGGAGATGTTGGATATGGAAGACGTTTGTACACCCTTGTAGGGGATGTACGAGGGAATACGGACCTCGAACGTCGCGTACACGAAGTCGTGTGCAAAGGGAATCTGTTCCCTTGCGGAGAGGATATCTGGATGAGTGGGAAAGTCGCATTATATATGCATAAGTGCATGCGACATATGGCTAATAAAGGGGGAATATCTTAAGCTTATGGTGTACCATGCATATGGTACAACTTAAGCATATAATGTGCCATGTATCATGGTACACCTTAATTAAGTTGTTCCAAAGGAACAACTTACCCTAAAATAACTACCTTGGGGGCTATAAATAAAGACCCAAGGGTAAGCCATTTCTTACACCATTTGCATGGAATTCATGATTGCATCTTCATTCTTGCGAAGCTCTGCAGAAATCCTTCCTCTCCTCTATCCAAGTTCTTAATCTAAAGTAGAGATTTAGATTGTGGATTTAGTAGCCTTACTCCGTTCGTGAGTAGACTCGATCCGTCGTGGCGAATCCGAAGGCGAAGTTCGTAGACTACCGTGCCGCGTACGCAAGCGTAAGTCTCAACTTCATATTATCGATCCTAACTCTGTTTTGGCAGGATCCAACATTATCTGCATCAGTCGTTTTTCCTGTTATTTTACATGATTTCCATATTTCTTCAACTTACCCATCTCTCAGCCAGTCGACTGTAGAAGGATTTACAGTCGCCTGTTGGTTCAACAGTCGACCGTCTTTGCTTCATCAGTCGACTGTCCACGTGGTAAGTTACCTTTATGAATTCTTACCTACCCATGCTGACTGTGCAACAGTCGACTGTGGTTTCTTCAACAGTCGACTGTCGCGAGTTCAGTTTCTATTTGTTGAGAATTTTCTCACGGATTCCAAAAGGGTTTTTGCCTAAACTGTTTTTGTGGATGTGAGAAACCTATAAATGGGGCTTCTACTGTTCCATTGAAAGGTTACCTAAGCTATTGCAAAATCTCTTAAGCTTTTATTTCTAAAGTTTAAAGCTCTCAAATCCAAAGCCCTAAGAATTCCAATCTTTGATCTCTTGCTCTCCAACCTAGAACCAAAGAGTGATCCTCTAGGTATTTGGTGCAGTCAAGAGAAAGGGCTTTCTCCTCTCTTCCAAGAGAGTCTTCAACACACATCACACTTCTCCTTCAAGTTCTACTTCAAGGCATATGTGATTGTAAGTGTTGCTTTCATATTTCATTACTTTCGTAATTTGAATTTGCTCTCGGGTTGTGAGAGCGGTTTGCTTGCTCCCAAGTTGTGGGAGTCAAGGACATCGATTGTATTCGATTTCACTTGTAGGCCTGCTACAAGTGGGTTTTAAGGAAATCTCACGTTATGGTTCTAACTTGAGTATCCGGAGGTATCCGGGTGGAAGGGACGTAGGATTACCGGGAACAAGTCGGGAAGTGACTTGGGTAATCCGAAACCTAGAAACATAAATGTGTTTGCATTTGTTTCTTATTTGGGTTTAATTCTAATTCCGCACTTTATTGTTGGTTAGCATTTTAATTTTGTGTAACTATCGTTTTAAATTGCTTAAACACTATTCAACCCCCTTCTAGTGTTTTCTCCATAGACAGGATCCTTACACTTGTGTGACTAATCCTTCCTTGAGGAGCTAACTGTCTTCTCCAGGATGCTTTTTATTTCCCTATTAGACACTTCCACTTGGCCGCTGGTCTGAGGATGGTAGGCAAGGGCGACCTTGTGATGAACTCCATACTTTTTCAGCATCGCCTCGAACTTTCTCTCGATAAAATGACTCCCTTCGTCACTTATGATCGTCCGGGGGACTCCGAAGCGAGTGAAGATAGTATTCTTGAAAAACTTCGCTACTATCCTCGCGTCGTTTGTCGGGGTGGCTATGGCTTCCACCCATTTCGAGACATAATCAACGGCAATCAAGATGTACTTGTTGCCATTACTCGAGGGGAAAGGCCCCATGAAATCGACGCCCCAACAATCAAATAGTTCTATCTCCAGGATGCCATGGAGAGGTGTTTCATTCTTCTTCGTGATTTTTCCCGTCCTTTGGCATCTGTCGCACTTCCTTATGTATTCATTTGCATCCCTGAATATAGTGGGCCAGTAGAAGCCACTCTAGAGAATTTTTGCCGTGGTTTTGGTGACCGTTGCGTGCCCGCCACATGGTTGACTGTGGCAATGCGAAATGATGGAAGTTGATTCTTCTTTTGGAATACATCGTCTGATGATCCTGTCGACGCACGTTCTGAACAGATATGGATCGTCCCAGAAATAGCTCTTGGCATCTTGCAGGAATTTCCTCCTTGAATAGGTTGCCAACCCGTGTCGGACTATGCCACTTACCAAATAATTCACTAAATCGGCATACCAGGAGGCTTCAGAGGAATTTGCCAAAAATAATTGTTCGTCGGTGAAAGAATCGTCAATCGGCAAGCTGTTGTCCACATGCCTCTGAATTAGCCGCGACAAGTGGTCTGCTACCACGTTTTCTGCTCCCTTCATGTCTTTGATCTCGATGTCAAATTCTTGGAGCAGAAGGATCCACCGTATCAGACGTGGTTTAGCATCCTTCTTGCTTAGCAAATATTTCAATGTCGCGTGGTCCATATGGATGGTCACCTTGGACCCTAAAAGGTAAGATCTGAACTTCTTGATAGAATAGACTACAGCTAGTAGCTCTTACTCTGTGGTGGTGTAATTCTTTTGAGCGTCATCCAAGGTTTTGCTACCGTAGTATATAGCATGGAGATTCCCCTCCATTCTTTGACCAAGCACAACTCCCACCGCCTGGTCACTAGCATCACACATAAGCTCAAATGGTAGACTCCAGTTTGGCGGCTGTATAATCGGAGCCGAGATAAGAGCTTCCTTTAACCTGTTAAAAGCTAGCAAACAGGCGTCAGTAAACACAAAAGGAGCGTCCTTGGCTAGGAGCTCCGTGAGCGACCGAGCAATATTGGAAAAATCTTTTATAAAACGTCGATAAAAATCGGCATGCCCTAGAAAACCACGGATACCCTTGAGGTTGGTGGGCGGCGGTAAACTTTTAATAAAGTCTACTTTGGCCTTATCGACTGTCACACCCCGCTTCCCAAAAATATGGAGGCGAAGCGTGAGAAGGTCTGCTCAGACTTGAAGCTGCAAAGCTGTAAGTCCGATAAGCGTCAATCAAATTTAAAACTGCAGGTCCTTGCAACGCTAACAAAACAAAGATAATAATAATGAAATGAGACAAAAGAAATATCTCAGAATATCCATAATAATAAATCTCAACATCACAGAAAAAGCCACCAGGCTAAAAGAAAAGAGTCTAAAAGAGGCCCCAGCATGGCCAACAAAATGACAAAGTACAGCAACAAAGTAATGGTGCAAGCACCGACATCTAACAGCAACCTAAAGCAAAAGCAACACAAACAGTCTCTAAAACTGGTCTCCAGTGTCCACGAACTCCCCGACGAACGTAGGCTCAGGCTCAGCATCAGCAAACACCTCGACCTCAACAAATGTCTCTGGCTCAGGGTCTAACATGTGACACCCAAAAGAGCAAGGGGCACATGTCAGCAAGTCTGGAAGACTTGTGCAAGGAAACTGAAAGTAGGTACAAGTAGAGCAACCTAGCAGTTCTAGCATGATGCAATGACATGGCAGTTAAAGTAATGAGTGCAACAAGTAAAGTAAGGTACGAGCATGGCATGACATGGATGACAAGTATTACATGAATCATTCACAAGACAAGTACAAGACAAGGAAAGTAAGCACCTCGTGCACAGAGATTCCGCCTTTTGGCTAGAGTGGCTGTGCGGGCCAACTCCTAAGCTCAAGTGATCGTTTATCCCTACCCCTCCACGTGTGTCG
The DNA here is from genome assembly GCA_030789695.1 of Scilla litardierei. NCBI lineage: Eukaryota > Viridiplantae > Streptophyta > Magnoliopsida > Asparagales > Asparagaceae > Scilla > Scilla litardierei. Next base: position 107,248,383 of record CM061137.1, on the reverse strand, counting down.
AGCCAGGGCCTTACCCCCGAACGGGAATGCTCGCTTCTGAAACACGAGCCAGGAAGTGTTTTATCTTGTTGGTCTAGGGGTGCACCTAGCCAGACAAGGGAGTACAAGTACGAGTATTGTAGCGTGTGCTACGAATGCGACATTCAAAGCATGGATGACATGACAAGACAAGTAGTAAGGCGTACAGGTAAGGAAAGTAAACGCGACAGTTTAGTATGCATGAACAACAAGTTTTAAGGGTTGGATCTAGCTTCGTTGTCAAGCTAGATCAATTAGGTGACGGATCTAGCTTCATTGTCAAACTAGATCAAGTAGGTGTCTAGCCAGCTATCATTTCACTGACTAGTCTCTTTTACGCTAAAAACAAGGAAGTGGCCTAAAAACATGGCCCTACACAAGAGTTGGCAAGTTTCACTTGCCTGCAATTATCACGGCAGGGAAACACCGTCCAACGAGTCCAAAGTCACAATTCCTACGTGCACAAGTCCACCGGCCTACATCCGTTTTATTAATCTTGATTAGTGAATTCTAAAACATTTAAAATACTTTAAAATACTGATTTTTAGTCTTGATTAGCATGCAATTGGGTTGGGGGTCCTAGGGGTGCAAAGCGTTACCTCAACACGACGCGAAAGCTACGCCGGTGTCGGGTAGCGACACCGGGGGTTGGAATAATAATATCGCGCTCCAAGTCCAGATTCCAATTAGATTCCTCGCTGGAAATTTCAGAGCAATCAACCGTGGCGACGATTCCAGATTCCAAAGCTCGCACGTGCGACGACGGGCTACGACGTGCGACGACGTCGTACGCGGCAAATCGTCGAAGAGAACGCACCTAGGTGGGGCCCACAGTAGTCCTAGGGACCTTTGGGGGACCCACAATACCTCTGGAGAACTTGGGGGGCCCACGGTGGCAAGCGATGCGACGGGTGCGGGGTTGCGACGAGTGGCTCTCGGTCGTACACAGCCAATGCGGGGGATTCCATCGGTCGGACTCATGCGGCGGGGCTGTGCAGCGCTTGGGGTCGGTCGCAGTGGCAGGTGCGGAGAAGTCCATCGGTCGGGCGCTTGGGGCGGGTCGGTCACAGTGTTGTAAGGGCGTTGCAACGTTGCAATGTTGCAACGAAGCGGCGATGCAGCGTGAGCGGGGGAGTGCTTCGGTCAGACACGGGGCGGAGCGGGGTCGGTGCGGGCTCTGCGAAGCGGGCTGTGCGGTGCGGGAGTTGGGTCGGAATCTCTCGGTCAGACCGAGACATCCTCTCGGTCGGACACAGAGACGCGAGCGGACGGCTGCAGCGGGTGCGGAGCGGAGCTTGGTGCGGGCGGTGGCTTCGGTCAGACCGAGGGAACGGGGCGGAATTCTTCGGTCGTGCGGCAGCTGATCGTCGCAACGTTGCGATGAATTGTCGCAACGTCAATTTTGGGTTTTGGAAGAGGCTAGGGTTAATTTCTTGTGAAAATAGGTCTTCCTAGGTGTTGTTTATATAGTGTAGGTGGGTTGACTTGGTCTAGGGCTAAATCTAATAGGATTAGAAGTTCAAAAATATTTAAAATTTGAAATTCAACTTCTCCAACTCACCCAAGGATTTGACTTGGTCCAAATGAGCTGGAAATTGGCTCAAAAATTCTTTAATACGTTTAAAACTCAAATAAATTTTATTTGGCCGAAATTAATTTAAAAATTAATTATTAAAAATATTATAAAACTTGTTAAAAATATAAAAGTGGTCAAATGAACTCCAAAAATTATAAAATAAATATCGTGGTGATCGTGATGACGAAAGTGAGCTAACTAAGAAGACGGAACTCAATTTCGATGTCGGACGACGAAACTAAAAATAGAAACGTCTCCCGTCAAAAGTGAAAGTCGTCACGTCTCATCGAGTAAGATTAAATTGTGGAAAACGACTCGAGAAGTGTCGTTCCAAGATAGTGCCACTATTTAATACTCTCAGAGACGTTCACAACGGCATGTCACACAAAAGTGTTCACAATCAAATAAAGTCTAAAATAAACACGTGCACGGCCAAAAGCACGTGCACGAACAACGTACAACGAAATGTGGTCGTTACATCCTCCCCACCTTAGAATAAAGTCCATCCTCGGACTTTCTAATATATCTAGTCACTCTAATAACTACCCCAATCAAGTCACATTATATTTCAAACCAGGTATGGTCATTACAGGTGCTCATATACGCACTAGGTAGTCAAACATTGATATTACCAACAAGTATATATATACATTCGCGTACGTCATATACTTATACTCATTATAGTCAGTCAACTTCATACATGTATTTCAATCATGTATATAAATATACATCCCCTATATAACTACTACTCACAAAACAATAGTTCAGATACTCACATAAGAATAGTCTTTCACTTAGCAAATACAATCATTGCTCTACGTATAGATAGCTACCTATGCACAAACATCAAGGGTATACTACCCTCTAATATTTCCTGGTATTCATCCAACACCAAACACATCAACACATGCAGTCACAACATACCATTATTAAGTCAAATTTTACTATATCCCATATATATTCACTACTACCATATTTCACTCATTATATAGTCATACAAATGCATGCAATAATTTCACCGTATATTCACATCACATTCGGTCCTATAACTATATTTACGACACGCCACATATACCATAGTCACCAATAAGTATAACTAAGCACATACTTACTCGTGCATGGTGCATACCCACGCACGCTAACATTTCATTTACGCATACCATTCACACCACTATATACTTAGCACATCTATGCACCTAGTTTAGCTAGCACACAAGCAAGTCCTTAGTAAATAACTATATCACAAGACCAACACCTATAACTATATACTGGTGTAGCGGCCCACAATCATGTGTGTAACACAACCAGGCACAACCACTCCTATCACTATACATACATCAAACATTTCTATATTCCCCTACAAACATACATTCAATATTCTTAGAGTATACCCACTCAAGCTTGAGTGAGACTCAATACACATATCAGAATATTCTATATACGTAACACGGCATTCATACCTATACCAATACCACTCCAATATTTATACGTCTACCAATACTACCATATACATACCATAGGTCAATCACACTTAATATTTAGTCAGATAACACCCACATAGTTAAATCAATTTATATACCATAATAATAACATTACAGACATCAGCACTCACATATTTATAATACCCTCCCTAGTACAAACATTCACCGTATAGTCACACATAAGTAATGTATATATTCACACCATAACCTACCACCTATAATTAGTGTACTAACACATCCACACATACATAATTAAGATGTGCAATAGTCGTGTATACCTCACGGTATGCACGCATGCAACATCCCGTAAAAGCAAGCAATACCAATCAAAATTATAATCCTACTACCATATGTATATCACCTATATACTCATGCAACGAAACATAACTACTTACGTCTAAACACAATACATACCCACATACGAGCACATACTCATACGTGCTAACATATAGGTCACATAATAGGCCTACCCTCTTAACCATACGTACACTTATTATTATCACTCTAACATACACATAGCTTTACCAATCATTTATTTCAACCATTATAAGTAGCTCTGATTACATACACTCCATCAGATATCCCCACACTAATTCTTATATACACAAGTATCCCTAGTATAGTATAGCTAACTACACCCAAATCTATAACTACTAACACACAACAACTTCACACATCTTGAATAACTCCGAGTATATATAACACACAATAAGCAGCCATTAATATACTATGGGGGTATACTCATTCAAGCTCACGTACGTAACTAAGGTACATGCACAAAGACTACGTCATAAGGTCCAAGGGCCTACTAACAACTAAGAGTTGACAAAGACATTAGCAGGCACTAAAGCCTAAGCAATAAAGGGAGGTCGAGGTCGAAAGCGTGACGAGGGAAGGATCGATAAGCACGAGTTCAGATAGAACGAATACAAGGAGACAGCTTGGTTAGGTGAAACAGTGATTCACTGGTGAAGGTTTAGGTAGGGGAAAGGGAGGTGTAGTGACACTTATATAGGATATAGAAAAGAAATATCATAAGCTCAAACACACGAAATTTGAAAACTGTTGTACTTCGAAAGTTGGAATCCTCGTCTGTATAAAAATATTTGGAGGTCGATAAAACGAGTCGTTCAAAATAAGTTTGAGTCGAATATTCCTAATAAGCGAAAATGGTCTATTGGTATAAAAAAATCATTATAAAAGGAAGTAAAATCATTTACACGAATATTAAGGACGTGGTTTAGAAAATTTTATACATGGGTAATTTAATATAATGTAGTCAAAAGTTTTTGAAAGTCAAAGAATGAAATCAAGTAACGGAAGAATTTAAACTCATGTTAAATGCTTTCAAAACTTTTAGGCTATGGAAAATTTAAAATAATCAATATTGAAACTACTTTTAGAGAACCAGGGTTTGCCAAAAATGAGAAAATGATTTACACCGGGTTCTTAATATACGAGCACAACAAGTCTGGTACGGATATAAAAATAATTGAAATTCAATTTGTTTTAGAAATTTTTTTTCTAAAAGCGTGTATGGTGAGCGGAAAGAAAATAATAATGACTTAGTATAAGAATTATCAAGATCGAATAGCAAATCCTTAAAATCAAATCTGAGAGAGTCTAAAGCAGGAAGTGGTTATGAAAATAGTAATTTTGCAAAAAAATCTGAAGTAGCGAAAACGACGAGCAAAAACCAACTTGCTGAAAGCTGAAACTCCATGTGTCTTGAAAGTTTATTAAAGTAAACACGACGTATCATTCGTATAACACAAATAAGAGGGAGAATTATAAATCGAATTGGGCAAAGCAAAAGTACGGTTCAGAATAAAATTAATATATGAAAGGAAATATGTATTTTCATAGGTACGAGAGTGTAGGCTGAAAAAGTATTATAAACTATTATTCAAAAATTTCGACAAAAATTTAAAAAAGAATTAAATCAACGAGGAGTACAAAGATAAGTATATTTATATTAAAATTTTGAACAAATTTAAACTTAGGGAAAGATGAAATCGAAAAAAATACTTTCAGAAGCTTCAGGTTCGTAATGGAGAGGGTCGAAAATTGACGACGATCGTCATGAGGCGATCTCGTGAATCGAGGCAAGGAAATTAGTCGGATGATCAAAACATACATACGCCTAGGATATGAATCTGAAGGATCTACGGGGAAACTCCTACGATCGACCAACTAAAGATGACGAACTAAGCGCTAAGACTTTCTAAGGAGCTAGACGGAAACGAAATGCGTTCAGCTTGGTCCGAAATCGATGACCCAAGCGAACGACTAAAGGAAATTCTAGAAGTCTAATATGGTCAAGGGTAGACAAGGGCCACTAAGGTAACTCCTACGACGATCAAGTCAATTGCTAGAAGGGAGTCTAACTAACAATCAGGGGCCTCTAACTAGCAAGCACAGACGTCTAACTAAGTCTTCTTACCACCTAGTGTCATAAGAAAACGACTAGACTCAGGGCTTATTACTCGGATGTTGCAATTTATTTAATGGACATTCCGTTATTATCGTTATTCCGTTAATTCGCAATTGCAAGACTGAACCTGCATGGGCCACCAACAAAACCTGTCACGCCCCGCTTCCCAAAAATATGGAGGTGAAGCGTGAGAAGGTCCGCTCAGACTTGAAGCTGCAAAGCTGCAAGTCCGATAAGCGTCAATCAAATTTAAAACTGCAGGTCCTTGCAACGCTAACGAAATAAAGATAATAATAATGAAATGAGACAAAAGAGATATCTCAGAATATCCATAATAATAAATCTCAACATCACAGAAAAAGCCACCAGGCTAAAAGAAAAGAGTCTAAAAGAGGCCCCATCATGGCCAACAAAAGTACAAGGTACAGCAACAAAGTAATGGTGCAAGCACCGACATCTAACAGCAACCTAAAGCAAAAGCAACACAAACAGTCTCTAAAACTGGTCTCCAGTGTCCACGAACTCCCCGACGAACGTAGGCTCAGGCTCAGCATCAGCAAACACCTCGACCTCAACAAATGTCTCTGGCTCAGGGTCTAACATGTGACACCCAAAAGAGCAAGGGGCACATGTCAGCAAGTCTGGAAGACTTGTGCAAGGAAACTGAAAGTAGGTACAAGTAGAGCAACCTAGCAGTTCTAGCATGATGCAATGACATGGAAGTTAAAGTAATGAGTGCAACAAGTAAAGTAAGGTACGAGCATGGCATGGCATGGATGACAAGTATTACATGAATCATTCACAAGACAAGTACAAGACAAGGAAAGTAAGCACCTCGTGCACAGAGATTCCGCCTTTTGGCTAGAGTGGCTGCGCGGGCCAACTCCTAAGCTCAAGTGATCATTTATCCCTACCCATCCACGTGTGTCGAGCAAGGGCCTTACCCCCGAACGGGAATGCTCGCTTCTGGAACACGAGCCATGAAGTGTTTTATCTTGTTGGTCTTGGGGTGGGTGCACCTAGCCAGACAAGGGAGTACAAGTACGAGTATTGTCGCGTGTGCTACGAATGCGACATTCAAAGCATGGATGACATGACAAGACAAGTAGTAAGGCGTACAGGTAAGGAAAGTAAACGCGACAGTTTAGTATGCATGAACAACAAGTTTTAAGGGTTGGATCTAGCTTCGTTGTCAAGCTAGATCAATTAGGTGACGGATCTATCTTCGTTGTCAAACTAGATCAAGTAGGCGTCTAACCAGCTATCATTTCACTGACTAGTCTCTTTTACGCTAAAAACAAGGAAGTGGCCTAAAAACATGGCCCTACACAAGAGTTGGCAAGTTTCACTTGCCTGCAATTATCACGTCAGGGAAACACCGTCCAACGAGTCCAAAGTCACAATTCCTACGTGCACAAGTCCACCGGCCTACATCCGTTTTATTAATCTTGATTAGTGAATTCTAAAACATTTAAAATACTTTAAAATAATGATTTTTAGTCTTGATTAGCATGCAATTGGGTTGGGGGTCCTAGGGGTGCAAAGCGTTACCTCAACACGACGCGAAAGCTACACCGGTGTCGGGTAGCGACACCGGGGGTTGGAATAATAATATCGCGCTCCAAGTCCAGATTCCAATTAGATTCCTCGCTGGAAATTTCAGAGCAATCAACCGGGGCGACGATTCCAGATTCCAAAGCTCGCACGTGCAACGACGGGCTACGACGTGCGACGACGTCGTACGCGGCAAATCGTCGAAGAGAACGCACCTAGGTGGGGCCCACAGTAGTCCTAGGGACCTTTGGGGGACCCACAATACCTCTGGAGAACTTGGGGGGCCCACGGTGGCAAGCGATGTGACGGGTGCGGGGTTGCGACGAGTGGCTCTCGGTCGTACACAGCCCATGCATGGGATTCCATCGGTCGGACTCATGCGACGGGGCTGTGCAGCGCTTGGGGTCGGTCGCAATGGCGGGTGCGGAGAAGTCCATCGGTCGGGCGCTTGGGGCGGGTCGATCACAGTGCTGTGCGGGCGTTGCAACGTTGCAACGAAGCGGCGATGCAGCGTGAGCGGGAGAGCGCTTCGGTCAGACACGGGGCGGAGCAGGGTCGGTGCGGGCTCTGCGAAGCGGGCTGTGCGGTGCGGGAGTTGGGTCGGAATCTCTCGGTCAGACCGAGACATCCTCTCGATCGGGTAGAGAGATGCGAGCGGACGGCTGTAGCGGGTGCGGAGCGGAGCTTGGTGTGGGTGGTGGCTTCGGTCAAACCGAGGGAACGGGGCGGAATTCTTCGGTCGTGCGGCAGCTGATCGTCGCAACGTTGCGACGAATTGTCGCAACGTCAATTTTGGGTTTTGGAAGAGGCTAGGGTTAATTTCTTGCGAAAATAGGTCGTCCTAGGGGTTGTTTATATAGTGTAGGTGGGTTGACTTGGTCTAGGGCTAAATCTAATAGGATTAGAAGTTCAAAAATATTTAAAATTTGAAATTCAACTTCTCCAACTCACCCAAGGATTTGACTTGGTCCAAATGAGCTGGAAATTGGCTCAAAAATTCTTTAATACGTTTAAAACTCAAATAAATTTTATTTGGCCGAAATTAATTTAAAAATTAATTATTAAAAATATTATAAAACTTGTTAAAAATATAAAAGTGGTCAAATGAACTCCAAAAATTATAAAATAAATATCGTGGTGATCGTGATGACGAAAGTGAGCTAACTAAGAAGACGGAACTCAATTTCGATGTCGGACGATGAAACTAAAAATAGAAACGTCTCCCGTCAAAAGTGAAAGTCGTCACGTCTCATCGAGTAAGATTAAATTGTGGAAAACGACTCGAGAAGTGTCGTTCCAAGATAGTGCCACTATTTAATACTCTCAGAGACGTTCACAACGGCATGTCACACAAAAGTGTTCACAATCAAATAAAGTCTAAAATAAACACGTGCACAGCCAAAAACACGTGCACGAACAACGTACAACGAAATGTGGTCTTTACATCGACCTCAATTTCTTTAGAAGTGATAACGTGCCCAAGAACAACTCCTTTTGTCACCATGAAATGACATTTTTCCCAATTCAATGTAAGATTATTGCCTTGGCACCGTTCTAAGACCTTGGACAAATTAGCTAAGCAATTATCAAACTCGGTGCCATAGACGAAAAAGTCGTCCATAAAGACCTCCATGATATTCTCGATGAAATCCGAGAAAATAGACGTCATACACCTTTGAAATGTGGCGGGTGCGTTACACGGCCCAAACGGCATTCTTCGATAAGCAAAGGTACTGTAAGGGCATGTGAACGTCGTTTTCTCTTGGTCTTCCCGATGCAACGGGATTTGGAAAAATCCGGAGTATCCGTCTAAGTAGCAGCAATATTTGTGCTTAGCTAAGCGTTCGAGCATTTGGTCTATGAAGGGCAGCGGGTAATGGTCCTTCCTGGTGGCTTTATTCAGCTTCCTGTAATCGATATACATGCGCCACCCGGTGACAGTCCTAGTGGAGATTAATTCATCTTTTTCATTTTTTACGACTGTCATGCCCCCTTTTTTAAGGACAACCTGAACGGGACTAACCGATTTACTATCAGAGATGGGATAAATGATGTCAGCCTCTAAAAGCTTCAAGACCTCCTTTTCACCACCTCTTTCATGTTAGTGGTCAACCTCCTTTGAGGCTCAATGGAGGAGGCATCCTTATCCTCTAGGTGAATCCTATGAGTACATATGGTCTTGCTGATACCCTTCAGGTCAGAGATGTTGTACCCTATCACTTTTCTATGAGACCTAAGGATTTTCAGGAGACTCTCTAGCTGGGGTTCGGTGAGGGCCGCATTCACAATAACAGGGTAAGTGGAGTTTTCCTCCAGAAAAGCATATTTCAAATTTGCGGGGAGGGGTTTTAGTTCTACCTGAGGGGGCGTCGTTGATCACTCCATATTTTACACCTTTTTTCTGCATGTTTGCATGCCATTTTGATCGCTCAAATCGTGTTTTTCACGTTTATTCGGCAATATTGCGATGCTTTTCACGATTTGTTGTTTTTGTCGTATTTCAGGAGATTTGGAGCGATTTGGAGTGATTCTGAGATGCACCCACTCTGGAGTGTCACAGACGACTCTCTTGAGGGGTATTTTGCTGTTGGAGAGGAGTGGAAGGAGAAAGAACGTCGTAGGAGCGACGAGGAGGTGATGATATGAAGTTTGGGCATTTTTAGCACTTCACTCGGCCGAGTGAAGGAGCCACTCGGCCGACCATAGGAAGCCCGCTCGGCCAGCCAGATCGGACACGCAACCGAGCAATATCAGCATGCACTCGGCCGAGCATCACCATGCCACTCGGCCGAGCACCGAGTCACCCATCGCCCGAGTGGAGCCAAGACGACGGCAACAAAAGAGACCGAACTCTCTGTTTTTTTCGTCTGTCAGTCCCGATGACTGACTCGGCCGAGTGGAGAAAGACGGTCCGCCCGAGTGACAACCGACGTCTGCCCGAGTGACTGAAGGCCGTCCGCCCGAGTGACCTCCGAGGAGACGACCCCCGAGACCCCCAACTCTCTGTTTTTCTACAGGGTTCTGTAGCGAAAACTACGAATTTGAGGCTGCGCATGGGCATTTTCGTCAGGGTTTTTTGGGCGATTTTGGGGGGTATTTAACCCCAATTTTTAACCTAGTTTTGGAGAGCTTTTCATAACTTTTTGCATCTTTTTAGATTAAATTTTTAGGGATTAGATTTAGCTTGAAGGGAGGAGAGAAAAGTGAGATTTTGTTGCATGATAGCTTGTTCTTCATTGGGTTGTCTCTCTCTCCCTCAAAACCTCCATTTTTATTGATATTTTGAATATTGATATGAATTCCATTGATTTTATTTGTGAATTTCTATTGCATTCTATTATGAATTGTGAGTAGTTCATCGTCTTAGGGTGTAGGGATGAACCCTACGAGCCCAATTTCAAATTTGTGATGAATTGGGGAAACTATTGCTAGGATTGATTAGGGTTAGTTTGGGATTGCTATAATACGAATAGCTAGAGATTCATATCGATTGGGATTTGCAAGAGATTGGATCCCAATTCGATAGGAAGCCCTACATATTCGAATCGGGTTGCAATTGAATTTCTCCGGAATCGGTTTGCAAGAGATTGGACCGAAACTAGGGTTTTTCGATTGGAATTCTATACCAATACCCGTTTGCAAGAGATTGGATGGGTAGGAACTATCCCATCCTTGGTCGTAGCTCGAGTTTGCACGAGAGTGGGCTCGAGATACGATTGAACGATGATGTTGTCCTTCACGCTAGTTTGCCTAGGTTAGGGTTTGCAAGAGATTGGACCCTAACCTAGGTCGGCTATAGACCGGCAATAGCGCGAGAGCGTGAGCTTGGTTCCACATTTAGTTGCAACTAGTTCACCCAAATTTCAAGTCTAGCAATTGTGAAACCTACGAGTCACAATGATGAGATACGGCAAGTAGCAGGGATTCCCTATCCCCTAAGCGTCTTTATTGATTTGTTAATTCCTTTATACATTTAAACGACTGTGACCGCACATTGCGAACATTCTCCCGACTTTCCCTATAGCCAGGTGATTTGAAGAAGAAACTGTTATTAGGCCTCCATGTGTTCGATACCCGCTCGCCGCTACACCGTGCACTTGCGGTAAGACTACGATCGTCGCCGCTCTGGGACGTGTATCCGGGGCGCGATCAAGTTTTTGGCGCCGTTACCGGGGAGGCAATAGTGTTTGATTCCTACTACCTAGCTATTTTTCTTTTTGTTCTATTATTTCTATTTTTATCTTACCCTTCCGTTGTGCTAACTATTTCTTTGAAACTCTGTTTTCCCTTGCATGTACACGAGATCCTCGGCGAACCCCGAAGAGACCCGTTACGGAAGGAGATTTTATGACCCATCCTGAGACCCCCGAAGAATTGGCGGCACGAATGGCGAGGATTATTTCCATAAGAGATAGGCTTCGGCCTAAGACTTCTTCCACGACCTCGTCCATAGCCATGCCGGAGTTGGCGGCCGACAAGAATTTTGAGTTGAAGACCGGATTGGTGGTCCTTATGCAACAAGATCATTTTCATGGGAATTCCCATGAAAACCCTCATTACCACATCCAGCTCTTCCTATCAAAGTGCGCCACCTTCCAAATGCCGGGCATCTCTGTGGATTCTATCAGACTGCGCCTCTTCCCTTTCACACTAAAGGACAATGCATTATATTGGTTGAGGACACAAGCTGAAGGAATCTTCACCACTTGGGATGAGTTGGCGAGTGCCTTCGTCGACAAATTTTACCCGCCCTCCAAGACGGTGAAGATTAGAAGTGATCTCATGTCCTTCAAGTAAGGACCTCAAGAGACTCTCTACGAAGCATGGGATCACTTCAAGGACTTGCAAAATCAGTGCCCTCATCATAGCATTGAGGATTAGGAGCTTGTCCATAGCTTTTACAATGGACTCCAACTGGGGACGAAGCAGATTATTGATGTCACGGCAAATGGAGCCATTTTGTCAAAGACTCCCGATGAAGCTACGGCCTTGCTTGAGGAGATGGCCTCGAACAACCAACAATGGGGGGACGAGCGAGGACATTCTTCATCCTTCTTGAAGCCCACAAGTATCTATGAGGCCAAGGCCGTGGCGGAGCTTTCTAGCAAGTTTGATTCTCTCCACAAGGTAGTGGAGAGATTGGAGAAATTTATTACGGAGCCTCAAGGAGCCCCTCCTACGTCCACGCCGACAAATCATATGAGCGATTGGCAAGACCAATCGCAAGCCATGTATGTAGAAGGAGAGCACGGAGAAGGAGCTTTGGAGCAAGTTCAATACGTCGCGGGGAATTCTGGATATTGGGCCAATCCGGCCGCTAGAAACCATCCGGGTTTCTCATATGCCAATAATGATGGAGCATTGAACCTCCCGCCACAACAACCTCCTCAAGCTCGAGCCCCACCACGTCAACCAAATTATCCACCAAGGGGGCCACCGCAACAAAACTTCCCGCCGAGGCAACAAGTGGGACCTTATAGGCCACCCGGGTACAATCAAGGGTGGAGAAATCCCAACCCACCGCAAGCTCAACAACGCTCAGATTTTGAAGCAAAGGTGGATGAGTTTATGGCAAAACAACGAAAGATCAATGCCACATTGAAGGCGGGACAAGATTCTCTCGCCACCATCGTAGCTCAAATCAGGGAGCAACTTGCGTTGCTCAATAAAAACAATCAACAATTGCCGGCTCAACCCTAGCCGAATCCACGGGGAAACACCTGCCATATTAATGCGGTCGTTGCGGTTACTACACGAGGAGGGAAGGATACCACCCCCCATGACTCAAGTCAAGGAGCCCGTTGTGGAGATTCTACAAGAAAGTGAGCCGGCAATTGAAATTGAGAAAGATAAGGAGTTGCAAGGAGAAGTGAAATCTAGAACGGAGGAGCTTATCGATGAGCACCGATTTATGCCATCGGTGCCCTTCCCTCAGCGGCTAGCTAGAGCCAAGATGGAGAAACGGCTAGCCAAGTTTCTCGAGTATTTGAGAGGGGTGAGCCTCAATATCCCCTTCCTCGACGCTTTAGTGGAAATCCCATCTTATGCCAAGTTCTTAAAAGACTTAATCACGGGAAGGAAGAGGAAGGAGAAGATAATGCTCGCGGAGGAAGGGACTTGATTCACCAAGAGGGAAAAGGAGCCCGCCAAGCTTAAAGATCCAGGGAGTTTCCGGATTCCTTGCACTCTAGGCAGCGTCCCCCTACAAAAGGCATTAGTAGACTTGGGGGCTAGTGTTAGCCTCATGCCTCTCTCCATGTTCCGTAAGTTGAATACCGGCACGGATTTGAAGCCTACCGACATGCGGATTCAACTAGCGGACGGGAGGATTACAAGACCGGTTGGGATAGCGGAGGACATCCCACTCCAAGTTCCGGGGGGAATATGTTTGCCATGCGATTTCGTGATAATGGACATCAAGGATGAGGGCGATACATCACTCATACTCGGACGCCCGTTCCTCGCCACCGCCGGTGTCATCGTTGATGTGCGGGAGGGGACCCTTACCTTGAACGTCGGCAACATCGAAGTGGAGCTTCATATACCGAAGGCAATGAAGCACATGCTGCATCACGAAGAGCTAGATTACATGGCCCTCCTTGATGAGGTCATTGAAGAGGCGATACCCCATTCCATCGGCACACCCCACGAAGATAGCTTCGAAGAAGGCCCATACTTGGCCGAAGAAGAGAAGATGGAGCACTCCCCCGATATCTCCATGGCAATTAATGATGGCGACACTGATGTCGCAAGAATACAGGAGCTCTGCAAGCTCTCGAAGTTGAGGACTCCAAAGAAAGCTCCACTGATACGACAATCGGTGTCACCGGCGAAGAGGAAGACCGGAGCAAGATCTAGCTTGGGGGAGCGAGCCCCCAACATTGCCCATGACGAAGGGGTGCTGAGGAAGACCGCACCCCACCATGATACAAATCCGAGTGGTCTTCCAAGCAAGTTCGACGGGTGCATCTCGTATGCACCCAACATCAAGCGTTAATTGAAAATCAATAGGGGTCGAGCTCAAGACCAAAAACGAGCACTTGTCGGGAGGCAACCCGACGGTTATCGCAATTTTCTTTTTTTAGTTTTTATTTTTGTTTTAGACTTTATTAGTGTTTTTGAGACGTTCGCCCGAAAAATATTGACAACGGGTCCTATTTTCTTTGACAGGAGAGGGGAAGGGGATATCTATCGTATGGAGGATGACTAAGGCGAAGAAGAGCGCTCCAGGAACGCGTTCAAGGCTTAGGAGAAGAAAGAAATCAACTGGAGAAAGAAAAAACAGAGACTAGAGCCAAAACGGAGCATCACAGCAGAAAACAGGGCCTCACTCGGCCGAGTACCTTATCCACTCGGCCGAGCAAGCAACATCGTCCGCCCGAGTGGCACACCAACGAGGGAAGTCTGTTGCACCCAACTCTCTGTTCTTTTTTCAATTTCGGTATAAATTGCCACTCGGCCGAGTATATATCTTCACTCGGCCGAGTGAAACTGATACGCTCCTAGGGCGAAAATTGCCGAGTAGCTTGTGCCACTCGGCCGAATGGACTTTTTCCACTCGACCGAGGGTGGTAAAGCCACTCGGCCGAGTCATAAGCGGCGAGGAGTTTTCAAAAAAATATGTTTGTTACGATCACTCGGCCGAGTCGTAACTAATCCTACATAAGCTGACGCGGGCTCGGCGCGGAATTCGAAGCGACACAATTTCTCGCAGCGCCCGAGCCCGCGCCTCTTCAGCCCTCGCTCACTCGCTGCGACCACCCCATCGCCCGAGTCCGCCCCGCCGCCGGTCCGACCGCCGCGCCGCCGACGGCCGACGCCGACCCCCCTCACCGCCGGCGACTCCCTCGCCACCGGCCGACCTCCGGTAACCCCTATTTCTCCCGTTTTCTCCATTTTCTCCTATTTTTTTGACGATCCGTGCACCTATCGAGCCCCTACATCAAATTAATTTCCTTATCTATCTATTATACCCCTAACCCCCCATGTATTTTGAATTTTACACGCTGATATCGTTGTTTGATGTGTAGGCAATCTTGGGGAGCTTGGGGGAGCTTAGGGGAGCTTCCGGGGCACGCTTCTGGCCTTGTGGAGTAGGCGTCTTCGCACGCATCCGCTGATTTGCTCTCGCGACGTGTTCAGGTACCATCGTTCCATTTATTTTAGCACGCCGCACTTTTTAGTTGTTGGGTGATCACTCGGGGCACACATGGCGCCCCGAACACGGCCACGCACTAGGAGAGCTTCCGCCAAGCGGAAACGGCCGGATGAGCCCGGCCCCTCCCACGAGATGGAGCACTCTCCTCTGCCTACACCACCTCACCCCACACAGCCACAGCCTGTCGATCCAGTCCACCCACAGCCACTTCCAGCCGAGCCCCCACACCCACAGCCACCACCGGCTCCTATCGTCGGGCCGCTGGGTATTACGTTCCGAGATGACGCACATCGCGTCGCTTTTGAGCGTATCGCCCAACGCTCGATAGTGCCCTCCAGGTTCGCGCACCTTGCTGACCTAGACCACCTGGGGGTACTCAAGGGCATGCTCACGTTGTACGACAACATGGGTTGGCGAGACTTTCTTTCCGTATCGGCGGACACCTACGTCCGTCTGACACTCGAGGTGCTCAGCTCAATCGCCCGGACCGCTGAGGGATGCTCCTTCCGACTTATGGATCGAGAGTGTCAGATCACTCTCGATATGCTTCGAGCATTCTTTCAGTGGCCTGCAGTCCCCACACCCGACCGAGCCTACGCCCCCACACACATCCCTCCCCCATCCTTCGATTAACACGCCTTCTGGGCCCGGATCACAGGTTTACCACCGGCCTTTGACCCTAGTAGGGCCAAGGCCTCGGCCATTGTCCACCCCTGCCTCCGCATAGCACAGCGCCTTATGGCGACCACTTTTCTTGTGAGGTATGAGCCTGGGACGATGTCTACGCCTGAGCTCTATATGCTCTATGCGATGACGCGCCCCAGAGTTCTTGATAGGGATGGTGTCACGTTGGTCCCCGCCGTAGAGATTGACTTCGCTAGTTGGTTTTTGGACCGCATCATCGTATCGGTGGGCGCTCGCTCCCCGATATGTTACGGCGGTCCGATCACTCTGCTAGCCCTGATGACCGGCAAGGACCTTCCGACTGACCTGTGACGAGCCCCGGGCCCCACTGCACTATCGATAGACGTCATGGCCCGGATGAAGATGCTTCACCCGCATGGCCAGCAGCACTGGGTTTGGTTGCACGGTCCGTACGGTGCTTACTACATGATCCTTCCGAGCCCCGCTCGGACACACATAGGACCAGCACACGACGACTGGCTTCCGGCGATGGATCTCCTGATCCCCACCGCCTACGTGCTAGAGGCCGAGGGAGCTAAGCCTGCACCACCTGCACACCCTGCACCGCCAGCTGACCCTGTGTTCCCTCAGCCTGAGCCTACACTTTCTGCCGCTCCCGACACTTCTGTCACCACTTCTGCCAGTGTCGGGAGTACACTTGCTGAGCCCACGCCCGCCACGTCTACCACTACCACCACCACTGCTGTGCCCCTGTCGGTCGAGCCACTCACCTCTTTGCTACCCGAGCGTCCACCCACCATACTTGAGAGCGGCGAGCCTTCTTTCGCTGCTGTCGTGGAGACCATGGCCAGTATGATCTCCGCTAGGGTTTCCCCTTTTGGACCCCACACTTCCTCCCAAGCGGTCGACCCCTCTGTCTCCACCGTAGCTGTTCTATCTGAGAGCGTCGTGACGTCTGTTCCCACGTCTGTGTCACTGACCTCTCTTGCCGCCTCGTCACCGATTTTGTCTTCCACTCCCACTGCTGCTACTTCCACCTCACACCAACCTGCGTCCCAGCCTCGCACCAAGGCTGGGCATCCACTAGTGAGCACAGCACCTGTACCACCCATGCCTGCTGTCCCGATCACCTACACCGCCCGTATTAGACAGCCCCGACCAGCTCAGCCTAGACCTGTTCGTCCCTCCGCTCCACCACCCCCTAACACCTTAGTTCAGATCGTTCGCGCTCTTGAGGGGGCATTAAGTGGACTCCGGGGCGATTTTAGGGCTCTGTCTTCCACAGTCACCGCCATGTAGCACCGCCTCGAGCTACTTCCTAGCATTCACTTTTGCCTCACCCAGATCCTCGAGCGACTGCCACGACCACCACCCACCCAGCAGACTGTCACATGTCCACCACCCCCCCACCCCCACCTCCGCCTCAGGACGGAGATGGCGCAGCCCCACCAGCTTAGGCACACCCTTGATGCCACTGATTTTTTGTCGTTATGCTGCCCATTCTCTGCTTGGTCCTGCTACTTTTTGCCCACCCCCTCTCCTCCCCTCACTATTTTTGTCAACATTTTGATCATATCATCCTATTTTCTTTTTTCGGGAGTGAGGGAGAGTATTTTTGGTGACACACACATATCTGCATCACTCTTATCCTCACATGCCTCACATTCGCATCATATTTTTCATTTTGTTCTTTTTTATTTCTTTTTCACATGCATGCATACCCACCCCCCTCCCATTTCACATCTCTCGGTGTGCCACACTTCGCACATTGAGGACATTGTGCACTTTTGCTTGGGGGAGTGAGTTCTCACGCTTTTTGCTTTTGTCACCCCTTATTTTCAGTTTTTTTTTCCACTTTTTCCCCCATTTCTCATCACTTTTTCATTTTTTTACCATGCATCACGGTTTTCTTATTTTTCTTGTGTGCCGCATTGTAAATAGTTTTTATTTTCGTTTATCTTTATTTCTTTCATCTTTTGCTAGAGATGACTTTTCTGTGATGATGATGACGTGGTGTTAGCTTCTCTCTATATGCATGATGTATTTGTCATGTCATAGTGTTTTTATTGCTGATATCATATGCTATGTCCTGCCTTGCGTTTAGAAATAGTAACCCACTTTCTTTTGGTGTATGAAAATGGATGAAATTCTATTATTAGCTGATGTCTGATGATTCATATGTATGCTATCGTAGAAAACACACCAAGATTCACGCATTGATGCTTATATCTGGAGTACTGCTTTCCTTTCCCTCATATCACTTCTATATGCATGATTTGTACGTTTCACTTCAGGTTGATTGAATTGTTGCTAGCAATGATAAATCTGGATTAGTTTACTTTTTTGAGATTAAACTGAGTAGATTATATTACCCTACTGAAGTTGTCGTGCACGTCCTATAGTGTGAACTGAGAGATACATTTATTTCTTTCTCCACATATCTTGAACATTATTTCTCTATTTTAAATTCATTGGTGAATCTCCCCTTAGCGATTCTATTATTGTCATTCCTCCGTTATTAAAATCACATGCTCCAAGTTCCCTAAAATCCAAAGAAAAAAAATACTTGTATATCCTTCTCTTTGATTTGGGATCATTGTGTATATATGCTATCGAAAAAAAAACAAAAAAAAGAAAAAAAAGAAAAAGAAAAAGAAAAAGATTTGAGAATAAGAAAAGAAAAAGATTTGAGAATAAGAAAAGAAAAGAGAAAAGTAGTTCGAAAACGATCCCATCTCATATACTTTGTCTCTTTCTTCCCTCTTTTGTTTTATTTTTGAATTTTGGAGATTCATAAAAATGGGGATGTAAATATCGTTTCGTATATGCCACCACGCTTATAGATAAGCTTGGGGGAGAGAATCCAATGATGTGTGAGAGAGTGACTACTTGACGGTGCATGACAACCTAGGCTAAGTAATATTTTATACTCGGTGAGATTGCTAAAGTTTTACGAAATCCAGAAATCTACGCTTAGCATTCATTTCATGAAAACCACACTTTTTCCATTCTTACTACTCTATCGTGTGATATCTCTTATACTCCTTATAGAAAGCATTCAATTGAAAAGTGTGTGATCTACGATATTGTATACCGCTTTAGATGCTTCAGACGATGTTAATCTTAGAATTATTCCATTTTTCATGCTATATTGATATTCTTGGGTTTTCTATTTCAAATGCATCATTATACTATGGTATCAAAATAAAAGACTTTGACATGTGTTTTATATTCGATGCATGCTATATGAGTAAGCAAAACCCACGTCCTGAGAAAAACGATCTAGCAACTTCCCTCTTCATTTTCTATTTTGTTTTTCGTTTTCCGTTTTCCACCTTTCCGCCGTTTTCGTTATCTTTATCCACCGGGTTCACTTTTTACTTATCTTCCTCGAGGACGAGTAAGAGGTAAGCTTGGGGGATTTTGATCTCTCCATATTTTACACCTTTTTTCTGCATGTTTGCATGCCATTTTGATCGCTCAAATCGTGTTTTTCACGTTTATTCGGTAATATTGCGATGCTTTTCACGATTTGTTGTTTGTCGTATTTCAGGAGATTTGGAGCGATTTGCAGTGATTCTGAGATGCACCCACTCCGGAGTGTCACCGACGACTCTCTTGAGGGGTATTTTGCTGTTGGAGAGGAGTGGAAGGAGAAAGAACGTCGTAGGAGCGACGAGGAGGTGAAGATATGAAGTTTGGGCATTTTTAGCACTTCACTCGGCCGAGTGAAGGAGCCACTCGGCCGACCATAGGAAGCCCGCTCGGCCGGCCAGATCGGACACGCAACAGAGCAATATCAGCGTGCACTCGGCCGAGCATCACCATGCCACTCGGCCGAGCACCGAGTCACCCATCGCCCGAGTGGAGCCAAGACGATGGCAACAAAAGAGACCGAACTCTCTGTTTTTTCGTCTGTCAGTCCCGATGACTGACTCGGCCGAGTGGAGAAAGACGGTCCGCCCGAGTGACAACCGACGTCCGCCCGAGTGACTGAAGGCCGTCCGCCCGAGTGACCTCCGAGGAGACGACCCCCGAGACCCCCAACTCTCTGTTTTTGTACAGGGTTCGTCACTCGGCCGAGTGATATTTGTCACTCGGCCGAGTGAGCCGCACTGCCTGTAGCGAAAACTGCGGATTTGAGGCTGCGCAGGGGCATTTTCGTCAGGGTTTTTTGGGCGATTTTGGGGGGAATTTAACCCCAGTTTTTAACCTAGTTTTGGAGAGCTTTTCATAACTTTTTGCAGCTTTTTAGATTAACTTTTTAGGGATTAGATTTAGCTTGAAGGGAGGAGAGAAAAGTGAGATTTTGTTGGATGATAGCTTGTTCTTCATTGGGTTATCTCTCTCTCCCTCAAAAACTCCATTTTTATTGATATTTTGAATATTGCTATGAATTCCATTGATTTTATTTGTGAATTTCTATTGCATTCTATTATGAATTGTGAGTAGTTCATCGTCTTAGGGTGTAGGGATGAACCCTACGAGCCCAATTTTGAATTTGTGATGAATTGGGGAAACTATTGCTAGGATTGATTAGGGTTAGTTTGGGATTGTTATAATACGAATAGCTAGAGATTCATATCGATTGGGATTTGCAAGAGATTGGATCCCGATTCGATAGGAAGCCCTAGATATTCGAATCGGGTTGCAATTGGATTTCTCCGGAATCGGTTTGCAAGAGATTGGACCGAAACTAGGGTTTTTCGATTGCAATTCTATACCAATACCCGTTTACAAGAGATTGGATGGGTAGGAACTATCCCATCTTGGTCGTAGCTCGAGTTTGCACGAGAGTGGGCTCGAGATACGATTGAACGATGATGTTGTCCTTCACGCTAGTTTGCCTAGGTTAGGGTTTGCAAGAGATTGGACCCTAACCTAGGTCGGCTATAGACTGGCAATAGCGCGAGAGCGTGAGTTTGGTTCCACATTTAGTTGCAACTAGTTCACCCAAATTTCAAGTCTAGCAATTGTGAAACCTACGAGTCACAATGATGAGATACGGCAAGTAGCGGGGATTCCCTATCCCCTAAGCGTCTTTATTGATTTGTTAATTCCTTTATACATTTAAACGACTGTGACCGCACATTACGAACATTCTCCCGACTTTCCCTATAGCCAGGTGATTCGAAGAAGACACTGTTATTAGGCTTCCCTGTGTTCGATACCCGCTCACCGCTACACCGTGCGCTTGCGGTAAGACTACAATCGTCGCCACTCCGGGACGTGTATCCGGGGCGCGATCAGTCGTACCCCCGTCATCTCTTGTCTGTGAGAAAGATGCGTCTTCGATCTCGGGTTCAGAAGGCGGAAATTCTTCGTTTGCGGAATTATAGGAGGAGCAGGGAGATGATGCTGCGTCGTGGCAGATGTCTGCAGGTTCCGATCCCGTGGCACACTTGTCAACAGAGGCAAGGTTTTCAGGTATGCGTTCGCTATCAAACATAAAATCTGGAGTACTTCCCTGGTCAATGTGGTTTTGTGATGGTGATGAGTCTGGGTACTCCTCATAGGCATATTCTTCATACGTTGAGATCTACGGAAGGCTGTCTTATAGAAATGTAATGTATCTCCCTCGTACCGCACATAAATTCCATCAGCTACGGCGACACCATCTAGGGTGTCCGCATTATGGAAAGCAGTTGCGATGAAAATCGAGAGCTCTTGCGTAGCTGGGTTGTCCGTAGGGAATTCAACTGGGCCATGGGCCCATACGTCAGCTACCACGCTCTCTAATATCTCAAGCATCTGAGAATTGTGTAGTGACTCCAATTGATGAGCCTCTCCCCAATATGCATCAACAGGTGGGGCCTCAATGGTTTGAAGGAGCATCACGTTCTCTTCAAAGCTTACTCGAATATCATCTTCAATGGTACCTGCATCAGAAACCTGGTTCATTAAATGATCCATGACTAGTTGCTGATTTGCGTTACCTGCAACATAGGTTCCTAAGCCAATAAATCGAACTGCATCGATCAGTTCTCTAGCTACGCATTCAACCATGGACTCGTCCATGCGTAAGTCTTGGAAGCCGTGTGACCGGCGCCCCGTTTACGGTTTGGGCGCGGTGTCGTTTTACCGCAAGTGCACGGTTAGTGTAGGGTGCGGGTTTATCGAACTCAGGGAGGTGGATGGCTTGAATGGCTACTAGCCTCGCCTAGGTCGTGTGCTAGCTACGCAGATAGTATGGGTGAAGTGTAGAAATAAAAGAAAGAAATGAAAAAGACACGAAACGAATCCCCGCTAACACGGGCTAGAGGACTCATGACACTTGGCATTTGACTTGACCCAGGGTGAGACATTGCCCCAAAAGGTGGTACCTAGCATCCATGGCCCAATATTCCGGTCGGTGCCAAGCACGCTAGGCCTACCCGGTTCCGGACGGTGGGCATTCCCATGTCCATTAACACCTTCCGCAACCGGGAGCATTAAGGCCACAATGATATCTCCCAACACTTCGTCCAAGCCGTTCCCACGCGCGAGGACTCCATGTCTACACTAGGGGCGTGAGCTATGGCTAGGGAGTCAACCGCCAAGTTTATTCCCCCTTGGCCCGACGGTGACAATGAAACACCCCCGCGTAACCCTAATGGCCAAATAGGTCGAATGTGATTTCTAGCAATACATCGAAGCGGATCTTGACTGGACAAGCACCGGACCCCAACCCCCAACACAACTAGTGTGTTGCCATGCGAATTGGACCCAGATTGCTAGAAATCCCCATTGACACATTTCATTGAACACATGTGCAACCAAGCCAAATGTAACAACCCAAGCATCAATCCTACTCTAACCCGTATTAGGGTTCATCAACACTACTCAATGGTGAGAAACATAAAAATAAGCAACATAAAAGAGATACAAAACGTTCACCATCAAGAAAACTTAACACAATACAAAACAATAGAAAATAGGAGGAAGAAATACTTATCATGAGTTTGAATCTTCAATCCAATACAAGATTTATTACAATAGAAAACATAATCTAACCTAATCTAAAACTCCCAAGAAATGGGAGGAAAAGTTGCGGAAAAAATGCTGGAAGAACCCCCCAAGTCGTGCCCCAAAAGTCCTATAAATAACCCTCACAAAACCCAATCAGTTCGGGTCCAGAACTGTCAAAACAGGCCCACCCGATCGGGTGGAAACTCACCCGATCGGGTGGAATAAACAGAGACTACGAAACTGCTGAAATTGACTT
This sequence comes from Scilla litardierei, assembly GCA_030789695.1. NCBI lineage: Eukaryota > Viridiplantae > Streptophyta > Magnoliopsida > Asparagales > Asparagaceae > Scilla > Scilla litardierei. Next base: position 107,225,313 of record CM061137.1, on the reverse strand, counting down.
CAACCGATCGGTTGGACTCCCAACCGATCGGTTGAAGTGAAATTTCAGACAGCAGCCAATTTCAGCACATAGCTGCGCTCAGAAAATTCCAGAAAAATCTAGAAAAATCGGATTTGGGTCTGCGACCTATCGTTGGAAAGCTAACGACGATGTCGACGCTAGAAAAATAAGAGATCACCCAAAATCCTTCTGGAATGATAGTAGATCTTCAATGAGTGCATCAGCAGCGCGCAACGGCGGAAGAAAAGGCCACCCGATCGGTTGAAACATCAACCGATCGGGTGAGCCGCTTGTTGCTTTGGCCATCGGGCTTCGGGAGCTTCAACCGGGTGCAGAGGAGAGCGGGTGGCGTGACCGGGTCGTCCTTTGGAGGAATCGGCTACAGATGAACCGATCGGGTGAAGGTCACCCGATCGGTTGGAATTCAGCTCCATTTTCCCGAGAACTCTGTTGGGATGAACCGGTCGGCAAACCGGTCGGTTGACTTTGCTCCTCGCTCCAACTTCAGTCCGGGTCGTGCACGCGTGCATCACCCGATCGGTTGGATGTGTCCAACCGATCGGGTGGGGGCTGAAAAGTGGCAATCTTGGTCGTTTGACCCCCTGGATCACGCGTGACTCCTCCCGTTGCTCCGGGGACTCATAATATCGTCGTTTTATGTCCCAAATGCTAGAAATTCCTGTAAAATACCAAAAACATGGAAAAGTGAAAGGAAACAAGAAAACACGAGAAAACGAATACAAGACGACGGTAAATAACGGAAAAACACGGAAGAAAACATGCACAAATATATGAAATATAAACGCACGTCAAAATCCCCCAAGCTGAACTCTTCCTCGTCCTCGAGGAAGACGAGTGAGAGTAGGAGCTCGGAGAGTTAAAATAGAGAGAAAGAGAGAAAAAGAGAACTCAATATCCTAGATCGCCCGTCAGGGCCAACAAAATCAAAAACGACGCACCAAGCAAGAAAACGCAAAATCACATCACTAAACCAAGGAATACGAGTCCAGACAAGCGCCGTGGGCCCACGCGGTGAAGCGCGAGTGAGTGCGGTCGTGTGCTAGTAGACGATGTCACTATCTACGATGTGCAATAAAGCTCCATATACACATACCCAAAGAAAGACCCAAATATCGATTCAATTTGAAATTGCGGTGAATATTAGCTCAAGCATGCATGAGAAGAGTATAAGAATAGAAGCGTATCATGCATCAGGGATTCCACAGCTAGGGACTAGGAAATCACCACACTATAGCCTAGGTAATCGCTAGAAGGTCCCTATGCCAAGTGTTTTCGAAAACGATGGAGGTTGAGAAGATGTGGAGTAGAACACTCGGTGCAAATTCTCGCCTTCCCTTTATTCTCGGCAAGTAGGAAAATATTCACACAAGAATTTTTTTTGGATTTTGGGTATTTGTATTTTTTTTGCCTTTTGGATATACATATTTTTTTTCTCTTCATTTCTTTTTGGGTTTTTCTTTTCTTTTCTCTTTTTTTTTGGATTTTTGGATATTGGGATATATACATGTGTACTCTCCCAAGTGGGAGAACAGTACACGACGAGGGGATTTGCACCAAGTAAAATAAAAATGAAATCGGATTCTAAACACTTGGGCAACGGAGATATTTTTCGCTAATCAGAGCATAGGCTAAATGGGTTATCCTAGTCCTTATTTGTGGAATCCCGACACATGCGAATTGAAGTACACGATATATATATATAGCATGCAGAAGCAGACAGGGGAAATAAATACCGCATATTCAAATCGAAGCATGATAATCTAGGGGTCATTCCTGGACAGGTATATAAAGTAAAATCACAAAGTAGAAGCACACCAAACAGCTAGGCACGACGCACGACTCACAAAAAGCTAAGTGGACCCGCGATGCATGAAATGCAAGAGGACTCGATATCCTAGGGTTAGTGAATGTGATTATCGAAGCCGTGCAAGGTGTGCGTGTGATTTTCGTGGCAATTCGTCATAAGGTTCATCTCTAGGAGAAAGAGATAAAAAGAAGAAAAGAAAAAAGCAAAAGAAAAACACGGAGAAAAATGACTCAAATAACGAAGAAAAAGAGACAAATGACGCACGAAGTGCGACTCTCCCAAGCTGAAACTTGCGTTGTCCTCAATGCAATAGTAGTGAATACGGGAGGGCAATGAAAATGAGGGGAGTGACGCACCGACACAAAAAATGAAAAACATGAAAAACACACGAACGAAACTAAAAACAAAGAAAAAGAAACATACAAAATAAAAGATAGAAAACGCAACGAAGGACTCAAAGACACAAACACACGACAACGACACACGAAAACATGCACACAAAAGTCGATTTCCCCCAAGCTGAACATGACAATGCCAGCGAAATGATAGGATCAATGTGATGCAGAAATATGCAAGGGGGAAAATCGGAAAAGAAAGAAATCAGAATGCAGGAGAGACAGTGCTCGTTCTCCTCGGAAGAGGATGGGGGTGAAATGATAGAAGGGCACGACATGAAGGGTTATTAAGATGCAAAAGCAAATCCTAGATACGCTCCCCTCGCTAATGAGAGGAGATGAGGTTATTCAAATCTAAACTAGAAAGCGGTAAATTTTTACACTACTGGATTAGGATACACCTGAGCATAGGCGGATCCAAGATCTGAAGTGGGGCAGGTAGCTGCTTTAACTGGTCCTTCTGTGGCTCCGCCAGAAGCGCTGTGCCACGTGTGCCAATGGACCCAAGCAATGCACCTCCAAGCATCCCTCATAGGTGTCCACCTGTGACCTGCAAAAGACGAGGTGCATTAGTTCATGGCAAGAAATTATTTCCCAAAATAAATGTATCCCAGAGATAATCGTCAACATGAGATGGAAAAATAATAAAAGGGTGACGAATACTCCCTGAGAATGGGTCGCTATCCTCTGTACTAGTGATGACCAAATCCTCGCTCTCCATGAGAAGTGGCTCTCCAGGTAGTGACGCACCGCAGCATACCTCAAGGGAAATAGATCATGTGTCCTGCAAGAGATATGTCGTGTCAAAAATATATGAGTCTAAAGAAATAGGACGTGAAAAGCGAGACTCAAATGTGGAGTGAGAGTGAGTATGAAAATCTCCCTGAATAGGGGCAATATGCTCAAGTAGATGCTCAGCCGCAGAAGAAGTGGAGCGTGACGGTAGAGGTAGATGTGGCTCGGGCCCCATGAAGTGGATGATCGTATCTAAGCCCTCATGCACATCCTCCTCGACGATATGCTCATGCTCCTCCATCTGCCCGATGTCCTGAATGACATCCTCATGGTTGACCACCGACCAAGGAGGAAGCTGTGACAGAGATGGCTCTGGAGGTGGATGTGGAGCGGACCCCTCGTATGTGGTCGTAGTGTCCTCGTCCTCACGTACATCCTCCTCGCCGGTATGCATAATCTCTGTAAACTCCTCAGTGCTCTCATAGGACTCATGTGGGGTATCCAAATCAAGACAAGAAATCTCTCCCACATATCCTAGATAAATCTCCTCATCCTCACTATCATCATCAAAAAATGCTTCGTCATCCAAGTGGTAGTGATGGAAAAATGGGGTATCGGCTTGAGATGTGTCTATGGTGGCCGATGGCATGGTGGTCTCAACCATGAAAGTGGGTATATCCTCTCCTTCATCCCCTCTCCTCGGTGTCGGCTCGGTGATTGGTACCATTAAGTTTTGTAATATTTGGCCTTGGTTAAACATGGCACTTTCAAGGAGAGACACGAGGCTTGATTCTTCTTGTGTTTGTGGAGGGGTATAAGGTTGAGGAAATGGATGGGAGGTGTTTGGGCTAAGGTTGTGGGAAAATGTTTGGCCTTGGAGTGGGGGGAGGCTCTCAAGCGTAAATGGGCAATCATAATACACGTGCCCCGCCATCCCACAAGTCTCACAAACCACAACTGGATAAGGATCGTATCCTCCCATCTGAGCATCGAAATTTGATCTCCACATGGCAATATCAAAGATATCTGGACAACAAAAATAAGAAAACTAGAGAGGAGCGTCAATAGTACAAGAGAATAACAAAAAGATAATATAATGGTGGGGGAAAAATTTCTTGGTTATTGAATATATTTTTTTAAAAAAAAGAAAAAGAAATTTTTTATTCGTGTTTTTATGCGTAGTCTAACGAACCCAAGCTAAGCTAATATCAAACCGAACGCCTCCCCGGCAACGGCGCCAAAAACTTGACCGGCGCCCCGTTTACGGTTTGGGCGCGGTGTCGTTTTACCGCAAGTGCACGGTTAGTGTAGGGTGCGTGTTTATCGAACTCAGGGAGGTGGATGGCTTGAATGGCTACTAGCCTCGCCTAGGTCGTGTGCTAGCTACGCGGATAGTATGGGTGAAGTGTAGAAATAAAAGAAAGAAATGAAAAAGACACGAAACGAATCCCCGCTAACATGGGCTAGAGCACTCATGACACTTGGCATTTGACTTGACCCAGGGTGAGACATTGCCCCAAAAGGTGGTACCTAGCGTCCATGGCCCGATATTCCGGTCGGTGCCAAGCACGCTAGGCCTACCTGGTTCCGGACGGTGGGCATTCCCATGTCCATTAACACCTTCCGCAACCGGGAGCATTAAGGCCACAATGATATCTCCCAACACTTCATCCAAGCCGTTCCCACGCGCGAAGACTCCATGTCTACACTAGGGGCGTGAGCTATGGCTAGGGAGTCAACCGCCAAGTTTATTCTCCCTTGGCCCGATGGTCAGAGGCGGTCTTTCTCCCGCCGATGACAATGAAACACCCTCGCGTAACCCTAATGGCCAAATAGGTCGAATGTGATTTCTAGCAATACATCGAAGCGGATCTTGACTGGACAAGCACCGGACCCCAACCCCCAACACAACTAGTGTGTTGCCATGCGAATTGGACCCAGATTGCTAGAAATCCCCATTGACCCATTTCATCGAACACATGCCATGCAACCAAGCCAAATGTAACAACCCAAGCATCAATCCTACTCTAACCCATATTAGGGTTCATCAACACTACTCAATGGTGAGAAACATAAAAATAAGCAACATAAAAGAGATACAAAACGTTCACCATCAAGAAAACTTAACACAATACAAAACAATAGAAAATAGGAGGAAGAAATACTTATCTTGAGTTTGAATCTTCAATCCAATACAAGATTTATTACAATAGAAAACCTAATCTAACCTAATCTAAAACTCCCAAGAAATGGGAGGAAAAGTTGCTGAAAAAATGCTGGAAGAACCCCCCAAGTCGTGGCCCAAAAGTCCTATAAATAACCCTCACAAAACACAATCAGTTCGGGTCCAGAACTGTCAAAACAGGCCCACCCGATCGGGTGGAATAAACAGAGACTACGAAACTGCTGAAATTGACTTCAACCGATCGGTTGGACTCCCAACCGATCGGTTGAAGTGAAATTTCAGACAGCAGCCAATTTCAGCACATAGCTGCGCTCAGAAAATTCCAGAAAAATCTAGAAAAATCGGATTTGGGCATGCGACCTATCGTTGGAAAGCTAACGACGATTCCGACGCTAGAAAAATAAGAGATCATCCAAAATCCTTTTGGAATGATAGCAGATCTTCAATGAGTGAATCAGCAGCGCGCAACGGTGGAAGAAAAGGCCACCCGATCGGTTGAAACATCAACCGATCGGGTGAGCCGCTTGTTGCTTTGGCCATCGGGCTTCGGGAGCTTCAACCGGGCGCAGAGGGGAGCGGGTGGCATGACCGGGTCGTCCTTCGGAGGAATCGGCTACAGATGAACCGATCGGGTGAAGGTCACCCGATCGGTTGGAATTCAGCTCCATTTTCCCGAGAACTCTGTTGGGATGAACCGGTCGGCAACCCGGTCGGTTGACTTTGCTCCTCGCTCCAACTTCAGTCCGGGTCGTGCACGCGTGCATCACCCGATCGATTGGATGTGTCCAACCGATCGGGTGGGGGCTGAAAAGTGGCAATCTTGGTCGTTTGACCCCCTGGATCACGCGTGACTCCTCCCGTTGCTCCGGGGACTCATAATATCGTCGTTTTATGTCCCAAATGCTAGAAATTCCTGCAAAATACCAAAAACACGGAAAATTGAAAGAAAACAAGAAAACACGAGAAAACGAATACAAGACGACGGTAAATAACGGAAAAACACGGAAGAAAACATGCGCAAATATATGAAATATAAACGCACGTCACCGTGTAAATGATAAGGAGAGAGACTGAACTCCTCTGAGTCGCTATCAGAGTCACAGGTCCACTGCACTTGCATTACCATCTGCATTATGCCTGATTGGTAAGGAAATAATCGCTAGCTAGAGGAAGATGTTAGTAGCAAGGCAGATAAAATAGAAAGAGAATGAAAATGGTGGAAAGGTGAGAAATGATCGGAATGCTAGAAAACTTCACCAAAATAAAAACACACTGAGATGGAACACTATTGCCGTCCCCGGCAACGGCGCCAAAAACTTGACGCACACGTAGCCTACACCTAGGTTCCACCTGGCGGTATCACGATCGCCAGGCGTGGTATGGCACCTAGGCTACAATTTTGGGCTCAATCCGCAAGCAGATGGTGTCGAGTTATTGTATATAAGATGTCGAATCCCATAGGGACGGTGATAGTGTCACTTGGTTCTCAGTTTATCTCTAAATCTTGAAGTGGGATAGCTGTCGGAGTAAAGGATTTGGTTTGGGTGTTGTTGTTGTGATATCAATAAAAGGGACAATGGTGTTAGGGATCACCACTAGGATCGTTGGGGGTTGATGTTGGGATAGGATCCTTACATTGCATTAAGGTTAGGGAATTAATCCCCCAATTCGTACCACTTTCGTGGGTTAGAATTTCAGGGTATTTCGGTGGCTCTCGTTAATGCAATGGTAGTGGCCGTCAACGTAGCGGTATAGTTCGTCGATGGATCTCCTCAAGGCGCGAGCTGGGCATGGTCACGTGCCTTGGTTGGATCCATCGATTTCCCTATTCGAATCCCTAGATACCCCTTAAGCACATCAATTCCACATACCGTAGGCATGATCTCAGTACGGGTTATCTACGGATTCGGTAGGATCTATCGTAATACAACATTAAATCCTCAATTCAACGTAGGGATCCAAATCTACATATTCCCCTAAGGTCCTAGGGTTAACCCATCAACCCTAGAATAAATCTACTTACACATCGCAATTGTGACAGACAAACACATCAATTCCAAAAGAAGAAAACATTATAGCAATCAAAAGATTAGGGCTAAAAGACTTACATCGAGAATAGATGAACAATAGATCCAGAAAAAATCCGAAATCCAATAGGCAAGAGTAAACAAGAACAAAAGCAATGATCTGTAGTGCCCTGGGAAGCTACTGCACATGTACTAGAGGGGGGGTGAATAGTACTTTTAAATAATAAGGAGTGTTATTCCTAATTATCGTGCAATTAACAAACAACAATGCGGAATAACAACAATCAAGAAATAATGCAAACGCAAACACAATGGATTAATGGGTTCGGATCCACCCAAGTCTCCCCGACTTGTTCCCGGTGATCCTACGTCCCAACCACCCGGATCCCTTCCGGATACTTGAGTTAGAAACCCTAACTCAAGATTTCCAATATGAACACTTGCGAAAACCTCACAAGTGCAATCGACCTACAATCGATGACCGTGACTCCCACAACCCGGGATCACGCAAAACCTCTCACAACCGAGAGTATACAATTCAAATATAACTGAAATGAAATGCTTACCAACAAAATACCTATGCCTTGAGATTTCTTACCAAATTAGGGCAAAGAGGATTTTGATGGAGGAAGAGTCACCAAACCCTAGCTTCAAGAAGATGACCAGCAATGGAAGCCTAGGGATGAGATGGATGACCTAGAATCAAGCCCTTGGCTTGGAAGGCTCACAATCAATGAATCTCTCTTGAGGAATAAGAGTGAGGGAGAGATTCTTGAGAATAGGAGAGCTTGAAGATGAGAGTTGAAAACTTCTCTTTGAATCAATAGAACTCTGAAATAGCAGCCTTGGATCCTATGAAATAACCCCTTCAGGTATTTAAAGGATCAAGTGAAAATGGAGAGAGAAACGTCGCTTTCAAAACTCCAACGGATCTAAATCTGAAGCAGACTAGTCGGTCAAAGAACAACCACTGACCGACTAGTTCATCAACTAGTCGGTCGGTGAGACAACATGGACCGACTAAGAGGTGAACAGTGAACAGATGAAGATTTCAGACCTAGATAACTAGTCGGTCCAAGAAGACTTTCTGACCGACTAGTTTCACAACTAGTCGGTCGGTCAATAAACTTAGACCGACTAAGAGTCAAAAACAAATAGTCTGAATACAAATGATTTAGTCGGTCCAAGAACAAATGTTGACCGACTAGATCAATAACTAGTCGGTCACCAAACGTTCTTAGACCGACTAACGATAAACAGTAGCTTAGGAGAAATTTAGTATGAACAGTAAGTCACAACTAGTCGGTCAAAGAAGCATCACTGACCGACTAGTTCACAAACTAGTCGGTCGGTGAGTCAACGTAGACCGACTAACTGTAAACAGTAAAGTCCAAGAAATTAAGGAATCAAACTAGTCGGTCCAAGAAGAGTTGCTGACCGACTAGATCACCATCTAGTCGGTCAGTACTTATTCTTGTACCAACTAACATGCACAAACAAGTCCGAATCGAAGCGCGATGCTTCGAGGAAGTTAGAATGAACTTGTACTAAGATCCTAGAGCTACGATATGAGCGAAATGAAGATATAGATGTAAGAATTACTCAAGGCTTAACATTCTATAGAACGAAGCTAAAAGACTATAAAATAAACCTTAGCGATCCGTCTTCAAAGCTTCAATCTTCATTCTTGACTTCAAAGAAGGTACAAAAGCTTCAACGAAGCTTTAGGCATGCGATCACGCGCTTTGAGAAGTCTTGAGACGTCGCTTTGGATGTTCACATGAATTTGGCGACGATCTCCATAACTGCGCTCACAAATTGTCAGTTCATGATATATTTATGTTTGCTCATCATCCAAAACCAAATCCGGGGAGTCCAATACTCAACATTCTCCCCCTTTTTGGTGATGACAAACCAACATATAATAATAATAAAAAATAGTGAACTAAATGAAATATACTTACTCCCCCTGCATTGATGACACATTAGTTCCATATGAAATAATAAGCACATACATCAAGCAGACGAGAAAAGTAAAAATGCAAAAATGCAAATCCAATATTTGAGATTTAGGATTTGTAATCCATTTTTATATCTTAACTCCCCCTGAATCTAACATATCAAATTAGATTCATGGTAAATTATCATTTAGCACATGCCATTATTATGCCATTATTATATCTCTCCCCCTTTGGCATAATCCAAAAAGTGCGGGAGGAAGCCAATGACAATAAATCATGTCCAAATAATCCAGTAAGCATGGGAGTCTAAGAATACGACCACGTTTCATATGACACCAAAATAAAATTCGAATAAAATCAAAGCGTGTCAATGAGACCGTAGTCGAAAATCGAAAACTTAAATCATCAAAATATCAAATGTAAATTTACTTATTGATGAAATGAATTTACTCTCCAATATCAACATTTATAGCTATTTTAGTGCATGGAAAACAATTCTATGTTTTCATACAACTAAAGCTATTGATTCAAAATAAATCGTCGAGCGACGAAATCAATATCAGAGACATACATAAAAAGTGCACAAAGGAATGAACCATCAGAAAAGTGGTGCACATCATAGAATATCAGATGATACAATATCGATCGAAAATGAACATAAAGTAAAAGCACATCAAAACTAAGTGAAGTGTGCAATGAGAAGTGACAATGTGATAAAAGTAATACGAAAATTATCATTATAACTTTTAAAAACATGTCATGCCAAAAATAGATATGAATTTCAAAGCATTTATGGCATTCACAATTCTATCATGCTAGGAGAAACAAAATGATACCAATGTAAAGAAATAGATTTTAACTAAGCATGCATTCAACCCTCATGGATACCAAATGTAATATTATACTTACAACCTTAAGCTCCCCCTACATTGGTGCATTACCTAAGCACCATCAACTCCGTTTGAATGAAAGTCTTCGCAAATCGAGGAGTTGGTAGGGTTGGTATCCCACGGTGGATTGAACCTAGAAAACTTCATTTTGGTATCCAAAAATCCTTTTGGATCCAATGGGTTAGGCACAAATTTGAAATACGAAATAAAAATTATTGTAACCCATAAATTAACATAATCAAAATCAATTTTATAAACATATGCCTTGGTACCCATAACATGATCATAAACTCATGGTACCAAGCAATGAAGGGTTAAAGGAACTAACCCTTCGGAAACCAAGTCCAAGAGGAACTTGACTTTCCAACATAATCATCATTCAAAATAACATCATTAATATAGGATTGCACATAAACATTCATAGCATCATCGCTAGTGTTCTTGGGACCCCAAATAGTGTACATTTTGGGAATCCTCTTCCTAGTGGTTGCATGCACAAAAGGTTGATTTCTATGCGGTGCATGTGGCCTAGGAGCATGAGATGTGTATGCATGAGGATGATTATGAGAGAGGGCATTCACATGTGGATTAGATGTGTGAACATAAGCATTAGGATGTGCATGAGCATGATTACGTGCATGTGGGTGTCTCATATGAGTGTTAGCACGTGCTCGTGGGTGCGGAGTATAAAAATCATCATTAATATTAGCATGCACCGGTGGAGTAGGATGTGTGTTCCTACGTGGCATAGCATGTGAGTACAAAAATGCATGACCCCTCTTTGGAGGTCTACCCAAAGTGGGTTTCTTTCCAATCGGGGGTGTGTACGAAGTGGAAGCACCATTGGTAGGAGAACTACCAATGAGGTGTTTGCTCCCACTCGTCGAGGCATCGGATGTCGGCCTAACAAAGGTGGTAGGCGATTTGGATGAGTCTCCCATCTTATACCCCAAGCCAATGTGGTGTTTGGCCGGAAGTAAGTCATTTAGGATATTATCCAAATGGCCCTTACCTTTATTGAAATCATTGATACGGCCTAACGTGCACTCATACTTCTCTTTGAGAGAATGCAAAGAAGCATCCAAAGTGGATACTTGCGATGTGAGTGCATAAACACGTGATTTGAGATTCTTATTCTCAATACTCAAAGTTGAGTTTTGAGACGTCAAATCCGCTATCACATGTTCATCCGAATCCTCAACACAAACATGCTCAAGTTGAGATTTGAGGGACTTCACCTCATTTCTCAACAAGCCATTATGAGTAAGCAAACTTGCTTTCTCATTGGCGAGAGTCTCAACAATGGTGTCATTGTTGGTGATGGTAGACTTAGGAGAGGTTTGGAGGCTAACAAGTTCATTTTTGGTCTTATTATATCTATCTACTAATTTAGTAAATTTAGACCAAATTTCTTGGTTTGCTAACCTCATTTCATCAATAGTAGGTTCTCCGCTTTCATTCTCGCTACCATCCTCGCTTTCATCCTCGCTTTCATCCTCGCTTTCATCGAAGGAGGACTTTCGATCTTTTGCCTCATTAGCCATGAAGCAGAGTTTTGCTTTCTCCACTCTTCCATCATCCGACTCTCCACTTGAGGAATCCTCTTCGGAGTCGGTGAATGTTCCAATAAGTCCTTTCTTGTACTTTCTCGACTTGTCATACTTTGATGCTTTCCCCTTCTCCTTGTGTTTGTAGAGAGGACAATCCGGTTTGATGTGTCTGGGCTTGTTGCATTTATAACACACGGGAGTAGAAGCATTAGTCGAACTAACTTTAGATTTATTCAAAGATATACCTTCTCGGAGGAATCGATCGAACTTCCTTGCCATACAGGCAATGGATTCCATGTCCAATTCGTCTTCTGATTCTTCATCATCGGTAGATGGAGCGGCCTTGAAGGCAATCCCCTTTTTCTTTGGCTCATCTTGCTTCAAGTACGCTTTCATCTTTTCCTTCATTCGGATCTTACTATCCTTGCGTACCTCGTAAGACAACAAGGTACCCATTAGTTGTACGACGGTATATTTATTCATGTCGTTACCTTCCTCGATGGCGAAGGTACGCTTTTGCCAACATGATGGAAGACCGTTGATAATCTTCGCGACTTTCTCCTTTTGGGTATAGACCTTCCCAAGAGCTTCCAAGTCGTTTGATATATCCACAAAGCGAGCGTAATATTCCTTCATGGTTTCGCCCTGCTCCATATGAAACAACTCAAATTCTTTATTAGCAACGACGAGTTTAGAATCTTTTACCGTACTCGATCCTTCGTGCAATATGAGGAGTTGGTTCCATATTTGATATGCACTCTTACATGTGCATATCTTGTTGAAGTCCTCGGGCTCCAACGCACAATTCAAGGCATTCATTGCCTTGGCATTTGCTACTTCCGCGGTGACCTCCGCGGGAGTCCACTTCGCAAAATCTTCTTCGGAAGGCTCGACATACTCCGTCATGGTGGCTCTCCATAGTGAAGCGCTCCGGAGGAAAATTTGCATCCGGCATTTCCAGTACCCATAGTTGGTACCGTTGAAGTGTGGAGGCCTGACTGAGGATAGTCCTTCCATAACTGAAGAAGCTCCATCGCGGTTCCTGAAGACGTTGTAGTCGTTGTTCGTCATAGCTTTGAACTTTGGCTATGTGTAGCTTTGAACTTGGCTCTGATACCAATTGTAGTGCCCTGGGAAGCTACTGCACATGTACTAGAGGGGGGGTGAATAGTACTTTTAAATAATAAGGAGTGTTATTCCTAATTATCGTGCAATTAACAAACAACAATGCGGAATAACAACAATCAAGAAATAATGCAAACGTAAACACAATGGATTAATGGGTTCGGATCCACCCAAGTCTCCCCGACTTGTTCCCGGTGATCCTACGTCCCAACCACCCGGATCCCTTCCGGATACTTGAGTTAGAAACCCTAACTCAAGATTTCCAATATGAACACTTGCGAAAACCTCACAAGTGCAATCGACCTACAATCGATGACAGTGACTCCCACAACCCGGGATCACGCAAAACCTCTCACAACCGAGAGTATACAATTCAAATATAACTGAAATGAAATGCTTACCAACAAAATACCTATGCCTTGAGATTTCTTACCAAATTAGGGCAAAGAGGATTTTGATGGAGGAAGAGTCACCAAACCCTAGCTTCAAGAAGATGACCAGCAATGGAAGCCTAGGGATGAGATGGATGACCTAGAATCAAGCCCGTGGCTTGGAAGGCTCACAATCAATGAATCTCTCTTGAGGAATAAGAGTGAGGGAGAGATTCTTGAGAATGGGAGAGCTTGAAGATGAGAGTTGAAAACTTCTCTTTGAATCAATAGAACTCTGAAATAGCAGCCTTGGATCCTATGAAATAACCCCTTCAGGTATTTAAAGGATCAAGTGAAAATGGAGAGAGAAACGTCGCTTTCAAAACTCCAACGGATCTAAATCTGAAGCAGACTAGTCGGTCAAAGAACAACCACTGACCGACTAGTTCATCAACTAGTCGGTCGGTGAGACAACATGGACCGACTAAGAGGTGAACAGTGAACAGATGAAGATTTCAGACCTAGATAACTAGTCGGTCCAAGAAGACTTTCTGACCGACTATTTTCACAACTAGTCGGTCGGTCAATAAACTTAGACCGACTAAGAGTCAAAAACAAATAGTCTGAATACAAATGATTTAGTCGGTCCAAGAACAAATGTTGACCGACTAGATCAACAACTAGTCGGTCACCAAACGTTCTTAGACCGACTAACGATAAACAGTAGCTTAGGAGAAATTTAGTATGAACAGTAAGTCACAACTAGTCAGTCAAAGAAGCATCACTGACCGACTAGTTCACAAACTAGTCGGTCGGTGAGTCAACGTAGACCGACTAACTGTAAACAGTAAAGTCCAAGAAATTAAGGAATCAAACTAGTCGGTCCAAGAAGAGTTGCTGACCGACTAGATCACCATCTAGTCGGTCAGTACTTATTCTTGTACCAACTAACATGCACAAACAAGTCCGAATCGAAGCGCGATGCTTCGAGGAAGTTAGAATGAACTTGTACTAAGATCCTAGAGCTACGATATGAGCGAAATGAAGATATAGATGTAAGAATTACTCAAGGCTTAACATTCTACAGAACGAAGCTAAAAGACTATAAAATAAACCTTAGCGATCCGTCTTCAAAGCTTCAATCTTCATTCTTGACTTCAAAGAAGGTACAAAAGCTTCAACGAAGCTTTAGGCATGCGATCACGCGCTTTGAGAAGTCTTGAGACGTCGCTTTGGATGTTCACATGAATTTGGCAACGATCTCCATAACTGCGCTCATAAATTGTCAGTTCATGATATATTTATGTTTGTTCATCATCCAAAACCAAATCCGGGGAGTCCAATACTCAACATGATCTCCATGTGTTTGATCCGCAAATTGCTTACAAAAATTAGTCCAAAAAATCCCTACAAAAATCGCGCAGCTCCCTCTGTCTAAAACTATTCCAAATTCCTCATTTAAAAGCTCTCTCAGTCCACGCACAGCTCCTCGCTTCAGTCGCCTAGAATCGCGTGCATCGCGGCCTTTCAAAACTTTCCAAAAATGACCCTGGAGTTACCGACTGAGTAGGTGACTCGTTCGAGCAATAGGCTGCTCGTTCAGTGGCTCGGCCCGAGTACAGAAGCTACTCGACCGGGCACTATAGAAAATCAAAGTTGCTGTTCAGCCTACCCGGACCGAGTAAACTCTACTCGGTCCAAGTAGGCTTCGACTCGGTCGGCTGCTCGGGCCACGTCATGGATTGCTTCGGCTTAGGGAGATTGAGGCTACTCGACCGAGCAGGTGAGCTGCTCGGTCTGAGTCAGCCCATATCAGCTTTCTTCTCAATCTGATATGGCTCGGTCGAGCAGCTAAGCTGCTCGGACCGAGCATTTTCTGGGAAAACTCTGCAGAGGCTCCTGGAGGGCTCTCTCTCTCTCTCTCTCTCTCTCTCTCTCTCTCTCTCTCTCTCTCTCTCTCTCTCTCTCTCTCTCTGCTCTCTCTTTTCTCCTCTAATGTCTCTAGAAGTGTGGCGAGCTCCTCCAGAGCCTCGCCAATAAGCTCACAGCACGTCGGATGTGTCCATACCCAAGTGGGATCCAAAATCGCTCCAAAATCCCTGAAAACTCACAAAACACTACGAAACTCGAAAATATCGTCAAAAATGCAATATCGTAGTAAAATGAGGGATTTGGATGCGAAAATGGCATGAGATGCAATGTAATAATGATATGAGAATAGTATAAAATGTGGACACATCACCAACATTCCCTAATGACTCCCAAAAGGTCATGGTCAGAAACACCGTTAGCTCATTTAACATTTCGGGTGTTGGGTCTACCTGCCTGCTACAAAACAAACTACAAAGTAAGTTGGGTAAGAAATTTATTCTAGTTAGACACTTTGATATCAATGTCGTCTAAACTATTTCTTAAAGTATTTGCATAAGCAAGACCTGCATGTGCCATCACAGAAACCTGTCACACCCCGCTTTCCATTCTACTAAATGCGAGGACACGAACGGGCCCACGATGTGCTTAAAACAAGGAGGAATATTTTTTCAAATCTTTTCTTTTCTTTCCTCTTTGGCTTAAACACAATAACACGTCTGTGAAAACAACGGCAGGATCTTGCATGCTTATAAGAAATTGTACATATAACATTATTACAATACCAAAGCGTCTGAAAGTAAAGTACAACATAGGCTTAGTATAGCCGAATCAACAAAGTACACAAATTACATTATTCTAAATATTAAGGTGCAGTCGCGAAGGTGATCGTCTATTCTGGCTCGACTTCTGCGGTAGTGTCTTCAGAGAACTCACCATCGATACCTGACGGACATTTTGTAAAACAACAAAGTGAAATGTCCGTCAGCAATGTTTATTCGGCAAAATAATCTCCACAATAGAATGGTTAAGAAATTTAATTAAGCCAAGAGAAAAATCAAGATATAACCATAATCAATGTTTACATTGATGATGAGTGGGATTCTACCATTGGACCATGCTTTCACGGCCAGTCAGGTTTGGCCACGTATGTCACTATCCCCACAAGCAGGATGATCCAAAAGTTGAACACAAACGATCCTAGACACCGGGTGAAACCAATGTTAAGAATGCCAATTAAAATCTCTGCTCCATCAATTTAGTCATAACTTTACAATCAAGCTTGGTATGAGTACATAGAAGTAATTAACCCGTTTAATATGAAAGAGATATAGCAGTTAACTAATTGATAGTAATCTTGCAATCTGTAGCAGTAAAGAATTTGATAGCAATTTTGAAACATGTAGCAGTTTAACGTTTGATAGCAATTAGCAACCTGTAAGAAAAAGAGTTCAAAGAAATATTTAATGACCAATTTGTTCTAGTGCTAAGTCCATGTACGAAGATACAATATGTGACTAAAATGTGCCCCACCATCGGGACCTACCCGCGATGCTACTCACTGACCCCTTTTTCTTGGGTGATCGGTCAAGTACTTTCCTCCACTTAGTGTACATGTGAGGTAAATTTGTCGAGCAGACCCAGTCACTCCTGCATCCTCTGTGACTATAGACTACCACAAACCCATAGGTCAAGTCAAGTGCTGGGTTAAAGTTCGTATACTATCTATTTATATTTAAGTACCATCATTCATTCAGTTTATTCAGTTTATTTGCATCGTATCAGAGGCATATGATTGATCAGTAGTGTCCCAATAGTCCATACAAAAGTCCACACAAATTTTATGATTTTACAAGTACAAATTACAATTTTACCAAAGGCTGAAAACATGCGATTATACTAAGAAACGAGCACAAGATGATTATAACTAAGAAAATGATCTTAGAATATTTTTATAAAACAAGTGTATATTTTCAAGACTTCAAAATTAATTAATATGCATTTTTTATTAATTTACGAAGTTCAAATATTAGTTTTTAAACTAAGAAAATGATTTTAACAATATATTCGAAGATTTATTTAGGGCAAAACATACATCGGAATTCTTCCAACAAGCTGTCAAATTGAGCGTATTAACTAGCACTACAATATATATTTTTCTAGTACGTCAGTGTACGTGAAAATCTCGTGAAATGAATTTTAAAGCTTTATTTGGTTTTGTCTTTGAAAAATCTGTTGAGTATTGGACTTCACCCTACTTGGTGTAATGATGAGCAAACATAAATACTTGTGACTAATCCACTATTTGCTGTTAATCCATTGCCTAAGCATATCTTGAAGATCGATTAGCAATGGATGTCACTCAAAGATCAATGAAAGCAAGGAAAGTGGATTGGATGATCAAAGATGGTGATTGAAGCTCCTAGAAGACTTCACGCTCATGCTTTGGATAGAAGAGAGAGTTCTACATGATGTAATCTTCTTTTTCTCTTCTAATATGTAGCTTAGAAGTAGAAGTATGTTATAGCACACACACATCTTCATTTCAGTCATAAGAATACATTAGATCACTTTTACTTTAACTCCAATTCATTTTCATAAGCATGTGCAAATTATGATTTCAACAGTCGACTACTGAATGTTTTACAGTTGCTTGTCTCAAAACAGTCGACTGTGATTTGTTATACAGTCGCATGTTATGCACATACTTAATCAGTGGATTTTTTGGGCTTTCTAAGCTTTAACTCTATCAGGCGACTGTTGTACATTTTATAGGCACCTGTCCAAGAGACAGTCGACTTTGATTTGTTAATCAGACGCCTGTCTATCTTCAGCCCAAAGATCATATTTTTTTCATCTGTCCAGTCGACTGATGTTGAATTTACAGTCGCCTGTCCAAGGCACAGTCGACTGTAAATGCTCAACAGTCGCATGTCCATGATTCTTCTGCAGAACTTGCTCTCTGGAATTTTCTAGTTCTAGTGCCAGTCGACTGATGGTGTATTTACAGTCGATGTCCATTGGCACAGTCGACTGTCAATGCTTCAACAGTCGTTTATCTTTGAGCTCTTTGCAGAATTAGCTCTCTCGAATTTATCAAAGTTTGTGATAGTCGACTGATGTTGGTTTCACAATCGCCTGCCCATGGCACAGGTGCCTGTGTGTTCCACATCAGTCACATGTCCCGTCTTCCCAGTATTTCCTGAGTCTTTTCAGTTTACCCATCTTGCAGCCAGTCGCCTGTAGAATGAATTACAGTTTCATGTTGGATTTACAGTCAGCTGTCATCTCTTCATCAGTCGACTGTCCACGTGATAAGTTACCGGTTACCGTTTGAATTCTCACCTACCCTCTGACACCGTGCAGCAGTCGACTGTGTTTTGTTCAACAGTCGACTGTCGCGTGTGTAAACTCTATCCGTTGGGTTTTTTCCACGGTTTTCAAATGGGGTTTTGGGAATTCTGTTTAAGGGATTTGAGAAACCTATAAAGGCAGCCTCTACTGTTCCATTGAGAGATTACTCATTTTGAGTCACTCATCTATTGAAACCCTAAGCTTTCAATCTGAGACTCTCAAATCCTAAAGCCCTAAAATTCCCATCTTTCAATCTCTTGCTCTCCAACCTAGAACCAAAGAGAAATCTTCTAGGCAATTGGTGCTGTCAAAAGAAAGGGATTTTCTCTCTTCCAAGAGAGACATTCAACACTCAACACACAATGCTCCTTCAAGTTCTACTTCAAGGCATAGGTGATTCTAAGTGTTGCATTTCATATTTCATAACTTTCGTTATTTGATTAACTCTCGGATTGTGAGAGTGTTTTGCTTGCTCCTAAGTTGTGGGAGTCAAGGACATCGAGTGTACTTCTATTTCACTTGTATGTTTGTTACAAGTGTTTTTAAAGGAAACCTCAAGTTAGGGTTCTAACTCGAGTACCCGATGGTATCCGGGTGGAAGAGACGTACGATTATCGGGAACAAGTCGGAAGTTGACTTGGGTAATCCTAACCCTTGAAACATCATTGTGTTTGCATTGTTTCATTTTTAGGGTTTATTTTCATTCCGCATTAATTGTTGGTTAGGAATTTAATTTGGTGTAATTATCATTTTAAATTGTATAAACACTATTCAACCCCCTTCTAGTGTTTTTCTCATAGCCAGGGACCTTACAATTGATATCAGAGCGCTGGTTTATAGCTATGGAATCCGACAACAACAACGTTCCTCCACCGACTTCGTACAACAATCACGACCATGATGGAGCGTCCACCGTCTTTGAAGGACAATCAACGGTTCGTCCTTTGCGTTTCAATGGCACGAATTTTGGCTATTGGAAATACAGGATGGTGACGAGTTCTTCTCTTTAAAGAACCCTCCACAAGGAATATGATGAACCCTCCGAAGATGATTTTGACAAATGGACGCCCTCCAAGAAGTCCGCCGAAGTCAACAACGCCAAGGAAATGAACACTCTTCATTGTGTGTTGGACCCGGATGAGTTCAACAAGATATGCACATGTAAGAGTGCATATGAAATTTGGAACCATCTAGTCGTTACCCACGAGGGAACGATTAAGGTAAAACTGTCTAAACTATATGTTGATGTGCAAAATTTCGATATATTTCACATGCAGGATAATGAGAGCATGCAACGATGTACAGACATTTTACCGACATCACCAATGAACTCGAAGCTCTTGGGCAAGTCTACACCCAACAAGAGAAGGTGAGAAATATCATAATGAGAATGACCTCCTAATGGGAATGAAGAGCTATCGCCATTGAGGTAGTCCACGACATGAAGAATTACATTGTCGTAAATCTCATCGGTACTCTCATGTCTTACGAAGTAAGACGGAAGAACCGATTGAAGATTCGAGCAATGATGAACCCTACGGAGGCGAAGAATAAAGCGTTAGCATTCAAAGCTAATTCTTCATCCTCCGACAATGAAGAATCAGAAAAAATGGACTTGGAGGAAATGGCTCAAATGGCAAAGAAGTTCCAACGCTTCTTTCGCAAAGGTAAATTTTCCTCCAATAATAAATTTAATTCTACTAACAATACTTCATCTATTTGTTTTAAGTGTAACAAGCCAGGGCACATTAAGAAGGATTGCCCAATGCTACGAAACAAAGAGAAGTGGAAGGCCCCAAAGTACCACAAGTCCGACAAGTACAAGAAGGATAAGAAGAAAGGAATTGTCGGTACGTTTTATGACTCAAGTGAAGATTCCTCAAGCGAATCCGAAGATGAGAAGGGTGAAAGTACCCACATGTGTTTCATGGCCCGAGAAGATCCACTCTCCGATGAGAGTGATACCGACATCGATGTACCTGAGGTAACAATGGATGAATTATGTATTGCTAATGAAGAACTATTTTCTAGGTATCAATCTCTAATGCTTAGATATACTAGTTTAAAGAAATTGAAGGTTAGCAAACCATCCATTCCATGCATTATCAACAATAACACCATTGTTGATACACTAACACTTGAGAAAACCTCCTTGGTTTCTCAAAATGACATATTGAGAAATGAGGTGAATTCCCTCAAATCTCAACTAGATCAAACGTATCCTAAGGATAATAGTGATTTAGCTTCACAAAATGCACAATTGGGTTTAGAGAATGATTCTCTTAAAACCCAAGTGCACGAGCTCAAAGCATGGGTGTCCACCTTGGATACCAATATTTCTTATCATAAATAGAAATATGAGCTCATGTTCTCCCGAGTTATGAGATTTAACAAATGGATAGGACAATTGGATGATTTGATAGCAAACCATTTTCCGGCCACCCATCGTGTTGGAATTGGTTTTGTGGAAGCGAATGCATCCAATGCTCGCACCTCCTATAGTGGTGTTACTATAGAATTTGTGAGGCCCTGGTGCATCCACAAGTGGTGCCAAAAACACTATTGGTAGCCAACCTACCAAGAAAGCCACCACCTCACAATCTCTTCCTATTGGCAAGAAACCCACCAAGGGTGGAAACCAAAAGAATGTCATACTTATATGTACACCAACCTTCATCCACGTAGGAAAAATCCTACCTCACAAGTGGACACTCATGACACTTTCTATGCTCCACACCCACAGACACATGCAAACCCACACATGAGAAATACTCATGCACGTGTCCCTACACGCTCATATGCTCATGCGCATCATTCTTCCATGTATGCACATCCACCACATGTTATGCATACCCCATAAGCTTCTTATAACATGCATGTTCCTAAGTTTGCGTACAACCCTTACATATGCAATGCTTATCCACCTCCATCGTCTTATGCTAGAACGCATGTTCCTATGAAACACGCACCACCTAGAAATAAATCAATTGTGCATGCAACTAGGAAAAGGACACCGAAAACATACACAATTTGGGGTCCTAAGAACACTAGTTTAAATGATAGGAATGCTTATGTTGATTCCTATTTTCATGATGTAATTAATAGTGGTAATTATGTTGGAAAGCGGAAGTCCACTTGGACATGGCTTCCAAAGGGCTAATCCCCTTGGACCCAACAAAAATTGGGTACCATGAGCTTATGGATTACTATGTAGGTACCCAAGAAAAGAAAGAGAGCAATAAAAGACATATTGGCTCTAAAAGGAAAGAATGGATACTCGACAGTGGTTGCTCCAAACACAGGACTGGAGATCCCTCATTGCTCTCCGAAGTGATTAGCATCAAGGATGGTGCAACGGTTACTTTTGGAGGTAATCAAAAGGGAACCATCATTGGAGTAGGTAAAGTCGGTAATCCTTCCAACCCACTTATTACAAATGTTTATTTAGTTAGTGGTTTATGTAATAACATTATCTCCATTAGTCAACTTTGTGACAAGGGTTACAAAGTTAACTTTGGAGAGGGTATGTGTAAAATTGTAGATTTTGATTCAAATGTTTTATTTACCGGTATTAGGCGTAAAAATATTTATTATTTGAGCTTGTCTAAAACCGTAGCACATTGCTTAGTTGCTAATACAAATGAACAACTATTATAGCATCGCCGTTTTGGTCATTTTCATTTTAAGCACTTATATAAGTTATCTAAGCATGATCTAGTAAAAGGTTTTCCGAAAATTGCTTTTTGTAAGAAACACTTTTGTGATTCATGTCAAAGAGGTAAACTTAGTAAATCTTCTTTCAAACTTAAAGATGGTATAACTTCTAAGAAGCCCATAGAATTACGTCATTTAGATTATTTGGGCCAACTAGAACCGCCTCTTTAGGTAATACTCATTATGGATTAGTTGTCGTTGACGACTTCTCTAGATTTACTTGGGTTTCATTCTTAACCAATAAGAATGAAGCTTTTGAAGAGTTTACCATATTTGCAAAGAACATTCAAAATTTCTTAGGATCCACCATTATCACTATTAGTAGTGACCATGGAGGAGATTTTGAGAATGAGTCTTTCACAAAGTTTTGTGACGAGAATGGTATTACTCGCAATTTCTCTTTTCCTCGAGCACCACCACAAAATGGTGTTGTAGAGAGAAAGAATAAGACCATAATTGAGTGTGCCTGTACCATGCTCCATGAAAGTCATTTGGACTACAATTTTGGGCGGAGGCAGTTCACACGGTATGTTATGTGCTCAATAGGATTCTAGTTAGACCCCGAACGAACAAAACTTGTTTTGAGTTATTTTATGACAAAAAGTCACAAGTTAAATATTTTCGTGTTTTTGGTTCAAAATGTTTTATAAAGAACACGTTTGATAATTTAGATAAATTTGAGCTAAGATCCGATGAAGGAATTTTTGTTGGATATTCCACACATAGCAAAGCCTACCGGATATACAACAAAACCTCTTCAACAATCGAGGAATCACTACACGTTTCATTTTATGAAGATTTTGATTTTCCTCATATGGTTAATGATAGTGTAGATGTATTGTGTGATTCACTTAGTAATGTTAAAATCAATGATTCTATTATTGAGACTAACAATTCTAATGAAATTGTTGAAGATGTTGCAAGTGATGCAGGGATTCCCAAAGCTTACCCAACCGTTCGTAATCATCCCCATAACCAAATTATTGGAGATATTGGTATGGGTGTTCGAGCGAGATCAAGAATTGATGAATTCTCTCATTGCACATTTGTCTCTACCATTGAGCCAAAGATCATCCAAGAAGCATGCGAAGATAGCTCTTGGATAGTTGCAATGGAAGAAGAACTCATGCAATTTGAGAGAAATAAAGTTTGGGAGCTCGTTCCTCTTCCAAGTGGTCACCAAGTGATTGGGACCAAGTGGATCTTCAAGAACAAGGCCGATGAGAACGAGGTCATCACAAGGAACAAAGAAAGGTTAGTAGCTCAAGGTTATCAGCAAGAAGAAGGTATCGATTTCGAAGAATCTTTTGCCGATGTCGCTAGATTAGAAGCTATTAGATTTCTTTTATCTTTTGCATCCCATAAAAATTTTAATTATTTCAAATGCATGTAAAAAGTGCATTTTAAATTGAATTGTTAATGAAGAAGTTTATGTTTCTCAACCACCCGGCTTCATACATGAAAAATTTACAAACCATGTTTTCAAACTTAAGAAAGCGTTATTTGGGTTGAGACAAGCTCCTGGAGCTTGGTATGATCGACTCAATCCCTTTATTTTGGATTTAGGTTTTAAAATGGGTGAAGTTGATTCAACTCTTTTCATTAAAGATTATGAAAATGACATCCTTTTAATTCAAGTTTATGTAGACGATATTATATTTGTTTTTACTAACTTTAATCTTTACCAAGAATTTTCTAAGTCTATGAAGGATGAATTCGAAATGAGCCACATGGGTGAGCTCAACTACTTCCCTGGACTTCACATTCGGCAAATGAAGGATGAGACTTTCATGCATCAAACCAAGTACACAGGGAGCTTATCAAGCGATTCGGGATAGAATCGTCTTCAAGCAAAAGAACTCCCATGAGTACGACAACCCATCTATACAAGGATGAAAATGGAAAAGATGTAGACGTTCGTCTATATCGAGGTATGATCAGTAGCTTACTTTACTTAATTGCTAGTAGGCCCGATATGATGTTTTCTGTATGCTTGTGTGCTAGATATCAAGCTAGACCTAAAGACTCACACTTGATTGCGGTTAAACGAATTTTTCATTACTTCAATCATTCACTAGATTATGGGTTACTTTACCCTAAGTGTAGCACATATGAGTTAATCTTATATAGTGATGCCGACTTTGCAGGATGCAAATCCGATAGGAAGAGTACTAGTGGCACTTGCCATTTTCTAGGAAATTCCCTAGTTTCTTGGTGTTCCAAGAAACAGAACTTGGTGTCATTGTCCACGGCTGAAGTAGAATATATTGCCGCAGGTCTTGCATGTGCACAAGTTTTTTGGATGAGACACATTCTTAAAGACTATGGTGTCAATTGTGATACTTTCCCTATCATGGTTGATAACCAAAGTGCAATTTGTCTCTCCAAGAACCCGGTACATCACTCCCGTACCAAACACATAGATGTGAGGCACCATTTTATTAATGATCATGTAGCTAAGAAGGACATCATCTTAGAGTACATTGAAACCCAAAAACAAATAGACGACATCTTCACTAAACCTCTTAAAGAAGATTTGAGGTTGCGTGGAGAATTAGGGATTATGGGTGAATCTGAATTGTAGGAGTTCATATTTTCATGCCATATCATGCTTGAACTCATATCATCATTTTTACTTCTCTTCGTTTGATAAATTATATGTTTCACATATATTTGTTTTATGAGATGTATTTGAGATTTTGATGATTTCAATTGTTTGGATTGATTTACAAGTTTTATATGTTAATCGATAATATTTTGATATTGATTTCTTGATTAGATTTGTGTTAGAGTATAGGTCCTATGGTGAGTTGTCTCTATCCTCTGGATTTTAATCTCATTGTGCATTTCTGGACCAGGACAGACGACTGTCACTCCTTCGACAGTCGACTACCCAACTCTATTTTCTCATATAGCAGACTGTATTTTTCACACAGGCGACTAATGAATATTTTATAGTCGACTGTCTGTGCGATAGGCGGCTGTAATTTTGTCATCAGGCGCCTGACCAAATCTTCAGAGGTCTTTGGTTTTATCTTCATATTATTGATTCTCTGTCAGACGACTGATGTGTAATGCACAGTCGACTGTCGCTCCGACAGGCGACTATGAATTACTCACCAGTCGATTATCTGTCAACTCAAGCTTATTTCTATCTTATCGACCAGTCAACTGACAATTGTTCATCAGTCAACTGTCATCTGATGTGGCTGTTCGTTAACTTGATCTGAGCCGTCGATTTTTCGATCCAATGGTCCAGATTCTTTGGACCCATTCTTATATTTTCGAGAGTCGTCGATTGATTTCGGTTTTTTTCTCTCATCCAATGATCTTCCCTCATCTTACTCCTTTGAAAATCTACTGTTGATGTCGATTTTCTCTCCGATTGTAGCTCCTATCTCCAGCTTCTCCTTCCAATCGTTCGAATGTCTTCGATCACTCCTTCTCTGTCATTCATCTCCTCGGATTAGGTATCATTCTTTTTTTTCGATTCGATTTGTGTGTTTCTCCTGTATCGTTTGATTCTTGCAATGGCTCCCAAGTCCAAAGGGAAAGCTGTTGCTCCTAGACACCTTAATAACCCTAAGCCGATTCCTGCCAAAGCCAAGAGAACCCACAAAGCCTGCACCAAGAACCCTGAGCCTCCCTCCGATACTTCAGGTTCATATTCCCCTTTTTCCTCTACCGAAGCTGAGCCTCTTGTGAAGCGTCCGCGTAAGACCATTGGTGTTCGCATCAATGAGCCTGTCACTGAGGCCAAACATACTGGGGTGGCTGCTGACACCCCCCGAGTCTACTCCAGATTCTCCCCAAGGCCAAAATCCTACCGTGCCACCTTCTGATCCTCTAGTTCCCATTTGCCGAGATGATGCTTGTCTGGCAAAGTTTCATGCAATGCTAGGGATCAAACTCCTTCATGAGCGCTTTATTGTATATCATGCCTTCACTGCTGAGAGACTCTCTGAGATTCTCACGTCTACCCACTTGGGTGATCTCTTTCGATACTCTCATATCGACTCCCAACATGCATATCCCTTCCTAATCAAATTATTTTATGCCAATCGCATTCGTGGTGAGTATGTTGACACAGGAGAGATTGCCACTGTGGTTCAGGGGACCCGTATCCATCTTGACTCTAATCTCCTAGGGACCATTCTTATGATCTCGTCCACTAGCTCCCTTCGAGCTGACATCTCCCTTTCTAAGGTTGGCGATCTTGATCAGTCTGTTCTTCAGGACATGTTCACTGTGATCCCCTCCCACCTTTCTTCTGGATTCAGGGCCTCCATGTTCTCGGCTAGAGGTTGGGCTGTTCACCTTGTGGTGAAGTCTAACATCTTGCCAAAATATGGCTTTTCTGATCAGCCCTCTCAGTAGATCCTCCGATGCATGTATGCTATCTTCTCGGGTATGTCAGTGAACTGGACCTTTGTCCTCCTTGATCAGATGGACAAGGTCGAGTTCACTACTACCTCTGCTCACTTCCCTTATGGAGGTCTCCTTACCTTAGTCTTCCGTCATTTTGGGATTGACTTGTCTCCTTACGAGCCTATGCCTCTTGGCCCTCATATAAATGCTTCTGCGAAGTCGAAGTCCTCTTCTGCTCTGCAGTCGACATCTAAGAAGAGGCAATCTAATTCTGCTCCATCGTCATCCACCATTCCTCCAGCTGATTAGCCGTCTATCTTGGCTGTACCCTCTCGTAACCTTTTGGACGAGAAGGTTTCTGGTTTATATGAGTTGTTCTTTCTGATGTTCCAGCATCAGGAAATTTCTTTCCCTGATCATCTCAGATCCTTTGTTCCACCTCAGCCTTCTCAGCCTCCTCCACCTGCTGTCAACGAGATTACGGAGCATCCTGGTGTTACTGCTTCTGAGCTGGTTGCTTCTCCGGCTCCTCAGGATGTCTCATCTTCTGCTACTGCTCCTCCTCCTCCAGAGGATTCTACTGTTGATCTAGAGGCACAAGAGTTCCAGATTGTATTGGTTACCTCCTCTGCTGCTGATATGGACTGACACTCTTCAGAGACACACTCACCCTTAGACCTAGATTCTTTTTGTGAGGGTTGAGAGTTTTTGAGAGTCTGTATCTATTTTGATTTTTTTCAGTTGTATGGATGATGTCAGTTTGTTGATCACATTTTTTTGAATATACATAGAGTTGTAGCTTCATTTTAAACTTCTGTACCTTTGTATTATATATATATATATACACACACACACATGAAAAATTGCACATTGACCTACATACTGGCAATTTAATCCTTAGATGCCGTGAGCATTTAGAAGAGGTTAGAGCCCACGGTGCAATCCACATTGACCGGGCCCTCCAGGTCAGGGAGCGGCTACTATCTAATGAGCTTGCCAACCTTTTAGCAGCTGAAGAGGAAATGCTTCGACAGAAAAGTAGGCAGGAATGGCTGGAGTTGGGAGATAGGAATACAAAGTTTTTCTACAACACCATGAAAGCCCATCATTGTCATAACAATTTGTGCCACCTTGTGGACGTGAATGGGGGTCAAAGCAAATCTTATGAGGAGCTGAAGTCTGAAGCAAAAAACTATTACGAAAGCCTATACAATCAATCCTACTATTGGCAGGTGTTCCCTAAACTTGTTCCAAAAAAGAAACTTACTGGGGAGGCGGCAAATTGGCTTGAAAGAAGGGTCTCTTTGGATGAAATTAAGACTGCGGTCTTTCAAATTGGGCCCAACAAAGCCCCTGGTCCTGACGGATTCAACGGGTACTTCTTTCAACATCATTGGGGGCTTATTGGTGCTGATGTTGTTAATGTTGTTCATTAATTCTTCAGATCAGGTTCCTTCTTCGCCAGGTTAATCACACTTTTCTAACCCTTGTCCCAAAAAGCACTAATGCTTCCTGTATAGGAGATTACCGGCCCATTGCTTGCTGCAACGTCATATACAAGATCATTAGCAAGATCATTTGCAACAGACTAAGGATGATTATACATGATCTAGTCTCTCCAAATCAGGCTGCATTTCTCCAGGATAGACTTCTCTCTGATTGCACTCTTTTGGCCCACGAACAGATTAGAGATTTTAGTAACCCGATGGGTTCTAGAGCCTGCCTCAAACTGGACCTCAAAAGGCGTTTGACAGCGTCAACAGAGAATTTGTGTTTTTTATTCTTCATCAGATGGGTTTTGGTTACACCTTCATCAGTTGGATCAAGGAGTGCATATCTACGCCATCTTTCTCAGTTATGGTAAATGGCTCCCCTGTTGGTTTCTTTGGTGGGAATCGAGGCCTGAGACAAGGTGATCCCCTTTCGCCCAACTTGTTTGTCATTGTTATGGAATCTTTTTTTCTCCTTCTGGCTAAATATCTTGCTAAAGGTACCATACTCCCTATGAGGCGAAGTGGATCTATATCTCACATGTTATTTGCTGATGATTTGTTAGTTTTTTGCCGGGCAAACCACAAATCCTTCACTGGCCTTAAAATTCTGTTGGAAGAATTTAAGAACTTTACAGGCCTTGAAACAAACTGGGGCAAAAGTGTTGCCATGTTTAGCAAAGGTGTTAGAAATCAAGAATATCTAGCTGAATATATTGGGGTCAGGCGGGGGTCTTCCATCACCACATATTTGGGGTTGCCACTTTCTTCAAAATATCCTAAATATCACATGTAAAGCAGGATGATTGATAAATGTAAAAAAAGATTGGGAGGTTGAACTTCATCGGCCTTGTCTATAGCAGGTAGAATTGAACTGGTGAGATCGGTGATTTACGGTATGGCTGCTTTCTGGACACAAGTATACAGATTGCCCTCTACTATCCTACGTTCTCTTACTTCCTTATGCAGGAAATTCATTTGGGGCGCTACTAAATCTTGGGCATGGCTTGATTCTTGCAAACCAAAAAAGGAGGGGGGTGTGGGACTAAGGCTCTTAAACGACATAAACTTGGCTTCTGGTGTTACGCTTACCTGGAGATTACTGAAGTCTGAAGGCCTTTGGGCAAGCTATATGAGAAGTAAATACAGGGATGTGGAATCATTCTATGAAACTAATGGATCAGTATTGCACTCCGAAACCTGGAAATTCCTTCTCAGTTGCAAAAACTTATCTCAGAAGCTTATTATAAGAAGGGTTGGAGATGGCCGGGAAACTCTTTTCTGGCACAATAACTGGTTGCCGTGTGGGCCCCTCAAAAACCTATATGATATACCTACTGGAGCAAGTGGCAGGCGGGTGTGTGAGTATTGGGAAGGATTTCGCTGGAAGGATGACCCCTCTATCCAGCAAATATTACCCACCTTGCGACACATACAATTAAATGATGTACCTGATACCTGGGAATGGAAGCCTAGCCCTCAATTCAAGTACAAAAATGCATGGGACAATATTCGTATCAAAGGCGCCGTCTTCCCGTTCTATAAACTGATATGGTACCACAACAACATCCCAAAGATGTCCCTGACCCTCCTTCGTGCATTTAAAGGTAAGCTCCTTACACGAGACATATTGGCCAAATGGGGTTTATCGATGCCGACTGACTGTTGCCTATGTGAGGAAGGTGAATTGGAGAGCCATAGCCATATATTTTTCAGCTGCCCCTACTCCTCTTATATATTGCGTCGGGCTATCCTTAAGCTCGGCTGCACAAGCATTCAGGATTTGCTGTTGGAAGAAGTTGGTAAGTTCCTGGTTACAAAGTTTGGCAATTCTGGAATTATGAGTCTTCTCTCTAAGACAGTTCTCGCAGCGATGGTGTGGCATATCTGGGGTGAACGCAACAGGCGAGTTTTTGATAAGACTAAACGACCCAAGACATTACTCTTTGAAGATATCTCATCTGATGTCAGGCTAGTACTCCGTAATGAAGAAAATTCAGATGCAGATTGTGTCGCTGCTTTGGCCCTCAAAAACTGGGATATTTTAGATCATGGTTAATAGGCTTGTGGGTCTCTCTCTGTCTCTTTCAAGCATGCACCCCTGTCTTTTTGGTCTGGAAGGCAAACTGGCCCTTACGGCCTGTGTATTTGGCCGGCTGCCCCTTGGCCCCTCACGGCCTGTGCATTATGATTAACACCGTGTGTTTTTTTCCGGATATTATGCTTGATGACCTGTGTAATGCCTATGTATTTGGGGCGGCATCTCCTTGGAGTTTTTCTTTCCAGATTTAAAGTTTGATGTATCTTCGAAACGGTATTACTTAGGGACTGGCTGATGGTAGAGAGTGACATCGCCTGTGTCAGCTCCTCTCTCCATTGTGCTTAGTTGCCTACTGTTCTACCGTATTGTATTTGTAAATATTTCATAATATAGTATCTAACTTACCCTTCAAAAAAACACATGAAAATTTGCTTACTTCATATTATGTTTCAAACATTGTCTCTTAGTTTATGTTAATTGTGTGAAAATTGGGAAATTGTCTCTTTTATGCTATATCATATACATGATGTGATTTGAGACGTTTTTCTCGTTTGACTTGTAATGTTGATATTGGACTCGCATTCCTTTAGTCAACTAAGATTTCTTGTTTTTTTTTTGTTTTTTGTATGTATATCTTTGAGATGCCCTTTGTGATTAGCTTTTCTCCGAAAATTTGTTGGCATCATTTTTTGATATACATCCTATCTTAAGACTCTCATGATTTTTTTAGTACTTATTTATCACTATTGTTGTTGTTATTCTACTCCCACTTTTGGATAATTCCATTGTGGAGAGATATAAACAAACCATATCTTTGTGCTAATTAAATTCTAATTCTAAACTTGAATCTAAGATTGAAGTTGCCGTAGATTGAGGGGGGAGTAAGATATATGAACTTGGATTATATAATCCTAGATTTCTAGCAATCATTTAGACATATCTTACTTATTTGCCTTATTTTCTTTATCCAGTGGGATGGTGAGGCATACTATCAGTTTTTGGAGAGGTTCGATGGTTTAGTGCTTGGGTGTCCACACCATGCTTTCAGCGCGGAGGATCTACTTCATATTTTCTACACAGGGTTGCTGTAGTTGCCGCATGACTTTGTGCAAATGAGCAGCTACGGAGATTTCTTTGAATACACGACAGAGGATGCGTGGTTATACCTGATGGACCTTGCGAATTGGGAGCAGACTTTACCATCTGGAGAACCGTTGCTTGGATATAAGGATGATGGCCAATACCCACTTCCACTTTAGGATGCAGAGTAGCAGGTCCAGTGCCAGTCGAAAGAGCCACCTTTGGGCTCTTTTCCTTGTGACCCCCTGAGATATCGAGCAGAGCATGATGTTAGGTTGCATGAGAGCCAGGCAGAGGACGTTGAGAGACTAAATATTGAGGATCAGGAGGAGATGGATGATGGAGTGTGTGTCACCCATGTTGGAGACACGATGCAGTTCCATTGGGTTGGTGGTGATAATGAGATGGAAAGGTGTGCAGGTGAGAGTGAGATAGAGGGCATTGGAGTGCCTGAGTCACATTGCATGTCTGATCCATTACCACAGCTAGAGGTGTGCGAGCATCTTGGGTGGACTGCTGAGATTGTTAACTATGGTGGTATTGAGGAGGATGAGTGCATGGGATACAACCTACAGATTACATTGGAAGAGCCCTTCCTCCTTACAAATTCAGTTCAGCAGCCATCACTTCAGACACCTCAGGACATGCATCAGTCCATCATCCAGGAAGACGATATTAAAGGTGGACCACAGAGTCCAGGGATGACTGCAGAGGCCATTACCTTCGATGGTGAGGATGCGGCAAGCGACATCGACGACAAGATGATCTACATTGAGCTTGTGCTGCCTTCTCCTTCAGACTTTCCCATGCAGCCATTTCACCCTCCTGCTGAGGAGTCGCATCAGCCAGCTGATAGCATCGACATTCAGGGAAGTTCTCATCACACTTTTCCCTTCATTTCTGAATCTCAAGCTTTATTTTCATACATATTAGATTCAGATTGTTGTCATATATATTCAAATCCTCATTTTTATTATGACGACCCTATCTGGACTTCCTTTGTTGGAAGTCAAATTTATTTTCCTTGTATTGACACAGATCCTCTCTCGCTGGACACAGGAGCATATTCGATGAAGACGCTAGGAGCTGTATTGATAGGATCCAAGGACGCTAGAGGAGCGTCATTTCCAAAGCAGCTGGCTGAGAAACGAAAGGAGATGTTAGAGTAACTGCCTCCACCGTTACATATTTGAGATCCGTCTTTTGCTAAGGTGTATTCTTTCCTTTACTTAGGGCAAATAAAGTAAAGTAAAAAGTTAGTTTAGTTTGCTTTAGTGTGCTTGTTTTCCTTCTAGCATCGTTGAATAATATCTAGTTTCCCTCAATCATTGAGGACAATGCTCATTTCTAGTTGGGGAATGGAATTATGAAGTTGGATGTTAGTTTTAGGTAGTTTTGAAATTTTTTTGAAAATTTTGATGTTAATAACGAAATTCTCATTTATCATCATTATCCATTCAATTTCAAGCATAACATTTTATTGCCTCCATCCTTGCCTCCATCACATTTCTTTTGATTAGTCTCTACATGTGTAATTCCATGCGATTTTTTCAGATTTTTTATTTTGGTATCAAATTTTTAGATATTTGATTGGCATGTTTTAATTTGTTTTTCATTTTGGAGTCAAATGTTAATATGCCATGTATGAAACTATTTAATATGTTGTGATACTCTCTTTGAGATAATTTGGGAAAAGTTTGGTGTAAGTGATTGCATGAATTGGGATGAATGGCTTAGTTTTGGATTGGATAGGGTGTGGCTAATGGTTTATGCTTTGTTTTCTCATAAGGAGCGGGTGGATGAGTTGATAACTTGTGTTGAGAATGAGAAAGAGAGTTATAATAAGTGAATGGTTCTTCTAATCAAGTTGAGCAGTCGGTGCCCCACGAAACATTGGGGATGATGCCAAAGATGAGATTTAGAATGTCATTCTAGCCATTTGTTTAAATAGAGTTATCGCGTGTACACAAAGGTGGCCGTGTTTGCATTTCATAGCATTATTGCGTGTATGCAAAATAAAAACATAAACATAAACATACAAAAACAAAAAGAATACAAAAAAAGAAAAGAAAAGAAAAAGAGAAGGAATAAATGAAGGAATAAGCAAAATGAGTGATGCAACCTCAACTCCCACAACTTAGAGGAAGTTCTTTTGTATTGGCCATTTCCTTGAATGTTGGAAACTATGACATTGTAATATATCTCAATGAATGTGATATTGTACTTATTACTTTACTTTTATTGGAATTGGATTGAGGAGAATGTCATTTGTTATTTCCTTTCATACATTGTGTATATTGGCTTTGAAATCATTTGGAAATAACATTCGAAGTATGCCATGATGATATCTTAAGTTTGGTGCATGTTTTTTTACTTTAATCTCAATTTGTCGCATATTTTGCTAGGGACTAGCAAAATGCTATTGGGGGTGTGATTCGTAGTGAAAAGCGTATATTTATGCCCCATATCTACCTCCATTTTGTGATAAAGGTTATGCTTATTCATGCTCTATTGTGTATATGCTCACTTTATGTATCACATTTAGTGCTTATTCTCATTCTTTTCACAAAATATAGATTTTATAGTCCATGTTGGCTTCCTAGTATTTTTCATATGCTCCTACCATTATTGTGATCATATTGACATTTTTTGGAAATTATTTGACCATGATAATATTCTATACGGATTATTGGAGGTCAATATTGTTTATAATAGCCATTATATTTATTTCATCATCATATGGACTCATTTATCCTTCTCTTATTTTTCAGGTACTCCTGGGAGTCTTGAGGATTTTCCGGATTTTTTCTGAGATTTTTCTGAGCTCTCTAGATATTTTCTGGGATTTATTTGGAGGAGAAAGGCATTTAAATAAGGGAAATTGGTATTTTCTACGGGCCCCACATGGCACGATCTCGCGACGCCATGTGGTGCTGATCCTAGCAGCCAGCCTGTGGCATGCTTCCATGCAGGCCACCGAATATTTTTATTACAAAAAATATTTTTAAAAAGAATTTAAATTTAGGCCCAGCTGGACGGCCCACCCCTAACTTCACAGCAGGCGGGGCACGCGCCCTGTGTGTGCCCCCAAGGAGCACGTCAGGGCACGCGCCCCGCACGTGCCCCCGCCAATTCAAACCGCCCGCTGTTGCGGGCAGTGATTTTTTGGGCCTGGTCTCCGACCCAGCCTGCTTACTGATGCGCGCGTTCTCATGAGCCGTATGTGAGGTGAGCGGTAGGTCGAGCTCCCTGCGTCCGACCCGTTAACCCAAATCAGGCCCATTTAGTCGAAATTGGGCGTATTTTCTCATTGGGGTGATTTCCAGTAGGGAGAATCAGATAGAGCTGCGTTTTTGCTATTTCATTAGGACTTGGGAGCCCCCATCTTCTTCCTAAAGGCTAGGGCAAGGGCTTAGAGGCCATTGGAGCTTGGTGGAGCTTGGAGGAGATGCTAGATAGGGAAAGCTAGGGCTATACTTGCTATTGGTGATCTCTTCCCCTTTTCTTGTAACATTTGGCTCTAATGTTTTGTAATTAAATGTTTGAATGATTATTGAATGATGGTGAGAATCCTTAAATAGTTATTTGATTGTAAGCTTGTAATGAATGTTTATTTGCTCATTTTGAATGTTTATCAAGTTTCTTTCACTATGAAGGCCTAGAGCCATTTGTGTGTGGATTGGGATTAACTAGTGAGCTTGATTAGC
Organism: Scilla litardierei; assembly: GCA_030789695.1. Lineage (NCBI taxonomy): Eukaryota > Viridiplantae > Streptophyta > Magnoliopsida > Asparagales > Asparagaceae > Scilla > Scilla litardierei. The sequence continues at coordinate 107,190,623 of CM061137.1, read as the reverse complement.
AAGTATTCACCTCTTGTATTTAATTCACATATCATGCCTTGAAATGGATGCAAGATAGTGTTGATTAATGGGTTGCGCCTTATTATTCATTCGATTGTGCACTACTCTTGGTGGGGCCGTAAAACGGTGGTGTACCTTAAGGGTCACACCTACGTTCATGATCCTTGCATTCTATTGACGCAGATGCAATGATCGATTCACGAGCTAACGTTTGGCATTTCCACCCATTAATCAACACATCAATGAATCGTACATTACCCTTGGTGGGGCCGTAAAACGACGGTGTGCCTTAAGGGCATTACCTATGTGCACAACCCTTGCATACCTTGAAATGGATGCAAGGGTTGATTCATTTGGAATGAACATATTGCTAATCAAGCCACACCCTAATGACATCCCATTCCCCACACTCATCCTTTCTTGACTAACTCCTTTCCTTGTTCTCCACCCTACCTGCCCTGGGTTTGACTTGACAGTGTCACCACCCGCGTTCTCTCACAACACATTTGTTAGTTTAGTTCGTTGTACCAACATCTCTAGCCTTCCATAGCCAATTGAATTTGTGATTGTGAAATGACTTGTCCCTGTGGATTCGACTCGTACTCATCGGGTTTATATGGCATTTGACACTACTAATCTTGGCAGGAGAGCGTGTGCATCCTACTTGGATTGTGCATGCCCTCGAATCAATCATCTGCCTGATGGGGTAGTAGCCCCCAGCCTTACAGCTGATCGGATGATTGGCCTACTAGGGGAGTGGCCCACATCCTTACGACAAACCACGTTTATGGACAGCCTACTGGGGTAGAAGCCCCCAGCCTTACGGTTGATCAAATGGTCGGCATGCTGGGGGAGTGGCACCCACCCTTACGACAGACCAATTTTAAGGTCAGCCTGCTGGGTGAGTAGCCCCCAGCCTTGCGGCTGTTTGAATGGTCAGCCTAGTGGGTGAGTGGCCCCAGCCTTACAACTGACCACGTTGTTGGTCACTCTGTTGGGGGAGTAGATCCCAGCCTTACGATGATTGGGTGGTTGGCTTGCTAGGGGGTGTCCCCCAGCCATATGACAGACTAATTTTATGGTCAGCTTGCTGGGGGAGTTTCCCCAGCCTAACGACAGACCAAGTTTTTTGTCAGCTTACTTGGGGAGTTGCACCCAGCCTTACGGCTGATCGGATGGTTGGACAGCTGGGGGAGTGGCCCTTAGCCCTACGGTAGACTACGTTTATGGTCAGCCTACTGGGGGAGTAGCTCCCAGCCTTACGGTTGATCGGATGATTGGCTTGCTCGGGGAGTGGCCCTAGCCTCACAAAAGACCATATTTGCGGTCCTCCTGCTGGGGTAGTAGCCTACCGTAGGGCTATTGGGGAGTGTCCCCCACACTTACGGCTGATCGGATGGTTGGCCTGTTGGGGGAGTAGTCCCCAGTCTTACGGCTGATCAGATGGTCGGCTTACTGGGGGATGGCTCCCAGCTTTATGATAAACCAATTTTACGGTCAACCTATTGGGGGAGTAGCACCCAGGCTTACCGCTGTTCAGGTGGTTAGCCTGCTGGGGGCTGGCCTCGAGCCTTACGACAGACCATGTTTATGGTCAGCCTGTTGGAGGAGTGGACTCCTGCCTTATGGCTGATTGGGTGGTCGGCCTGCTGGGGGAGTAGCCTCTAGCCTTACAGTACACCAAGTTTATGGTCAGCCTGCTGGGGGAGTTACCCCCATATTTATTGCTTATCGGATGGTCAGCCTGCTAGGGGAGTGTCCCCTAGCCTTACGACAGACAGAGTTTATTTCGGTGGCCTTTAGCTTGTAATAAGTGATCACGGGGTTTCAAAAGATCAGTGTTTATCGAGAAGTACATGAGTATTTGAAGAGAGTCAATCAAGTACGAGAGCACTTGTCGGTGTCTTATTAGGAAGGGAAAAGGTACAATCTTTTGCAAAAAATAAAAGAAACAAAGAACGAATAACAAGGGTGGACAAGAATTACTTGCTTGATAAGAGAGAAGTGGAGCTGCCCATGGTTCCTTTGTCGGCCCTTTGCTCACTCGATGACTCGGGGGGATATGGACAACATACACCCCTTTCCCTTTGTCCGCTGGCCTAGAAGAGCCTTCTCCTTGCCCAATCTTTGGGGGCACCGATGAATTCTTTAGGTGCCTTTGGCTGATCAGCAGGTCAATATCCTTTTTCAAATGCCAGCAGTCATCATTGTTGTGCCCATAATCCTTGTGGTATCTAGAGTAATTTGCCTCGTCCATTCGGGCGCCTTTCATCTTTGGGGGTAGTTTGTTGATGTGGCCTTCACTCTGGGCCTGGGTCAAGACAACGTCATAGGGCACATTCAGCTTAACGGGGGTGCGTCACGGCCCCGAGGTTTCTTCTCTCCCATCCTACGATCCCTCAAGTCCCGACGAGTACCTTCGTCGCACTCATCCACCTTCTTTGGCTCGGCATACTCTTTGAGTGGGCCTTCCTATTCCACATACAAGGCTTCCTCTGCCAGCATGAACCATTCCGCCCGAGCTCGGAGTTGATATAGGTCTTTAGGGGGTCGTGGTGTAAGGATTTCATGAGATCTTCATAACGAAGCCCTTTTTAGGTCTGCAATGACGATCTCCTCGGCACAGCTTTCCACGCTTAGCCTTGGGAATTGAAGCACATCATGTAATTTCTTAGTGTCTCACCCCGCCTTTACACCACATAGAACATGTGGTCTGAGCTCTTCTTTCTTCTTCGTCCTGCCATGAATTTTCGGTATAAGTCCTTGCCGAGATCTTGGAAGTTTCGATGGATCGGTTGGGGAGGCTGTTATACCATTCTCTCGCTAACTTCTGAAGAGTGGTATAGAAGCCTAGGCAAAGCATGTCGTTGTTGGCCCCTTTAAACTCCATGATCCCCTAGTAGTCTGGGACACGTTCCAGGGGATCACCCATGCCATCGTACATTCCTAGGTTAGGCACCTTAAATTTATACAGCACCCATGCAGAGGTGATCTTCTTCACCAATAGGTTACGCTCGTCCCCTGAGCCCCCTGAGTGAGGGTGGTGCACTTCGTCATCTCTCCGATGATTGGGTCGCCCGGGCTGGTCGGCGGAGGCACAAGAGGAATTGTCTCCATGACTGCTCGAGTCAGGGATCAAGTTCGGTGGTCGGGAGTGTTGGACGCAACGATCTAGGACCTCTTGGTTTGATGATGACAAACGCGTTGTGATATTAATGTGTGTACTAAGTGTGTTTTCAGGGACGGCAAGGTCATAGCTCATTACGTTGGCGAAATTGCTATTCATATAGCAATTTGGGAGAAGATGAAGTATTGTTCACAAAGCAATATGACTTGGTCAAGAGGACATTGGATTTATTCAAATCAATTAGGGAGATTTGTTGCTACTCATATTCCTATTCAAATTACCTATCTAATTTGAATCCAATTTGAATTGCAAATCAAATCCCATATTGATTGGGCCAAATCCCTAAGCAGTTGGCGCAATCCTACCCCTTGCCGTATTTCAAAACCCTAGCCATTCCTTTTTATAAAACCCCTTCATCTATTCTCAAAAGAAGGGCGTGCGGCCAAAAAAAACTCAGTGCGGCCACAAAGGAGAGAATAAGGCCATTGTTTTTCATCTCTCATTTATTTTTTGTGCTCTCATTATTTTTGCAGGACAAAGCCGACCGATTGTTTTCTTTAAGCTCTAATTGTTCCAAGAGACGACTGATTTCACAAATACACAAGTTCCAAGAGCCGGCCGTCACCAAATGTCAAAGAGCACAGGCCGGCCAATATATAAAAATCCTAAGAGCACATGCCCGTTGGTTTTCTGAGAGCCGCACTTCAAAATTCCCAAAAGAGCACATAGCCAAAGGGCTCCTCAAAGTTGCTGCCCACAGGACACTTTGGCGTATGAGATCAGAGACTAAATTAATAGGGAAGTGGTTCAATTGATTTTTTTTGTTCTAATTTTAAATACCCCAAGTTACATGCTTGTCTTCTAGCTGTAGGCTTACATGATTGGTGGAAGAACTAAAGTAACTATAATTTTGTTTCTTACAGCAGCACCAAGAACCGACTTCATGTGCACATGTCTTTTTGAGGCACAAATCCAACCAAAAACATCACAACAAATCCCCTAAAGAGCAAACAACCGAAATCTATTGAATACCTTGCTTTTTGTTTTGCAGCTGGCAGGCCGAAATTTTGCCGGATTTCTCTTGGGTTACTACTTTGGTGAAAGGACTTGCATGTGGAATAAAAACTAGGTTTGTTCTTATTATTGATTATTCAAGGGTTTATTTGAATCTCCAAGTCCAAGAGCACACAGGGCAAATTTTCCCATTTGTGTTACAACGTTTGGCCCACCAATCATCAAGCCACACACACACTTTTGATTAAAAAACAAACCCTTTTAATGTGCAAGCCAGCAGTATTCGTATAAGAGGAGCAACATTTTTTTAAGGATTTCAAAGCACAAGAGCAGGGCCGAAATCAGTGGAGCTTGGGTTCTTATTAAAGTTTTTTTTGTGCTTGCTGACTTTGTTTTTTGTGCAGGTGCCGAAATTTGTTTCTTCCCAATAAAAGATCCCTGAAGCCGCACTTTATCAAAAACCCAAAAGCTAAAGTGGCCAGATGTTTTATTGAGTGCTCTCCTCTTGGCCGAAATAACTTTGGGGCTTCAAGGGGGAGGAGCACAACTTTGTGAATGGCTGCAACAAATTATCTGACGTTTTGCAGAGGAAACAAAGGCGCCGCAGACAGGAGCCAAATTACTGAGGGGAGTTGTGCCCGTACACATTGCTAGCCGTATCTTCAGAGCATCTTGAGTTGCTGATAAGACGAGAAGACATCTACATCTAAGTCAGGCGAGATCTGACCCGTGCTGATTGACGAGGACATCGCCGCTACACAAACTAAGATTCCTAAACTCTATTTATTATTATTTTGTGTAGTTGTTGTGTTAGATCCTCGTAGGGGAAACTTTTACCTATTTTTGTGGACTATTTTGGGACTTGTCTAGTTGGGACTAGACAAGTGGGACCCAGCTAGTTTGGGACTAGCTGGTAGAAAGCTTTGCTAGGATTGATAGTGAGAGGAAACACTGTGTGTGGGATACTGAGAGTCTGGCGAGTGTAGAGGCATAGAGGGTGCTCTGAGCGTGCTCTAACTTGTGACTTTGTACCTATTGCACTATTCAATCTAGTATTAGCTTCGGGGGCTGGAGTAGGTCGTTGGGACGACCGAACCAGGGTAAATCTGCGGTGTACTCTGTGTCTGCTTTTCATTACTCTGGTTGTGCTTTTAACTGCGTGTGATTTCTCGTGGGTTGCACGAGAATTTTTAAAAAAAAGCCTATTCACCCCCCCTCTAGGCTAGGATCCAGATCCAACAGGGAGGTCTCCCTTCCTAATAATTCATATGTGTGACATTGACTTGAAAAGGCATCATTAAAACTAATTAATCCTATCAACTAGTTGAATCATAAAATTCGAAATTATTAGGATTCGTTAATAAATTTTATTATAGTCTGTATCAACTATAAGGATTTTTTAGGGTGCTATCCTAATCACGTATTATGGATTTAATGTTCAAGTTACAACAATTTTAAATCACAGCATTTTTCAAAATTATTATTAGAACAATTAAAATAATAGTTATGGAAAAAGGACTACCCTAATCATGTATTAGGAGTTTAATTTGTTGCAACATTTTTAAAGCATTAGCATGTTCATCAAAAATAATCTTATAATTTTTGGAAAGTTTTTAATGGCTATCCTAATAGTTTTCTTCAATTACCACATAATCAAAAAGAATGATCTAACCATTAAAATGTCAACTAAAAAATTTAGCATGATTACCAATTAACTAAAAATTATCATATAAAATTTAGCTAAATATGCAACTTAAAATTTATCTCATAAGTTTAAGTTACACAAAATTAAATATCATCATATAATAATTAAAATCTAATTTTACAATTATCACATGATTTTAAAATAGCATTAATTTTAAAAAACGACTATAGTTTAATAAATGTAATGACCTGTATTTATTTGGCGTGTTTTAGTTCATGCGAGCCTGTATTTTATTTCAGTCGTCTATATGTTTTTTGTCTGTACGTTCCTTTCTTCTACGCATCGACGAGAGCACATTTCTGTTGTTAGAATTTTTATCGTATCTTTATTAATTAACATTTATCTCTAACTAATTACTCTTAACCCCTAACCCTACACCATTAATCCCACCGAAATAATTCGGTGAGATCCAACATGCACCGTTATTTCTCCCCTACAGCCAACTCATTCTCATCAATAGGCTAACCCTCATTTAACTATTTTAAAGGAAACAACAACAACAGCAGAGATCAAACCTCCCTCCTCCCATCTCCCTGATTCTTCCTCTTTCGTTCTCAATCAACAAACCCAAAATCATCATACAACCAAATAAATTCCTTCAAACGAATCAAAAATCCAAATCAACCCTAAAATCAATCTTAAATTGTGAAGGGAGAAGATCAAAAAATCAAATCTGATTTCAGATCTAAGTTCTCAGATATGAAATTGAACTAGTTCCTCTTCCTCCTCCTCCTCCCTCAGCCCCTCACCATCCACTCCCAGCCACCCCCTACCACTCCATTGCCATGCCAACACCTCGCAGTAGCCCACGCGTGCCGCCGCAGACCCGTACCCCCGATGTGCATGTGCCCTGTCCACATCGCCCCTACTGCCAGTCGCGCGCGCCTGCAGCCTGCCGCATGCCCAGCTGTCGAAGCCGCGCCGCCTTACTAGCTGCCCACCGCCCCTGAGCTCCTCTTCTCCCTACAAGAAAAAGAAAGAAGAGGATGAAGATAGAAAGAAGTAGAAGAAGGGAATAGAAGAGGAAGAAGAAGAGAAGGCAGCACTTAATTGGGTATGTGATTTTTTGGGGTTTATTTGAGTTTGATTAAGCTTAGTGGGTTTGGGTTTTTGTTGAGTTATAAGTATCTTATTGGGTTTTGGGTTTTAGTAGCTTATTGGGTATTGGGTCTGGGATTATTAACCTATTCGGTTTTATTGGGTATTTGAACTATTAACCTATTGGGTTTTAAATGGGTTCAATTGAAGTTATTGGGTTTTGTGTTTAAATGAATTTAATTGGGTTTAATTGAGTTAATTGGTTATTTGGGTTATTGGTTTAATTAAGTTATTGGGTATGAATTTATTTGAGCCATTGAATTATTGGGTTTGGTTTTATTAAAGTTAGTAAATTAATTAAGTTATATGAGAATTATTAAGTTATTTTAAGTTAGTAAGTTATTTTTAAGTTATCAAGTTTTTAAAGTTATTAAAATGTTGATTAAGTAAATTAAGCTATTTAAGATGTTAATAAAATTTTAAAGTATGTGTAATACTTTAAGTTATATGCTCAATTACTTATACGAGTTAGTAGCTGTATAATCTCTAATTAACCATTTATCGTGTTGAACAGAACAAAAAACCGACCTCATCATAATATCGCGTTTGACGAGACGAACACAACAACACAAAAATCATTAAACATGCAAGTATGCACTTTCTACATGTTTTCAATATCGTGACATCAAACTTCACGTGTTTATCTGTTGTTATTACGAGATAAAAATCTGTGTGTGCGTGTGTGTGACATTTCATTAAGTCGATTGACGAGATCAAAACCCCGCGTGCGTGTGTGTGGACATTTATTAAGTAAATTGACAATGCCTTGTAACAACATGAAAATGCAGAACATTGCTGAACATATATGAATTGCTTGAACTGCTTGAAAACTATAGACATACAGGACGGTTGGCTAATCATAGATATTGCATGACAAGATTTGGCTATTCCCGTGTGTCGGTTTGGCTAGTCTGGCTCGTGTTCCAGTATTACAACTTTTGATGGCCGGTTTGGCTGATTCTGGCTCGTGGTCTAGAAAGTACACGTGGGTGGGATTGGGTTCGCGGGCACTAGTCGAAAGTAGACGGGTCACCATCGGGGGCTCTTGAATGTATATTCACTTTCTTGCTGCCTAACAACGTGAACCATAGTGCACTAAATTGAATACACTCTTGAACATCTTGAAAATGCTATACCGAAAACGTATGACATGTAGAATTGTTTCTTCTTTCACTTAAATAGACCTGCCATGTTTGCACTTATAGTACAACTGCCATGCGAGTATAATTTCTGTTCTTACTGCTTAGAAATAGAACATCCAGGTTAATGTAATCTCTGTTTGAACTGCTTAGAAATTGCAATTGTTCGTTTATTCATAAAAGCTTATCTGCCATGTAAACTATTTCGAAAACCTTGCCAAGGGTCCTAATCATATTATTGCTTGCCAAGGACCTTGCTGACATACATTTCTATGTTGTTGGAATGTATGTCAGGACACGAGACATGTTATATTGAGGATGAGCTGATTGAGGGAACTGACCCACTGGACCAGGAGTATGCTGATCCAGAAGTTCTCTCCACTAAGAACTAGTTGGTGAACACTATTTGATTCTGCTTAGAATTTCGTTTATTGCACTTTGTAGGATGTGTACCCTCTTTGTAACTCTGTTGTTATTGACCATGCTTGAGGCCCTATTACTTTTGTGTACTCTCATCTAGATGTTGGCTTTAAATTCATAGTTATTTCTGTTGTTTCTGAAATGCATGCAAGATCATGCGTATGGTCTTATTCACAGATGCTTATTGGGTTTGAGCTTCACCGCTTCAGCCCATGCAGACCCGCTCGTATCCTCGCTCCCAAGTATAACGGAAAGCAGGGCGTGACAGGTTTTTGTGGTGGACATTACAGGTCTTGCATTAAGAGAAACTTCAGGACAATAGAAATACTATCATTAACCAAAAATGTCTAGATTTATCTCGTACGCAAAATTTTAACCAAGTTTCATGTCTTAGTATGGCAGGAGGACACAACACCAGGAATGGGAATGGGAATGAAACTGCAGCTAACGGAGGTGCCGACATGAATGAACTCCTTGAAGTCATAAGTGGGATGTTGGAGATCCATATCAGCTGATTTAGCAGGGACAACAACCTGCTCAGGTTGCACCACCACCACCTCTAACTGAACCAGGAGTTAGGGAGTTCCATGAGCTGCAACCCAAGAGCTTCTCTGGAAAAGAAGGGCATCTGGATGCTGAAGAATAGGCCCAAGGGACTGAGAACAAGCTAAATGATGCTCGTATCCCTCAAGCAGGATAGGTCGATGTCACAAAGCTCCAACTGACTAACAATGCTAGGAGATAGTGGCAACTGGAAGAAAGGCGTTTGGTCAGACACATCTCTTGGGGCATGTTTCAGGAAAGGTTCGATGCCAAGTATTTTTCCAAAACAGCTAAAAGAGAACTTCAGTAGCGCTTCACCAATCTGGTCCAGGGAGATAGCACTGTTGACGAGAATGAGGCCGAGTTTGCGATGCTCAGCCACTTTGCACCCCATCTGGTCGAGGGCCCTTAAGACTATGCATTTCAGTTTCGCAAAGGCATGAATCCAAAAATTTAAGCCTCCATGACCTCGATGAAACTAATGACCCTTCAGGATGTTTTGGATGCTGCACGGAGCCATGAAGTTATGGCAAGACTCCCAGTGGGATTTCAAGCTGGAGGAAGCAAACGTCCTATGGAGCCACCTAGGATGGTGCCAAGAGGAAATTTCCGGCCTCCCCAGACTACATAGTTCAAGAGGTCAGCTACTCATGTCAAACCGAGCTCAGCTGACATGTTTCTTTTGTGGCAAGACCAGACATCAGAAGAAGGATTATAGGAGGATGCTGAACCAATGTCTGATCTACAAAGCACTTGATCATGCTGCATGAGACTGCCCCCATGTCAAGGATCGTCAAGCACCAGCTAGAGTACCTGGACCTATTCGGTGAGGAGTACCTAAACCTGTTCAGCAAGGTGCCCCTGGACCTGCTCAGCATGGACCGCCCCTAATTCTGTAGAACCGGGCCTATCAGCCGGCCAATCAGCCGAAGCGCCAGGCTTTCATTATGACAATTGATGAAGCTGCGGTTGAGGATGAAGTGATTACAGGTAAGATCTAGACCTAGTATTTCATTCTGCTTTTATAATCATGCTTGTTAAATAGACACCCTTACTAAGATTAGTTATCATCTTAGGTGTCATCTTAGTGGTTTCCCACCCCGCCCTGACCTTATTTAATTTCGGTGCTTCATTGTGTATCTTATCACAGAGATTCGTAGTCAAACCCTCGATTCCCACCTATCCACTTTCTAAAAATTGGAATATCACTAACGAGGGTGGCGTAGTGAGTGTTTCTTTGGGATGCAAATCATGTCCTCTGGTGATTTGTGGATATGAGCTCAATGCAGATTTTATGATCCTGGACACGCCCAACTTTGATGATATTCTCGGCATGGATTGGTTAGGACCATTTTATGCTACTATCAACTGTCACAAGAAGAAAGTAGTATTTGAAATCCTCGACCATCCGATGTTTGAATTCGTCAGTGGAAGTCGTTCGCTCGGACCTATCAGATTTCAGGCCCGGCCGAACGAAGTGATCGTCGCATCTACGCAAGTCTAACCCGAGAAGCCTACAGTGGTTCGGAATTTCGAAGATGTATTTCCAGAGGATATTTTTGGATTACCGCCTGACCGATCTTTGGAATTCAGCATTGATCTAATACCGAATACTCCACCGACCTTGAAGGCGCCTTACCGTATGGCTCCTGCAGAACTTAAAGATCTACGGAAGCAATTGGACGACCTACTGCAGAAAGGATTTATCCATCCCAGCGTATCTCCCTGGGGTGGACCTGTTCTGTTGGTCAAGAAGAATGATGGATCAAGAAGGATGTGCATGGACTATCGGGAGCTGAACAAAGTCATTGTGAAGAATATACCTCGCATTGATGACATCTTCGATCAACTTGGTGGATGACGAGTTTTCTCAAAATTGGATCTCAGGAGTGGATACCATCAGGTGAAGGTCAAGAATGAAGATATCTTCAAGACGGCTTTCCAGACCAAGTATGGACACTACGAGTTCATTGTCATGCCATTTGGTGTGACCAACGACCCTGTAGTATTCATGAATCTCATGATTCTTATATTTTACAAGTTTTTGGATAAATTTGGGGTGATATTCATTGACGATATATTGGTCTATTCGAAGAGCGAGTAGGAGCATGCCGAGCATCTGCAGATTGTTTTGGAGATGCTTCAACGTCATCAGTTGTATGCCAAGTATAGTAAGTGTGAATTCTGGCTGGACCAAATTGCATTTCTTAGATATGTGGTATTGGGCGACGGTATCTCTGTAGATCCCGAGAAGGTTGCATCAGTCAGCAATTGGCCTACCCCTTGGTCAGCATCAGCCATCAGGAGTTTCCTAGGATTGTGGGTTACTATCGTCGATTCATCCAGGATTTCTCGAGGATAGCCAAGCCCATGACTCGATTAACGAGGAAGGATGTCAAATATATATGGTCATACTCTTGCGACCAGGCATTTGGAATATTGAAAGCAAGGCTGACGTCTGTACCAGTTCTGCCTATACCAGATAGGACTGGAGGATTTGAGATCTTTTGTGATGCATCAAGCAAAGGCCTTGGATGTGTTTTACACCCGGATGTTCATTTGGTCGCATGAGCTTCTCGACAGTTGAAGATTCACGAGAAGAATTATCCGACTTACAACTTGGAGCTAGCCGATGTCATCTTTGCCCTGAAGATTTGGAGACATTTCTTACTGAGTGAGAAAGTAAAAATCTTCCCTGATCACAAAAGTTTGAAATAAATTTTCACGCAGAAAGAGTTGAATATGAGGCAATGCAAATGGTTAGAGTTGATGGCCGATTACGACATCGACCTCCAGTATAATCCAGGGAAGGTTAATGTGGTAGCCGATGCTTTGTGTAGATTTCCAGCAGTCATGACTCTTGAAGTTCATTGGAGGCTACAACAAGATCTACAGGAGATGGGTATAGAAGTTGTTTTACCTGGAGTCACATCATTGTTGATGAATATGCAGATTCAGTCGATGATTGTGGATCAGATCAAAGCTGCGCAGTCTGGAGATGTAAAACTGTAGAAGATCAGAGAGCATGTTGAAACTGGACTTCCGATGAATTTTCGCATTCATGAGGATGGTTCCCTGAGATAGGGCAGTTGGATTTGCGTACCTTCAAGTGGTATCAGAGAGGAGCTGATGAATGAAGGTCATAACTCTTCATATTCCATTCATCCTGGCGGTACCAAGATGTACCAGGACCTTCATCTGAATTTTTGGTGGCATGGTATGAAGAGGAGCATAGCTCGACGTGTCGTCAAGTGCCTTGTTTGTCAGTAAGTGAAAGCTGAACATCATCGCATTTCAGGATTGCTTCAACCCCTGCCAATTCTGGAGTGGAAGTGGCAGCACATCACCATGGACTTCGTGACTGGACTACCTCGGAGCACCAATTAAAATGATGCGATTTGGGTTATCGTTGATCGATTAACCAAATCTGTGCATTTTATACCCTTCCGAGTATGACAACCTACAGAGATACTTGCGAAGAAGTATATGGAGGTAATTATCTTTCTTATACCTTTATAACTTCTTTCTAGTGTATGTCGTGATGTGATCGATAATCGTGCATGAGATTGTGCGATTACATGGAGTTCCCGTGAGTATCGTCTTTGACCGAGACACGAGATTCACGTCCCAATTTCTGGAAAAGTCTGCAGACAAATCTGGGTGCCAGTCTGAGCTTCAACACTGCGTATCACCCACAGACTGAGGGATAGTCGGAGCGTACTATTCAAATATTGGAGGACATGTTGCGAGCTTTCATGTTGGACTTAAGGGTTCGTGGGAGGATCACTTGTATTTAGTGGAGTTCGCCTACAACAACAGCTACCAAGCCAGCATTGGCATGTCGTCATTTGCTGCACTTTATAGAAGGAAATATTGATGTCCGCTGAGTTGGGATGACATTGGTTATAGAGAGCTGTTGGAACCAGTGATGATAGTCGAGGCTGTGGATGTAGTGCATAATATCAGGGACAAGCTTCGTATCGCACAGGATTGGTACAAGCATTGGGCTGATGCTAACCGCCGTTTTTGGAGTTCAAGACGTGAGATCATGTGTTCCTGAAGATATCCCCGAACAGGGGGGTGATTCGTTTTGGAAGGCGATGCAAGCTTAGTCCGAGATTCATTGGACCTTTCGGCGTGCTAGAGCAAGTTGGAGAGGTAGCTTATCGTCTAGCACTGCCACCTTTATTAGAGGGGGTACATTATGTTTTTCATATGTCTCAGCTGCATCGTTACATTAGCAAATATTCTCATGCTGTCGATTACTCGGAGATTACGGTTCGACCGGACCTTACATATGAGCAACGGTCGGTGCAGATCTTAGACCGACGTCACAAGCGCTAAGGAATAAGGTCATCGAGTTCGTGAGAGTGATGTGGCATCATGTCTCGCTAGGAGAATCCACCTAGAAGCGGGAAGATGAAATGCGAGAGCGTTATCCATATTTGTTCCCTGCTCCTTAGTTGATAAGAATTCCGAGGACGGAATTTTTCTTAAGGTGGGTAGTATGCAACGGCCTGTATTTTTAGGCATGTTTGAGTTCGTGGGTGCCTGTATTTTTTTAGCCGTTTGTATGTTTTTCGTCCGTACGTTCCTTTCTTCTACGCATCGATGCGAGCGTGTTTCTGTTGTTAGAATTTTTACCGTATCGTTATTAATTAATTTTTATCCCTAACTAATTACTCTTAACCCCTAACCCTACACCATTAATCCCATCGAAATAATTCGGTGAGATCCATCATGCAATGTTATTTCTCCCCCACAGCCAACTCATTCTCATCAATAGGCTAACCCTCATTTCACTGTTTTAAAAGAAACAACAACAACAACAACAGAGATCAAACCTCCCTCCTCCCATCTCCCTGATTCTTCCTCTTTCGTTCTCAATCAACAAACCCAAAATCAACATACAACCAAATCAATTCCTTCAAAGATATCAAAAATCCAAATCAAACCCAAAATCAATCTGAAATTTAGAAGCGAGAAGATCAAAATATCAAATTTGATTTCAGATCTGAGTTCTCAGATCCGAAATTGAACCAGTTCCTCTTCCTCCTCCTCTCTCCCTCAGTCCTCACCTCCTCTCCCTGCCACCCCTGCCACCCCTTCCCACGCCAAACCCCCGAAGCAGCCCGCGCACGCCGTCGTAGACCCGCACCCCCATGTGCGCCTATGCCCTGGCCGCACCGCCCCCGCTGCCAGTCCGCGCGTGCCTGCAGCATGCCGCCTGCCCAGCTGCCGGAGCCACGCCGCATTGCTAGCCGCCCGTCGCCCCTGAGCTCCCCTTCTCCCTGCAAGAAAAAGAAAGAAGAGGAAAAGATAGAAAGAAGAGGAAAAGATAGAAAGAAGGAGAAGAAGAGACTAGAAGAGGAAGAAGAAGAGAAGGTAGAATTTAATTGGGTATGGGTTTTGTTGGGGTTTATTTGAGTTTTATTAAGCTTATTAGGTTTGTGTTTTTTTTGAGTTATAAGTAGCTTATTGGGTTTTGGGTTTAAGTAGCTTATTGGGTATTGGGTATGGGATTATTAACCTATTGGGTTTTATTGGGTATTTGAGCTATTAACCTATTGGGTTCAATTGAAGTTATTTGGTTTTGGGTTTACATGAATTTAATTGGGTTTAATTGAGTTAATTGGTTATTTGGGTTATTGGTTTAATTAAGTTATTGGATATGAGTTTATTTGAGCCATTGAATTATTGGGTTTGGGTTTATTAAAGTTAGTAAATTAATTAAGTTATATGAGAATTATTAAGTTATTTTAAGTTAGTAAGTTATTTTTAAGTTATCAAGTTTTTAAAGTTATTAAACTGATGATTAAGTTAATTAAGCTATTTAAGATGTTAATAATATTTTTAAGTATATGTTATACTTTAAGTTATATGCTTAATTATATTAATGATCAATTAGTTATACGAGTTAGTAGTCGTATAACTTCTTATTAACCATTTAACTTGTTGAACAAAACAGAAAACCGACCTCACCATAATATCACGTTTGACGAGATGAACACAACAACACCAAAATTACCAAACATGCAAGTGTGCACTTTCTACATGTTTTCAATATTGGGACATCAAACTTCACGTGTTTATCTGTTGTGTATTACGAGATAAAAATCTGTGTGTGCGTGTGTGTGACATTTCATTAAGTTGATTGACTAGATCAAAACCCCACGTGCATGTGTGTGGATATTTATTAAGTAAATTGACAATGCCTTGTAACGACATGAAATGCGAAACATTGCTGAACGTACATGAATTGCTTGAACTTCATGAAAACCATAGACATGCGGGCCGGTTTGGCTAATCATAGATATTGTATGCTAAGATTTGGCTATTACTGTGGGCCGGTTTTGCTAGTCTGGCTCGTGTTCCAGTATTACAACTTTTAATGGCCGGTTTGGCTGATTCTGGCTCGTGGTCCAGAAAGTACATGTGGGTGGGGTTGGGTTTGTGGGCACTAGTCAGAAGTAAACAGGTCACCTTTGGGGGTACTTGAAGGTAGATTCACTTGCTTTCCACCTAACGACGAGAACCGTAGTGCACTAAATTTAATACACTCTTGAACATCTTGAAAATGAAATACCGAAAATGTACGACATGTAGAATTGTTTCTTCTTTCACTTAAATAGACTTCCATATTTTCACTTATAGTAGAACTGCCATGCGAGTATAATTTCTGTTCTTACTACTTAGAAATAGAACTACCATGTTAATGTAATCTCTGTTTGAACTGCTTAGAAATTGCAATTGTTCATTTATTCATAAATGCTTAACCGACATGTAAACTATTTCGAAAACCTTGCCAAGTGTCCTAATCTATTGCTTGCCATGGACCTTGCTGACATACATTTCTAAGTTGTTGGAATGTATGTCAGAACACGAGACATGTTATATTGAGGACGAGCTAATTGAGGGAACTGACCCATTAGACCAGGTGTATGCTAATCAAAAAGTTCTTCCCACTGAGAACTAGTTGCTGAACACTATCTGCTGCTGCTTAGAATTTCGTTCATTGCACTTTTGTAGGGTGTGTACCCTCTTTGTAACTCTGTTGTTATTGGCCATACTTGGGGCCCTTTTACTTTTTGTGTACTCTTGTCTGGATGTTGGCTTTAAATTCATAGTTATTTCTGTTGTTTCTGAAATGCATTCAAGATCCTGTGTATGCTTTTATTCATAGACGCTTATTGGGTTTGAGCTTCACCGCTTCAGCCCATCCAAACCCGCTCGCGTCATCGCGCCTAAGTATAACGGGAAGCAGGGCGTGACAATAAAAAACCTCCATCTCTTGGAGAAACATGATGCATCATGTACACTTTATAATTGCAAATAGCATAGATCATGTAGACTGGCTCTGATACCATTGAATGGTTTTCTGGGTCCTTAGGGATATAAATTTGACGTCTAGCCTAAGTCGGATGGACGAAGAAAACATAAAAGCAGCGGAAAAAACTACTTAAAACTATTTTAAGTCTAACCCTAAAGAGTTAATCCTAGCCAAAATCTCTACTATCCCGGGGTTAGGTCCGACTAACCCAAAAGGATAGATCTATCAAACGATTTGCAATTATAAACACATGTCAATTAAACTACATACATTACACTTCGTTTCCGCAAAATACGAAGCGTCATTTTCAGCAACACTTCTTTGACTCCAAAGCGACGCCCCGAGTTGCTTCTCCCTAGCGGAACCGCGTCCCGAATCGAACCTCATCCTGAGGCGAGTCAACGCCGTGCCTCTGAGCCAACCACTTGCTGAGGAAAGTTTCACCTTGAGTGGATCCTCCGTCAAGATTTCGGATCCGATCTGAACTCCTTCGTAGCTTTGCTAGAGCCCGATTAGGAGAAATGAAGAATTTTGGGAGAAAGATGGAATATTAATTTAGTCTTAATCCTAGCATGCTCAAAACTTTTTGGAGCTTCTCGGATTTGAAGACTTGGTGCAGGTTTCAAGGAGGGGGTATACCCCTATTTATATAGGCGGCTGGCCCCTCTCTTCTCAATTTCCGATGTGGGACTAAAGGCATTTGGAGAATTAATTTAACACACAACATGCATTTCACAAATGCAATGTTTGGTCAATCAAATCTCCCTAACCATTGATATCTAAGAGCGACGTCACACATCATTATGGAGAGGGTTGCATGGTGAACACGTATGAAGATATGACGCTCCATTCCGAGTTCGTTTGATCCTTAAATGAGGCTCCAAAATTACCCAAAACCATGTTTTTCGCAAAAACTCAGCCGCCAAAAAACATCCCTAGGGTTTGCAGCTAGTGGGCCCCGCAGTGGGGCCCACCAAGTCTTGCGGGCACAGCCCCTGCGGGCTGGGCACCCACCTGTATGCGGGGGCGGGTCCCAGCCCGAGAGGTGGGCCTGACCATCCTAGTAATGGGCGG
Source organism: Scilla litardierei (assembly GCA_030789695.1). Classification (NCBI taxonomy): domain Eukaryota; kingdom Viridiplantae; phylum Streptophyta; class Magnoliopsida; order Asparagales; family Asparagaceae; genus Scilla; species Scilla litardierei. The sequence goes on along the minus strand of CM061137.1, from coordinate 107,173,173 downwards.
GCGGACCCCGCCCCTGGGCTGAGCGCCCGCTCGCATGTGCGTTCAGGCCCCAACCCATGGGGCAAGCTTGACAAGCCCGCTAGGGGGGCCAGGAACCCGCCCTTGCGGGTGGGCCTGACTCGCCTAGCATTGGGCGGGCAGGCCTCGTCCCTGGACTGGGCGCCCAAGCCCAAAACGGACCTGGGCGCCTAGCCCAACTCGTTTGTGCTGAACCCCTTCTATTAGCCATTTTTGACATTTTAGGCTCTAACTTCCTCATTTGAAGTCCGTTTTGGACGTCGTTTGAACCTGTATTTGTATCGTGACGATCACGTTACGTTTTCCTCGCGTTTATTATAATAAATATGCCCATAAATATTTTACGACATATTTAATTCCATTTTGCATCATGTGCACATCTAATACTAAAATCAATTTGCATCAAATACAAATGAACTGAGGGAATACATCCCTCAACACTTTATAGGCTAGCGATATGTCAACACTTTATAGGCCTTTGCGTTTATGGCGTTCAAGGCCCTCCCGATGCGCCTGTCAGCATCGATGGCCGATTTAATGATAGTCAACGCTGGCTTGGTTTGGGGAGCGATTTCCTCAATTACAGATAGCTAGCGATCCACTGGGCCTTCATCTCGGGCCGAGATACAACGACCCGCACAAGGGGCCTTCTGATTAGAGCCCAATGCCGTGGTAGACCGAATGATCGGTCGCGGTCGACTCGTTTCTCCTCGGCCTGGTCGGGGGTTGTAACAATTATGATGTATAGAAACTTAGCCATACGGGAAGATGATGGACTGCTTTTATATTGTGCATTATCAATTTTGAGATTAAGTGCAACATTTAAACCTTTATCGTATATTGGCTTATTTGTTACCAAATTAGAAGACTGACATGCATAAGGCTCAGGTAATTTGATATTGACTTAACTTAAAATGCTATAAAGCAAGGATTTGATCAAATTTTGCATATCCTACTGGGCAATTGACTAGATAATGAAATTACATGAACCCCCACAAAATTGTTTCCTAATACAGAATTTGTTGCGTAAAATAGTTGTGTTAAATATTGTGCATATCTACGTTTTTGAAGCCTTATGGTTCAAATTTCCCTATTTGATAACAAGTGAAACCAAATTCGTCAAGCACGTTGACATTTTAAACCATATGATGTAAATTCGTCAAGCACGTTGAACAATGCTATGTTTATTACATGAACAATGCGAGAGATATTTACGTACCTTTCATGGAAATGGAACTCATATGATTTTATTACAGTATAATCTTATACTTGGAAACTTTATTGTAAAATATTCATGTAAGCTAAAGTTCTAGGAGCAGTCTATATTGATCGCAATCATGAATATTCATGTAAACTAAACCTTTTTTAACTTACTAACTTCACTGTTTCTTGTTGCTCTTTAGCAAAATAGTGATCTTACGATTCCTTATAATTCTCCATAAAGAACAAATAGCAAAATAGTTCAAGGAGCAGTTCATAGTGATGTTACTATGATGCCTTACAATTCTCCAGCGGTTCATTTTGGTATCAAAATTCCAGCAGTTCATAGTTGATTCACCGTGTTATACCATTCATTTCCATGAACTTATAATCTGATTTTTTTTCAGTGATAGTGGCAGGCACATATTTATACTACTATGTTAGAGTGATGCACTAAAGCCGTCAATTAGAGCTATTTAATAAGTGAATCAAATTGCTCCTTTTTCCCCAGCTGGTTGCTCTATTGAGTGAAACTTGGTTTTCTTATTAAAATCGTTTGATATTTAAATTTTGTAGAGCGAAACCGAAGCTAATTATTTTAAAAATTAGCTTTATAGGTACATGGCGTAGTTCAGGATCGGAATGGGGGAACAGTAGTAACTCTTGTTGGGAAGTGGGACGAGAGCATGTATTATGTGATTTCTCTGGAAAGAGCAAAGGGACTGACCTGTCTGATGCCCACCTATTATGGAGACGTAGTAAACATGCTCGCTACCCAACTCAATACAACTTGACACTGCAATCACAATGAACAAGCTTACTTAAGGTTGGAGATGTGATTTCTTAAACTCCTGACCATATTTTTGTGTATTATCTGGTTGAGTCAAGCTATACCAGATAGTACTAAGTTGTAGTTGCAAAATTATTATGTTGCATGTTGGGTTTTGTGGGGGTTTTGTTTCATCTAGATTCTAAAAGCTTTGTAAGATTTCGACGTGATATTTGGTGCATTGTTTCTATTGATACGCTATTTGCTAGTAGTCTTTCGGTTGACTTTCTGGTGATGACCGCGGCCCTCAGTGCCCATTGCAGCAGTGTTACTAGTTTGAGGACGAGGTTCTGAACCTGGTCCAATTTCCTATAAATATTGTAAATTTTTATGATTTCATATTTTTTTAGAATTTAATTTATATATATATATATATATATATATATATATATATATATATATATATATATATATATGGAGAATATGCTTTATCTTTATTGAGACATATGTAAAAAATACAGGACGCTCACGGATGGAAGAAGGATGTGAATATCCTGAGATATGAGCACAGGCGCCCACATCCCAGCTGATACATGACACCTTCCGCTATCCGTAGGGTCAAAAGAACAAAGAATTACATGTATATCAGACTAATCAATCAAACCCCAATTAGAAGGGGGCGTCATATCAGAATCTCTATCCCAATCAACTTGCCTCAAGGCAATTCTGACATCATCCGCGATATTATCAAATAGAAGAGTCTTAATCTGGGTGATACCTTCGAAGATCCTTCTGTTTCGCTCTTGCCAAATATGCCAAGTCATCACTGCCAAGACCGTTTTGGCTAATCTCCCCATATTGTTTTTCCCATGAAAAAGTGATAGAATCAGATCTCCAGTTTCAGACAAGGTAGTGGGCAATATATTAGTGGCCCCCAATTTGAGGAAGCTACTGCAAAGGAGGTAGTTAGTATATGAGCATTCAAAAAACAGATGATCCATACTTTCATGAACATTATCAGAACATAAAACACAGTAGGGTGAAGTAGGCACTCCCCAATGCACGAGCTTATCCCGGGTAAGTAGTTTCCCGTGAAAAGCCCGTAATAAGGTGATAGCCATCTTGGGGATGTGCCCCTGAAACCAGACCACCATGTAGTATGGGAACAGTGGCTTAATAGCCCGCGAACCATCCCAGGCATTGTGTAGAGTAGGGGACTTTGCAACCCAAGACCAAGAATCACTGCCCTCAGTCAAAACCGTTCTACTAATAAGATGACGGACCGGCTGCAAGGAAATGCTATCCACCCATCCCTCAGAAGTCCAGTAAACACAAACCATATTCCCCTCCTCCTCAGCAGGGACAACATAAATGTCACAAAGAGGACCACAGGGTAACCAATTATCATACCAGAATAATGTAGTAGAACCATCCCTGACAACACGTTTGGTCAGCTTTTTGGTAAACTCCCGGCAGTGAAGTATGAACTTCCAGGTTCCAGAATGCATGGGATGAGAAGTAGCCCGAAAAAGCCCAGACTTGCTCAGATACTGATTCCTCATATGCAAAGCCCAAATACCTTTGTGAGTAAGCATGCGCCATGACAATTTAACCCCATAAGCGTTATTAAGATCAGAGAAACTCCTAATTCCCACTCATCCTTCCTGTTTGGGCGCACACATATCAGTCCAAGCCCAAAGGTGATTCTTCCCCCATATAAACTTTCTGCACAAGGAAGTGAGAGAACGAAGGACAGACTGAGGCATTCTAAAGGCCTGCATCCAAAAACTAATCATACCGTAAATCACAGACCGAACAAGCTCGATACGACCTGCTATGGATAGTAGAGAAGAAGACCATCCCTGAAGCCTACTCTTGCATTTATCAATCAGACGGCCATACATGGCCGCATTAGGGTACTTAGGAGATAGTGGGAGCCCCAAGTAGGTGGATAGGGATTGCACACGCCGGATACCCAAAATATCAGCATGACTGCCAGGTCCCTTGGCCCCTTTACTGAATATACCAGCACTTTTATTCCAATTAACATCCAGACCAGTTA